>OZ035882.1:110208815-111408815 GCA_964034835.1 Muscina levida | reverse complement strand
ATAAAATTCGATTTCAAACACAAAAAAAATGAAATGAGAATTCGAATTGGAAATGGAAATGTGTATGCTTAACTCAGAAAAAATTTGCATTATTATCTTGATATGTTTTCAAAATGTACCACTCAGAAAGGAAACTAACTGATTTAACACATATATGGGCCCCAGACGAAGTGGAATGCCCTTCCGCCATACATCCGCTCAGTTAGGTTTGTGCAAATTGTTCATTGACTTTAATCGAATTGTAATCCCAATTGTCATCCTTTGCATAAAAGCTAAGAATGATCTAAGTTAAGGTAACTTTATCTAGATGCTATACATTTGGCTGTTCGTAAAAATTGTCAAATGATTAGACATAAGAAATAGAATGGACATTTCAGTTATTTTATACAGCACCCACAATTAATTGAAAAATTGACTGAACTTAGATTATCCTTTTTATAGCAAACAAACCATTACCTTTATATAGAAATGTCATTACTCATAATTTAAATATGAAATAGCTGATGTGTTGGGCCCTTTTTTTTATTACACAACGTCCCTCACAAATCGTGTTATCAGCATGTGATTTTAAAAGAAATCATTTCAAACAATTCTATATTAATGTAACGACATGTATTTTAGTATTTTCAATAGGTAGGTAATCGATGTTTTATCAAAGTCTAGGACACAACTCTTGCAGCAAAATATGAATATAAAACAACCAAAAATTTGTCAAAAAATAATAAAGGTTTATTAAAATAAAAAAAAAAAACATTAAATAAATAATTACAAATTATGTATGTATATATATTTTATAGGTTTAAAGCCCAAAATAAAGTTCGAACACAACATTGAAAATAAATTCAAAGCATATCAGATTAATTAAGTTTTTGTATTTTCGAGGAACTTATACACCACCAGGTAAATCAATTTGTTTTGTTCTTATTCCGTATTCATTCATGTTACTAATTAGTTTATACGCTAAGAGAATGGAGAATACACTTGATATTCAAACGTTATAAGTAGTAGTAGTAGTTGTAGTATATATTAGTAGTATGAGCTACATTTTTGTTTTTTTCTTCTCCCTCTCTCTCTCTCTTTCTCTCTCTCTCTTTCATATTGTTTGTCAGATTCATTTTGTTTGTTTATTGGTTTTAACTATTTAATGCATCATTTCATATGTTTGTTTATTATTATTATTTTAATTAAGTAAATGTTTGTTGGTACATCTATTGTAAACTTTTATTGCTGTGTGTATGTGTGTGTGAGTGTATTATTACATTTAATTTGAGTTTAGGAATTTTGATTCAACTTCTTTTGCTGTCTGAAAGAATCATTACAGTTCAACAGAGTACAATATTGTTTGTTAGTCGATTTATTCTTGTTCGTTCATGTTTGAATGTTTACTTTTTTGATTTTCTTTCTTCGTTATTTTTTTTTTTGGTTTTTTCTTATGCATATGCATGCAAAAATATAAATTATAAGAGTGGTTCAAATCAATCTTAATCATTATGGTTTGTTTATAATAACTGGATTTGTATAAGTGTTCCTAAAACATTATTGCAAATATTGGGGGGAATTTGGTTTATTTTGTTTTCTTTTCTTTTCATAAGGCGTAAAATATCATCAAAAATTGACATACACTAGATTGTAGTTGTTATTTTCATGTTTGTATGTATAATATTACTGTTTATGTAGGTATGTGTATATTCAGATATATTTTATACATAAATGTAATTGAATAATTGCATTAAAATATATGTAGTAGTAGTAGGTATGTAAATCTTGTTATGGTCATTTAAACGTATTGTGAATCAGAATAAAATGTGAAAAGCTTAGGGTTCTCATCCATTATAGCTTTCACTGCGGCATTGGCAGAAACAATATATTTATGTATGTATTTGTATATAGGTGAGTGTGTTGCGTAAGAATTTAAAGTTTGAACTAATTGCTGTAGCGGTTTTGATAAATTGAGCCCTGTTATTAAAGCGCAGAATAGAATCCCTTGCGTATCCCTTTACTTCCTGCACTATATTTAAATTTAAACTCTTTTCCCGCTTTTTAATGCTTAAAACCCTTTGGAAAACTAAAGTACATTTATGCAGTATACTCTATCATTTCAGTACCAGCAGATGGCAAGGAAAAAATTAAGGAGATGCCAAAGATCTAAATCCACATGCACTTTTTCTGTATCGAGAAATAACACACTACGTAAAATATAATCTATGTAAATATGTAAATGTTGTTTTATTTAAAAAAAAGTATTATGTTGATGTACAAAAAAGTATAAAATAACTGATAAAAAAAAATGTGAAAAACATGTTAATGTAAAGTACAAAAATAAATATATATATAATAAAGAAAAACAAATTTTAGGTGGAAAAGTTAACAATAACAATATGTTCTTTTAATTAAGCGCGTAATACAAAAAAGCGTACAGTAGTGTAGATATAGTAAACTAAAAAAAAAACAGAGGTAAACAATAGTGAACAATAAAATATAGGTTAAAATATACACATGTACGTCTTGCGCTCATGTATATGACTAGTGTTGCTTGTAATAATGAATTGTATAAAACAAAGTTAAAAAAACATATGGCCAATGGATTAAATTTGGTAGATATGTATTCAAATAATAAGTAAAACAAAAAAATAAACCCTTCCCTTTGTCAATGAATACGTTGTCGTACGTAAACTTAAACATACAAATATTGGAGAATTTTTTGTTTTATAAAAATGCATTTGGTTTAAATTTAATACAACCTGTGTTTCATAATGAATACAAAACTGAAAAGATCTAGTCTTTCTGCACTACTGTACGTCGTCACCGTCGTCGTCGTCGTCATCGTCATCGTTTAACTTAAACGTAAATTGTAAGAGCAAACGCTATTAGAATAAAATTAACAAAAGCAAAAAGAAAGGTAAAATACAACTGACTTAAAATATTCTTCTTACTAATTATTAATATCATACGTTTTAAGCGAATCGATACGAAAAAAAAACTATAACAAGAAAGATATAACATAAAAGCGTTACTTAACTAAACTAATACGAAAAAACAATCTATGGTTAATATCATATTTCTTTTGTAGTATTTTCTAAAGGCAATCAAGTATAAACCTCTACGTACAACGTTATATGTATGTGTGTGTGTAAATGTGGGGGCGTGTTGGCATATATTATGTCAGCGTTTGTAAAATACATATACATTTACATAGGTAAATCGAAATTAATATATAAAATAAAAACATATTTGTAGACTTTTTTAAGTTTTGTTTAACAAAACCTTGTAAATTGAATAGTAAAAAAACATCTTACAGCAAAATAAAAAAAAATTAAATAAAATTTTACAATAAAAGTAAAAGCTTATGGAATTACAGTTTGTTTTTTATGGGTTTAGTTTACGCGATATCTCTTTCATTAAAATAAAAACAAAAAATATATATTGTATATTTAAAAAAAAACACAAAAAAATGAGCATGTAAAATGGGTTCGTATGTATGTATATCTTTAACTAATTATTATTTAAAAAATTGCGTAATATATATATTTTTTTTTTTTTTGCTTTTTTTTTGTATATTATAAATGTGTAAATATAACATCTAATAAAATGCTCTTAAGGAAAAAACGAAGACAAAAATGTGTGGGAAATGAAAGGTAAAGAACCTCACCCTTATCTATATAATGGTAACACATAACACCGCATGATCTAAGACCAGTTCACACACTGTGAGTTTTAAATTCGAGTTGTAGAAAAAAGTAAAATTACTGCCAGCCAAAATAGCTTCAAACATAGTACAGCGGGAGGTTCTTTACTGTTCATAAGTAAAATAAAATATGGAAAAAGAAACAACTAAAAATTTCATGACTACAATAAAAAAACATAAACACGCTACTTGTTTAAACAGCCAAACGTTACAAATGTATATAAAAATTGCCTTTTCCTAAGAGAATGGGAGAGTCGTAATACGTTAAACACATTCTTTCAGAACTTTGCTGTGTAAAGACAAAAATAAAGTACATACTTAAAACATTAAAATATCATCTTATTTTAGAGAACAGCTTATATAAATGACGGTTGAAAGTTGGATAAGTCTGATGTTTGATAGTGTTAAAATTTTGAAGAGCAACACTACATTTGGTACTACTTAAAATTATACATGTATTTCTTAAAAGGATTGCTTTTGGGTAAATCTTGTAATCGTTGTTAATGCTTATAGTAGTAAAAAGGTATGATTGGTATTGATTTTTGTTTGTTTGTTTGTTTTTTTTTAAACTACAGCCTCGCGCACAAAAATATGATTATTTTAGCTAACTTCTTTTTTTTATTACATATCTTTTTTTTTAATTTTATTTTTTTTTATGCCTTAACGATGGTCAATCATTAAAACAAAAATATGAATTATAGAGTAGGTTATAAAGAAAAAAATACATTTGAATATTACATATATATATTTTTCTTTCAAAAAATGAAATAAATATAAAAAATTAAAAAAAAATACAATAAAATGACAAGAAAATATTTGAAACATATAAGTTAAAAATTAAACGTTTAAATAATAAAAAAAAAATTATACGCTTTGTTTTTTTTTCTCTTCAAGATTAAAATTTGCTTTGTTTTACAATATCTAATATTCTAAAAAATGGTTTGTTTATCTCTCATGTAAATAGTTTGTAAATGTAGTTTAATTTAAAAAGTTAACAATTTGTTTTTGTTTTTAATTAAAATAAAATATATCTATATATATATATAACACACGAGTGAGTAAATAAAAATAATGTCTTGGAAAACCAGCCTTATTTAAAAAAAAAATAACGTGGGTAAATTTAGTTATGTTTAAAAAGGAATATAATATGTTTGTATAGAGTAAAAAGTGACATACATTTTAATGACATAAATTCATGTATGTGGTGTTTTTGTTTTTCGTTCATTATTTTTAAATACATTTGTTTTTAATTATGATAATAAAATAGTAAACATAACAAAAAAAAAAGGTAAAAATATTAAAATAACAATATTCATATAGGTTTCTTTTGTAATTGTTGTTATGAAAAATTGTGTTTAGTTTATTGTAAACCATTGCAACATTTGTAAAACATTTATCTTTATGTTTTCATTAGTAAAATTCTCCTTTATAGGCAAAATAAAAAGTTGTTTTGATTTTTTTTAAAATAACTTTCGTTAATTTTAGTAGTTTTCTCTACGTAGTAGTTGTTGATTGGCATATAAATTAAAGAAAAAAAATTAATAGACAGAGATCAAAATATTATAATTGTATGTTGTTGGGTTTGTTGAGATTAGTTTCGAAAATATTTTTTTTTCTTTGCTTCGTATTTACCAGATAGATGTGTTTCCATCTTTTCCTCAGTAGAGTTCAATGTGCTACATGTGATTTTGTTCACGTATATGGAGGAAATAACAAGCGGAATTCCATCATTAAACTATTAAGTAGTAAATTATTACGAAAAAGGGAAATAACAAAAATGAATTTAAAATATATGTAAAAAAAAATAAAAATCTCTTCGTATAAGCTAAAATATTTGTTTTGTATATAAAACGGTCTTCTTTTTTGTTTGTTTGTTTGTTTGTTTGTTATTGTTTACCTACATTAAAAATTGTATAGTGTAAAACGATGTAGAATATAATAATTTATAATAAAGTAGTATGTAGTAGTAAGAAGAGGTGTAAAAAAAATAATTGTTTGTTTTTTTTTTTTACTTTTTTGGCTTTTGGCGGCGTAAATTCAAAATTTCGTCGTATCTTTGGAGGCGTTGTTATCATCATGTATGTGTTGTTTAAGTTTTGTTTTCAAAAAGAAAATAATACAAAAATATTATTGCCTTAAATTTCATCATAATCTATAAGTTGTAATTTTGTTTGTTCACCATTATCACTATTTTCAGTATTGTTATAAAGCTGATGCTTACTAATCAAAGGCAAATTGAAATTTGTTGCTGTTGCACTCGCTGACGAGGCCGCAGCTGCTGATGATGAAGATGTTGCAATCACTGTACAATGATTGTTATTCATTGCCGGAAAAACCGAAGGGCGCACCTGCTGCTGATGTTGATGGGTTTGTTGCAGATGCGCTTGATGATGTTGCTGCTGACACTTACTTACTGTAGAAGTTTTTCCATATGGTAACAAATCAGTTCTCGCATTGAGCGTTTTCTTTTTTTGCAATCACTGAACATACAGTGTGTTAAGGACTAACACATGATGGTTGTTTTTGGCCAAAGTCACAACATAACCCTCTGATGTGATTTTTAGGCCGCAGCAGCGCGATACCTATTTCGTACGTCGGTATATTTATGGTCAATTTTTCAGTTTAAAAAGTATACAATTTTTTAAAACTTACCTTAACATGTGGGCATTCGAACTCAGACTGAAGTACTCCATCACGTGAGTAGCAAGCAACATGAAAGCGATTACCATGGGAATCGCCAATCAAAATATCACCGGCGTTCGAAATGTCAATACCATTGGGGAAACAGGTAACTTTCTCATTGCCAATGCGATACTGGAATGTACCATCCTCGTGGAAGACAGCAACACAGTGACCCTTAAAGTCGCACACATAGAAATCGTTGTCTGAAAGTACAACCACATAAATGTATTAGGACGCAACTCAAGTCGGAGCGATTTAAGTAATTACCTCTTATTGCAATGTCAGATGGTTCGCGCATATAATCGCTGCAGTCAAACCAGCGAACCAACTCACCGTCTTCGGAAATGACAAACACAGTGGGTGACACGCTGTCGACAGCTACGATATGACCTTTGGATGTTACGGCTAGTCCCGCCACAATGTCAATGTATCTAAAAAAAAATACAAGTTGTTTATTTCGCGCTTAGCAGACCCGACGAGTTGTAGCTCACCTAATAGCTATCTTTCGCATAAAGTGACCACTCTTTGAGAAAATCTGCATTCGAGAGCGTTCGTTGCCACGATCGCAAACCACAAATTTACCGTTGGTATGCATGACGGCTACTTTGCGCGGATACCACAACTGGCCCTCTTCTTTGCCGGGCACACCAAAGTAGAATTTCAAATTGCCCGATTTATCGAATATCTCAATGCGGTGGTTGTTGGTGTCGGCCACTATGATCTCCTCGTCGACGCCCAAGCAAAAACCGTGGGGCGAGTTGAATTGTCCTTTCGATGTGCCCAAAGAACCGAACTTGCAGCGTATTTGCATTGGCGTTGCCTTATTGCGACCTGTTATGATGCTCGTTGTGTTTGAGGGTGGTGGCGGTGGTGCATGGAAACTGCTGATGCTCATGTCATCAACCGAACCACCGCCCCCTCCGCTGGGGCAAAGAGGTGGCAGATTTGGCAAACTTGGCGATGGTGCTGTGGGTAGGCAGTAATCTGGCAATAAACAATCAAATCCAGTTGGTGAGGGACCACTCGCTAATAGCTGATTGCTTGTCATGTCTGTGTGAAAATCTACTTGTAATATGCCACAACAACAACAATAGTTATATGTATTTATAACAGAAACAATTATTCATTTTTATTGATTTGATTAATACCGGACCGACATCGGCATCAACATCAACATTAACATTAACAAACAACCAATTTTGTTAAAAGTTCAAGTTTTGACAACACAAAGGTCGTGGGGATAATAAGGAGGTTTATGTTTCGGATGGGGTATCATGGGCGCATTGCATACATGGATATACATTTTACCCACCAATGCCGATGGCAAAGTCACAGATTTCAAATTGCAGCGTTAGAATTTAGGGTGGTTTAATGGTAGCGGTTGTGTGGTGGTGGTGGTGTTGTTACAAATTAAAGGGCGCACAAATTAATAAAACGAAAAATAAAAGAAAAAAATAATACATTTAAATAAAATCATATTATAAAACTTATATGTAAATAAAATGAACAGTGATATAAAATAAATGAAATAAAACACTTTAATAGTTTAATGTTCACTGTTTGGTTGTAACTATAATGCAGTGGTGAATATGACCATTTTAACAAGAAGAAATCTTTCTAATCGAATATGGTGCATATAAAACGTTTGAAAAATTACACAGAGGATCAAATAGACACCTGATAATTAAGGTCTACAAGTGACAAGGTTATTTTTCGTGAGCAGTGAATAAAATAGTGGAACAATTTCAAATTGCTTTTCTGGTGTTTAAAAGTTGTACTAGATCACAAATAGGAAGGTGGATTTAATTTCGAAATATGTTGGAATAAAAAACGGAAGCGTTATTACGAAGATTATTTGTTATCGACGCAAATCTTTAAGGAATAATTACTAGTTAGATTAAATACTACTAGTATAAAGGCTACTAATTTTAATTTAAATCACAACTTCTCATGTCACAAATTGGTTAGAAGTATGTCTATCATATTTAAATTGTATGTTAGGGCATATTTCCGAACAAAGTCTCACTACACCAATAAAAATTTAATGTACAAACGGAAACAATATCTAATTTATGAATCACCTTTCTCTAGACCTCTCGATATTTGATTATAGATTATACGGAAAAACCGAGTCGAAGGCAGTTCTCACATTTATCCCTCAACCGATAAAAACAAAATTATTAGCTTTGTATGTGCTAATGGGTCTACTGCTGCCCTTTGAATGCCATGCAACACTTTTTCTAGAACGGTTATGTTAACTAAATTTTAAATACAGTCGAAACTCTATATAACGAACTATTATATAACGAAGTTTTCTTTTATGTGAAGCAATTATAAGAACATTGTGTTTTGGGTCTACTTTGAGTGTATTATAATCTCCATATAACGAATTTCCCTATAGCGAATATTTCCTTATAACGAAGCATTTTTGCGACCGTAACTTCAAAATTGAAGCGTTTTCAATCTCAAAACTGACAAAAATGAACGCACGCACGCAAAAAAGAAATCGACATCGCTTTGTTGTGTGTTATTGATATTGTAATTGTTGATCCGTGCGTACTTTGTTGCTTTCACAAAGCACAAGCAGATACTGATGCTTTGAATCGCTTTTTTACCATCAAATTGAAAGTATATTTTGGGGAACCACCGAACTATGCAAGTGACAACTGGAATCATTGCCATCTCTCACATTTCATGCAGTCGCTATCAGTTTGACTTGGCATATCGCGATATGTACTGTGTTTACTTCTTTAAATGTATTAGAAAATTATATTGAAGAAGAAAAGTGGAAAATGTACTTCAAACCAAAATAAATGACTACTACAAATAAAAAATTTTAAAAGTAACAAAATTGCTTTCCTTCTCTTTATAGCTAATTTACTTCATAGCGAAGTAAATATCAAGTCCCTTGGAATTCGTTATAGAGAGTTTCGACTGTATTTGATTCTGGACAAGATATTCCAAATGTATTTTTTTGTACAGAATAGAATGAGATCAGTCAAAATTAATTTTATATATGAATCCCAAACAGTGAAAACACAGTAATTGCAAATGAAAGTAATATATGTAAATAGCTTAAGTCCAAATGTTATAGGGAATTTTGTGTAGGATCATTCACACGGTCAAGCTTTAATAATGTTTTCGAATGTGTTAACGTGAGAAATAAGAAGATAATTTTACAATGTTATCACTTACCGTTATTGTTTAAACCCAATTTAGCAAGAGCTTGAAGATTATTGAAAGCGCGCTGATCGCCAGATAAAAGGTCGGCCAATGTTATAGGTTGGTTTTGGGAATTGGAAGCAGGCACCACTGATTGGTTGTTGGGAACACTGGGCGGACCGACTAGGGCGTCGTTAAGGGTGTCGGGAGTATTTTCAGTGAGACTGGCAAGACGAGATAAATTGTATTCGAGAATACTGTTGTAACCACCGGGCGGAGGTACTGCTGAAACACCGGCGTTTCCACTCAGCGGACCATTAAGACCTGCTGTAAGGCTGTTGTTGAGGGGATTATTAAGAGAATTAAGGCCATTCGACGGTCCGGAGCCATTCAATCCATTCAGACCTTGAGACCCAATCAACGAGCCATTAGGACCAGAGCTAAGCTGATTATTTCCCAGGGAGCCATTGAAACCTGGGGACGCATTAGACAAGTTGTTATTGACATTGCTACCATTGCCGCCAGATCCAATAGATCCCATTCCATTAAACCCATTAACGCCGCTATGGTGGGACGAAGTGCTGGTCTGGTGCTGCAACGTATGATGATGAGACAATCCGGATTGATTTTGCGGGGGCGACTCAGGCGTTAGTACGTTGGGCATCATAAACCCGTTACCCAAAGCGTAGATATCTCCATCAAAAGAGCTTTGCATTGACGTTGGCAATGAGATGGGACTGCTGGCAGTAACAGAACTGGTCAGCTGACCCTGCGAACTGTTGGAACAGTTCATGCCGCCATTTCCACTGCCACATCCTGCACCATTGCGACCACTTATCATGTTCGGAGGCATACCGGGTAATGTTGGTGGAGGAGTACTTTCTTTGGGAGACGGCGGAGTTGATTCAGTGCGAAACTTGCCAAATGCGTCTTGTGCCATTTGCTCAAATTTCTCAGCTTTGGTATCGAAAGTCAGCGAATAGTTAACATCACATTTTGGGGTAGTATTAATTAAGTTAATGAATTGGGAAGCAATCAGCTTTTTCATCGACAAAAACTCGGCGGCGTTTGCCTGCTCCAAAACACGATTTGTAAATTTGCACGTGTTATCAATTTTTCCCATAGTATTTTGAATATTTTGCATTAAATCCATGATTTTTAGAACTCGCTCGGAGTGCAATTTTTTCAACTCCACCAGGGCTTGATCACGACACTTTTCTAATGTCTTCTTATAGTTCTCATACGTGTCTTGAATGAGATCACGCGCTGAATCGTGTTGAGATTGCAGCTCATTAAGTGCGCTAGACAAATTTGCATCAGCTTCGTCACAATATTGCACCTGCAAAACAACATTAGAAATATAATATAAACGCGTCTATGGCATTTCGAACCCACCTTTGATTTGGCTTCCTTCATCAGATTCTCAACGTCACCACGTACGGATTTTTCAGCCAGAGCTATAATGTCATAGTGATGTTCGCTTCCCTTGTGATCGGCAATCAAGCAGTCATTGCAAACCGGAATTTGGCAATTAAAGCAATAATACTTGAGATTTTCCGAGGTGTGTACGTTACAGTACAATGGCTTGTGTATGATCAAGGGCTTGTCACCATCAGACATCTTCTGTAAGTCCTCTAACTTGGCGACTTCATGGTTCTCGAAACATCTCATGTACTTGTGGGCGTTATCGCAGCCACTGCATAGAAAGTTAGCACAATCATTGCAGCGAGAAATAGCATTCTCCTTACTTTTGCATGAAGTACAATGCAATTGTTCCGATTCAATGGTAGCCAAATCTAGAATATTGGTCAGAATGTAATCGCATGTCAACGATTGCACCCCCTTTGGTCCAACCTAAAAAGACCACAATCATATACAAAAATATAAATAATATGTTTATGTTTTATTTAGTTTCGTCGAGTAGTATAATTTTTCAAAAGTCAGCACCAATAAGTCGCAACATAAATGAGAATCCTCCTGTCAACCTAATCCAAACATATTATAAAATATATGTATATATAAAGCTATTTGATCGTTTGTTACACACTGTTGCAAGGTGCCTGCCACTGTTTAATTCCCACACTTGTACAATCTGTTATCAAACAGATTCTTGAATTAGATCCTGCAATAGTCAAGTTTACTACGAACTTCCTACGAAGAGCAACTACGGCCCCATCCTAAACATAATTACTTTTCTTACAAGAGCATCTACGGCTTTATCTTACCTACATTTTCTACAAGGGCTCTATGACCCTTTCCATCTACAAACAACGGTACACTTAAATCAAATATTCAAAATAGCAATGGCTTTCGATAGCTCAATGGAAGTGACGAAGATTAGCAGTCCGAAGGTGCCGGATCCGATTCCAGGCCGGGGGCACTGGTCAAATCAACATCGATGAAAAATTACTTTTCAAATACTTTCGATTTCTCCAGTCAACAAAACTCATCCTATTTGCTTCCACTACAAAAATGCAGATTGCGCAAGGACCAAGGAAAATGGAAATGATTCATCAACATTGCAAAATAAATCAACAGAAAACAGCTGGGGCCATCTTTGGAGGAATTTGACGGTTAAAACTCACAACAACATCTAACAATCACTTGGCACGAACCTTATTATCTACAAAGGTACGAAATAGACAATGATCGTACGATAATTTTGAAATAATACCAGAAAAGACAAATATATAAAAATATATTCAATTGTTGTATGATTTAATTACAATATCGTATTTTTCACACCAATTAAAATGGATTTTGAACGTCGTATTCAAAATAATAGTACAGTACTAACTTAAACTTTTCTAGAATGAATAAAGTTTCGTATAAAAGATCTTAGTACCAGCCTTATGGGAAAAAAAAAGTTCTAAAAACAAGTTCGGCATGGAATAGACTATATGCATTTTTTTGCTGCATTTTGCATATTTTATGTATGGGATACAACTTTTGTTAAAGAAAAGTGATAGTAGCATTGCACGCCGCTTTATCTAGTTATATATAAATATGTTAAGTTGGTTCGTGTACGCTTTAAAAAATTAATAAATTCTGCACCGATTAAACTGAAATTTTGACACAATATACTGGCACTTCCCAATTAGCGGGCCGACGAGTCACTGTGTGCGGGCCGCGGATGTTTTTTGAAAAAAAAACGTACATAATTTTAAATAATAAAGACAATTTAAAACATCAATTTTGGAAATTTCCATACTTTTAGAATTCTGTCAAATATAAGAAACACGCACAACACTTACTGTTGAATGCAATGCTATAAATGCAATAAATTCAAATTTAATAAGCGGTTAGCCCACTGCTATATTTAAAATCAGTGCTCTGCGTAAAGCTTTCAGGTGAATTCAAAAGGCTATAACACAGTTAACATTTGTCTTTACAACATCGGTCACTTCGCTTGTTCCTTTAAAAGTTTAATGCGAAGATAATGTTTGGAAACGTGTTTTTGCATTAGTTCTTGAAATTCGCGGATTTCTATCGAGGTTCTGTCTTGCGTGAAAACGTTTCAATGATTATTTTATGGCAGATCTCGGAAGATAAAGATTAATTATTTTGCGATATTTGGAACAAAATTGAAATTGACCAGACTGAGGGACTTGTCAATTTTTGGGTAAACATGGTTACAGCAAATTCATTGCCCCCTCATGCCTTTAAAATATTTGGATCTACTTATCTTTCCCAAAATTTAATTTATTTTCTTATTATATGGTGTAAAAAAATATAAAAAACACAAAAAAATATAAAAAAAAAAACAAAAAATATATATTACCAAAAGAATATTAAAAAAACAACAAAAATAAAATTAAAAAAAATAAAACGGAAAATCAAAAACAAGAGGCAAAATCTGCCTTACCTACAAGTGGTGGCCATGGATAATGCTAAGCCGCTAAATAACATCTAAACACAGATGCAAAATACAATGCGGTCTGCGAGACGAACTCAAATCCAAACCGCATTTTCAATCCCAACGCAAAAAGAAATCAAAACAACCGACGCTTAAAATTTAATAATTGAGCTTAAAAAAAGTTGTCGAAGTTTTTATACCTACAGATTTATTAAAAACCGAAATACACATATCAATCACAATGGTTGTCAGAAAAATATTTTCTTTTATATATGTATTACTAATCCTTGTTCTACATTTTCATTTCCCAGTATAGGATGAGCTGGGCTCACGCGTGCCCCTATACTATACCTAGGTCTTATCCTGTTGAGTATTGATTAAATATACTCCTCATATTTCTATTTTGTGTGGGCACGATTGATTATAAGCAGTCAAGTAGATCGGATTTTAAATTATCACTGACAGGTCCGTTTCTATTTAACGTAAATTTCATTTACTAAAAAACCATTTCACCACTTGACAGTATTTTGGTAAAATGAAATAAAAACTCAGCATAAACTTCATAGGGAAAAATGTTGAATTCCTAAATATCAAATTCCAGCCTAAACCAGACAAATAAAATTGTGCTCTTACCGTTGTTATTTGCTTGCAAGTTGGGCATCTTATCTGGGACCTTTCAGAAGAATTATACACGGAAATAAGTTCAGCAGCAACAGAAGAAGTCGTGGACGAAGAAGACGATATGTTACCCCCGGTAGATTCGTCGCCAATCAGCTTAGACAGACACGACTCACAGAAGACGTGAAGGCATGAAAGAACTCGCGGCGATTGCAAGCGAGAACTAAAATATATAAAGTTATATAAATATATATATATATATAGTTGAGAGCACGCCTCCTGCTCTACTTACCTGCATATTTTGCAGTTCCGCTCAACGTCACCTTCACAGAGGGAACCCGAAGAGTCCTCCAAAGACCCAGATTCCAGCTCAGAGCCAACATTACTCTCAAACACTTCACTAAACATATTGCCGCCACCTAGCCCGCTCAAAGTTAAGCTGCCGGCTATCGACGACGAACGCGAGGAAATACCTTTTAAATCCTTTATTATCGTATTGCTATTATTGGCCAGCAAGGTATCGTTCAAATCCAATGAGTTGACAATTTTGTCAACAATAGAGTCCACAGTGGAAGCACTTGAAGCCGTCGAAGATTCCAAAGCAGTGCTAAAGTTAGCGCCACTATTCGCGCTGGTGGTAATGCTTGTACTTGCAGTCGAAGAATTCGAGATGAGAGTGGTATTTAAGAGACGTGGTGTATACTCCTCTAAGGTTGCCATATATAAAGCCTCTTTAAGCAATATGCTGTGAAATTGGTTAAATCTCAAGTACACAGTATATGATATATGACGATAAGTTGATTAACGTATGAGTAAACAGTAAACGTTTTAAGTGTTTCCTTCGCTTCTTTGATGACCGGCAACAATACAGTCTTAGTATGGCTTTCTGTTGTGCAACAATCTTTTGTGGTATTCGACGTTTGTATTTACTTGTAGTACTCTATCATTGAGTTACGCGCCCGATAAAAGCCACTTGGTTACCTGCTTTTAGATTTTACAAGGAATTAATATTCAAGTTTAACAATTCTATTTGTATATTATGGATTTGGATACTTTTAAGGTGTCACCGATGATTATTCGTTAAATATTTTGTTTGATTGGGGTTTAATATTTTAGATCGTTATTTAAATTGGCTTGCTTGGTTTGGATATATTTTGTTTAACATTGTATGTATTGTTATTTGTTCTTTTTCTATTTCCGTTTGAAATAATCCCGAATTATTTGCAATCGTTTCCTTATATAGCAATTATATTGTACTGTTTTTTATTTTTACTCCAATTCTTAATTTGTTAAATAGTTGTGTTTACTGAAGATGTGATAAGTATTGTATTGAAAATATTAGGTATTTTCTTCTCTTTGTCCCTCAAATATATTTGCATCCACCACCACACAGAATACTTTCACGTTCCCAAAGTTTGGGAGGAGACACTCGAAACACTTAAATGATCGACGAAATACGATTTCAATTATATATTTGTAACAATTTCTCCTTTGACTTCTCTGACTACTGCCGTGACTGTTTTGTTGTTGCTGGACAATAAGATTGGCTCTCGATTAATGCTCTCTTGTTTTATGTTGCTGTTGAAAATCGAATAATCCTTTAATCCTGCTGCTGCTTATTTTAAGCCTGAAAAATACAGAATTACATTAGCGCGATAGATTTAAATATTTTAATATTTTGATAATACAAAACGCTTCTCGTATTCTGAATATTTTACAATAACTATGTTTGCTATGTGAAAAATCTGTTTCCGAACACAAGTATACTTCCAAATGACTATTGCAGATAATATGTAAGAATTCAGTGTGCGGCGCAAATGATTGATTTGAAAATATGACAGGAAAATCAGATGCATTTTCATTGTAAGTTTTTAAATAATTCTTTGACGTTTAGGAATAAGGTCTTAAATCAGAAACGGTAGTTTTCGTAATGCATTGCTTAATGGTTATGTTTTATAAAGTAAATAATAATTTATAATTGTAATTTGTGCCTAGAACTTGGTGTGTAGGATACTCTTATAAAATTTAAATATAATTACAATTGTAAACAATTATGTAATGTCTGTTTTAATTGAAAAAGCGTCACATGAACACATTTTCGTAATGTTACAGGAGAAGCAAAAGACGTTATAAAATGAAAATGATTACTTTGGCTACCAGGGTAATACGTGATTTCATTATACATCTTGATAATTGGACTCTATCATCAGACATTAAATCAACAAAGGCGACAGAAGACACTGAAACAACTGCTCAGTGTTGTATTAAGTAAAGCTTATCATACCACATGTCACAAAGCTTTAAAATTTTTTTTATTTTCGAAGTTCTTAGTCTAACGTGATTATTTCAATGTAGATACTTTAAAAGGTAAAAGGTAAAGTTTAAAAGGAGTTCAAGTTTGGAGCTGGCCAATATGTGTCTTTCAGCTTATTTAAAAATCGGACTGGCGACCTTTGGTCAAGTTAATATCCAAAATTTCTTATTTATCATATATTGCTTAAATCAATGAAAACTTAATGTAATTACCAAAATGGAATATGAAAACAAAGAAAATACTACTACTACTAAAGAGTTAATATCCAAAATTCTAAGACATATCACAATTTTAGCAATTAACAACCCCTGGTGCACATATATTAACTCCATGGTGATGTGTGCGTTCCATCCCCAGATTAGATTTTTTTGTATATTTGTAATAAACTGTCGGAAAAGTCTATGAGATATAGTTTGACTAAAGGGTTTAACACTTCAGATACAGGGATTGAGTTCATGTTTATACAAAAAAAGAGCATAAAACGGCATTTTACGGCATAAAATATCTATCGCGGATGCAATAACATTTAAAGTTACATAATAAAAATTATCTTAAATAAAATAATTCTAGCAAATACAACATGGTCGCTTTTAATTCGTTAATAATTTTAATGAACTATTTAAACAGTTAAGATTACATAACAAAAAAAAGATAAATTGTGTTAATAGTAAATCCTTTATTTGGTTATGGCTTTATATTTTACAAAAATAAAATAAATAAATTAAGACACTAAAAAATATTATAAAAAACTAAAATCAATGGACTTTTTACTTTTGAGGCAATTGCGTACAAATGTTGCTTCCGCATTATTAGTTCAAAAACGTAGATGTTTTTTTTTTTTAAGATTACATAACATAAAAAAGATAAATTGTGTTAATAGTAAATCCTTTATTTGGTTATGGCTTTATATTTTACAAAATAAAATAAATAAATTAAAACACTAAAAAATAATATAAAAACTAAAATCAATGGACTTTTTACTTTTGAGGCAATTGCGTACAAATGTTGCTTCCGCATTATTAGTTCAAAAACGTAGATGTTTTTTTTTATGTACAATTTATAATAACAACTGAAGGCTGCATGTCATTTCATCAATTATGCATTCTTACATTTAATTTTTAGTTAAAATGACGAGTAATAGCCGCATTTATAAACATGTATTAGAGGTTCATGGAAAAATCGTTCTTTCGTTTTTTACCCAAGATCTTAAAATAAATTATTTCTTTCTGTAATTTGGAAAAATAAAGCTGTGTTATTCCACATTTAAGGCTGGTATTGAGTTCAATGTGGGGAAAATGATCACGGAGCAGCATTTTTATACGACATAATATACATACCAGTTAGTTCAAAACGAAATGCAAACTTGAGAAAAAATAATTATGACTTTGAAAAATTACGTAACGAACTAATCGACAATCGCTCAACAATTTTCGTATGTACGGACTTAGTACCAGCCTTTAACAAAATATACAAGGTGGTTTCATTACAACGTCTGCAAATTATTTTAATCCATATCGTCGGTATCCTGTGAAATGGACTTAATGACCGAAAAGTTTCCCAAAAGTCATAGTCTCACAAAAAATGCAGGGAGAGACCATTTGCAAGACACCGACGATATCTTAATCTATACTAACTAATATTACCTATAAAGAGAAGATGTTTGTATGTATGAAGGGGGAAATCTTCTAAACTACACATTCTATATCACTCAGTGGCATCTATATTGGCATCCACGTGTAAGTAGCGGCGAAGCAACGCATCTATAACTATAGGACATTTTAAAATGCCTGCTTCCTACCTTGAGTAGTCTTCAGAGAATTCAATAGGTTGGGCATTGGTTTGCTATTATGGCAAAAGATCTCAATCTGATGGCCAGACCTAAATTCGTCGCCCTCATTCGACTGACAATTTTGTTAATGTTGATTTTTAACTGTTCCCTTTAACATACACCGTAATGTAGAGTACATTGTAAAAATAGCAAACAATAAACTTAAACAACACTTTAAAAAATCGTGAAGATTTAACCAATATTTGCAAGTTGGCAGTACAAAAAACCATTATGGCAAACACCATAACCAAAAAAAAAAACTCACAAAATTGTGAAAGATAGTACGGTCTTATTTATCTAGAGCCAAATTCAAATCTTCTTTTCCCTTGTTCTAAATGAACTTTAAAAGTGGGAAACTATTCCTCGGAAATAAAGTATTTATTAGAATGTAAATTGAAATTGAAAATGATGACACATTTTGGGGAAAATTCCGCGAACAAATTCCTAAGGAGTTGTACCAAAAAAATAATTTATTTAATAATTTAACGGTAAAGGTACACAACATTTGTTAGCCTTAGGGAAAGAATAGATTTTTTCTCAAAGTAATCTTGCTGGCATTTCAAATAAATGAGTCGTGACACAAACCGGCATGGTAGGTGTCAACGTATATAGTATCTTTAGCTAATGATCCCACTCCTGTTGTTTTGTATTTTTTTTTTAATTACTAGTAAAGCTTCAATTCAATTTTTACTAATATAACATTTAAGCTGTGATATCCCAATCTTCGGCCACCTTCGGCGAAGAATTGTCCTAAATTCCACAAGTGGTGAAATTTCGAACAGCTTTTTGCGGCTAGTTTTCTCCCGCCCCTGTACTTCAAAGTTTCCTGCTTTAGCTATCATCACAAACGCAATACTTATAAAATATTCCATTAAATAATTTGCAAATTGTTAGCCAAACAAAACAGCTGACTTCGAATAATCAAAATGCTCTCTCCCTTATTACTCTTCTCGCCGTTTGTTTATTATAGAAGGATTGTACTCTCAGTAAAATATATAAAAAAAATCGTGCATAGTGTACATAATTTTTACAATTTGTAATTTGACGATTGACTCGAAACTATACTGCAAAGTTACTGTCAACTACATCGAGGGTGTCGCCGATGGAAGAAAATGTAGATGGCTGGAGACAGAGATCGAACCATGGATCTGCCGCATAATAGCCGCGTTTTTAAACCATCATGCCACGGTCGGCCACAAAAATAAACACAAAGCCCTTTATAAGTCCAGTAATCTTTCCGTATAAGAATATTAAAGCCAGTCGAACCTTTTCTCTGTATAACATTTTTGCGACCAGAATTAATTAATATCTTTTTTTGTCATGCAGCTGCAAGTATATGTTATTTAAGGAAATCCCCTAATTAGAAATACAGTTGAACTTCGATTAACCGTGATTCTATTAACCGTGATTATCTATTAACCGTCATGCTGAGTGGTTGACACACACATCACTCATATTAAAATTCGGTGATTCCCTTTTTCATGAAAGTGTAATTTTCATATCAAATTTCATATTCATTCATCAGGGTGAAATTTGATCTGTCAAGACGTGTTTTCCTTACATCATGCCACCGTCAAAAACTAAATCCGTCTGGATGTACGATTGATGCTGTCGAAAAGTGGATGGTGTGCGACTCTGATGTAGCTCAGTTTGCTATTATATCTGAAGACGAAATCGTAGATATGGTTACCCAAAGCCAAGAAGATGAGCTTGATTCAAATACCGAGGAATCAGATGGAGGAAATGCGGAAGAAACGCCTACATTGGCTCAGGCAATAGAGGCTAGTAGTATTTTGTTAGGATTTTTAGAAAACTTTACTTGTCCAAGTATTTCAGAACCAGATAATATGCAAATATATCGCATACAAACTCATTTGTTCGAAGACCAATCAAAAGCTACAAACATAAGACAGATATCCATAAAAGATTTTTTTAAATAAATGTATGTATTCCTAGAGATATGATAAGTTGTTTATAGACGCAGATTTAAATGTTTTTGTCAAAAATAAATAAAAAATAACAATTAATAATAACAATTTATACATGTAAAATTTTACCTCTTTTAACCGTGATTTTCGGTTATCCGTGATTAGCCCGGTCCCGAGCATCACGGTTAATCGAGGTTCAACTGTATACAATTGCTATAGCCAGATTCAGATGAACACAAAGATTTTGCAAATGTTACGCCGTTACCAACTTTCTGCATCAATCAAAAGGTTTCCTATTTGGAAATGAAACAGAAACGTGCTTACACCTTATATTTTTTTAAAAAAAAAGTTCTTGAATATAAAACCAAATTAAAAATTTTTAAAAATTGTAATGCAATTTTACGAGATTTCTCTATATTTTCCTTTTTTTGTACAAACTGACCTATAAATTGCAGCTTTGCCTAACTACCGCAGAAGTAAAATGTTCGCATTTCAAAAAATAATTAAATCAAATTAACAGAATACTAAAATACATTAATTAATTGTAAACTAACAAAGGCTGTATACTGGACGGATCAGGTAATTACAAACACAACTGGGACAGAAGCTTCTTCAAGGAATATAGTAGAGCTTCGTCAGCATACCATATCATGGTCATTTTTTCGACGTCTGTCGGTTTCTAATCTGGGAGCTAGTACATATAACAAAATATTTAAACACTTTTATTTTTCCTGTGGTGATTTCCATATGAGTGCAATTTATTAGAACATATTTAATTAACGTTAGACTTCGATTACGTTTTCCCAGGACACTGCTAAGCTGGCCCACTCGAATCAAATGTCATTACGAATGATGAACCAACTCACCGCTTCCAACTACCCACCCGTTTGCCTACCTACCCACCTGGGATACGTAAGATTGAACTCGTACCATTATGAAATTGAAATGCAGTCGCGTCTTGCAGTCTGGGGGGAAGTCAAAGGCACCAACACACACTAGATTAAGCCTAATTAAACGAAAAGGGGAGCGAGCGAGCTTAAACACCTCCGACTACCCCGTTTCACCCCCTGACTATTTACACACGTTCGCTAGAATGTAACATTGCCGTATCTACTTACACGCGATTTGTTCAGAGGGACAGAGAGCGTAAAATTCGAGCATGGAATCTCAGAGTAGATAAAATAGAAGCAAGTGAGAATGAAAAAGAGGCGAACGCGCACACACACAAACACCGTTGGGGCCAAGTGTCCTTGAACACAATTTTCCACCTTCTCTCATGCAACGACGCTTTCCCATGCCCTTCAGCAGATTTTTGTTCATTCTTAATAAAAAAAAAATTGCTTATATTCAATGATTGCTTATATATTTTGAATACAACAGATTTAATTCTTAATAAATACACAGTAATTAGTTGTCTCGAATCGAACAGAGAAAAGAACAAATTTTCCACACAATCACACACATTTTTTCGGCCACAACTTGGCGAGCTCGTGCTCAGGTCGAGAATTTTTTTCACACAAATTTTCAGTCTATATTCACTTAGCCAACAGAGTATTATTTCCATGTTTCTGGGCGACAATTGGCATCTTTAGTAAGATTTAGTTATCTTTATAAAGTTTGAACACTTACCTTTGCCATTATATGAATTTTTCACAAAAATGAATGGCAGACAAAATCAACTCAAGTACCGCAGTGTGAAAAAATTTTTTTTTCTTTGCTGTAGTATTTTTCTACACCATTGACCAGGGTTGCCCCTACTTTCCAGAGAGTGTGGCTGTGTTGCAAAACTAAATTTGCATATGTCGCAAATACTTATTAATCTCTCTAATCCGAGGAGATGATGTACACATATGACTGTCGAATGTATTTAGTGAAATAAAAACGATGAATTCATAGCAAAAGTAAAGTAATACTTAGCTAAAGTGTTGTTCTAGTACCACCAAATGCAACACTGACTAGGAAAAAATTGCACCATAGTACGGATGGCATTGGAAAATTGCGCCGGTCCAAATGCGCGTTTATTGCTTCCAGCCATTTCAACAGCTGTTCTTAAAACTGTTGCCAGATCTGATAATTTTTTCAGTTGACTAGAGTTGCTTAAATAATAAGTAGTCACATTTAACAAGTAGAAGAGGTGCAAATTGTCGATATTCCAACTATCTAAAATTTGAAGTCAATGATTTCCACTTACAGTTGAACTTCGATTTACCGTGATTATCTATTAACCGTGATGCTGAGTGGTTGATTGTTTACCTCTATTAACCGTGATTTACCTCTATTATCCGTGATGCACATGTCCATATGACTGCTTGTTTATTTATTTCGTATAATACACACACATCACTCATATTAAAATTCGGTGATTCCCCTTTTTCATGAAAGTGTAATTTTCATATCAAATTTCATATTCATTCATCAGTGTGAACTTTGATCTGTCAAGACGTGTTTTCCTTACATCATGCCACCGTCAAAAACTAAATCCGTCTGGATGTACGATTGATGCTGTCGAAAAGGGGATGGTGTGCGACTCTGATGAAGCTCCGTTTGCTATTATATCTGAAGACGAAATCGTAGACATGGTTACCCAAAGTCAAGAAGATGACCTTGATTCAAATTCCGAGGAATCAGATGGAGGAAATGCGGACGAAACGCCTACATTGGCTCAGGCAATAGAGGCTAGTAGTATTTTGTTAGGTTTTTTAGAAAACTTTAACTGTCCAAGTATTTCAGAACCAGATAAAATGCAAATATATCGCATACAAACTCATTTGTTCGAAGAACAATCAAAAGCCACAAACATAAGACAGACTTCCATAAAAGATTTTTTAAATAAATGTATGTATACCTAAAGATATGATAAGTTGTTTATAAAATTTTACCTCTTTTAACCGTGATTTTCGGTAATCCGTGATTAGCCCGGTCCCGAGCATCACGGTTAATCGAGGTTCAACTGTATTTTAGTAGAGTGCTATTTTCTGGCGTTTACAAGAATGAGATCTGAATGAATTAAGTATGATTTCAAACGTTAAAGAGTGTTATAGTCTTTTTACACCAAAAAAGCATTTCGCAATTAGAGCTAAATTTGCGAAATGCTTAAGAGTAGTTTTGTATAGCCTTTATACACCAGAAAAACATTTCGCATATTTAGTTGAATATGTTTAAGGCTTAAAAGTGGTTTTATAGCCTTTTTACACCGGAACCCATTTAGCATAGTTTCGCATTATTCCGCATATTTGAAAGATGCGGCCAAAAATGTTTACATGTATTTTGTTGTTGGAATAATGTTAAGCGGTTATTACACAGGCACTTATATAGGTAGACATGGGTGTGGTCACGCCAAAAACACTGCATAGTAGCATTTATGACGGGTGTGTCAAACTTGCTGTTTGGTTTTCGAAAATTTCTGATGTCTGTCGCATATCAACATACTCGTCTAATAGCTAATTTTCCCAATTGTACTGAAATACATAATTAGAAAAGTATTTCCTTATGATTTTCCTGTGTTTGTGAACAACAATAACAATTCTTTGATAACAATGGCCGCTACAACTTTCCGCTCCATCTCCATGCTTGTCAAAATATTAATAAATAATTACTTTAATTAGTTGAAAGCATTCGCGCTTTGCGGACTACTGTCTCCGAAGCAATGTTAATGGATTTGTGGCACGAAAATATTGAGAGCATATATGCTGTGACCCGAAAGATGGTAAACTATACTTGATCAGGTTGAAGTCAGGGGAAACCCTGATGGAAGACCGAAACAGTTCTGACGTGCAAATTGATTGTCAGAATTGAGTATAGGGGCGAAAGACCAATCGAACCATCTAGTAGCTGGTTCCCTCCGAAGTTTCCCTCAGGATAGCTGGTGCATTTAAAAATTATGTAAAATAATCTTATTAAATATTGACGGTTTACAAGGCGAATGATGTGTGAGCTAGGTAACAGCTGACAATTTGCGAAACTCTAGTGTAAAACCACTTTTTAGCATTTAACATCATTCAAACTCCAAGAGGAGCAATTACGAATATTTATTCAAAAGTAAATATAAGTAATGGGAACAATTCCTGATCAAAACCTCATTGGAAATTAATTTCAGAAAAAAAATCATAGAACCAAAACCAAATTCAAATAGTAAATTGTCAGTAGCATCAGAATAGCTAGTCGTGATCTGTGATTTACGAAATTTTGCTCAGCATACTTTTTATTGTATTGTAACAATTGCCAACAGAATGGACAAATTTTAAGGAACTTAGGAAGTGACAAAACACCCTAAAAATTTTGACTTACTGTTAAAAAATCGGTTTTTCGTTACTTACTCACTTGAGGACTTATGACTCATTCAATTCTTAACCATGTTCTGATTCTTAACGGGTTTGGAAAGAACAAAAACTTGTAAGTCAAGATTGGCGGGTAACTGAATGGGACAGGCCCACTGACAAATTTCTAATTGTATTTTCCTGGCCAAAATTGAAAAAATTTAAAAATTTCGTTTTGTGTAAAAAAAAGTTTTTGTTCTAGGATTTTTTTCTGAAATAAATTTTCAATAAGGTTTTCTGTAAAATTTTTGTTAGTGCACCTCTTGAAGTTTGGTTGATATGGTAAAAATAGTCGTGGCCAAAAATGATAAAAGAACAAATTTCGCCATATGGTGTAGAAGACACAATTGTAATATTACAAAGAGGAAATTTTACAAATATTTTTTAAAATATATTAATGTGAATTATTTATATAATTAAATATATATTAATTGCTATTAATTACCAATTGTTGTTATTGTTAATAGATAGGTTGTTGGTTTGTTAAATTCACACTATGATCATTGTGATTGTTTAACACAAAAAAGACCTCAAGACCTCTCAAGTTTTCTCTGAGGGAATTTGTATTCTCTCTCTTTTATCTTTTTTTCTCTCTCTTTCAATTTAGGTTGCTGAGATTGGTGTGTTAACTTCACGCCGATACATTTGTAGCAAAAAAATATTGACGGTTTATAAGGCAAATGGAAAAATGTGTTATCTAGGCAACAGCTGACATAATGCGAAACTCCAGTGTAAAACCACTTTTAGCATTTAACATGCGGAATAAAGCGTAAATATTTTAAATGCGTTCCGGTGTAATAAGGCTATCACTCACTAACAAATCTGTTGTTAATAATTTTTAACGTTGCATAGAACTTGACAATCGGTATACAAAACGATGTTATGGAAAACCCCCGAACCGGCCGTTTTCGTCGCGCCCACTTACTTTTTTTCGTCGTACCTCTGAAATTGTTTGGGCATAACTGTTCATATAATAGCCTTTGACCTGAAAATGCGAAATGCTTAAAAGTGGTTTTACACTGCAGTTT
Source organism: Muscina levida (assembly GCA_964034835.1). NCBI lineage: Eukaryota > Metazoa > Arthropoda > Insecta > Diptera > Muscidae > Muscina > Muscina levida. The sequence continues at coordinate 111,383,398 of OZ035882.1, read as the reverse complement.
CGCATATTGTCAGCTGATGTCTAGCTCACACATTTTTCCATTCGCCTTGTAAACCTGCAATATTTTCCTGCCACAAACCTATGAACATTGTTTCGGAGGCGGTATTCCACGAAGCGCAAATGCTTTTAACTAATTAGAATAATCATTTATTAATATTTCAGCAAAAATTTAAATTTGGTGTCCGTCCATGTTGTTTGGTATTTTTTCCGATAAATGTAAACAAACAACGAAAATGGTGGTTGCCGGATCAACATTGCTGAGCAAAAACTCTTAAATTCAGCTTTTCAGAATACAACTCTGTGCATTTTTCCGCAAGTAAAATTTTTAGCATTTCTATGCAATTTTGTCCGATGGACAAAGCATAGACAAGATCTTGTGTGGATTATGTTGACGTGTGGTCTTCGTTGATACCATCTTCGCACCAGTGTGTGTGAGCTTTACAATGATTTCTTGAAGCTTTTAACACTCAAGGTTGTGATAAAATGAGCGGAGAAGTCACAGCAAACGGGTATTGATGATGATGGTTTGGCAACCATCGAAATAGCTATCTGCTCTGCCAGTTGTCAACATAATCCATTTCACACAACTCTTGTAAAACAAATTCTATAAGCAATAATAGAATAAACCTTGAACCGACCAATGAAAACACATCATTTTGGCCGCATCTGTCAAAGATGCGGAATAATGCGAAAATGTGTTAAATGCGTTCCGGTGTAAAAATGCTATTAATGCACACAACGAAAGAACTGTGACATCTTTCACAGCTGCCATGCAGAAAGACACGAATTTGGATGTGGTTTCATAGTCGGCAATAGACTTCGACATCTGCCCTCGCAGATTAACCATGCAAGCTAGGGTGGATTGAATTTTTTTTAAATCTTTTGTTTTCCTTTACTGTCAATCGATACTGGTAAAAGTATATTTTAAATGTTATTAAATGATTAATTTTAGTTATATAAAATAATAAAGAAAAAATTACATTAAATTAAGTCAAGAACAGATTGCTGTGTCTAATCTGAATTTTTGTCTTGCAAAAAGTCGAATTAAAAGATAATAGCATGTTCTGCAATTTCGACAACCTCTCTGTTCAGCGACCACCATACAAAAAAAAACATAATTACACCAAATTAAAAATTTGCAGTAATACTTCCGATTTTGTTTTTTTTTATCGTAGAGTCCATATCAATGAAATGGTCAAATGACACTTACGGCCCTATTCTAACAATTTGGTTACAATGATTTGTCAATATAAATTTGTTACATTTTTGTAAGCAATTCTTGTTACGGGTAATCTGGAAGTCTCGTAACAACATCGAGGGGGTCGGCAATGAAAGAAAAATTTAGATGACTGGAGCCGGAAATCGAACCACGGATCTCCCGAATGTTAGTCGCGTGTTCTTACCACTATGCCACGGCCGGTCCCTAAATTAAAAACAATAGCGAACTTAATCACTCTAGAACCTTGAAATTTATTTAATTTCGATTTAGTGGACGCCACAATGGTATTTATTCACAATCATTTTGGCAACATACTGTTAGGAGTTCACGATTTCCGCTAGTTTAAAACATTATACCGCAAAAGTGCAGAATATGGGCGGGAGCTACGAAAACGGATACTACGAAACATCTAACATATTTTTATGCTAGACACGTGTTTTGACGCCGGGAATGGTATTGAAATTCAATGTTTTTTTCACAGAATTTCAAACAAAATCGTAATCATGCTCATACATTAGTCATAATGGACGAAAGGAACGCACTTATTGTCGTTTTTGTTGTTCGATTGTGCAAACCAACCGCTGTCTATAAAATCGGCTAACAGCTGCTTCATTGCCATGTAGTTTGCAGTCAGCTGATGCTGCTGCTGGTTTCGTTGACGTTGTCAAATTGAATGCCATAGCAAATTTGACGACGAGACGTGCGTTGTCTTTCCATGTTTTTTTGAAGAAACCCGGAGCACGAAAGGATAAAATGAAGACGTTTCTCTGTATCCTGTTCCTCGGTCTTTTGTGCTTCAATGTGCACGCTTGGGACACAGAGGAGTTGGAAATCTTTGATGTCGTTGAAGAAATCAATAAAAATTTTTACGAATTTATGGGAATCACACAGGTAAGTAACATTGGCTAGAGTTTACTGAGCCATCCCGCTAATCTGCAGAGGTTATTGGTCTTGTCAAATTTCAGAACGCCACCAATCAAGAAATCAAGAGAGCATTCCGAAGTCTATCAATACAACTGCATCCCGACAAAAATCCCTCGGAGGACGCCAATATTCAGTTTAGAAATCTTGTATCCATATATGAGGTTCTAAAGGATCCAAGTAAGAGGGAGAAGTACGATAAAGTTGTGAAGGACGGCCTACCAAATTGGAAGTCCGCTCTGTACTATTACCGCCGCATGCGCAAAATAGGACTCTACGAAGGAGCCGGTATTCTATTTGTGATAATCACTATTGGGCAATATCTGTTTGCTTGGGCAGCATATCTTGAGAAGAAGTACACCGCAGAGCAGGTGCTGGGATCGAAAATAAAGAAGATGCAGAAAAAGAATAAAAACATTGACATGGATGCAATACTGAACGAAATACCAGCGCCCTCTTTAAAGGTATGATTGACTAAAATTTGCATTTTAAGTTAACACTGCAGTTCCGTCCGTTTCTTTCTTCTTATGCACATAGAATACCTTGCCAATTCAAATTCCTCTATTCATATGGAACTTGCCAAAGACTATTAAAGAAGGTGTTAACAAAGCGAACGAACTTAAAACATTGGCTCTGGAAAAAAGAAGACAGTAAGTCTGTAGGGATTAGCTGTAAACTACACAGTACCTAATGTATTTTTGCAGGGAAATTGAGGAAGCCAAACGCCTAGAAGAGATGGAAAAGGAAGCGGAAGAGCAGGTACGACTAAGAAAGGAGCAAAAGGAGAACTTACGCAAGCGTAAACAAAACTCAAGGGCTCCAGAAAAAACAGATGAAGAACTAAAAGGTTACTCCCAAATACAAGCTAAGGAAATGACAGTGGATGACGCTGTAAGGCCTGTAATCCAAAAGGTTTGTTCTCACAATGTTTCGCGTGTAATGTTTTCATTTGTGTCTGTTGTATTTAGGCCGCTGTTAGCGGAGGCTTTTGGACGGACGAAGATCTGACCGAGCTAATACGTTTGGTTAAAAAGTATCCGGCTGGATTGGGGAATCGATGGATGGTGATTGCAGAAGCTATGAATAGAACAGTACAGGAAGTTACTTTTATGGCGGCCAAAATGAAGGAGAACGGCTACAGAATCCCTGGGCAGTCGGATAGTGTTGCAGAAAACATCGTGCAGGAAACACAGGAAATTGTCAAGAAAGAGAAAACAAGAAAAGACAAAAGCATAGTAATCCCTGAAACGAATTGGACGCAGGAGCAACAAAAGGCTTTAGAGTCGGCCATTGTCAAGTACAGGAAGTCCGTCGGCAGTGATAGATGGCAACAGATAGCGAATTGTGTTCCTGACAAATCGAAAGAAGAGTGCCTGGTGCGTTATAAATACCTATGTGAATTAGTAAAATCCCAAAAGAAAGCAGAAGAAGCCGAAACTAGTGAGGCGAAGACAGAGCCTATGCCCGAAAGCAGTCCAATGCCAAAAGAGTCTCAGCCGGTGACAGCCGAAGACTTGGCAGATGAGCTGCCAGAGAAAGGTGGAAAAAAACGTAACAGGCGTAAGGAGAGGAGAAGAAGACGAGACCTATCAAGTGATGAGGATTCAGATGATGCATACTTGTACGAAGTTAACTAAACTGCCGTGAAGAGGTACGTTGGCAATAAGCTATATAAAAACCTAATTTGTATCTATATATAATTTTTGTTTAGGTTCTCATCTCAACTAGGACAATCCCTGTCCTAATTTTGCAGACCCGTGTGGTGTATCTTCTTAAGTTGTGTCCCTTGACAAATTCGTTCGAAACAAGAAGAGCATTTTTCCCTTTGATGTATAGCGTGCATTTTTAAATAAAACAAACAGTATGTGTTTTATACTAAGAAACAATGGACTCTTTACTAATGTCCAGCATTGAGTTTTGGGACATTTCCGTTTCATCTTCATCATCTTCAATCTCCATTTCGAATGTTATCATTTTCTTGCGCTTATCAGATAGAATCGATGCAACCTGAAATGAAAGTAAAATCAAAAAAGTTATTAAAACAAAACTTATGTGAAAGCACTTACCTTTCTACAACCAGAGACCGAGAGATTTGTACAAATGTGATCCATAGCTTTAAAACAACTGCTGTCAATAAGATCGAATATACTATGACCCATTGAGGCATCGCACAAGTTCAGATTTTGAGGTAATGTGTGCATGGAACACCTGTTTCTTGTTTGTTCCAGAGGAAATTGTAGGAAGTAGCTTTGACACTTCTCTTCGTGCTGGTTCGCCAACAACAGGGAAACAACATCATCGCTGTAAAATTGCAAATCTGTAAATTGCATGTTGTCCAAACCGTTGGGTATGTCCTTTGTGAATGGCCCAGGCATTGTCTGTAGCCGGAAGGTCTTAAGTCGTGTGAAGTTTTCGTCGAATGCCATTATTAAACATTCCTGTTTGCCAATTGTGATGGCCATAAGGTCTTGCATTTTCGTTTCACAAACAAAATATGATGTCTTAATAAATTCGAAACTATTATCGATACTTTCATCAAAAGTACAGCAGATGAGTGTTGCATCCAGCTCGAAACCAGCTCGTACGCTCTCATTTGGCTTCTCAAATATTGTATCAATAGCAGAGAACATATTGTCTCTCTGTTGTGTTAGCGATGCACATCGTTCGTGAGGATATAGAAGAGGAGACTTACGTAAGCACTCATTTTCATCTAGAAGTTTTTGCCATAGATGATGTACATCCGTTTTTAATACTTGTTGTAATGGCCGGTCCTCCAGATATTGGCCCACTTTTTCCAAATTGAATTTGCGCTTTGTAACTGAACCGTCGCCTAACATAACATATTTATGATTAGGCGCGAGTAACGCAAAGTTATGACACAACTCACCATTCTCCACCACACTATCTTCGAAGCTGTTCAAGTATTCCGCCAAATATATTGTATCTTCCATAGATAATTGCGCCATTTCTTCGGGAACGTCTTGCTGGTGTAAACGCACAATAACAACACAAAGCCAGGTGAAGAATAGCTTCATGTCATTAACCGACTGATCGATCACTTGCTGCATTTCCAGAATTTTCGTCAAAAAAGCACCGCACGCTCGTATAGCATCCTCCGCCGCTTCAGATACTAACAAGGGCTATAAAAAATTTAAACTTATGCCATCAAGTATAATTATACAGTCCCCAATACTTACTTCGAAATAGTGGCTTATTCTGGATAGGCCTTTAATGGTGTTTAGGAAATAAAACAAATTTATCGAAGCCATTTGTAAGGGTTTCGCCACCAAACTTTGAATGGTGGCGTAGCTTAAGTCCACCGAGTTCTGAAGTTTTTTAACACCTTTTTCTGTTAGATCCCTTTAATCAAGAAAAATTTGCATATGTATATAAGAAGGAAATATCACACATGGGGAACAAGTGTTTTCTGATAATGTTTCGACTAGAATGATAGTCGAGTTACTTTCAAATCGCTTGTACATTTTAAATCTAGGATAGAGTGACGAGATTTGAGAGCGAAAGTTTGAACAAGGCTTTATCATATCGTGAACAAGAAATATGAATCAAAAAAAATATTAAAACCACTAATTTTTAATGACTGAGAAAAGATATATGTGAAGATAAACTTCCAAATCTTTATTAGTTTTTTGTTTATTATCAGAACAACATTCCCCACACTGTACTGGTGCTATTTTTCACTCTAAAAAAAAGATATATCCCCAATGTACGTAGGTAACATGACTACTTACTGCATTAAAAATTCTTCTATGTCATGAGTGGCGTATCCAAACACTAACAGTTCCAGAAAGTCTGCGGAAAGGGAACCCTCAGTTTGTTTATTAGCATAGTTTGTAAGCTTGTTGTCCATTTCAAGCAAAACAGTCTCCCATGCTTCTAACATACACTGTATAGTATTGTTGATATATCTGCAATAGACAACGAGATATAAATACGAAGTTTCTACTCCGACAACTTCAAGACTACGAACTGTTTAGTCTCCAAGATATTAGCGCAGTGCTGTGCCAATTGCAGCATGGGTGAAATGTACTCTTTTAGAACAGAATTTTGGAAGTGCAACACTTTCAAATGGATACCATCGCGAACCAAGGCGTACATGGCATTAAAATCCCCGCTTAGACGAACGTCGTACACTTCCATCTCATCGGGCGAGGACACATGCTGTGACATATCAATACTGCCCGCCTTAAGAGCACCCAAAAGTAACAAATGCACCTTGCCGTTTTTTAAAATAACAACCACAAAGCATGGAGTGCCTCTGGCGAAAGACTTGTCTTCTTGGGCCTTCGACGAGACCCCGAGACTATTCAATTGAGGCAGCGGTGGCAGAAAAAAGTTGTGTGTAAACTGAGCAAAAGCAGATCTATCACGTACATTATTTAATACTTTGAAAATAAGGGGAAATTTACCTCAGATTTATTACGATATAGCTGTCGATAGTCTGGCGCATTCAACGCCTTACTAAAGTACACACTTCTGATGTCTTCGTCATAATAGGAATTTGATACGGACTCTTCGCGTTCGACATCGAGCAACGACACTTGGCCATTGCTATATCCTTTGTTCACAAAAAAAGACATTAGGTAGATTACAAGTTGTGTTTCCGTCACAATCATAAATTTGGGAAGCACTCACCCACAACTACCGTTGTTTCATCAAATTGCCAACTAAGTCCTCTTACTTTAACGTCTTCTCCAGGCGATGGAAAGGTCACTATTTTTTGCCAATTCAACCGTTGTATTACGACTTCGCCTATTACGGAAGGTATATGTCACAATGGATCTAACGGTATGCTACTCACTTGCCTTTCTCAGTTCCGTACGCAATAAGGTCCATTTTATTGCTCCATTCCATCACATCCACTGCACAGCTCATGTGTCGCGCTCCAATCTGTTTCATTGACATAGACTGGGCCATTTTCATTTATTCTGATCCGATCAATTCAAAACAGTAAACAATTTCACCAAACAGCGGTTCTGCCCGGCAGAAAGTCTGCTGCCTCTTATTAGAGATGTAAGACCGAAATTCACTATCAAATAACGAGTACTCGATAATAATCTTTTTTTTTATTGCAAAAAGGGTACATATTAATATTGTGTACATATTAACCCTTTCCGACCTAAGCAAAAACTGTTGGTTGAAATTTTGCAAAATTTTGGAATCTGCTATTTTAATGTTCCGAAAAAGCAATAAAGTATATAATTTTATCAAATTATTCTATTATCCTTTATTTTAAGGATACGCACAATTGGTGCACTTAATATAAAAGTTGGTAAAAGACAAATTAAATTACAAAATCAAAACTGGAAAACAATTTCTACTTAAAGTTTTGTAATGTTCTGAACGTAAAACCGCTTATTTTATGATAAATTTCAAAATTTTAATAATTTTAATAGATTTCAGTAATTACTCTTCCGACTTATTTTCTCAAATGCGCAAAATGCCACACGAAAAATGAAAATTTACGACAACTACGAAAACATATATCGGTACTTTTTGGATTTCTTTAAAACTAAAAGCATAAACAATCATGTATTTCAGAGATTAACACAATTTGACAACAGGTTGTTGAGTAAAGAGGAATTAAACTTATACGCACAATTGTGCGTATACGGTCGGAAAGGGTTAAGAAGAGGTGACAAATTGCTCCGTGAAAAAGACGTCGAATTACCCAAAATTTGGTAAATTATAGCCTTTTTACACCGGAACGCATTTAACATATTTCCGCGTTAATCCGCATCTTTGATGGTTGCGGCCAAAATGCTAAAATTTTAACATGTATTTTGTTGTTGGAAAGATGTTAACATATTTTCGCATCCATGAAAGATGCGGAAAAATACACTGAGTTGTACTCTGAAAATTGGACGACAATTCTCGTAACAACTATAGGTGTGTTCGAGAACATGATAATTTGTACAAATTCTTACTATTTCTTACTTGATAGTGTTCGTTTACTCCAAAAAGCCAGTAACGAGAGAGCCAGAGAGCGATTATTTTGACAGTTCGATGATAGAGAACTTGCAAGTTTTTACTGAAGAAATTTGTCCCAGTAAGAATTTGCAAGTACGAACAGCTGTTTTTGATCAGCTGTTGTATGTCAATAAACCAAATTAAAAAATGAGCAAAAATAAAAGAAAAAATTTAACAATGACAGAGGTAAGTATTAAAAATGTTTTTTTAAGCAGTTTAATGAAATTTGTAAATTAAATAGATCTCCAACAATGTGAAGTGCGTCGATGAACAATGGCAGCAAATGTCTTCTCTCATTCTGTCGGCGTTTTCTCAGATATTATGCCAAACATTATTTCAGGTGGAGACCCCGTGTAAGGTTTATGATGATAGAGGAGAAGACACCGCAAAGGGCGCTGACGAGACATTGTGGTTAATGTCGAAATGACGTCATACGCCTAACCTGATAATACAGATAATATATTCCACTACTCTTGAATAAAAACCTATTGGCCATAATAAATAATTGCCAAAAGAACTGATCTCAAACCGAACTATGACAATATCATTTTCCAAGCTAGACAAACGAAAACAAAGCAAAAGTAGAATTGACAGGAATTTAAGGAAATATTTTACATTAAATTCAATAAATCATTCAAAAGGAGGGTAGATAGTTAATTATGGGAAAATGTTAAATTTTAATGAATTTTCAATTTAAAAAAAAAAACAAAATAATTTATTGTAGCTAAATACTGTATTTTAAAATTTGTGTTCTTTTAATTTCGTCTAAATTAAGTAAAAATATTAGAATTTTATTGAATAATTTTACTTTACATTTTTTTTTGGTCTGACACAGTTCACACTAATACTGTGAAGTTGCTGTCGACAAAATTCGAGGAGAGCCGACAATGAAAGAAATTTTTTTTCTTTTAAGATGACTGGAGCCCGGAGTTGAGGCTGTGATCTCCCGCATGGTAGTCGCGTGTTCTAGCCACTATGTCACGGCCGGTCTCTACAACTAGTTATCCACTCGATTTTTAGCAGAGATTTAATTTTTTTGATTTAATTTGGTTTGTGATTCGCCAACCACTTTTGATAATCCGCTAAAAAACACACATGTGTGAGAAAATTTAATGAATTATGAAAAATCCCCATTAATTCCCCAAACAAACGATGACATCCCCATAAAATTCCCATATCTCCCCAAGTCAAAAATTACATCCCTTTTTTTCAAATAAAAATCTCCAAAAAGAGGAAAAATCCCCTATACTGGCAACGCTTTATATTGTGGTTGTCAACAACCGTTCACAAAGAATAAAATATTTTGTTGCTTGCGAGAATCAAGCGTTCTCTTTTTATACTTTACCCCCTTTTATAAGGGCAATTCAACAGCTGTTTTAAACTAGCGCTTCCAGGTGTTCGTAAATTTTTTGAAATGTCCAAAATTTTACATTGCGAATTTGAGGTGTATGGTATTGTCCAAGGTATGCAGATTAATCTTAATTCAATTTGATGCAAGTTTGGCTAATAGTTCAATGCAACCGCCGCAGGCGTGTCCTTTCGTATGGTAATATCGGATTGGTTTTTTTTTTGTCGTATACACCCTTATGTCATATTTTTAACAAATTATTTTATACAGTTTACAGAAAGACAAGCGAAGTCCTTGGGTGTTCGTGGCTGGTGCATGAACACGAAAGATGATACAGTTAAGGGCGAAATAGAAGCAACCATGGAAACTTTTTCCGAGATGTAAGTCGTTTGTTTTCAGCGTATTGTTTGCATTTACCTAACATTATTCTTAATTACTTGTCTGTACACATGTACGTTTGGAATGTCTAAACTAAAGGAAAACTTGGCTGGAGAAAACCGGTAGTCCTACCAGTCGCATCGATAAGTGTGTGTTCAGCGAGGCTAAAGAAATTGACAACTTCACGTTTGAAGATTTTTCTGTAAGATATTAGCAAGGATTTAAACCTCAGTAGCCAATAATGCAGCCTAAAAAGAAAGGTTTTAATAATCGTAAAATTTAAAAATAAATTTCAATTCAAAAATCAAATGTTTTTTTCTTTAGCTCATGAATGTATATGTTCCAGAGACCGTAACTCTTATAACTCTAAAGGCCATTTTCACAATGTACGATTAAAAATTAACGTGAACTTTAACCGAAAGTTAGGCAAATCTGAACTTCACAAAGTACGATTAACTCTTAACCGACACTATTTATTTATTTATTTTTTATTTATATTCAAAATTGTAATTTTAAGCCTTGTGGCCAATATAAATTAAATTACAATAATACAACTTATTTTAAAAATTTTTCTGACAAAAAACCTAATTTTTTTAATTAAATTCTATTTCTATTCCACTTATACAGCTACTAAGAGTTGCTGTGAAATCTAACCGAACCAACTACGCCGGTTAGCATGTTAATTGTAAGCAAATAACAAAGAGAAAATGGGAAAACAGTATTTATACTTCTGCAATATTTTTAATTTTAAAAATGTAAAGCTGCAAAAAGTTGTTTTACGTGGTGTGATCACTTTTCTTCATGTAAAGAAGAATTTAGACTAAGATTCAGAATTTCAAAGTCCTCAGCAAATACGTTGCTAACCTTTTAAGCAGCAAAACAAAATCAGCAACAACTAGGTAAGGTGTCTTAAAATGTTTCTCTTGGACAAGTTCTTGACGTCCTCTCACAGGAAGACCACAAGCAACATTTCCAGGCTACTTTCCACATTCGCCTTATGTCTGCTCCCCTTTCCAAGGAACTGCATCAAAAGTACAATGTCCGTTCCATGCCTAAGGAAAGCAAAGAAATGTGTAAATTGTTTTTTAGTTTGTTTTTTTTTAATGTTGAGAGCTCCTTTTCTTTGTTTAATGCCGCTTTTTTTTAACAAATTTTTGTTTTGTCCTCTTTTATTACACTATTTTTCGTAAACAAATATATGCAGTATTGCCATACAATGCTTTTGTTAAGTCATCAAATGATGGTGAAACGTAAATCGGTAACTGTCTGTTAAATGATCCTTGTTAAGCAAACCGGCAATTAGTTAATTTTTCGTTAAAAAGAAAATAATTGTACATTGTAAAAATGGCCGTAAGAGTTATTTCTGATTATTATTATATCTCTCCGAAGATAGAAATTATTTTTGATTTATATTTTAAAAGTCCCAAAATAAGAATTATTTTTGATTTGTATTATATCGCTCAGAAATAAGAATTATTTTTCTATTTTAAAAGTCTCAAAATAATAACAGTATGTCACAAAATTTCAAAAGTTTCTGTATCCGGGACATTAAATAATCGATTTTAATGTAAAATTTCACGCTGGATTCAAATCTGCTCTCAGATATGTGGTAAGTAGTAACAGTAAACTGGGACAAAAATAAAAGATATTTTTTTTTTCTGAAAAAAAAACGATAGTTGTTTAAAATCCAATCATAAATGACAAAGTTATGGCACTTCAAAGTTAAATACATATCTGAGAGCAGATTTGAATTCTGCATGAAATTCAACTATTTAGAAGCCGGGATCAAAAATTGGTTGCATTGTGTAATCAGTCAATGAGTGTTTTAAATCCAAAATTAAAAATAAAAATCAGCCTGAGACGTATATCATTTCTGATGAAATACAAAACTCATTTGAAGACTTTTATATTATGTTTTTTCAAATAAAAGTCTTTTGGTTCAATCGATATTCAAACAATTTTATATTCTGGCCAACTTAGTTACAATTGTGGAATGTTCGGACCAGATTTAACTCATAACTGATGGTATATATATATATATATATATATATACGAAAAATGTGTAACGCATTAAAGGAGACGTGGCAGACCTCAAATATCTTAAGATCAAATTCGTTTATGAAGACGATGGAGAAATGTCTCACTGTTTGGCTGGTTGGTGGGCAGGATAACTCGAGTAAACCTTAATAATTAATTAATATTTTCCAAAATAAAGTAATGGGATTGTAAATGAGCAGAATTGCTCATTTGACACACCGATCCCGAATTGAATTGACCGAATTTGCCCTATAGTTTAAATTGCATATCTTTTTTGTAAATACACAGAATTGAGTCAAAAATTTGAACAAGGTAAACGCCTACTGAACGTTGCTTTACGAAAAATCAATAGTTTCCCAAAAATTTCATAAAGAAGCTCTTCAAAACTTTAAGTATATTTTTAATTTTTTCTATATACATATATGTGCTCCCTATTTCCCGGGAAAGGTCAAAGTAAGGCATAGTTTTAGGCCGGGCCATGTCAGTGTACTTCATACAGTTTTCCCACTCACAAACAAAGATGTATGAAATAGTGGTTTAATTAAATATTTTATCGAAATTATAACCATGGTAAAAGTAAAAAGACTTGATCCAATCAACAGAAATAAAAAATATCGATATTTTATAAAAAGGATTAGATAGGATTTCAATTTATTAAGCATTTTTGTGATGTATGATCAAATCAGAATACAGTGGCATTTCCACTTTATATCGTCATTTTCATGCAACGTAAAGTTTAGCTTTAAGCCTAGCGTGATATGCTTAAAATCAAAAAAAAATACCATTTGAAGTGTCCTCTTAAAAAACAATGGCTTGTTTTGCTCGGGAGAGTCCAATCTTTATACCCAATTTATGAAATTGGATTTATTTTTGCGATTACAATTTTTTGATTTTTGCACAAAAAAAAATTTGTTTTATAAACTTTAAATGTTCCTACCATCAAAACTATCCAACCGATGTTTAAAGCATGTATAGAAAGGTTTTAGGGGAGCTCATTACCTTTAATTGGAGACCACTCTTTTTCAAATCTTCAAGCGTTTACGAATTATTATCCAATAAGCTGATGCTTCTCATAAAAAATTCGTAAGAAAATGAATTCATTTGAATTGCATATTAATTTTGCAAAATTCATTTGAATTAGAAAGAGGAATTGCAATTCATTTGAATTGGAAATGAATTGCAATTCATTTAAATTAATTCAAATTTTATACAATTCTTATTTTTGGTGAAAATAATTAATTAAAAATTTGAAATAAAAAAAGAGTGATTCATGTACAGCTTTGAAACCTACCATCTTTAAAAGATTCCATCATAAAACAGCAATTAGAACTCTCCATCACTGACCGAGAACAAAACACCCGCCAAAATCTCTGAAATCGTGTTATATAACCAACCATCAAAACATGTTACTTCAATCAATAACATTTCCACAAACAATTAACTATAAATTGAACATCATAAAATCAATACTTTGGACAACATATATGCACAAGACAACAATTCTTTCAACCAAAACTACGTATCAACCGATATGGATTTTGAAAACACCATCATCAGTATTTCATCCATTGAAAAAGCACCCTCTCGCTCACAACAAAACGAACAATTAACAACGCCAATAATTTCGGATAATAGCGACGATGATGAGGACATATCCCCAAGCAGCACAGCTTTTGAAGAACATCCTATTTTATGTGTACTTAAAACACCCGAACTTTTCGTAAAACTATTCCTAACAATTATATAAGTACAACTAAATCTTTATATATATTTTCGACTTATTTTTATTAACTTTCTTTCCCTCATAATAAGTCCTTATGTTTATGACTTCAGGCCTAAATGATTATTTTCTTCAATGAAACTATCAGGATTTCTGAATAAGAAGTTTGCTCTGTTTATTTCATAAACCGAATATAGTCTCTCTTCCGAAGACCCATATAACGGAAAGGAATATGCATCTACTACATTTGCCAGGCAAGAGAATATTTCACCATAACCATAACTTTTCATATGCTAAATCGGGAATAGCGATATTTGTGAGTTATAATCTTAATGTTACGGGATACCGATCCTCTTCTGTAGGTATAGGTTGATGTTTCAGGCAGGGGACATTGCATCGTCGTTGGAGATCTCAATGCCCAGAACACTGTATGTGTTATTCTGACCTGAGCCCAATTTTAACGTGGTCTGCTCCTGATATGCCAGATTGTGCTGATCCACTTCGCCCCAACAAGTATTTGAAAAGTAATTAATTTGCCATCGATGTTGATTTGGCCAGTGCCCCGGCCGGGAATCGAACGATTGGCTTTACGATTTATTGATTGCCATCACAAAAGCCAATCGAATGGAGTATTAATTTCGCTTGAATTGGAAGGGACGATCAGTTGGAAAAATAGGAATACGTGGGATAAGGACTTCCTCCCCTTAAAATTTGCCCTTGATGATCCTCGCTTTAATAACATTGTTCATCAGTTTCTCGGCGGACAACCGCGTACCGTTGAACAATGTCGGATGATTCAGAATCCGCAACATGAGTATGATCGATGCCAACTTCAGCTGAAAATTATGCGACGGAGTTCCTGACACATCTAGGGAGTTCAACAATTCTGTCGGATAGTTGGTCGCCTCATACTCGTCGGACACGCTGTGAACGGATTTGTATGAATGCAGACTCCATCGATTCGCCTTTGAATAATATCATTCAAGCTATCTACGTCCAGCGAGTTCCTGGTGGTGAGTTCCTCTTCGACGATATAAACTTACAAAAATTTGCCGGGAACGTCATCAATCCAGTTGAAACATCAACAGGATTTTGGCCATTACTAAGCGCCAATAGCTGTCTTGAAAATTCAGTAGCCGATGGGTCGTTTTGCAACGTGACTCTCATGTTCGTAGTCAATTTCATACATTAATTTCATCAGCAGCAGTATATTTTGAATTGTCGAAAAGCGTTTGACAAAAATCTCCCAACATATTATAGACCCACCAAATCGTTTCGAATCACCTCGTAAATCCTATATCGTTCGGTCAAATGTCTCCAAAGCTCGTTTATGCGCCATCGTGCATTCATCCCAAATGATGATTTTGGATTCTCGCAACAATTTCGTTGTCACCGAATTCTTGGATATTGTGCACATTGGCTTTTCAAGCGTGAATTGTACACATTCGTTTGCGCGGCAATAAACAGCCAGCTCATCTCGATAATAGTCCTGCTCTCGTTGCAATTCGCGATTGAATGCATTGTGCATCGAACGATTTAGCGCTGGTATTCCCAAATTCGTTAATTTCAAGATTGAAATTCGATGTTGTTGCGAATTTTGTCCAAAATGTCGTCCCACAATGCGCTCGGGTTCGACCGATGACACTTAGCTATGAAATACGAATTCGAACTTAAATGGAGAATGAAAAAGAAGTCCATCTTTATATTGAGGTGATAGCCATCATATTCACGACAGAACATCAACGGGTATTGAATGCAGTTGTCCACCATCCCGACGCTTGACAACAGTATCGCGTGATTCCACTTTCTCCCCAACAATCACCACTGCAACTTCATTGATAGTGGGAGCATTGAATTGTCTTGCATGGCCTTCAGAGGGTCTTTTGTCTGCTCCGATAATCTAACCAATGCATTATGCTCGTGGAGCAGATTTTGCAATTGTAAGATCATTTCGAGTTTAATAGCAGTAAAAATTTTACAACGTTGAACTAGTTCAATTGCCAAATCACCAACGAAATAGATCTGAAGGTCCTTATGATCTTCGTTTGGTGGTGGTAACAAAGCGTACGATCGATGGTGTATGTTTGAAAATATGAAACATGCATGTTTGAAAGCAAATTTAAAACAAAATTGGAAGAATTGTTAATTTTAATAATAAAACTATGACATAAAATCAGACTTTTTTGAAAACACCCAATATTGGGCTTAATTAACATTTTGCTAAAGACATTCCTAGAATAGTTAATTTCAAAAAATATTGTGCCTTCGTTATTTTTTAAAATATATATATATATATATATATGTGTTCCTCTAACTCCCATTGGAGCATAGGGCATCATTTTTTAAAAAAGCAACGATAATAAATAAAAAGTTTTGGCGACGTATTTTAGAAAAAAATTTAGTTTTGTTACTTTTTGAAAATAGCGACGATGACATAATATTATTTGAAATTTACTATTCTTGTCGAACTGAGCTAGGGTATTACTCAGCTTCAGAATACTATCAGACATGCATAACTACGTTTGTGTTTTTTCACTGTTCGACTGTGTAATGAGACGGCATTACCTTATAACTCGGATTGTAGCCGAGGCGGCTTCAAATGACGTCATTTGAAAGCATCCGTTATATTTTTGTGTGATGCAAAACGTTAAAACATAATACATTTCACAATAATCCGAAATTTTCCAAGCATCTAAACGAATTATCAATTTTTACGTCGACTGTAGTCATTAAATTAAGCAACACAATGCTAAATTTCGTCGAATAATCCAAAATTTTCCGAGTTTTCCACCAAGGATTTTTCTACTTTTCCATTCGAAAGTCATAATTTTCCAACAAAATACCACAATTCAAGTTGCAATTTTCATCAAATCAAGTAATACAATGCAAAATTTCTTTGAAAAATCCTAGTTTTTCCAGAGTTTTGCACCGAGAATTTTTCTATTTTTCCATTCGTAATGTCGCTTCGGAATAATTATCTGAAATTGTTCATATTAACATCGTCCAAAATTATCAAATCATAAGTTAAAATGAAAAATTTTGTCGAAAAAAAATTTAATTTTTTTTTAATTTTTCTGAATTTTTTAACAAAAATGTTTTTATTTTTCTATTCGAAAATTCATTCCGAAACAATTGCACACAAAATTCCGTACAAAAAAGCAGTTTCAGATTTTTTAAATTTTGCGACTTTTCTGAAGGATTTTGCCCAAATTTTTTTTACATTTTCCATAATTTTCCAACTAAAATTTTCTGATTTTCCATTCGAAAACCGGCAAAAATTTAATTTTCGATTTACCTCAAATCTGGCGATGAAATGCAAAATTTTGCCGAAAAAATTCAAATTTTTCGATTTTTTCGGAATTTTCCGAGTTTTCCACCGAGAATTTATCTATTTTTCCATTCGGAAAGTAATTTCGGAATAATTATCCGAAATTTTTCGCAAGTTACATCGTTCAAAACTATCAAATCGTACGACAAAAAGCAAAATTTTGTCGAAAAATAGTATTAAAATTTTTCCAAATTTTCCAACAAAACTTTTTTGTTTTTGCATTCGCAAAATCATTCGTAACAATTGCACACAAAATTCCATACAAAAAAGCAATTTTCGGTTTTTCCAATTTTCCGGCTTTTCCGGAGGATTTTCCTGAAATTTTCTTTTACATAAACCTTCCCCTGATAATTACGAACAACTGAAAAAAAAATTCAGCAAAATCGGTCCAGCCGTTCTCAGTTGATGAATTACTATACATTTTTGCCAGCATTTTTATATATATAGAAGATTGCCTTAAATCACATAAATAAATATTTTGAGATGACAAATCTATATGTGCCGAATTGGGCCGAAGTTATTCTCGCTGTGTTTATTTGTCAAATCAGTATTCTCTAAGAATACTGAGAAACCAAATTGATCACCTGGTAATCGAAGGAAGGCACGCGTCAAGTGTCTTAGACGTACGAGTGATCAGAGGTGCGAACATCAACTCGGATCACCACCTCACTGCAGTGAAGGTGCGTACTAGACTAAGCAGAGCGAAAACCCTGCGTAACCAGGCACAGAGAAAGCTGGACATCGCTAAACTGAAGACCACGGAGATAGCCAACGCCTATTCTGACCAACTCACTCAACTACTTCTTGATGCTCCAACACCCGAAAATACTAGCGTGCAATGGCAACATATTGCCCACTCGATGGAAAGGACTGTGCGGTCCGTACTGGGGTATGTGAAGCCCTTTAACGATAATGCCTGGTACGATGACGAATGCCGCGATGCCACCCGGAAACAAGATGCTGCATACAGGGCCAAACTGCAGCCAATGGCAATGCGAGCTGTTCATGAAAAGTATAGGGAGAAGAGGCGGGAGGTGACTCGACTCTTCAGGCGAAAAAAACGAGAGCTTAAGGAGCGGAATAATGTGTGTATTGAAGATTACAGGAACAGAGGTGAAGCCCGAAAATTCTATCAGAAGATAAAAGGACAGGTACATGGAACAGGTCTTCCCTCCTGTAAAGACAAGGATGGTCATCTCGTTACTGACTCCGAGAGCGTACTGAGAATATATAAAGATCACTTCTGCAGCCTATTGATGTGTGAAAACTTGACGGAAGAAGACTGTGCACCAATCCGAGAGGATAACATCGAGTGTCCACCTCCGAGCCAAGCTGAGATAACAACTGCCATATCTCGCCTAAAGAACAACAAGGCCGCTGGGGCTGATGGTCTTCCATCTGAGTTGTTTAAGGCGGGTGGAGATGAGCTTGTTTTAAGCATGCAACAGCTCATAGAGAACATTTGGCTTCAGGAGAGCATGCCAGAGGATTGGAATCTCAGTGTGCTATGTCCAATCTACAAAAAAGGTGACCGTAGTGAGTGTAAAAACTATCGTGGAATTAGCCTCTTACCGATTCCGTATAAGGTCCTGTCTAGCATACTGTGTGAACGTCTAAAGCAAATTGTGGAAAACCTGATTGGACCTTATCAGTGCGGCTTTAGACCAGGCAAATCCACGACGGATCAGATATTTACACTACGGCAGATTCTTGAGAAAACCCATGAGAAGCAAATCGACACTTACCACCTCTTTGTCGATTACAAAGCTGCCTTCGATAGTCCCATCAGGCATCGACTATACGAAGCCATGTCTGAGTTCGGTATTCCTGCGAAGATAATTCGTCTCTGCCAGTGTACCCTTACGAATACAAAATCCTCTGTTCGGATTGGCAAGGATCTATCTGAACCATTCGATACGACGAGAGGTCTTAGACAGGGTGACGGTTTGTCATGTATGCTGTTCAACATAGTGATCGAGAAGGTGTTAAGGAAAGCAGCGGTTAACATGTCTGGCACCATATTTAATAAGTGCCACATGCTGCTCGCATATGCGGATGATATCGACATTATCGGTCGAACGATGCGAGAGGTAACAGCTATTTTCTCATCAGTTGAAAGGGAGTCAGCGAAAATGGGTTTGGCAGTGAATGAGGACAAGACGAAGTTAATGGTATTATCGAACAAAGTGTCCACCCGTTGGGGACGCAGCGTGAACGTTGAAAACTATTGCTTTGAGGTAGTGGATGAATTTATCTACCTTGGATCCGCCATGAACAAAAACAACAGTGTCAGCCTCGAAATAAAACGGAGAATAGTGCTTGCCAACAGGTGTTGTTGTACGCCTCCGAATCTTGGGTGCTTACACAGGCAGATGCAGCTCATCTGGCGGTGTTTGAGAGAAAAATACTCCGCAAAATATATGGACCCATTTGCGTAAACGGTGAGTTTAGGATTCGGATGAACCATGAGCTGTACGAGTTATACCACGACATTGATGTCGTTAAGCGAATAAAGTCCAACGATTACGCTGGCTAGGCCATGTCGTGAGAATGGATAAGGAAACTCCAGCGCGAAAGGTATTCTATCAAGACCTCGAAGGACGGCGCAAAAGAGGGAGACCGCGACTACGTTGGAAGGACCAGGTGGAGGAATCACTGACGCTGCTTGGTAGGACTGACTGGAGACGGTGCGCACAAGATCGAAGCGAATGGAAATCTTTGATCATTTCGGCCTCTGACTTAAGCACTAAGATATAAATATATATATGTGTCAAGTTGTTTTAAAGGCTAATAATAATAATAATAATAATAATAAGAATACTGTCTGACGTAACATTTTTGAGTTTCGGTTACACTGCAGGATATTGAACGAATGCAGAATCTGACAAAAATCATTTGTTCGCTTTACCACATGTGGAATTCGCTGCCATCTGGCGTTCGTTTATTACCGTTAACTACTGTGTAATTATGTCCAAATTTGTAGTCTCATACTGTCCCTGCCGCATTTCATTATGGCAATGCTGTACCACTTGCTTCCACATCCCCTACTGGGGGTGATTCTAAATCGAGAGAGTAAAACAGAAATTCGTGCGAGAAACGGAAATAAAGAATGCTTTAGTCATTGTGTGTGAATACGCGAAGGAAAAACCTTTTTTTTCGATGTCGTACAAAATGTTGCCACAAAATACATGATATATTTAAACAAATAAAAAGAAAACACACTAATTGGTAAACAGTGAATGGAGAGAAGACAAATTTGTCCACAAAGACAAATGTTGGACAGTGATTGTGGTAAATGTCGACACTTTCCAGTGGTGTCACAATCTGGCGACGCCGTGGTGTCTTAGGAGAAAAAAAGACAAATATGTAATAATCGAAAATGTTCATTGATGAAAGATGATGATGACGATGATGGCATCCACTGTGGCAAAACGCAAAGTGGAAAGCACTTTGGATTTGTGAATTGCGTATGTCGGGTAACCTTTGTTGTCGTGTGATTCGAACGAAAGCGAAGAAATTCAGTGTTTGTTTACATAAGAATTCGCAAACAAAAAGAAAATAAACGTTTAGAAATGTTGTAAGCTAAAAGGGAAATGAAAGAGCCCCCATTGCATACTGTTGGGCGTCAGCAAACTCACACAGAAACTAACAGCGTGTTTTATTCGTGTTTGGTGTTTTGTTTTCATAGTCCATTCCATAATTACACCTATACACACACGTGTGCAACGGAAACTGAATTGAATAATTATCCTATGGACACTCGCAGTAATTGTGCAAATACAACCCGCGTATCAACAGACAGTCGAGCAACCAGCCAGCGCTAGTCGCATTAAGCGTGTGAATGCGTGGGTGTGTGTACGTATAAACATATGTACGCACACTTATTTGTAGTTGCTGTGTGAGTGCATGTACATATTAATTAAAAGCACAAACAATTGGTAGTGCACATTCACACACTTGTGCCTGTGTGCAGCGAGAGGCATAACAACAACAGTAAGGAAATAAATAAAACAGTAAAATATGAAAACATCCGTTTCAGGAATACGTATGTGTGTAGAGTGGAGAATAAATGCATGAAATTGCATTGTGTCGCATTCCAAGGACAACGAGCGAACGAACAAACGCTGTTGTTGTCGTCGCCCGACACAACAACAGCAACAACAACGACACCCCTCTGTATGTCAGTGTCAGCAATTTAAACAAAGTCATCACCAGCCAGCATCCCCTCTGTTCCGCCAGCGTCATTACCCCAAAGTATCACTACTCGGTGGCAGAATCAAAGGCAACACCACATCCCCAGCAGTCAAACGGCACAATTGAATAAGAAATATTCGTCGCACTCGTAAAGGACATCATTCTTACAATCTCCCCTAGGCTACATTGAAGATGATTTTCCTTATAGTCCTTGCACTTGGCATTTCAATACAAATGTCTAAATTCGTAAGTAAATTGCATTACTGAAGTGCAACAACTAGTTTTAATTCTTAATACTAGATAGTATAATATATTCCAAATTTCACCCTTCTTGTGCATCCACGATCAAGGTTAAAACTCGTCAAATGTTTTGGGTATAACTAACTAGTTGCTTAACTAAAAAATAACAAAAAGACAATAGGAATTGAGCGGAATAGCACAACTACATCAATGTTTTACCAGATAAAATAATACTTTCACATAAAGTTGCTTGTAAAAAATACGACTATGTCCAGTTAAAAAAAATATTTCTATTTACAAGGTATTGTTTGTTTGGTCGACGTGCAAGTAGGTTCTCTCACTTTTCTTTCTTTATCAATGAGGTTCAGTTTTCCCCCTTATGAGAGGAACACCAATGAGACCGTAAACTTAGCCCTAGTTCACGGTGGTGGCGGCTTTTCCAATGTATCGGCCCTTTGTTTACCATATATGTCCCCATTTTTGGAACCCATGTGAAGGTAACCATAGAATGTCTCGCTATCTCCTCAAGAGACGACCGCCAATCTCGAACATTTCTCGAAGTGGTGTACACGTTCTCCAGTGATCTGATATCCGCTTTACCTTCAGTTAGAATATTAATATTGTCGCCCAATATCTAAATTTTCTCTACGGCTATTCTAATGGCCACTTTTTCGGCCTGAACTATTATCTGGTAGTCTGATCGATAGTTGAAAATTCAACTCCTTCGAAAAGATTCTACAGGCTGCCCTTTATTTTAATTTCGAATCTCCGTAAAAATTAGGCTGACATCTTCCCAAAGTATAGCGCAATATTATTTTCAACATGCATAGTGTGACGTATCTGAAATGTTCCTTATAAAATCCGGATCGAATACCGGTTCTAGTATGGCGTAATCCTTGCGACAGCTCATCCATGCTTTTGTGGTGTCTAAACGCACTGCGTGTTCGCTGCTACTTTTCTCGCATCAATGTCTGGGAGTAATGATCGTAAACAGCGCCTTAGTTGGAGTAGTTCTAAGTGCCCCTGTTATCATTGCCCCCAGTCTCATAATGAGTTTGAATTTCAGTCTTTGGACCGTTCTGTCTAGCGCCGTTCTGTAGAAAAAAATTAAACCCATTTTTGATTCGTATAACCAGTTTACATTTTTAGGGCTAATTCCCCAATTGAGACCTATTGCCCTTTTACAGCAGTATAGGACCGTTGTCGTCATGTTAGTCCTGGCCTGAGTGTTCAGATTCCAATTCAGTTTACTGTCCAATATTAGCCCTAAATATTTGACACTACCAGAAAGTGTAAGTGCGACTTCATTTAATCTGGCTTTGGCAAATCGAGGGATTTTGTATCTGCGAGTGAATAGCACTAGTTCCGTTTTACTTGGGTTTACACCTAGTCTACAGTTATGCCATCAGTTTAGCAGAGGGTTAATAGTTTAGGTTCCTTGCCGGTAACCATAAGTACAACGTCATCCGCATATGCGACGGTTGTGCAGCACATTTTTCCATCGTCCTCAGGAGAGTGTTGATGTTAAGATTCCATAGTAGTGGAGAGAGTACTCCTTCTTTTGGAGTACTGCGAACCGCCACCTTGGAAATATTTCACACGTCCAGACTGGATCAAATGCGCCTTTTTTTTATAGTTTATCAACTAAGGTGATGACGACTGGGTTAAACCCCAGTTGTTCCATTGAGTCAGTTACAAATTAAGGTTTGACATTATTAAAAGCTCCCTTAATAGCCACCCAGTAGGAAGTATCGTCATACACGACTTTGTCCTCAAGACAAAATGTGAAATATGTATGTACATGTCGTCAAAACTCTCGGTTGACGACAAGCTGACCGACAAAATACTAATGTTGTCGTGCATCAAACAAAAAAGTTTAATGTCTCGGAACAATAACGACATAGAATTGAAGAGAGGAAAGTAGAAGTAAACAATTTTCAGTTTGTTGGAAACAGCAGTGCGTGAAGGTTCATGTATCGCACGTTTTCAATAAAACTATTTCAATTTGTTATTTTAAATAATTAATCACAGGTAACGACAATTTGACCGACATTGTCGGTCATTATGTCGTGCATGATTGTGTGGGCGACATGTCGCTTATTTAGGCATCAACGACAATTTGACCGACATTGTCGCTCATCAGATCGTGCATGACAAAGCGGACACTTGTATGAAAATTACGTCAACGATTTGTATGGACGGTCTCCTACGTGTCATCAACGATTTACTATGGTCGTGCACCTATCCTTGAGGATGTCTTGCAGACACTTCCTACTTGGCAGGAAGGCGGCAAATGGTATTCCTTGTAGTTCAGGAATCTTTCAATGAGACTGGTTATCAAATGTAAAGTAGTTTCCGTGGATTTACCTTCCGTCAAGGCTTGCTGAGCTATGGATAGGACTTCTTCTTTAAGAGACGATCTAATATATACATCAACAATTCTCTCCATAGTCTGAAGTAAGAAGGGAGATAGGCTAATTGGTCTAAAATCCTTGGCTTTAGAGTGGGGTGCCTTAAACCCTTTAGGGATAAATACAATTTTGTAAGTTGTCCATCTCGTTGGAATATGCGACAGCTTCTTACAGGCTTTGAAGATTGTCAGAAGCCAGGGCGTCAATACTTCGATGTTTTTTGTGGATCCTTGGGAATAATGCCATCGGGTCACGGAAAATTAAAAGAGGGAAAACTTTTGATAGCTCATTGAACTACATGTTCAGTAATCGGGATGTCGGAAATATCAAAGTTATATCTGTTCGATTTTTCCATAAACTGGTTGTCACTTTCCCGACAACCTGGAAAGTATGCTTCAATCAGTACTTCCAGAGTTTCGAGGCTGTTAGTGGTCCATGTACCATCTGGTTTTTGTATGTACGATGGTATTGACGGATTCGAGGATGAGATCTTAGCTTCTACATTACTGCAGAATTTTCTCCATGACTGCCTCCATAACATGAGAACAAGTTAGATTTCTGTCTGAGCGTCCCCAGATAGAATAGTGCGAATTAACATCCGCACATATAATTAGAGGGATGTTTCCATTATTCGAGTAGAACGATACCTTTCTTACTATGGGGTCAGGTGAATCGTCTGCAT
The DNA here is from genome assembly GCA_964034835.1 of Muscina levida. Classification (NCBI taxonomy): domain Eukaryota; kingdom Metazoa; phylum Arthropoda; class Insecta; order Diptera; family Muscidae; genus Muscina; species Muscina levida. The sequence goes on along the minus strand of OZ035882.1, from coordinate 111,358,933 downwards.
GGTAGTGTGCCATGTAACAGCTTTAAGGTTGTTCTTGACCATAATACATGCTCTTGTTTGAAACCGAAAACACTGTCTTTATTTATGCATGGCTCTTGGACGCAAATAATTTGATAGTAAGCGGCTAACGCCGGTTTTGAATGGTGAAGTTTGATTTGTGTGATTTTAACTACAATTTATCGCCGTAACGGGTCGTCGTCAGATTCCAAGAGGTCGTCCTCATCTACTGCTACGTTCAACTTGCCAAGAAACTCATGCGCCAGGCAAGATACCGCATTGGAGTCTTCGTTAACAGATGGACAGATGGATGGCAAATATACAAGCCCCCACAAAGTTTCAGGTATCCACAACCAAAAAAACGATTTTATTGTATAAATGGTATAAGGGTAACGCTCATTGGAATTTAAGAAAAAAAACAATCACAAAAGACTTAACCCACATAACTTCCGAAATTACGAAGAAAATTTTTTTTTCTTTATATGGGCTTTACGATGGTTTTTTGAAGCTTTTAGCACTTAAGGTTGTGATAATGAGTGGAGAAGTCACGGTAAACGGGTACTGATAAAGATGGTTTGGCAACCATAAAAATAGCTATCTGCCCTGCCAGCTGTCAACATAATCCTTTTCATATAACTCTTATAAAACAAATTCTATTAGCAATAATAGAATAGATCTTGAACCGAACGATTAAAACACATTCATTTTCTTTATAGATAAACGTGTATCGTACATTTTTAGGAAAGCTGTGAAAAAATCGAGTTTAAAAATTAAATGGTTTTGGTTTTATAACGTTTTTTGCTTGTCCTGTAAAATAATGATAATGATGGATAGGTCTTAGGGCACTTCAGGTGACGATTTGTAACATGTGTTTTTATAACTTAGACACAACCAAGATGTGTCAATTATAAGGTGGTGTTGACATGTCAGCTGTTGGAAAACTTTTTTTACTTATATTTATGACGAGGACTGTCAAATGGTTGTTTTGTTTACATTCGTTTGCATGTTCGGTAACAAATTCTTAATGAAAGATTGTGAAATGTATTGTTTTTAATAACTGTGTGAAAAGATAATAATCTATAGAATATTTTCAATAATACTGCTTCAGGAAATTTAATTTATTTTTATTTTTTCACCTACTGACTCTTCGCGGACAAAAACGATCACAAACAAATCAACTGAATTTGCAGCTATAGTCATAAAATACCTGTTGTTCTTGTTGCTGTGAACTTGTTGTAGCTGATGCCACCACCTTATAATTGATACATCTTGGATACAACTAACGAAAGGGTTAGCTGTCAAACGAACTGTCATACTGCGCTCACTTTTTGACATTTATGATCTGTATATTAAATAAAATCATGTTTAGAATTGCGGTTGAAAAACGCTACCAAATTATCCAAATTAATCAAAATCCAAGACAAAAATTATCTTTACTGATGAGATTCAGTTTTAGATAATAAATAAAATTGCCCCATATGGAGTGGGACCAATCCACCACAGACCGTACATACTCCTTTACATCGTAAAAAAATTACCGTTGACCTTATTTCTTTCAAAAGTAAGCTGGGGGCTGCTTAACTGCCAATAGAGATCGTTGTCGCACCATAATCAATGATTTTTTGTTTAAAAACATCTTTTTTGAATTTAGCGATAACCTGTCAATTGGCCACGAAGGTCGTGCGATTTGACACCTCTCGATTATTTCCTGTGCAGCGACAACTGATGTCATGGAGGCCACAAAAAGTGATCTAAAATTGGACATCTAGAATGTGCTTCGCCAGTAAAAAGCGGGGATGACCATTTGGTCGAAATCACATTTTAGTGTGATGTCATGTATTGATCTTTTAAATAAAAACCTTGTGTCATTACTCATGAATCTGCGTCATACATCAAAACAGTTGGAATTAGTATCTGGTATAGCTGAATTTTTGTCCTTCGAGAGAGAGAGAGAGATCGCGTTCTGTTATTAAACCGCTTGCTAAATCCGTAATAGCATCTGTTAATAAGCAGGATACTTCTCCGGATTTCAAGGCTGACGTTATTAGTTTTATTGATGGCAGAGCCGATGTAGATAAATCATCTACCACTTTGACATTGTAGTTGTCAAAGTTCATACAGCGTCCCAAACGAGTAGATTCTTTGTTCGTTGAAATTAATAACTTCGTTTTGTCCTAGTTAACCGTTAGACCCATATCACACAGTTTTCATCCAATGAAGTGATGTGATTGGCAGATGCTATGCGAAATTTTTCATCGTATTAGAATTTGTCGGAGCTCCGTTTTCCACATTCAGGCACGGTTGTTGCAGCGGTTAACAGGAAATGCGCAATAAGCAATAAGAAGCAGTGACGTTGTGTCGTAGTGGTTGGGAGAGCTGGTTGGAGTAGGCAGTGTGATTGGTTGTGTAAGTTTTTCGCTCTGCTTAATCTTAATTGGCCAGATACTCAGATGACTGAGTATCTGGCCAATTACAAATCCACATCTAAATTCGTGGTTTTCCGCATGGCAACTGTGTAGATGTTGTAACTTTACGTCGCGACCATGTCATCTCTTTTTTTCATAAGAATTTTAAATATTTTTATTGAATGTCAAAAAACAGCTTAAAAATTAAAACACAAATAACTTTTTTAACAAAACAATCCAGTCTTTGTAAGACTAAATAAAAATAGTACTTAAAATAATAAAATAAAATAAAAACTAGTATAAAATTGCAGTGTAAATTAGCTTTCCCGGCTCGCGTTGCTTCAACCGTACTTACAATGAATCTGCTTAAAATTTAATCAATACAGATAAAATGCAAACGCTTATAAGACGTACGTATTTTAAGATACATTCGTATCGCCCAACTAAAATGGAGTGGTTCCCCTCTCTTATTCTACGCCCATATACGATTACCCCATCTAGCTTCTCTCTAATTCTATAGGCAGCAATGCAAAATAATTTTTCGTAACTCTACCTTTAGGCATTTAGTCTGGGCGATAGTACCAGTTTTATCCCTTTTTCGGTATTTTTACACCTAAAGAACGAATTTTTAAAAATTACTTTATATCGCACAACTAAAATATTCACTTCAATTTTTCCGCTATACCTGTAGCCATTTAGTACCAGTTTTAATTTACCAGTACCAGTAACCTTCAATTCAATTTGATAGTAAGCATGCATATATCAATTTTTGCGATTATAGCTTTAGCTGATTGGTATGAGTGATGGTACAAGTTGTATCCCTTATTGGCAATTTTTACGCCTAAATGTACGAATTTCCAAAAATCCATTCTTAGTTGACGTTTACACGAAAAGGGAAACAATCTATCTACAGCCATTTCACCAAATCAGTTAGTCAGGCCATTTTTCATATATCGGCAAGGCCACGAAAAATGAAACCACATAGAGGTTTTTTTTCTGTCACAAAGCCCAAATTTTTTTTTACATTTCAAATGTCAAATATTTATAGAATATGGCAACACTGTATGCCAGTGCAAAATTTGTGTTTGCTTTGACATTTTACATTCTTTTTATAAGTGGCACGTGCAAGGCGAAGTTGGAAATTATACCAATGTCGGCGAAAAAGGTAATTTTTTTGTACTTTAGGCAGATGACCCCTTTTTTTGGATAGAATATAAATCAAACTATTGATTAGCAAGCAAATTTGTGTACAAAGCTTGACTTTTGCACCAATTAGGGCTTAAAGTATTCAGCCGCAAATAAATGGTGACGTTACTGACAAATTTTTATAAAATGTTTTTTTATGCCTTAACTAATTACAAAAGATGTTGGATGAGCTGATTTGTTTGAGTACTTTTGAAGTACTTTCATAGTAAATGCTAAAATGAAGCATTATTTGCATTAAGCAGGGCATTTTTGCAAAAAAAGGTTGGGTGACGTTACTGACGGATTATTAAAACTTTTTTTTTTACTTTTTTGCTTAACAATTTGGTATTTAATTGCTAGACTCCGATTCCTGGTGCACAAAGAGACAAGCGTTATGTTTAAGAGCTAAAAGAAAGCAACAAATACGACGAGTACAAAAGGCGTTCCTTGTGAGGCGTTCCAACATACCCAATCGCAAATATTAGTTGCGGAAGTTGCTGAAGAAGAGATTAACAAAATAAACACCATTTTGGATACGGCCACAATTTTCGCAAACGCAAAAAAACATTCGTGAGATTTCGTCTTCGCACCAAATCCGTACCATTGGGGACGAAATAGCAGCTTATACTACGTCTCAGCAGGGATACAAATTAAATTTCTTTTTTTTGTGATATTTTATGTTTATTTATATTAAAAAAAACTTCAACTGAAGCGATGCTTTAATTTTGCAAAAATTAACAAGACTGAATTAAGAAAGACTTTTGTTTTTATTTATTTATTTTTTTATTTTACAGTGTCCTGCCTTAATTCAAAATACTTACATACAATTTTTTCAACATTTAGGAAGAAATTTCACAAATTTTTTTCAAAAAAAAAAAAAAACAGAAGTTATTTCGACATTTTTCGTACTAAATAGCCGCTAAAACTGAAAAGTAGGGAAAAATTACAAATTTTAATTTTAATGATGCAAAACTGATCAAAAACCAATTTCAAGCTAAACACATTATTGAAGAGATAATTTAATTAACTAACACTCTGTCATACAAAAATCAGCTCTAAAGGTCAAGCTCGATTTACTACAATTTTTTAATATCTCCCCAGGTTGCATCTTAAAACTCCTCCACGATGATTTTTTGGTCGTTTAGGGTCCCTCTATTAACCCAAGAGAAAAACAAAAGAAAATCCTAACGAAATTCGTACGTGTGACGTTACTGAAATTTTTTCATCTTTCATCCTTCTTTTTTTAAAATCTGGGCAATTATAAACATGAACTCTTTTCGATTCGCTAATTTTTACACAAACGTTCAATAACCTCAAAACACACTTCCAAAATCCGGTGACGTTACTGACGGCTTAAACTGGTCATTACTTCACAATAAAACGAGATACAGCAAAATTGTCTGCGTATGAAACAACAGTTATGACGAGAATTTTTCATATGCCGCTCTCAAGTTGGGAGAAATAATTGTATTTAATAAGATATTGACCAAAATATGTATACGAGCGTGACGTTACTGACGGTGGCCTTGCCCATATATGTTTTAATGTAAGCCCTATGGACAGTATCACACAAAGAAAATATAATTGCAATCGGTCTATTTATTTGGCCTATATAACTATTTTTTAAAAAGGGGCGTGGCACCGCTCACTTTCCTCAAAAAAGTGATTTTTCTTATAACGGGTCCGCCATCTAACCGTGCGTTTTTTTTCAACTAGTGCTTATTTCTAGAATGGTAACACTTAGCTCATGTCTGATTTGACAGATAATTAGTTTTATCCTTCCGCTGAACGAATATGGTTGTGTATACGCTCGAACAACGCTGGGAAATATTGCGACATTACTTTGAAAATCATGGTAATGTTGCAGAATGAAAAATCATCTTTTCATATGAAGTCAGCCGCAGAGCTTTGGCCACCTCGGAGCTGCGATTTGACTCCGTTGGACTATTATTTGTGGGGTGTCCTCAAAGATAAGTGTTACGCCGATAAGCCAGAGACAATTGACGCTTTAAAGGACAATATTCGTGAAGCCATTGGTGAAATACAGCTTCACACAATCGATAATGTGCTTAAAAATTGGACCGATCGTGTAGGCTACTGCATGGCCAGCCGAGGCAGCCATTTGAATGAAATTATTTTCCATTATTAACCGGAAGGATTGTACTTTTAAATAAAAAATGAAATCTGAGAAAATATTCAGTAGTTTTTTTTATAGCATTTTCAATAAAAAAAAAGTTATTTGGCGGACCCGTTACGACCAACATATGTACCAAATCTCGACTTCGTAACTATAATGATTATTGGCCCCCTTGCAGTCAGAATTTCAAAAAATCCTTTCTTAGTGCGCGCATTCGTCACAAAAGGAACCTACCATTCATAATTATTAAATTAAAAAATAAAAAAAAAAATTAACAACGTAAAATGTTTTTGTACATTGAGTATAATCTTTCAACATCCACAGATGTAATTGGAGCGAATATGAGGGACAGTATTTCCTTCACATCGCATGTTTATGTTAATGTTGGTGCACATCCACACAATTATTTGCAAATACTTTTTATTACTTCCAAGCCATGGTTTTTTGTCGTAATTTGATGAAATTTTTTACTATTAAATAAGTATAAAAATCCGGAAGATTATAAAACAACCACCTGAACTTAGTCAAAAGAGTGTTGATGTTTGTAATTTTTTTAATATCGCTCATTTGGTGCAAAAAAAAACTCGAACACACTTCATTACTACAGCAGCAAGTTTTGCAGTTATCCCCATTGGAAAGATCTATACAGCAAAAGAAACGACTTATTTATGTATATGTATGTGTTATATTAACGCCAAATACTTACCATTTTGAAGATATCAACCGTTATAAATTCTCATATATTTTAGGTCGCAGCTCGCTTCTGTGAGGGCGGTCATATTTGTTCTTTACCACGGGAATGCTGTACACAAGGTTGCTGCCCGCCATATCAAAGTGGACCACGCCAATTGCCGCCACCATCTGAACATGTGCTCAATTTATTTTTCATCAGTCACTGGTTCTTCTGGTACGTATAATTCATAAATATTTTATTTTAAACATATAAATGGACGTTCAAAGAAACCTATTAAAATTGTGGCACCAGTAATGAAATAAAAAAAAAATTAAATATTTAAACCTGCAATATAAACCCCGTCTAAAATCATCATAAATTAAAAAAAAAAATGATCCCTGTAGTCAGTCTAAACCAAATGTCTATATGCCAACACTTTCTCTAGCGACAATTGCACTAAATAAAACGTCGACAACTTTCTGTTAGAGCCAAATTTTCTACAAAGTGTGTTTCTGGTGACATTATGAACGAATATAATTCTCATTATACTATAGGGTATTCAGTTCGTTCATATATTTTGTGCGGCGGTACCGTATTGACTAACAAGTACAAGCTCGTTGGTTGCACTTAGTCCGATTTGAACTCTGCTGTTATTATTTGCTACGATTTTATTTATAAAGAACCAACTAAAGCGCATACATATATTGCCATTTACCTATAGGAACCAAAATTTTCCATCCGGCCGCCATCAAATTAAATTAACACCCTTTCTGACTATCTTCATCACTTTTCCATCGTGCCAATACAGGCTTCACTCGAGGACAAACCACAAGACATACAATTGGGAATGTTACCTTCGGTTTATATTTAAAGCATCAAAGATGATATGAACGAACATGGCGTCCTATCTTATAAAGGAGAACGTCCTAGACAACGCAACTACTTTACCGCAGTATTAGTTAGAGGCTAGGAGTTATCTGATGTCCTTAATGCGTTGAAAATGAAACATCACAAAGGGATATTCTAATGCACAATGAGCGATTTTTAATAACAATTTTCCGCCTTGGGCTCTTAAGTTTTTCACTGCTTAAACCATGATTTTTTTTAAAGCAATACATAACTTTTATATAAATAGCGGGATTAGAACAGTGGCTGCGGCGCCACTGTTCTTCAATCTTTAAACCATAATTTTAAATAAAAATACCAATTTTTTTAAAACTATTTTTATTTTATTTATTTTTATTTTTAAAAAATATAAATTGTAAATAAAAATTCAAATATTATTTATATTTTCAACATTTCAATTTATGAATTACATAACAACATATATCGTCAGCAGAAGCAGAATTTTATTATTTTACAGGAGAAGCAAAAAACTTTGAAATTTCGTTTACAAAATCTCTATATTTGAAATGTTGAATGGACATTAGACTGGTCGCATTTTGCATGGGATATTTTTTATTTTTTGAAATTTAATTGTGTGCGCCGCTTAAATATGAAGTTTGGTGTAAGAAGTCATGTCAGCTCAATCCGACGGTGCATACTCGTGCCTAGTGGGGCCCAAAGTTCTCCATATTATAAAAAACACCTAATTAATCAGATCTTTTTAGTTATACTAGTTAAAAAGCCGGTCCCATAGTCCGAAAATCAAAATTCTGTCTCCGTTACAATCTTGCGCAGAGAAAGTACTTTAAGCTTCAGAAAGTTGCGGAAAGAATAGGACATAGTAAGAAATTATCTTATATATAAAAATGAATTGTTGTTCGTTGATAAGGTCATCACTAGAGAACGCATGGACCGATTCGACTAATTTTTTGTCAGAATGTTCGTAATAGACCAGAATGCTTTTTATATAAAAAAATTTGGCCACGCCCATTTCTACGCCCACTTTTTTAATATATCTAAAATTCCAATAAAACGCTCTAAAAATTTAATTTCTTTGCAGATTTAGCTCTATAATGTTCTATATTGAAAATATAATAGGTTATATATTTTGTATATTTTTGATTAAATGGGCGGAGTGGGCGTGTCAAAACATTTAATTTTTTTGAGCTAGAGTGATAAAATTTGGTACACAGATAGTACTCGACCCTTCAGGTTCAAATTCGCAGACGAATTTTTTTTTCGATAAGTGGGCGGTGGCCTCGTGGCAAACCTATATTTAAGTTGTAGAGAGATAAAACTGTATATCACGACTAGCTGACCCGGCAAACGTTGTTCTGCCATAACATAATTTAAAAAAAAATGGACGTAAAAGTGGGTGTGGTCGAAAAAAGTACCCTATAAATCATGCCAGAGTCCCAGTTAAATGCTGTGAAAAATCAGCAAGATCGGTCCAGAGGTTTGGTCTCCTATAAGGTACAAACAAACAAACAAATAAACAAACACACATTCCATTTTATATATATATAGATAGTACTCTTCAATACAATTATGAATATGTTGCTTCCCAGCGCGAGCTAGGAATTGATTTCAGACACAAATTTTATTGGTGAAATTCTCTAACAATTCATCGTAGATTCCGATTTTGGTTACAATTTTTGCGAATAAAAAAATTGGCCCACCTTACTATTGATTTCTCTGGGCGACCTGCAATATACTGTGGAATTTTGACAGTTATAACTACTTATTTTAAAAGGGGTGTAGCACAGCCTACTTCCACCCTTACTGTAATTCATACTGCAAAAGATTGGCCCACCTTACTATTCATATCTCTAAGCGAACTGCAATATACTGTGGAATTTTGACAGTTATAACTACTTATTTTAAAAGGGTGTAGCACAGCCCACTTCCACCCTTACTGTAATTCATACTGCAACAATAACATATGTAACAAACTACATCTTCATACCTCTGATAGTTCATGAGATAAAGCCTTTTTACTTTTAAGTTGTATGGGTTACCACGCTCCTTTATCCAATCACAACTAAGTACAGCCAGAGACTAACAACAGGTCATCAGTACCACTTTCTAAAATTATCTTATAAATCAGTCTATTTTAATAGCCGTCAGAGAGATTTTTGAAAAAGGGGCGAGGCACCGCCTTCTTCCTACCTGGCAGTAATTAATACTGCTTCAACAACATATATACCAAATCTCATCTTCATACCTCTGATAGTTCATGATATATAGCCCTTTTGATTTTCAAGGTGTATGGGGGGTGCCACGCCCCTTTATCCAATCACAGCGTATTATAGCCAGGGACTATCAACAGGTCAAAAGTACCACTTGGTAAAATTTTCGTATCAATCGGTCTATTAGAAAAGCCGTTAGAGCGATTTTTTAAAAGGGGGCGTGGCACCGCCCACTTCCACCTTGGCTGAAATAAATACTGCTTCAACAACATATATACCAAATCTCATCTTCATATTTCTGATAGTTCATGAGATATAGCCCTTTTGATTTTCAAGTTGTATGGGCGGTGCCACGCCCCTTTGTCCAATTGGACCGAATTGTAAATCTAAACCATCCGGGGCGCCACCCAAACGCATACAAAAAAATTTATGCAAATCGGTCCAGCCGTTTAGGAGGAGTTCAGTCACAACACACGTACGGTAGAATTTTATATATAAAGAAGATAGATAGTACTCTTCAATACAATTATGAATATGCAGACGAAATTTAAATTTTCGAACAGTAGGCAAAGCTGAAATTGAAATTTGAAATATTTTCAATCAGTGGATGAATATTTCTATTTCGCGAACAGTTCAAATTGACAGCAGCGGAATTGAAAAGTCTTCGGAGCATTTGCTTATTTTTGACTGTCGTATACATATGTTCCTTATTGGTTCCGATGTGTGAATGCTATACACTGGAGAGCGGAAAATTATACCCTCCACTGTATTTCGATGCAGATGTACTTAAGAGGTCATAATCCAAAAACCGAATATGAGGAATGAAAGAGAATCAAAAACAACACTTTTACATCCATCAACAAAAAAATTGTATTATTTATGTTTTTGGCATTTCTTTACATTTTGGGGTGATCATGAAATTAAACGCAGTGGTTTTTAATTACGAAATAAAACTTTTTTTATTAAAACAAAAAGCAAATTTGAAATAAAAAACACTGTAATAATGCGTATGACCTCTCTTATTTTGTATAGATTCTTATTTATTTTATTTATCAGGGTTTTTGGGGTTGAACTTTCTAAGGAGACCCAAACCACTATTACTGCCGATCTTAGCTCTACAATGCTATTGTATTGCCTGTTGTTGGAGTACATTTTATGAACAAGTATGCCCCCCACATTTTCAATAGGGTTCATGTCATGGAAACACGCTGGCCCCTCTAAAACTTCAACGTCTTCTGATCGAACACAATCTTTTGCTGAGAAATGTAATTTATCTCCCCGTTTCGCTTTAAGAAGAGCAATAAATTAATTTACAGTTTGTCTCTCTGGAGTTCATACTCTTCGGGGTAATGCGACAGCTTGGAAAGGGCAGCCCAAAAATGTATTTTATCTATTTTCGCGAAATAGAAATATCCGTCCACTGATTGAAAATATTTCAAATTTCAATCTCAGTTTTGTCCACTGATCGAAAATAAAAATTTCGTCTGAGTGAGTGTATGGGGGGTACGATTAATGGGAAATGTTTATTATGAAAGAGAAAGGAAGACAGTCATTCTAGATCTTCATCTTTGGGCTAAAATTTCGTGTGCATATTCATAATTGTATTGGAGAGTACTATCGTGATATACAATTTTATCTCTCTAAGACTTAAATATAGGTTTGCCACGAGCCCAATATCGAGTATTATCTGTGTACCAAATCGTATCACTCTAGCTCAAAAAAATGTTTTGACACGCCCACTCCGCCCATGTAATCAAAAATTTACAAAATATATAAACTATTATATTTTCAATATAGAACATTATAGAGCTAAATCTGTAAAGAAATTAAATTTTTAGAGCATTTTATTGGAATTTTAGATATATTAAAAAAATGGGCGTGGCCAAATTTTTTTTTGTATTGTGTCAAAAAATTAGTCGAATCGGTCCATGCGTTCTCAAGTGATGGCCTTACCAATGAACAACAATTAATTTTTATATATAAGATACTTTCTTAGTATGTCCTGATGTTTGAATGTATGTCCTATTCTTTTAGCAACTTTCTGAAGCCATCTGATGACATAGGAGCAAAGTACTTTCTCTGCGCAAGATCGTAACGGAGCCAGATTTTTGATTTTCGGACTATGAGAGAGCAACTTCTACATTCCCTGCTAGGAGGCCTCTAAAGTGGATATTTCCGTTTCTGGGTGGTTCCTTACCACTTTGTGCGTTGTGTTTTAAAGTTTTAAGCAAAAGTGATTTGTGATTGTCGGTGACGCTTCTTTTGTAGATTTTCGCTCAGGTTGCAAAATCCTTTCGTCCAGTTTTTGCGCAATGTTGTCAACTGAATGTGACCCTATGGCCCTATTTCCCATATGGCTTTATTTCCAACACGACAGTGCAATAACACCATATTGTTTTCCAGTCAAAGTTGAAATAAAGCCATACCAGTGTAAAATGCAACTAATTACACTGTGGTAGTCGAAAAAAAGATAAGACAGGACTCGACGGTTTTACCCTAATTCGTCGTTATTTCATCATCATTTGTTTTTTTGAGTTACAATGACGGTTTTATACATTTTTTTTAAGTTTTTCTTACTTTGAATTGTGTTTTAAGGGGTTACATAGATTTTCGACAAGCTATAGTTCGGTTTTCGAATAGCTTTATTTATTTAAAACAACTTTGTCGAAGACGGTATATCTGAAAAACCAACTATAGTCTGCGAAAATCGATTTAAGCCCATAAGCCTTACAATCGCTTACATTCTGCTGAAAGTTGTACTATGTTTGGTATAGGGCATTAACGTTCCATGTATCAAATCGTATACGGGGCGTACGGGGGTCGTCATCAGAGATGCCGTGTGTCTTGTTGTAATGGGTTATTTTCAACTTCAGCAGATGAATGTCCTGGTGTTGTCTAGTTTGGAACCGGGGCTGCCGTCTTTTGAGATGTGGTTGTTGTAAGCAGACCTCCAAACTTGCCTTTTCCTCTCGTTGATTCCGATCATTCAATTCAGAGAAAGGTATTGTATGAAAGGTTATACCGCCTAAGATTCGGGCGTCATTTCCTCATCTGTTATGCGGGGTTGGATCATTGTTAGAGTTAAGTATCGTGGCTGTACGAAAAAACTAGGTAACTCGATTTTTTGAAAACAAGAGTAAAACACAGTTAAAGATTTAAACATAATTCACATAATGATAGTTTTTAACAAAAATATTCGAAGAAAAATCCGGACTCGACGGTTTTATCCTAATTCGGACACGAGTAATCGAACTTCATGATTTATCGATTATCGCACCCTAACGTTTGGTTTACGGATAATCTGTCTTCGACAAAGTTGTTTTAAATAGGTCAAGCTTATCCGAAAACTCAACTATAGCTTGTCGAAAATATATTTAACTCCTTAAAAATTTTATTTTATGAAACCGTCATTATAACTCAAAAAACTAATGATGCAGTTCGATTCCTAGTGTCCGAATTAGGGTAAAAGCGTCTAGTTCGGTCTAATATTTTTTTCGACTAGTACAGTGTATAAACGAAACAGGGAAATCGTTCAACGAACTGAGAGACATCGCTGCGGATAGACAGACACGGATATTCTATGTAAGCAGCCAATGTTCCTAAAGGAATTCTCTAAACAATATATATAAAACACAAATAATGGTTGTGCTAGCTGGAAGTTAAAAGCCCATCTTAAATTTCAATACAACAAAAACCAAAAAGTGCAGTCATTTCAATAAACATTTCGATGTATTTTCCTTAACACACCAAAAAATCGTTTGAGGGACGATGCAAACTTAAATATGAAAAATTTAAAACGGAGTATAAAATTGCGCTTAACAGCCTAAATTTAAGTTTCCTTGTCATTTCGAAAATTCAAATTTACTTACAGTGTAATAGAAACATTACACAAGGGAACAAGGTATTTGTTGTTAAAGAACTGAATATTGTTTTAAAGGTAATTTGGGACGCTGAATCCAAATCTGCACTTGGTTTTTTCGTATCAGCTCGACTTTTCGCGATATACCGTTACTTCCAAAACTAAGGTACTTCCACTACAAATATTTCAATAACATGAAAACGGTTCACCATATTCAATTAAAAAAAAAACTGTAACTCATCAACAAAATTATCTTTAATCCGTGCCTACATTGTTTTTCATTTGGCCTAGTAGTTTCAAAGATATCGTTGTAGTTTAAAAAAAAAATACAAAAATTTTACAAAAAAAAAAAAAATTGGTTTTTTAAAAATTCATTAAAAAAAAAATAATGCAACAAAAATCACAGTGTTGGTCTTAAAACATTTAGCTTAATATAGTTTGAATCAAATGAGCTTTATTTCATTGAAATCTGTGCACAACTTTTGATTTTGTCAACAATTTACTGAGATAACCAAATTTACAAAAATCGCGATTTCCATAAAGAAATAACATTTATTAATATGTTGGTGAAAGTGTAACTCGAGCAAACCTTAACCGATCGTTATGAAAATTTATCAGTATTAATATTTTTTGAAACGAACTTATGGGATTGTAAATGGCCGGAATAGCCCCACCCCTCTGGTACCTCCCATACAAAATTACCTATTTTTGGATAATTAATATATTTTCGATAGCTCAAAAACAGACAACCGGAGGATATTTAAATTTGGTCAGTTTATTTATCTTGCAAAAGTAGACAAACCCTAAAAAAACCGAAACCGTTGCGTAATAGGAGGCAAAACTATAAATTAAACTATAAATAAATTTGCAAATTTGTCATGATTTTTAGAAATACAAAATTTTAATTTTTTTTGGGTAGAAACAAAAAAATTCTGAAAAATCTTTTATCACCAAACTCAGCATAACTCATTCAATTTTCAATCGATTATTACGTACATACATGTTTTAGAAAGCTACTTTAATATGATATCCAATAAAGCTAATAAAAAGAACAATTTGCCCCAACCGATTAACTTTCAGCGTGAACTTTTTTTTTGAATAAAAGAGCCTTTACTCAGTCATTTTTTTTTTGTGATATTTAAAAATTTGATTTTTATCAAAGGTAACAACGATATCATTAAAGAAAAAAACAAAATTTTTAAATCCGGCTTATGAAAAAAATTATGATTTTTTGAACTATAATTTTTTGGAAAATAGGCGAAAATACGATTAGTACCTGTAACTTAAAAATTCGAGCTGATGGAGAAAAATGGAGATTAGATTTGAAATCAGCGACCTCAAATTAGTAAAAAACAGCTATAGAATTCCAAATGTTCAATGAATTCAAAAATTATTACCAATTGAAGAGCAGATGCGATTCAGTGAATTTTTATCTTAGTTGTAACTAAAATTTTTAAAGTTTTTAATGCAAATTTGTTGATAGAATGATTACCATATGGTTTCAAAAAATACAACATTATTAGCGTCACCAGTTTGTACTTACAATCAAATCAAATACTGCATAAAAATGGAAAGTTAGTTACATCATTTATAATTGTTGGTCGTCCTAGTTGGAAAGTAACACAAGAACATAATCCTTTTTAACGAAAATAGTTGTTTATTTTCGATATTGGTTAGGTTTTTTTAATAAATAAAATCAATTGCAAAGCAGTAGCAAGTTGCATTCAAAAATTATTACATGAAATTCGATACATATGTACATATGTCAAGTGTTTATTAGTACATAATGCATACGCAATAAAAGCCATTACCGAATAGTCTCACATTAATTTTTGCTTTTGGCCAGCATTGACCAAAAATACTTTGAATGCGGTTAAAACAAAAATATAGGTTGATTTATGTAATTAATTAGTCAAAAGTGAAGACTTTTCCGATCGGCATAATGCATATATGTATTTGGTTGGGTTTTGTATATATACAGATATTCCTCCAGTAACACGATAATTTGAAATAAATTTAAATGAAATTCATAGAATTCACGTCAATATTTGAAATTGCAATGCCTTCTTTATTTAGATGTAAGTATCTTGTTTTCTAAGTGCTAAACAAATCATCAGTGAAATCAATTAATCAAGATTTTTTAAAGAAATTGATTTTGAGTTTTTATAATCAACTATCATCGCCCTCTTCTATGTGGTCTACAGCAACTTCACAGTATTGTTGAGTCAGTCGGCAGTCTAGTAAAAGATTCTCAAACAGCTGACGTTCGGATTCATTTATAAACCGTATGTCTCGTTGTGTTAGTCTAAAAATAGAAGCGTGCTAGTTCACAATAATAAGAGCGGCATTCCTAATCTCATTCATCGGATGTAAAAGAAAATTATCAAGTTTTTATCAAGCCTCAAATAAAAGAAATTTTCACTAGTAATATTAATGGAAAACAAATAAGAAATTAAAAATTAAATTAAGGCTCTGATCAAATTTCGTTGGAATAACTCCTAATCATTACCGATGGCGCGTCATACGCATGTGGCGAAAGGCATAATCGACCACTACTATACTGTACGATACTTTTAAAATCAACAATACATCAAATTTCTAGATTTTTTTCAATTTGACTTTGGCCTATATATGTATATAAGGGTTATGACAACATTTTTACAAAATTTCTTCATCGCACCACGCTGTGGGCAATGTTGTACTGATAAAAAAAATCATTTTTTAAGGTAATTTTGGTGAAAAAAGTTTACGCACCGATTGCAATTTCTAAAACTCTCCCACGATTTTTTTAACATTTTCTATTGTTTGTTTTCATATATGCATATGTGTATTAGAGCATATGGTATATATATGTTACATATTTTATATATATCAAATAAATAGTTATATAATACTGATAAATAACTATGGTTTTGGGTTGCATTAAATGAATTTCAAGTTCAAAGTACGACTAGTTTTAGGTAATACAAAAATATCTTGCGCAATTTTGATGGCTCGTTCCGCGCATATATTACTGCGCTGCTGATTTGGAATTGCTGACGATTCACTCTCCCAGTTCTTTAGAAAACACACATGGGCCTTATTGAGTTTTGTTGTGAAGTTGTTTAGAACTGAAAAATTATTTTCGTTGAAACAGTGATCGGAAAACCAAACATCGCACCATGCTTCACATATGAAATCACAAATGGGTTGTAACATTTCCTGATATTTTGGAATAAGAACATTTTACAAGAATTACGTTTGCGTATTTTATAAGTACAATATTTTGTCTGTAGCTTCTTCTTAAATGTTCGTATTTGTTAACTAATTCCAAAACAAAGTTGTAATAAATCCAGGACGTGATGCTGACAGCTGCTGTGGCTTTGAATTGCCTCGTCAATGCTTCGGTTTGCGTCGTTTTACAATTTGTGCATACAAAGGGGATTCCCATTTTATTTACTTTTGGTCATATAAAAAACATCGGGATTCCCAAAAAAAAGGCATCTATCTAATCAAACCACTGGGATTGTTTTGAATTGACTTTAATTTATTTTTTACTTTACTTTATCTTTATGTTGCAGAAAATACATATGCATACATATGCATATTTTATAGTAAAAATTCCTAACTATTAAAAAAATATTCCTCTGGAACGAATTAAAGAAAAAACCATACAAATATACGGAAGTGTTTCGATTTCCGTTCCGTTTAACGACGCAAATCGGGGTATTATTGTACTACTAATACAGCTAATTTAATTTCCCTCCGCTCATTTTTAATGACAATCACCTGTATTTCCTTCTTTTTCCATCAAAATGTAGACACCATTCTTCGTTTTGTAACAATTTGTTATGTTTTTTTGATGAATCTGAATCAGAAGAGTTCGGGTAATATCAAATATTTTTTTAAACTAATCACCATTAGGATGTTTTAAATTTTTTGATTAAGTATTATCAAGCTTTAAACTTTTCGCTCTTTATTTTGCATTTTTTTAATAATTAGTTTAATGCAGAATTCAAACAATTCTTCAGCAATTTTAATATATCTTTCCTTTTTATTTTTTTTCTTTGACTAATGCATTAAATCTTCCAATAAAATATTTTTTTTGGCTTTTTGTTTAACTCATCCGTATAAAGATATTTCAATATTTTGTATATCACGACATTTTATTGAAGTCCACATAGTTACATTTTTTTTGAAAAGTTGTTGTACTTCTTTTAAATTTCTTTTTTAATAAAACGAACGATAAATTAAAAAAAAAATTGAAATAATACGAACACAATACGATTAATAATTAAAATACTTCTGATAACAATTTCGACACCTCCATTGACCCCACGTTTTTTTATAGATAGAAGTAGAAAAAGGAAATATTTCAAATGTATTGGCCGGTACGACAAGTAAAAATAAAATCAGTAAGAAAAACAACTTAATGGAACTTTCAACTAAAAAGAAGTAGAAATTATATTTTATGGTAAGGGCCATTGTTTTTACAATTCGCGAAAAAAAACACGAAAATTCCGCCATATAACGCCAAAATACCGTGATTTCATAACCCGTAGTTGCTGAAAAAATTAATTTCAAATTTGAAAAATCCGCGAAATAGCATCATAATTTTGCGATTTTTTCTCGCCTTCCACCCAAATATTTATTTATATTTATGAAATAATATGAATATACTTAGTATATATTTTCCATTTAAATTACACTTTTTATACTACAATTCAAAACTTTAGCGCGATCGGAACTTGAACTTTTTTTAACGATCGCGAAAGAGAATTACATCAGTTCTTAGTATTTTTTCATGATCTGTACTGCTATGCAATAAAGAAATTGATATTTGCAAAATTGCTAATAGTCATAACCCTAATATACATAAATACATATTTCCATTTATCCCCTAAACGAACTAAAAAATATCCATATTATGTTTTTCAAATAAGCGTTGTTTTAAAGTTTAATGCCAATTTGAAAAAAACGGCGCTTTGCAATTTAATACACACGTGAAATGAAAACAATTAAGGTAAATAAAAATTTATTGTTCGGTGCAGAATTACAAAAATTTTAAAATTTATTATTTGACTACCTTTGCTTAATGAAATATTTTCAAAACAGTAAATATTAATTTTTCATCAGGTACTTAGAGTTTTAATTTACTTTGTTGTCGGGTAGGAGGGTATATATCATTTGATACGACTCAAAAGTGTAACACATAGAAGGAGTCACGTTAGATCCTAAGTTTCTTTGAACCAAATTCGGTTCATGACTTTTTAAGTCGTTTGAGCCATGTCCGTCTGTCTGGCTGTTAAACACGATAACTTTCGAAAGATGAAACCAAAAGTTTTGAACCTTTGCACAAGTTAATATTTCCCCAAAACTACTTACGATATTGAAAATGGGCTACATGGTACCTCTCATACAAATGTACAATTCCGCCCACTTTAGAAATTGAGTAATAATATCACTACATCTAACGCGATAGTTTCCAAATTCCATATTTAGTAAAACTATAACAGGATAAAGTTTTGGAGAAAACACTGGAAGACTAGCCACGCCCCTTTTGGTACCTCCTACACAAATGTACCATTTCGCCCACTTTAGAAATCGAGTAATAATATCAATACACCCAAAGCGTTCGTACCCAAATTCAGTAAGAGTGTAGCAAAACAAAGTTTTGGAGAAAAAACTGGAAGTCTACCCACAGCCCTTCTGGTACCTCCCATACCCATCAGGTACCGCCCACTTTAGAAATCGAGTAATAATATCAATACATCTAACTCGATCGTTTCCAAATTTTATATTTAGTAAAACTATAACAGGATAAAGTTTTGGACAACAAATTGGAAGTCTGGCCACTTTAGAAATTGAGTAATAATATCAATATACTAGAAAATTTTATGTTTTGCAGAGGGTGAGGGTATATGTAAGTCGGTTTTACCGACTGAGACTTTCTTACTGGTTTTTTTTTTGTAAAATATACATCGAAAACTGTTGTACCTTGTTGTCAAATAATACAAATAATTACCCCTTGCATGCCATTAATGAGATAAGAGAAGGCTATTCAAAATTGACACATTTGGGGCCGGCCGAGGCAGGATGGCTAGAACACGCGGCTTTCATGCTGGAGATACGTGGTTCAGATCCCGTCTCAGCCATCCAAAACTTCTTTCATCAGCGGCCTCCTTGGTATTGACGACAGCAACTTCGCAGTACAGTGTCGAGTCAATCGGCGTCAATCCAGGAAAAAGCTTCTCAATCAGCTGACGTACGAATTCCTCTAAAAACAAGTAGGTGCGGTTTGTTGTATCTAAAAATAGATATCGTGTTAATTCACACCAACAGGAGAACCTATTCCATACCTCATTCATGGGGTAGTACGCGAAACTAAGTTTTTATTTACTTCCAATTGATTGAGTTATCACGTTTCTATTTTTAGACTCAATCAAAAAAAAAAAAAATAACGCCTGTGTCAAAACGTGGACCGATTCTTGCCAAAACATAAGTCTAATAATAATTATACACACATTTTAATTGCTTCACTATCTGTTAGCTATGAATTTAAGATGTAAATATTTTTGGTCATAAAGCGTCGTACGAGGATTGCCTGTATTTGTAGTTTCCTCTGCATCATATGTGTATTGTCATATTTATGGGTCCTTTGGGGGTTCCGATCAAGGACAAGGCTTATTTTTACTCTTTACAGAAATTTGTTTTTCTACATTTGGCCGAGCGCTACGCGTCTTCAACGTCACACTACTACTACTACTACTGCACACTCATGTGAAGAGTGCAAACAAGAAGGAAAAAGAATAACAATTGCATTTGGAAGAGTAAAGTAGTGCTTAGTTTATATTCATAAAAATGCAGAAGTACAATGACATTTCCACACTCGTACATACGTATGCAATTGTACGAGTACGAGTATTTACATACACACACTTATACACATATGGTTATATGTAGACGTTACAATTCTTTGGGTACTTTTGTGTGAATTAGACACTGTAACATTTAGTTGTATATGGGATTCGGACAAGAGAGGACTGGGCAATCTGCAATGGGCTTTCTAATTGAGCATCAAAAATTTCAAGTGGAACAGTACGTACACACCAAACACCTACATATATACATAGTTATATCTACGTGCATGATTACTAGCCAAATTGTTTATCTTATCCGTATGCACATGCTACTATAGAAGATAAACGTACATACATTCATACATATATTAAACATTGTCAACTTGTGCTATTTTTCATTGCAGGTGTGTTGTGGTAGCCATCATCTTAGCAATCCTCTGTGCCTATTCTCTGTGGAAAAAACGTCGCACTCTCTGCGGATGGGGTTTCAATGAGCATCATGCTCAATCTGAAGGAGATTCAGCTGGCTCGTGTTATGCCCCTCCGCAATACAGTCGTTGCAACTCGTTTCACCATCCTCCACCTCCTTACACAGAGGTAAGTACACGTGGGTCTGTTTGATGTTCATCATCGACTTCAAAGAAAATTAGCTTGGGGATAACAATTAGCAAATGTCCCGCAAAGGAGAAGAAAAAAATAAATTTCAGTTAATTTTCCAAATAATCTTATTTATGTAAACATAGCAAATTTGTAAGAAAAAAACTCCAATAGGGATAAGAAGAATTTGAGTTTGGTAAAACAAAACATTACGAGAATGTGTCTATTGTGAAATCAAAAAAATTAAGACACGAATTTGGATGTGAATTCATAGTCGGCAAGAGTAAGTGACCGAATAGCTACTAACCGCATCATGACGAAATATTTTTACATCACGCTGATTTGTGTACACCCCCTGACGGAGAACAACATTTAGGACACTTAAGATGCATTCTATGAGCGCCTGGAGGAAATATATGACCGCTGCGGAGATTTCAATAGTAACATAGGGAAACAACAACATCTCCGACAACCTATTTAGACTGGTTAGCTTCGCTTCGACAGGAAAAATGGTAGGGTATCAATTATAAGGTGGTGGCATCAGCTACAACAATTTCACAGCAACAAGAACAACAGGAAATTGTTTTTGTATTTTATGACTATGGCTGTGCCCGCGAAGAGTCAATAGGTGAAAAAATAAAAAGAAATTAAATTTCATGAAGCAGTATTGATTGAAAATATTCTCTAGATTATAATCTTTTCACACAGTTATTGAAAACAATACATTTCACAATCTTTCATTAAGAATTTGTTACCGAACATGCAAACGAATGTAAACAAAACAACCATTTGACAGTTCTCGTCATAAATACAAATAAAAAAAGTTTTCCAACAGCTGAAGCATTGAGAAGCAGTCTGCAAAAGTAGATCTGGTGATTTATGAGGATAAACCCAAGTTAGTTGTTTCAACAAACAAAGAGTCTACTCTTTTGGGACGCTGCGCGAGCATTTACAATTATAACTTTAAAGTGTTGTATGATTTCGTCTGCCTTGGCTCCGCAGTAAACAAAACTAATAATGTCAGCCTGGAAATCAAGAGACGAGAATTGAACGGAAACTGCTGATACTATGTGCAGAGCAAGCGATTTCATGATTTCTACCAGACACTGATCCTACATGTCTTGCTCTACAGCGCAGTAGCATGGGTAATAAAACTTCAGATCAATCAATTCTGGGAGTCATCGAGAAAAATAACATTATTTTACGGCGAGTACCATGGTCGAATGAACCATGAGCTGTATAGCGACATCGACGTTGCAAAGCGAATTTAAATAGACCGAATTCCCTGGTTTGGATACGTTTTAAATGGATAAAACTTCTTCACCAATAAAAACTTCTTCACAATGGGCAATGCAGAAGCAAGCAATCAAAACTTCGTTGGATGGACCAGATGAAGGAGCTGTTGTATAAGCTTTGTGTGACCAATTTTCTACGGAGTGCAAAATACCAGAGGGCTTTAAATTCTTTTCTAAGTGATGCTGCCAATAATAAGAAAAAGAGAGCATACGAGTTAAAAAAACATGGTATCACGGCTTTAAAAAGCTCTCGATCGAAAATGTTCCCTCTATATTTGCAGCACTCTTTGAGTGTCCGTGACCAGATTTCCGTCTCTGTCCTTACAGGTTGGGATCCCTGTTCCAAGACCTTTGCTTTTAACCTTTTGGTAGGACTTTCGGGCTTCACCTCAATCCCTGTACTTTTCGATATCCTGGCTCTCTCTTTTCTTCCACAGACACTTTTTCCGCCAGAACAGGCGTTTCATCTCCCTCCTCTTCTCATTATAACCCGAATGGAACCAAAGATCAAAATTTAGTTGCATTAGTCTTCGCTATATTTAATGTCAAAAAACTGTTTCTAAAGCCTCATACCTCGGGAACGGATAGATATATTGAAAATCTGCTCATATACTTTTTTGTAGATATTGATCTGATATATGCTAAATTGTTAAATATATGATGGTCTGCAATAATATACATAGCAATACAATGTCAATATTTTGTGTTAATTTTTTTTTTTTTTCAAAAATATCCCCACTTTTGCATCAAATATCTCGATATCTATAAGAGATATGGTAGGTCCAAATATATACTTTAATAGGTCATCACTCCACCTATTCAACGGCATTTTGTTAGTTCGTATATCTACAACAACATATGTACACACTCTAACGTCTAACTATCGATGCGAAATTTCACGCAATATGTTCGTAATTTTGTAAACAACAAACAAAAGGTGGAGCTCGATGTTCAACTTCGCTACTAATACCTTTTATTTTATGAAATTCCCAAAAATCCCATATAAGGAACACCCTAATATATATATTTCGGACATGCTGATAACGACTTACACGAAGGGAACTGCAGTTTATCGACGAATAAAATATAATATTGCCACGGTCGGACCCATTGCTAGGTGTGGCCCGATATTTTTGTGAAATATTTTTTTTCATTAGAACTAATAGAAATTTATAACCTGCATCAATTATTAGAATTCGGTATATATGTATAAGCCTTCGAAGTGATTTTTTCAATTTGTTATGATAACTTACATCTCTTAAGGACCCAAATGTTGTCACACGGTGTTGTTTTTATTTTCAATTTTGTATTCGTAACTAATTTTTTTTAAAATTCTCTTTTTATATTTTTAGGTCACTTCGAAGCCTGATTTATACCCGCTGGTGTTCACCTGCAATAGTGATAACGGTAAAAATGGTTCCAGCTATTTAATGGTACAGTATTTCCGTAACTATATAGTGCGTCCGGCTGGATCCCTGTCCGCAGCAAGCACCGTAGATTCGCTTAGCTCTAGTTTTATATGCAACATAAACGAAGCAAACACGCTTGTACCACCGCCGTATTCAAGGGCAGCCAGCCCCGAAATAGGTTTCAGTTCGCACTTCCAACAGCAGTACATGATGCCGCGCTCAGCATCGCAAGTGGTATGTCAAAATGTCAACAACATCAACTATGTCGGCGGTGGAGGCGGATCTGTGCCGAGCGGGAACGGCCAGTCTGAATTGAATGGCAACCACAATGTATATAGCGGACGCGCGAGTAACACACATTTTGCCACAGTTACGGTCAATGCAACCGTGAGTCGTTTGAACAGCGGGGGAACGGCAGGAGGTGACCGCAACCGCGATAGGGGCGCAAGCTACAATGCCAATCAGAGGGATTTTGATAGCGGTCTGTCCTATGACGTGACGACACCAGAGTCCGAAGAACGCACAAACAATAACGTTAATGCAAATGTGATAAATAGTAGTAGTAGTAGCAACGACTTACGTGCCCTCCCCAATAGCAGCGGATTCATACAGTCCCAGAGCGATCAACATTTCCGCTACATAACGAACAGCAACAGTAGCATCAGTGATATTTTTGTAAACAATAGTTGTGCGGCTGGAATAGGAGGAGGCGGTGGCTCCAATCGGCCACCACGGTCGGACGAATCGTCAATTGCAGGCTCAATTTCCGGAGCGGGAGCGGTAATACACCCTCAGGCCGGCGGCACGCCTGTGATTTACAGCAACGGTTGTATTAAGCCCAACCCGTTGCACCGTGCCAGCACAAATCCCACTCAGTTTCCTGTGGATCCCTCAGCCAATAGGGAGTCGGTCATGTACCAATCGAACAATTCTATAGGTGGCATTTCAATAACAGTTCCTACTGGAATCGAAGATTCGTCAATATTGTGCAACGACAACGAAATGAGAGACTTGCAACTGCTACGCCGTAGTTTAGAAACCTGCTGCCAACTACTGCAGCAACAACAAAAATTGCCTCCGGCCGGTTTCGCGATGGGCGAATCGCCTCTCCGGATGAACGATCTGGCTAAGAAGTACATAGACGAGGGTCTCTTGCGCAGCTATGTAACGTCGGGTACCTGTTCCGGTGTAAGTAGCTTAGCCAACGTTGGAACACCCAGTTCTCCTCCACAGGCCACTAGTCCAACGGGAGAAGTTAAGGAAATACTCGACCAAATCCGACAACTCCAAGAAGGCGTAACAAAGTATGAGGAGGATTTGGTTATACGTTCGGTTGGGCGACCTGTCCTACACCACACCATGTCTTCACCATCCCCCACCGTAAACCGAAGTGCACTACAAGCCGCCGAGTCTGGTGGGAGACTACAGCGCATTTCAACTATGCCAGAGCATCAAACGTTCGCTGAAGCTGCCAAAGCAAACGTTCTGGTCAAATCGGTTGCCACTAGCTCACCCACTAACTCAGTCACGTCTATGCTGTCGACATCATCGGTATTGGTGGGATCCCAACAGAACAAGCTCACGAATAGCAAATCTTCGCTAGGCAGTACCAATGGTGCCTCTGGCGGCGGCGGAATCGCCAGCAGTTTTCTCTTCTCATCATCATCCTCGAAGCGGCCTTCGACATTACAGCATAGCAAAAAGCGCTTTTACACATCGAAACCTCCCAATAAGGCCATGTACATCCCAATGATGGCCACCAACCAAGTGCCCTCTGGAAGCCGTTGTACCATTCTCAAGAGTCCAGTTTCCAGTGTTGTCAACTCGAATTTCTTTGGTAACCGCGGAAATCGCCAGCGCAAAGGTTGGATTTCAAGATCTGCGCCCACTACCCCTGCAACACCAATGCCTCCTAGCTACATGGGCGACGATAGCCCCCTCTTGAACGAGCACGAAGAAGATCAGGAGGGGGAGCAAATAGCCGAAATGGATACTTAGTTTTCCTTTGTTATATTATACAATTTTCCGAACATACGCACACCTTAAGGTCCAGTAAACAAATGTAATTCGTATTAGAACATTCCGCGAAATCGGTCCAAGTTCCAACATTCAGTATTTCGATCTTGTAATTGCTCCATAACTGCAGAGTAAAACGAAAGCGTATGTTATACTTGCCATCAATTTGAAGTATTCTACTTATTCGGATCAGTTCAACTAATCTCAATACCCGGTAGTCTGTGTGAAGGTAAAAGTGTAAAATTTACATTTGCTTTATAGTTTTAGCAGAAAGAACTACCTTCACGCTGATAATCAATTAAAATTTACTTTTTAAACAGTAGAAAATTCATTTTTAGAATTGCAACGTATTTTTGATTATTGCAGTTAACAGTGATAGGGACTGTTGCAAAAATTAAGTAAAGGGACGATACAAACTTCAAAAAACAATTCGATATTTTGAAAATAGACCGAAAATAGTACTAACTTAATTATACATTTATGTACTCATTGCTTCCTTCAGATTCTAGAGATTTATTCTAATTTGTTGGCTAAATTAAGCTATAGTGCCAGTGCCAGGCTTCACATAGCCTCGCGAGGCCGCCAATTATTGTCTTTTTCACACAGGTACGATCGGCAAGCAGTCAGTCTGCTTGAGTGTTGTGACAAATACGCATACACAAAATCTTTGTGTCTGCCTGCGTTCGGGTTTGCCTGACACTGGTTCCAAATGTTATAATAATTCAGTCATAGAAGATATTTCCTTGCACTCATATTTGCATAATAACACGTACTAACAGAATCTCCAAAATGTAATAATACCAAAACAAGTAGAAATACAAAAATTGAATAAATTAAGCAATGATCCCATTGTACATAAACTTTAAAATAATATTGCTATCGACACTCGTAACACTTTTTCGGATATACATAACTATAGACCCGAAAACAGACAGAAAGCGATTCTATTGTCTATTAGTTTGTGAACGGTAACGATTGCAAACCATTTGCGAATAATCAAAAAAAAAAGAAATTTTTGTTATTGTTCTCGAGGTCACATAGGACCGATATCACTGTTCTTTTATTCTACTATTTCCTTCATGGAATATTGAATAACTAGAGAATGTTTGTTTATTGAAATTATTATACAACATTGAATATCAGTGCAATATTTGTCTTACGGTTATTTCAGTTATCTTCATATTCGACGCCAATCAGTTATATCGGAATATATGACCTTTTAAAGTTTCACAATGGTATTTAAAATCCAATTATTAAATTTTTAATTATTTAAAAAAATTAATATCTTTGGATACTTGAATCAAAAGATTTCAACGGAAATGTGACAGTTAGGTTTGTTGTGTATAATATTATATTAATGAGATCAGCATTTTAGGGTCATGTAAGAAAACCAAAAGGTGAGTGACTACTCAAGTCAGGATAGTTCACATCTGGCTAATGACTACTTTGCATTTCTTTTGGTCGTCTACAATAAAATTAAGGCAGGTGGAATTCATAAATGTAATGTAAAGTGAGTTAAATATCGGCATAAATTGAACCGAATATCCAATAATCTTTAGTATCTAAACCCTAGATTTAGAAGTTAGTTAAGACGCTTTGTTTCAAATTTATCAGTCTACCTGTGTGTGTTTACATCTATTAAGTAATAGCGATTAATGTCTCCCCAAAGTGAACCATCATACGGTTAATTTGAGTGTTGTCCGCAAATCCCGTTTTGAATTTAAGTTGGTGCCTCAATGAATTTTACATTATGTTGCGAAATTTAAAATGTTTATGATAATAATCGAATCCTAATACCCGACAATTTTTACCAAATCATGCAAGCAGATTAGCTTATACAACAAGCTTAAATTAGGCGCATTACTTTGACTGCTTTAGAAACGGCCGTAATACATAGCGTTGAATATCCCAGATAACGTTTATGAATTGGTCTTATTTTATCTTCTATCCATGCCTAAGGATTCGGTTAAGAAAAACGCAAATCTATTTATAGTCCAACTGAAGTTGGAGAGACTGAGGATGTTTTGAAAATGTACAACTGCACAACACAGGACAACATTGCATATTTTTGGTTTTAAGTCATTGCGTATGACACATACATCCCCTCTGTGTACTGTATGTATGTATGTAGCATAAGTGCTTATTTCAATTAAAGGGAATTGTTGCAGTATTAGTGTAAGTATCTTTGAATTTTTTTTTTTTTGCTAATTTCCTAGTATTGTAAATGTTTAAGTTTTTCTTTTTCAATAAATAATCGAATGATGATTCTAGCTAGATAATAATCAAATGCAATTTAATCACCCTTAAGGTTTTAATTATGTCCTAAGAATTCAAACAATAAATAAATGCTAATTTACAAATGTATGCGTTTTATTCAAAAGATGACATTTTAAGGACTGAATTTCATTGGTAAAGCATGTCTGGTAAAGCATGTCCTTGAAAGCTCAGGTTATATAACTCTTGCCATTATGACAAATGTTGATACGATTTAACAGGGACCCGATTTAAAGCCGATTTTGTTAGCGATGCAATGTGAAGCGTTGTTGACTATGGTGAAGGTGACGGATGATGCAGACTGTGCGCTTTGGTATATATGCAAAAATATTGAGTTGTGACATTTACCGATTTGACTTATTTTTTACAGAAGACTTTCTTAAAACTTTTCTAGGTTGTATATTAAGTTGTGTTCTAATCGGATAATAATAATAATTATGAGCGGGACATCGGGTAAAAGTGTTAAAATTGTGCCTCTATACATTTATTGAGTTGAGTTCGGCGAATATCAAAGAGAAACTTTGGAATTGTTTTTAACCCTTATATGAGTGACAGGGTACCCGGGTACCCTTTTCATTTTCAAGTGAATATATCTAATGGATGCAGATGGTTTACAAAGATCAAACATTTTGACAACTCTAATCTTTTAATTGTTTCTATATTTTCATTGGGGTGGGTTTATTTTATCCTTTTATAAGAGCGTGGCATATCGGTATTCTTTTTACACCTTTAAGAGAGTGGTAGGGCTACCTGGGTACCCCAAAGTGAAATCTACATGAAATAAATATTTTTTTTTTAATAATTCTTCGAAAAATGTCCTAGTTTTTTTGGAAAGATAAAAAATAAATTTTTAGCGCTGATAATTGACCCTTATGTGAGTGACAAAAAAAAACACCTTCTTCAGAGTGACAGGGTACCCGGGTACCCCACATACAAATTGTGTGAAATTTGGATGTTTTTCTCATCGTGCTGTACGTAAAATCGATATAAAAAAGTCACAAAACATAAAAGCATCGTTTTATATCGATTTTACGTACAGTACGATGAGAAAAATATCAAAATTTCATACAATTTGTATGTGGGTACCCGGGTACCATTGTCACTCTGGAGAAGGTTCTAGTCCTTTGTCATTGAATGAATATTGTACCTCTTGCATTTTTCCGATCGAACAATTTTTTGAAGAAGCTAAGGAGGCAAGAAAAAAAAACTTAAGAAAATATCGCTACTTTTTAAAAAAAATCCCGATCACTGTAATTAATGTTTGAAATTTCGAAATGACACAGAAAGACACCTAGACACCCCAACTTTTTTTGGGCTGTAGAACACAGTGGTTCACTCCATTTTAAAAGATTTGGTCAAAATCAAGAGATATTCCAGTTTGAAATTTGTTTGACTCTCAAGCGATTTGTTGATGTTTAAACGAAATTTGAAATGACTAGTTTTTATTACTTTTTTGAAATTCAAGTCTTTTGATAAATTTTATGAATTTTTTTTATTGTAATATTTTTAGAATTTTACCAATGTTTTTAGATTATAATCGATTGGACATCATTAGAGTTACGTATTGACAAATAAACAATATCGTAGGTAAATTCGTCGACTACCTCAAAATAATAATTGTCAACGTTCACGGTGCGTCCCCATCGAGAGGACTCTTTGTTCGTCGAAATCATTATTTTTGTTTTGTCCTCGTTGACCGCTAAACCCATTTTTTCTGACTCCTTTTCTAGTGATGAGAAAACTGCAGTAACATCCCGCAGATTTCGGCCAATGATGTCTATATCATCGGCATAGGCATGTTGACACCAGCCATTCTGATCACCTTCTCCATAACTATATTAAATAGTGTACAGGACAGGCTATCGCCCTGCCTGAGACCTCTTTCCATGTTGAATGGTTCAGACTGATCCTTACCAATCTTAACCGAGGATTTGGTGTTGTCTAAGGTACATGTACAAAGTCGAATCAGCTTTGCAGGAATACCAAACTCAGACATGGCCTCATAAAGCCTATTCCTTATCGGAGAGTCGAAGGCAGCTTTGTAGTCGACAAAGAGGTGGTAGGTGTCGATCTGCTTTTCATGGGTTTTTTCCAGGATTTGCCGTAAGGTGAATTTTTGATCCGTCGTAGATTTGCCAGGTCTAAAGCCGCACTGATATGGTCCAATTAGTTTTTCTACAATTGGCTTTAGACGTTCACACAATATGCTTGAAAGGACCTTGTACGCAATTGGTAAAGGCTTATTCCACGGTAGTTCTTACATTCACTACGATCTCCTTTCTTGTATATGGGACATAACAGGGCGTCGGGAGTGTGATGCAAGGTAAAGCTTCTGATCGGTTTAACTTGGCAAACCCAGAGTGATCCTTGCCAATTGCACTTCAAGTCTACTCACAGAGCTCCGTATTCGTAGTACTACTGCGGACGGAGTGTTTCCACGTGGTGACGCCTGGAAGCGTGCCTCTGACACCCGTCAGAGCACGACTAACTGTGAGGGGCGAAACCTAAAACCCAGGCACGTCTGCTCAGAGTGAGCGGTACCCTGGTCAGCGTCTGACCCAGAATGGGCGGCTGTAATAAAATCCTGGCAGGAGGAGAAAACTGCGACGTGGTGCGCTGGGCTTGCAACCCGCCACCGACGTATAAACTATTGCAATGAAAAGAAGTAAGAAAAGAATAAAATGGACCCCCCAAAATGTTGACGACCACCGCAAACGAATTAAGGACCATGATTTAAGAATATGCACCTGGAATGTTAGAACACTGTATAGACCAGGTGCCTCCATCCAACTGGCGGAATCCTCGAAGAATTGCAAAAGCATCGTTGGTAAAATATTTTTTTTTAAAATAATTTAGGGCAACGTACATGTTACAGGGCAACGTACCACCTATATTTTACAAGAAGTATAACTTATATATTACAACAACATATAATGATGATGGGACCGGCCGTGGCATGATGGTTAGAATACGCGACTACCATGCGGGAGATAATACGTTCAACTCCTGGCTCCAGTCATCTAAAAAAAATGTTTCTTTCATTGCCGGCCCCCCTCGATGTTGTCGACAGCAACTTTGTACTATGTCGAGTCAATCGGCATGTCTAGTAAAAGCTTATCAAGCAGTGACGTTGGCATTCGTCGATAAGCAAGAACGCGAGAAGCTATCCCATACCTCATTTATGGGATTAAAGGGAAGTACGATAGTTTTTTTTTACTGATGAAAGAACTCAATTTGATTTTATATCAAGTCGTCTTATTTTATGTACCTAGATATCAAATAAATATGCAAGATATGCGTTCCTTTCTCTACTATTAATTTGAATTGGTTGAAGCGTGGATTACTTTTTTTAGGGAATTTACGATATATACGTTACGTTACTTCAAAAGAATTTTCGAAGCCTTTTCTATATATATAAAAATGAATATTTGTTTCCACCTATGATCGCTATAGACTTTAACACCATCTAACCGATGTGGAACAAACCGGTTTCGTTAGAAAGACACATTCCTTCCATTAGACACATTTGGTCCTTTTATTGAGTAGATTTTCGATTTTTCACATACAAAAATTGTGAAAATAATGAATGTGTTCGGTGAATCGTTCGGTTCAAGATCTATTTCTATTTTTGCTAATAGAGTTTATTTTACAAGAGTTGTGTGAAATAGATTATGTTGACAGCTGGCAGGGCGGATAGCTATTTCAATAGTTGCCAAATTATCATCATCAGCACCCTTTACTGTGCCTTCTCCACACGGTCCTGGCTTTTTTCTTTAGAATACGTATACTGATCATGACCATTCGCACAATAGTTCTACAGATATCGCACTATAACAAAATACGTTTAAATGGGAGGGCCACACCTACAAATCTAGTACTTCAGATACCGCACTTTAATTAATTAGGACAGAAAAGAAAACTAAATAATTTCAATACTTAATGTGCATATTTTCTATGAGCAGTTACAATTTTATTAAGTCATGAAACGTACTTGAATTTTCATTTAATGTCAGCAACTACATTGTATTAATAATAACACAGTGATACAAATGTGAAGGAAACAAATATACAGGGGTTCTCATGTAGCATTTCTGTTAGACTGGAGTCCATAGAGTTCAGTGATACTTTTAGTTTTTCTCGGTCACTTCGTTAAGTAATGTTTTTAGAGCCAATTAAGTGAAATGACGATATTCCTAAAATTACATGTTCCAAAATTCATAAGTCTTCTCTTTGTAAACCGATTTTCAAAAGCTTACATCTGTTTTAAAGCAATAGCCCCTGTACTTTCACCTTTAATTAAAAGAAATAATTTTGAAAATCGGTTAAAAAATAGTGAAATGGCGGCTGTTTAAGCAAAAAAATAGCAAAAAAAAAATTACGAATTTTCATTTTCCAAACGCTCTAAGTAGATCATGAGGCAAAGCAATGTATGTATATTATATTATATATATTATATATAGTAGCTTTCTAAAATAGTTAAGTTTATAAGAATCGGTTGAAAAATGAATGAGTTATGCTAAATTTTGTAATTACATGTTCGCGTCATTTCGTAGTTTTTCCTTTGAGTGTGTGTGTCACTTTGTACAAATACGTATGACGTATACTTATCACGTATACGTATCATATTCCAAAGAATGTCGAAAAACATCCCAGTAGGGAAAAATACTAGTTCGGAACTAGTAAAATACTAGTTCTCCATAGGACAGTGGACTAGTTCACCTTCCATACAAGCAACTGTCTCATTTAACACGTAGTTGTCCTAGGCTTGGGGGGAATTGTCCCTTTTGTACTAGAATATAACTAGTTCAGAAATTCTAGTCGGGCGGTAGTTGTCACCTTTGGACTAGTTTAGAACTACTTCAAGAAAGAACTAGTATTATTCTAAAAAATTTGAGCTAGTACTGTTCTTGATTTATTTCTTATTCATCAGCTCTTTTTTTTAGCCATGTGAGCCTTAGCTCTTTTTCTTACCATTTTGGATTATTTCGATCATTGAAATAGAAAAAATATCGCAAAAAAAATAATTTTCTATTACAATTGAACCTTATATGGTTCTTTTCTTACACAAGTATTTTTTACTCGAATTTATTTGTGGGATGTAACAATGTATAACGTGTACGAAATATACTTATAATCTAGATAACTGAGTCTTTCAAAACAAAAGAAAGTAACATAAAACACACTTAGTTCTAAGTAAAAATCGAATTTTTAATCGACAAAAAACTACTGCTTTATTGACATCGCTTCCTTGTGGCCCTTTTCGGCCGTCCGCAATTTGTTGTCAAATTCATCCGTGACATCTTTGTAGTATGGACCCAATTCTTCACGTACCGCATCATACCATCTGGCCAGTCTATTTCGATTGGCGAATGGATTAAAGCCAATGTATTCTGCAATATGTTATACAAGTGAGAAATTCCGATATTTGGTCAATTGTTTTGCATGAACTTACTTGGTTGATCAACTTCACATATGGCCAATAGGTCAGCATATGAAATAGTGTCGCCAATCATGAACTTTTTCGAATGCAAAAATAGTTTTTCAAAGTCGTTAAGGGTATGATCAAGTTGTTTGGCAGCCACATTTACCTACAGAGCAAAGAAATATAATTCAAAATGAAACGAAATCGAAAAGAGAATCTACGGGGAAGACAACAGAAAAAGACGTTGTCGACTTAAAGTTAAACTGTGTCATTGTCAAGGTGCTTCCGCTACTGCAAGCTATGAGCTGTTTGATGTCGCTAAGGTTGTCGTGTTTCTATTGCATCTTTGTTTTATTTGGTACTCACTGAGTTCTCATTGGGTCGCGTTTTCTGCAAATACGGCACGTACCATTTCTGTTGGAAGTATTCGGTAGATGCCAGGCCCATGTTGCGTTGGCGCCATTCGAGGAATTCGTCGACGCGGCTACGGCCTAGGTTTTTACGCGGATACCAATGTTCTGGTACAAGTTTTTCACGGGACAAATGACGAAATATGGCAATACTCTCAGATAATTGAAAGCCATGATCAGTAATGGCTGGTATCTTTTTAAAACGATTAACTTTATCTCGGTATTCACCAGTAAGATGTTCACCTGAAATTATTAAACGAAATGGAGAAAGTTGAATAAACAATTTAATTGCGAAGACAACTTATTGGTATTTTATTTGTTTATTCCTAATCTTCTAATTCGGCTAAGTGTGAAAAGTTCACACAGCTCATTCGAACAACCCTGAACTGCAAATGTGTGTCTTAGGCCACAAAAATGGGCACATAAGTGTGTTTTGGGCCAGTATGCAATGTTTTTATTTGCTATCTTTACCAAAAACGTATCTATTCCATAACTGAACAACTTATGTACACAACCAATATGATAGGCAGACTTCACCCCTGTAGTTGTTTATTTATTATTTATAATGTATTTCTATTGTGAGGTCTTCTTTGTCAAAACTATGAAATATTATTTATTGTTGCATATGTCAGTACATATTTTATGTACATACCACATTTGTGGCATATTCCTATGTGCTGCTTCCCTATTTACTGTTTCACTGCTTACTAAACTCACTCGATGAACATTGATCTGCATTTCTACATATATTACCTGTGTTAGTTTTAGTTTAAGATATGTATGTATGTATATCTTAAATATATTTTAGAGATGTTGCTAAATTGACATTCTTGTAATGTAAATTTGTGACAATATCGCAACAATTTTCCACGTTACCATATAAATTGGTACCCTTAATAGATTTGTTAACATGCAAACTGCCGCGATGCATTCTTTATTTCTAGTCTTTAATACTTAATGGGAATTATCGTTGACAAATTGTAAAATAATACAATAATAGAATAATTTTCTTTGTATGCTATGGACTTGATAACAAATGCCCACCACTTGAGTTTGTCCTAATTGAAAATTCTGTCGCGTCGTTCGCAACGTATGAAGATGGCTGTTTTCTTTTGTTACCTTATCAGTTCAAACACCATATTAAGTGAAAGACTTTGTTCATACCTTGTTGACATCAAAAGTCGATTTCTAATCGTTACCTTTGAACGTAACGGTATCATAATCGACAACAAATCATACGATGTGACGTTGTCATAACCGTCAACAAATCGATATTTATCTCTTCCGTTTTAATTGATTCAATAGTATATAAATAAATATTTTTTATACATTCTAAATTTATATAAATAATAGATGATAGAAACTATAAAAATACATTTATGTATATGGATGTGTAAGCATCTAGGTACCTGATTTAACACATACAGGTAAACACGTTAAACAAATCTTAAATTACATCTCGCCAGTGCTAACAATTACTCTGTTTTGGTATCTAAAAGACAATAGAGACATACGAGGTACATATGATAATGACCTACACCAATCATAAACACTTATTAAATAAAAAATCGTTGTATATATAAATGCCTTAAAATTTTGTCTTTATGGGTAAATAATTATGTATGTATGTGAAGGTATAATTGTAGAGTAAAATTTGAACTAAAGCTATTCAAAAGGCCATCTGTTTTCAGTTGAATTTATAATAGACTTTTATTTGTTCATGCATTATTAGAAGTAGTCAAATTTGTTCGGCCTCGCTGTTAGGATTATACATGATGTGGAAACTTCATTTGTATGGCTCTCACTTCTGCAGTATATAAGTTAGAAAAACATATGATGTTTCTTTTCCGACTAATGTTGTTCAATGTATGCCGTTTGCCCTGAAATTTAATTTTTTTATATACTTTTCTAAAAAAAAGGCAAAACTAAACGGATAACGAACTCGTTCCTATAAATGTGACCCTAAAAATAAGTAAAAATGTGCTACATTTTCACCCGAAATTTTATCATAGGGTAATAATGTTGCACTTTCCATTATTTTTAAAATTCTTAAAAAAAAAAAAAATTCTGTGTGGATGCCCTCATAGGGGTTGAAAATTAGGTATGTTTGGGAAAAATGTTAGGTGGGAAAAATTACTTAGGGTCGTTCATACATTTTAACCCTCTAGAAACAATTCCGGGGCAGTTGCGGGGCTTGTTGTAGATTTTTCCCCCAGTACGAAAAGTTTCCCGTTAAAAACCGGGGGCTTGATTTTGATTTTAGACCCATGGTTTCTTGGGCAAATTTTCTAAGAATTCATCGTAGATTACGATTTTGATAATAGCTAAGTGCATTTTTTTACTCTAAACAAATTGACCCACTCTAAAATGCATACTTATGTATGAAAAATATTTGAAATATTGAAAAAATACGTTGACACATTATGTAGCGAGCAAATGGATGTAGTTAAGAAACACATGACTGTTTTGGTCAGCTTAGCGACGATATTTTATATTTCATATATTTTCCATATATTTTGCTTGAGTTTAATGTTGCTGGGAACATTCTACTTCGTCACAATTTTTCTGCATTTATTTTATTATGAAATATTCAACTCAGTACCAGTGTTAAGGCGAAAATAATACAAAATTAAAATAGAGTGAAATTTGTGATGAAAACCCATTTGCCTGTAAATGTTGATACATCATAAATTGTTTTATTTAGTTGCAATTGCAATTACTAATAACCAGGGCAACCGGAAATATGCTACAGCATGTTTTTTTTCAACGAGATATTAAGAAATGGTGAATGAATTTACATGTTTCATGGCCCTACAAGTGTTTTGAGACCTATTTGTTAGAGCATATTTTGGCATATATTACCCATAAAGTCATATTTCGGCAAATATTGGTTTTAGGAGCATAATTTTGAAAAAACCCACTTTTTTAAAGCATAATTTATATTTTTTAGGCCATATTTTTTCAAAAATATCCCTTTTGAAGCAAATTTTATATTTTTCACATTATTTTTTTGTTCGTAATAACAAGTGTCTGCAACTTTGGTTTTTTAAAATGTAACAGCCAAATTTACTATATGCTTTACACAATTTTGAAATGTTTAACGTTTATTAATCTTGTTTTTCGCGCTTTCTTATTCAATAAGTAAACAAAATATAAAAAAGAGGTGGTTTTCAACCACCACCGATTTCGACCCTGCCATAATGCCTGACTTACAAGCTGATGGTGGATTCCTCTATTCTAAAATCTGCAGCAAAGCTATTGCAGCAGATTGCAGATTTCAAGTGAAGCAACATGTGGACAGCGGCAAACATATTCAACTAAGTCATAGGAGAAAAAATAAGCAGACCAAACAATTATTTTTGCCAGAATGTTCCGGTAGACTCTCAAAAGAACATGATTTTCAAGAAACACTGTGCCGAGGTTTTGTGTCTGCTGACATTCCACTTTACAAAATGAGAAATCAAAATATAGGATATAAATATAGGAAATCAAAATGAGGAATACACGGACTACCAAGTGCCATCCGAAACAGTGCTTCGAACTAAACATTTAGAAAACACTGGTATTGAGCTTGAAATAAATTCTAAATCAATGTTCATTTAAAAAATGTATACAACGACTGCATAAACAATATACGAGCAAAACTAAAAAATCAATTTATATGGATCTCAATCGATGAAACTATAGATGCAACAGGCAGAAATGTGGTAAAAATTTCAGCAGGCGTATTAAGGAAATCGCAAGTAAGAAATTTTTACTACATACAGCAGCCTTGGAAAGGGCTAATTACTCAACAATTTCTCGACTGTGGGACGACGCCATCAAAAATCTGAACGTCAACTTCAATAATAATAATGTTTTGCTTTTTGTGACGGATGCAGCTCCATACATGGTAAAAGCTGAAAAACCTTTAGTGGCAATTTTATCCGAAAGTGACGCATGTGACATGTATTGCTCATGGTGTCAATCGATTGTGTGAATGTATTAGGAATTAATATGAAAACGTAAATAAAACTATAGTATTTTTAAAAGCTCCATGTAGAGAGGAACTTTTTAAGCAAATGATTCCAGACCATCCATTTCCTTCAGAAGTTATAACAACACGATAGGGAACATGGCTTGAAGCAGTTAACTACTATGCCAACAATGATCTGACTTGATTTATATTGCTTCAAATTACGGTTCTATTGCTAAACATATTAAAAATTTGCAAACATCAGGTCGCTTATTGAACAAGTTCAGGTGAATGAAGACACTTTTAAATTGATAGATAACACCCTGCTACAATTTTTATATGTTTGTTCACACTTGATGAAGACCGTATATACGTGAAACTAGAGACCTAATGTAATAAAACTAAGTTCTCAGTTTATCGCCAGAACGTCAGGACTTTTTTTAAAAGGACTTCAAAGTTTCAAAGTATACACCACTTTCAAAAAATTTTTCTAGACAACCATCTTGACTTTTTTTCCGACAATTTGGGAAATTTCAGTGATGAGCATAGTGAGCGCTTTCATCGAGACTATTAAAAGTCGATTTAGAGGAAAAAGTGCCACATGATGGCAGAATATCGTTGGACAATATATCGTCTGCAGTATAAGCGGCAAAGTCAACGTTTAAATTTTTATTCAGTTTTTTTTAAAATACATAAAATTTTTTGAAACAGGATTTATAATTTTTTCTTTTTTATTGAACTAGTAAAGCTAGATTAATAAAATGTACATATAAATTCTTCAACATATATTTTTTTCAGAAAAAATTATTTAAAGGTATTAAGCTTTAAAACTTTAAAAGGGCATTTTTGAAATTTTTGGTCCAGATCCATTAAAAACTGTCATTTGTTTGCATTGCTGAGATTCTTACCGTTCATTTGATACCCATATCGTTATCATATGGTTCGTGGAAATATTTGATTTAATTTTTTGAAAGTGGTGCATCCTACGAAACCTTGAAGTCTTTTTAAAAAAATCCTGACGTTCTGGAGATTAACTGAGAATGCAGTTTTACTACATAAGGTCTCTAGTTTCACGTATATATGGTCTTCATCAAGTGTGAAAACCACTGTTGCACGGTGTAATTTATCGGATTCCGAAATAAATTTAATAGTAAAAAAAACTGAATCAAATTATATCAAAAAACGTTGGGTTAGAGGAAGTGAAAAGTATTTGTAAAGAATTGTGTGGATCTGCACCAACATTAACATCAAAATACGAAGTAAAGGAAATACTGTCCCTTAAAATCGCTCCAATTACATCTGTGGATGTCGAAAGATCATTCTCAATGTACAAAAAAATTTCACATTGTAATAGACAACATTTTTTGTTCGATAATTTATCTCAATATTTTGTAGTTTATTCCAACAACAACCTCAAATAAGATGCTCAACATACTAAAACACCTTGATGCTAAGGAAACATGGTTTAAGATTTTTGTTACTTTAATGTTAAATAAATTCATGTGATATTTTTTGAATTGTTCCTTAAATAATAATAATACTTAAATATTTATTTATATTTTATTTTACTTACTCAACATTTGTGTTTGTAAATTTACCAAAAATACTTACAAAGTCTGAATTTTAAATAATGTTTTTTTTTTTTAATTTTTAAGCTGTTTTTTTTTTACTTGAAATAAAAATATTTCCAATTCATATGAAAAAATTGTGTGACTTTAATTTTTTATAGCATGTTTTTATTGACTTTAAGGTCATATTTCGCCATTTTTCAGGTCATATTTTATGCGCATAAAACACGATTTTTAGGACATATTTTCGGTTGCTTTGCTAATAACTAACTAAAATAGACAAAACTATCAGTGAGACTGATTTATATAAAAAAATAACACTTCCATTAATCTTTTTGGTGGGTGAACAGAATAAAGTTGTAACAAAATTTCCATTAAAGAAATTAAATTACTTTCACTAGAATTTCAACATGAGGTTAATCTCGTAATTCACCTAAACCTCAAACTCAGATGTTGGCCATTGAAAGATCCCAATACTAACTCTGTGAGATCTCGGGACAGGAATACATATGAAATTTGATAACTATGATACCATTAAATTGCTATTGAGTGAAACCATTGATTTAAAAATTACATAGGAATTTATTAATATTAGATTCAAATGTTGATTACGTTCTGATTTACTTGTATTAAAATCTCGTGCTGATTAGATGAAAAATAGAGCTAATGTTTTGAATAACAACTGCATTAAAACATCCTTATTGTTATAGTTTGTCCAATTTTATTACATTTTTTCCTCTTCTGTATACTTTGTTAAGGTATCGATCTATGTTGCCAACGAATTAAAACTCTTTTCAATATCTAAACCAATGGTTAAGTCGTCAGTAATATATAAAACATAACGGAATTTCGAAAAAATATCTAACGTGTTCTTTAGAGTTTGCAAATATTATATCCAGCAACTATCTTGCATCAGAATGTAATTTACCATATGAACAAAGTTTCACTTAAAGTTCAAAGAACTTTTCGTTTTCAGTCTATGATATTTATGTACGACTTGAAGGTGAACAAATACTCGTACTCATATTTATATTTATATACATATTTACAAGTACCTCATACCTACGTGGAGCGCGTAACGCAACGACCAATGTACACAATGTGAAACATTTAACATAAACGGTTCGAAATCGCAGCAATTCCAAAGTTCACAATTGGAGTATGCCATGAAAAGTATGTGCGAGTAGGCCTAGCTAAAGGCTTTCGCTATCTAACTAAGCAAGCATATTACGTAAATATCCCTTACAAATAACACAGAATAATATTGGGGATAATTATTTTGTTGACACATATTAAATTAATTTTTAATTCATTAGTTGAGTTCTAAAGTTTCTTGGTTTATTTCATCAGTATAATACAAAATACAACTCTAAACGTATATCGAAACTAATTGCTTTGAAATACATGTTTGTGGTGTTATGACATGGCCAACTTAAATAAATGGAGTATAATATTTGTATTGTAATCAATACAACAAAAGTTATTTTTCTTGTAGAATAAACCTTTTGACAACATTTTAACATGATCGCTTCTAAATCGTTGTTAATAATTATTATGAAATATTTAAATAGTCAGGCGGGATGTTTCAAACAAAAAAATCTATAAAACATATTTTGTTTTGTTTTTGTACATAATTTAAATGAAGACAATAAAACAAAATTAAACAATGAATTTGTTTACTATTGAAGCAATCGGTGATGCTTAAATATCTCCAGCCCACGAATTTTCCACTTTTATCGGCAAATCAGACTTCGTAACACCTTTTTCATAGGTTTTGGCCTTCCAAATATGAAAATTATTTTTAAAACAGCTTTCTTAGGTGCCGTTATTTTTATAAAAATTTTGATAGTCTGAAAAGTTGTTTACCGGTTTATTTTAATATTGAATAAAACCAAATTATTTTTCTATTTAAATTAATTTTTTAAATTCTTCTATACACTCAAATCAAAACAGTGTGATTTAAAATTTTATGTTGAGAATCGTCTCTAGCGAAATCGCCCGTATCGAGTTATCGGTAGCGAACAATCAAATACTCTTACCTCTCTTATATGCTCATATGAATCCAAAAGAAAAACAAAGAATGAAAATCTTTGATTAGCTTTTAAATTCAGTTTCGATTTTATTTATATTTGAGATAAGCCGGTTTAGATTTAACTCTGAGTAACAAGTTTCTGCACTGACAACTTTACAAAGCGCACGCGTATATACCTGTGAGTGTTTACAAAAAGAAGCAATAAAAACTTAGTTATGATACAGCCTTGTCTGTGGATATTATAACGATTAATTTATTATGGTTTCTTGTCTTACGACTAATAGTGGTTTATTTTTTACCTATACATATAAACATGAACGTGCTGTTAATATTAGTATGTATGTATTTAGGTTACTAGTTTTAACAGCGAAAACTTAGTTGAAGCTAAATGCATGAGCTAAGTATTAAATACTTAAATTTGACCTAACGATAACAAGTGACCATACATCAGCGGAGTTTACAAATCTATTGATGAAGAAAATTGCTAATTTTTTAGTAAAAGAAAACAATTTTTTTAAGTGTATTAGTATTTCGTAAAAAAATATAATTTTAAGGGATAATGTTAAAACTCCCTAAATATTTCAAGAAAATGTTGTATATTATTTATTTGAAATGTAAGCCGAACAAATTTCCGGCTGTGTCCTAAGGTGTGATGATCGGTAGCCTGACATTAGTCATAGTCAATATACAAATTATTTAAAAAAAACATGTGAATTTATTTATATATGTCAACAATATTTTTTTAAAAAAAAAAAATTAAATATAGGTGAGATCAACCAAACCAAAACAAGTATTTAGGTAGTTTTTTCTAGCATGAGTTTGTTCTTTAAGCGGGATCTCACCCTGTATGTGCAAAG
This sequence comes from Muscina levida, assembly GCA_964034835.1. NCBI lineage: Eukaryota > Metazoa > Arthropoda > Insecta > Diptera > Muscidae > Muscina > Muscina levida. The sequence goes on along the minus strand of OZ035882.1, from coordinate 111,316,929 downwards.
AAGCATTCTTTAATTTAGAATTTAATTGCAAATATAATAATGCATTGTATAAGCATACAAATCTCTACTTTTCAGACTATTATTTATTTATTTCAACGATTATTTTTTACTTCATATGCATTAACTAATTAGCATTGATGTGTTAAAAGCTTCAACTGCGAGATGTCTAATGCAAGATTTTTCTTCACTTTTGTCTTGTTTATTTGCAAATATTTAGTTATTATTTGATAAACACAAGCACGATTCTCCACATCACTTTGACCTAAAGTGGAGATACACAAAAACATTTCAGAAAATTTGCCAGGGTTCGAAAAACTCGTTTCAAAAATATAGTTTCCAGCTGGTGTTTCATATGGTACCTTTAAGGATGTAACACACTGAAATTCAATTGTTTGTTCAAAAGTTTCTAACGCCAAATAACAAATTAAATTTCCAATGAAGTTTAAAGAAACTATGATGATTGTAAGAAATATATACTGGAGAGCAGGAAATTAAACGCTCCACTGATGCAGATGTACTTAAAGGGTAATAATCCAAAAACCGAATATGAGGAATGAAAGAGAATTAAAAGCTACACTTTTACATCCAACAACAACAAAATTGTATTTAGTTATGTTTATGTTTTTTTGCATTTCTTTAAATTTTGGGGTGATTATGAAATTAAATGTTTTAGTGGTTTTTAATTACGAAATAACACTTTTTTATTAAAACAAAAAGCAAATTTAAAATAAAAAGATGACCTCTCTTATTTTGAATAAATTAAAAAAGGTCATACTATTTATCAGGATTTTTGGGGTTGAACTTTCTAAGGAGTCCCAAGCCGCTATTACTGCCGATTTTAACTCTGCAACGCTATTGTATTGCCTGTTTTTGGAGTACATTTTATGAACAAGTATGCCCCCCACATTTCATGTCATGGAAAAACGCTGGCGCCTCTAAGACTTCAACGTTTTCTAACTCAACTCAACGTTTTGTTCCCTTATTAGAATGAGTAGACGCAAATTAATTTTCAGTATGTCTCGTCGGAGTTCATACATTTCGGGGTAATGCGACAGCTTGGAAAGACCAGCCCAAAAATTTATTTTTTAGAGAATCCACCTCAAACCATTAACGACCAACCACCGAAGTTTATCTTAGAAAAGTAGCATGGGTCTTTGCGCAGATCCCTCCAGTAGCAATTAAAATCGTCAGGTGTGTGTGGGGCCGTTGGGTTTGAGTTTTTATTACCCGTGGTGGTATCTAACCGAAAAACAGTTTAAGTTATACCTACATTTGCACTAGAATTTGAAACTTTAAACGCGAATATCTCGAATTCAAATTTTTGTCACTTGCATCCCTTTGCTTCTAATCCCATCAATTGATGAATGATCTTTTGCTTAATATTTTTAATCACAATATCTTTTAATATACAATAGAAGGGGGGTCAAAATATTCTGTTATTAATATAGTAATAAAGCTAGCATAACAATTAAGCTTAAAATGTCGGCCAGTCATAACAATTCTGTTGTGTGACAAACGTATTCACCTACAGCTATAAGAAATCAGAATATTATTGGCGAAATCGTATATTCCCCGGCTTCCCAATTATAGGCGGATGATTTTGGAAAATACAAAAATCTGGTAGATTATAAGCTTCAACAGCGTAGGAGCATATCGCATGTTTTATGTTTTACAGATTTTAAAGAGAACTAACCTTTTCTTCTCTTTGTGTACATCTGCATCGAAATACAGTGGAGCGTATAATTTTCTGCTCTCCAGTGTTTAAGATATTGTTTAAGTCTTGGGAGGTAGCAGAATGGGTGTGACAAATATTTGGGTTTACTGAGGTTTTGCCTCACTACAATATAAATTAACTGACCAACACTTAACATTATCCCCGAGTTGCCCGCTTGGAAGTTATGGAAGTAATATGAATTTTCCAAAAATAGGTAATTTTGTTTGGGTGGTACCAGAAGGCGTGAACCGATATAGTCCATATTCATTCCTGAGTCCAATTTTAAAAGCGAAACATCTTACCCAAAATTTTACTGAATTTAGTGTACTTACAAAAAACATATGTATGTAATACTTTGAGGTTCAATTCGGTCATTTGTATGGGAGCTAACAGAAGGTGTGTTGCAAAGGTATCGGTTTTCTTAGGGTTTGTCTACTTTTGCAAGACAAATAAACTGACCAAATTCAAATATCCTCCGGACGTCCGTTTGGAAGTTATAAAACAAAAATTTATTAATTATCCTAAAATAGGTAATTTTGGGACCGGCCGTGGCATAGTGGTTAAAACACGCGACTACCATGCGGGAGATCACAGGTTCAACTCCTGGCTCCAGTCATCTTAAAAGAAAAATTGTCTTTCATTGTCGGCTCCCCTCGAATGTTGTTGACAGCAACTTCGCAGTATAAGTGTCGAGTCAATCGGCATGTCTAGTAAGAGCTTCTCAAACAGTGACGTTCGCATTTGTCGATAAACAAGAAGGTGCCGTTAGTTGTGAATCTAAAAATAGAAAGCGTGTTAATTCACAACAACGCGAGAAGCTATTCCATACCTCATTCATGGTAAGGTAATTTTGGAGGTACCAAAAGTTGTGGGACTATTCTACCCATTGACAATCCCATTAGTTCTTTTTGAATAATATTAATACTGGTGAATTTGTAAACCGATCAGTTAAGGTTTACTAGAGTTATTCTGCTCACCAGCCAGCCAGCCATACAGACGGACATAGCTCAATCGGCTCCACGAAAAGCCCCCCAATGAAATAACCCCCAGGAAATAACCCCCAATGAAATAAACCCCAAAAAATTGGAAATAACACCCAAAAACAGTGAATGAAATAACATCCAAAAATAAATGAAATAAACACCAAAGCGAAAACGAAACAACCCCCAATATTTGGGAGTTATTTCATATGAAATAACACCCAATGATGAAAATGAAATTACCCCCAATGAAATAAACCCCATCAGCAACAAAAATGAAATTATGCCCAAAATTCATAAAAGTCAGTTTCACCAAGGATTTCACGAAGTCAATATGGACCATTAGCAAAGTCGCAAAATTATTGAAATGAATCGTGTGGATAGTAGATCATTGTAGCCCTGCTCTATTTTTGCAGTTCGGAAGACAATTTGCCTTTTACGTTTGGCTTTTACACAACCACCTCCAGTGTTCACAAGCAAATCAAACTCTCTGTTTTTATTGAATTCTTCCTTTTGAAGAACTCTTACAAATTTAAAAAAAAAATTCCATTCCTAGTGTGTGCTAATCAAATTTTGCATTTTGCTGATTTTCTATCCGTCAGTATGAACATAAATGGAAATATCTGTAAACATTCAAAAGATATTGTCATATATTCACAGGCTAAAAGTTTTCTTGTAAAAGGCCTATTTTTATATAATTATATAATTATAACCCCTTAAAGCCAACAACTTTAAAATGAAAAATAAAAAATGAAATAACACCCAAATTATACACGATATGAAACAATCCCCAAATTTAAAAAATTGGTTGGGTGTTATTTCGTTGGAGATTATTTCATAATTTGAAAACCCCAAATGATGAACGAAATAATTCCCAAAGAAAAATGAAAAATGGCCCAAAAAAATTGGGAGTTATTTCATATGAAATAACACCCAAAAATGTATGAAAAAAATTTGGGGAATATTTCATTTCTCGTTTGGGCGTTATTTCATTGGGGGGCTTTTCGTGGAGCCGCTCAATCTTCTTAAAAAATCCTGAAACGAATTTGGACTTAAGATGCTTGGGGTCGAACTCGTCTCCTTTAATGCGTTACACTTTTTTTCGTATCAAATGATATATACCCTCATCCCTAAGGGTGATGGTATAAAAAGTGGGCGTTCAAATTAGGTCGTTCAATAGAAAAAAATATATTTGCTGTATGAAAATCGAAAACTGAAACACAAGTGAATGTTTGTGTTCACACGATGAAAGCGAAAACAATTGGTGGCTACCGATATTATTGTTCGCATAGATTTTCTTTCGAGTTGCTGTTCTGTTTGTTAGTTTGTGTCAGCTGTTTGTCGTTTAGAATTAGACTGCTATATACTTCACAGATTCTAGCATTTTGGAATTTTTACTTGTATGTTCCAATTGTCGATCATGATATCTTAACAAAATTTTTTTCAAAAATCATTTTTAAAGAATCACTACCTAAAAACTATTTATGTTACACGCTATATATGTATACATTTTTGTAGTAGCATAGATAACCGAAATATTGAACTGACTCTAACATAACAAATGTTATATATTTGAAATGTCTCTCCTTGAAATACTAGAATTCTCAAAGGAATTGTATCAACAATTGTGATTTGTTAGTATGTGCAAGTGAGCACAATTTTCTAATATTAATATGTTATCGTTAAAACAAGACACTTTCGGCCTTATTCATAAAAACTTATAAGAGGTTTATAAATCATTTTTAAGCAATTTTCGAGAAAACAATATTCATAAACGATTCACATCTTCAATAAGTTAAAGCAGGGTTGTCTCTACTTTAAGCGTGTTATAACTTGACGTTTGTACAATTTATTACATATTTATGAATTTGAGATCTTTATTTTGAGTTTTTCGGCATTTTTCCTATTGAAAAGAGTTGTTGCATGCATTCATTGTGTAGGAAATTTTCTTCTTAATCATTGCGCACATAGAAAAGTATCTAAATAGACACTTTTCATTCATGAAAACCATTTTGAAAAATATTTCTCCATACTTCTTCAAAAATAATTTGTAAATAATGAAATAATATTCGTGATGTATAAACAATCAAAACAAGGAAACAATGTAATCGGTATCCGATTATAATTTTAACATGAGGAAAAGAAAATCAAATATTTTAATATAATTTTTACTTTAACGTAAATCGTAGTCAATGAAAAATTGTGCTACAATAATGTTCATAGTGAATATAAGTGCAAATACATATTTGGTATCCGATTATAAAGTATCTGATTATAAATCTCTTTTTATACATCATTAACGACCAATAACAGTCGGCGTTGCCACCTAAACACATCAAGCTAAAGTACTGATAAATAAACGTTTATTAATACAATTTCTTATTAAAGGTTTGTTAGAGCTAAATAATACTTTATCTAGAGAACGCTTCATACCTACTGTAGATATTTTTTATGAATATGGCCGTTTATTTATAAGGAATAAAATGATCAGGCACCAGCAAGATGTATTAATAAAGGTGAAGTTATCTGTACAACAAATTTGGCATTGCAACAACCACAGGCAATTTATTTTGTGTAGTTCCTCTCTAGTGTCAAAATCTCCATACAAAATTTTGACAACTGAAAGGCGCAACTCAGCGAGTGTATGTAAGTTGACAGTGCAGAGGCACCAAAATCAGAAAAAAAGTTAAAACCAGCTGGCAGTTAACGCCACCTGTATTAATACATCTTGGGCACCAGAAGTTCGTCATAACCGGCCTTCTTATACAGCAATATGACAAACCCCGTATCTTAAAAATTTGATAATGAGTTAGGGGTAGATAGCGAGTGAATCATGTCTAAAACTTAAAATATATTCTTGCCCAAAGGCCAATATAGATAGATAGATAGAAAAGTTTAAATTCGTTTATTCTGATTACGATTCTGATATTACTGCCAATATGAAGGAAAGTTTGTCGTCATACTTGAAATTGTTATAATTATAGTGTTCAAATGCAGAAATCCGGTTCTCAAGTTTTTCAACCAACAAAAAAACAATTTCAATTTCCCTAATATTTAATTTAACGTCGAAAAATTCTTTCACAGGTAATTCGATCTGATTATATATTTTGATAATCTCATCTGATCCAATCTGATATAAACATCGGATCTCACTGGATCTAAATAGATCAGTTTGGATATAAACTTTTTACACGGGATCTTCAGTACATTTTTTGTCAATTTTTTTTAGCCTAACTCTTCACATATTTGACCAATTTTTTTGGAAATTCGAAAAAAATGAACCCTAGGTTTCACAAATTTCAAACCGTGAGCGGCTCGTCAATTTTCAACCAATCGAGCTAATATTTTTGTAAATTTTTTCGTAATTGTTAAGTTTATATTTGTAATGTTTAATTTATATTGTACAAACAAATGTTCAATAATAATAAAAACATCGGATAATTAAAACAAATATGTACTTGTATTTTCCCGATTTCAATTAAGCGGATTCGAATTCGAATGTATTATTGGATCATTTATATGAGAGGTTTGGGTGAGTAACTCAGAGTATCTCATCATTTAAATTACCAAAGATTCCCATTTATAAATTATTATTGAAGTTTACTGAAAATGTCAATGATAAAGTTGATATATTATTACAAATTAAAAAAAAACAATCACTTGATTTTCTAAGTTTTATCAGCTTTCTCGTATTAGAACTTTACACTCGTCACAGTTAAATTCATGCTACAAGTACATACTTCACTCTATATAACGTCAACAGACACTTTGTGATTGAACCGTAGAGAAAAACTATGTACGATATATTGTATATATTGTATACCTTCTTAGCCCCGAAATACAATACATGTATCTAGTTATTCACAACTATGTACTTTCTTCTCTACTGGTTATCTCTACTGATGTTATCCTGTTTGTTAGTTGTAGTCTTTCATATGTATGTATTTACGAACGAACATACCTTTTAATAGTGAAATAGGCACGGCTTCATATGGAATTTTGGAAGCTTCCAAAAACATATACAAAGCCCGACTAGACTGATTTATAACGTCGTAATAGAATTTTATAGGCTGCAATGGCATGATGACTGTCACTTTATTTTCACAAGATTTAAATAGATTTGTATGTACTTTATGCCGATTGTGTGGCGTTTGTTTGCAAACAACCAAAATACTTGAATAATAACAATAGCCCGCTCAGAGGCGATGTGATGTTACTTCACCGACCACGGTTAACACTGAACTAAGCATGAATCGCTGGAGAAGATCAATTAATATGCCCCATTCGAGTGGCGGTCTGTTGGTGTTGAGTTCTTTGCTGTTGCATTCACATTGTATATCGAAAACAACTTAAACTCTGGTGGCGCTATATCGAATGAGTGATCCCCCGTGCCTCCACCACAGCTTGGTTTGATCGACATTAAATGCAAATAAAAAATGCCTTCGTTGAGTGTGAAGTCATTTAAAAAGCCGGTCGGTCGATCGGCTCTTTGTATGTATCTTCGTTATATTTATACACAAATCGTGCATAAATGTTAGTAGATATAGATATGTATGTATGTTTGTAGGCGGGTATACACAGGTTTTGCAATATTTATTGCTATTTGTTGATGTTTCAGATCTTTGTTTTGTTTTTAGTATTCGTTGTTTTGGAATCGCCTGAGCTTCCGACTTTGCCCCACAACTTGTTTCCCTCTGCCTTATCAACATTATCGCCTGCCCAAGTCATTCATGTTATGAATATGAATGTGGAGATAATGTATAAGATGGGTTGTTTTTTATTTACAATAGGGAGATCGTTATTTTGACGATTTCAAAAAAAAAATGTATTAAATATTGTCGGGTTTATGTTACAGCTAAAGACCATACAATACCATCTCATTGACAGTGTATTTGTTATGTTAATAAAAAGGGGTGGGGAATGTGACTTTGGGGGGGGGGGGGGGGGGGAATGGGACTTTGCCCAGAGGCTGAAAGTTACTGACTGTCACTCACTTGGGAGTGACCAGAATCGATTCCTTTGCGGCACTGTCCAAGCAGCTAACTACTTCCGGTCTTAGACCAAGTATTCCCTGGGCAATGACTTTAAAGCAACCGCTTTGAAGTTAGCTAGAGTTAGAAGGCGAAACGTTGAGTAACCTAATCGGCATGCTACCACCGATGCGTCTTAGGAAGTAGGTAACAGAAGTTACTGAAGCTCAACATAGGCTCTCCTAGTGGCTTTGGCAGCCCCAAGAAACTAGGATCGGGAGCGGTGGCCTAATAAGCCACTCTCCTTAAACAAAATGTATTATGAAAACACGGAGAATAAATATAACAAGAACCCCCCCAAATGTTGACGACCCCCGCAAACGATATAAGGACCATGATTTAAGGATATGCACCTGGAACGTCCGAACTCTTTACAGAGATGGTGCCTCTATCCAACTGTCGGATGTCCTCGACAAATACAAGGCTGACATCACCGCCATACAGGAAATGAGATGGACGGGACAGGGATGCACACGACGAAAGAACTGTGACATCTTTTACAGCTGCCATGCAGAAAGACACGAATTTGGATGTGGTTTCATAGTCGGCAAGAGACTTCGACACCTGGTCTCGCGGTTTAACCCTGTAAGTGACCGTATAGCCAACATTCGCATCCGGGCGAAATATTTTTACATCACGCTGATTTGTGTACACGCCCCGACGGAAGATAAAGACGATGAGATTAAAGATGCATTTTACGAGCGCCTAGAGGAAACATACGACCGCTGCCCTGGCCACGACATTAAAATTGTTCTGGGAGACTTTAATGCAAAAATAGGAAGGGAAGATGTACTTGGTCCATCGATCGGTAAATTCAGCCTGCATACCGACACGTCAGACAACGGGTTTAGGCTGGTTAGCTTCGCAGCGGGAAGGAACATGGTAGTTAGTGGAACCAGATTCCAGCACAAAGATATCCACAAGGCAACTTGGCTATCCCCCGATCAAAACACCAAAAATCAAATTGATCATGTGGTAATTGATGGCAGGCATGCATCTAGTGTCATGGACGTGCGTGTGATCCGTGGTGCTAATATTGGCTCGGATCATTACCTTGTTGCAGCCAAGGTTCGCACAAGATTGAGCAGAGCGAAAAACGCACGTAACCAAACACAAAGAAAGCTGGACATCGCGAAGCTGCAAACCCCAGAGATAGCTACTGCCTACTCCGACCAACTCTCCCAACTTTTACGACACAACGCCTCTACTTCTGACGTTCCCGATACACAGTGGCAGCATATTGCGCATTCCATGGCAACCGCCGCAACAACCGTGCTAGGATATGAAAAGCGGCGCTCAGACGAATCCTGGTACGATGAAGAATGTCGCATAGCGTCTGAGGAACAGGATGCTGCTTACATGGCAACGCTACAGCCAATTGTAACCCGTGCTGTTAGGGAACGGCATAAGGAGAAAGTAAAACGGGCGAGACAGCTATTTAGGCGAAAAAAAACGTCAGATGAAGGAACGGGAGAGCGAGGATATAGAGCGATACAGGGATAGAGGTGAGGCCCGAAAATTTTACCAGAAAGTAAGAGCAAATGGATACGGTAATGGCCTCCCCACCTGTAAGGACAGTGATGGAAATCTGGTCACGGATACGCAGAGTGTGCTGCACATATGGAGAGAACACTTCCAGCAACTGCTGGTTCCAGAAGGCAGCGCACGTGAAGTTATCACGCCAATTGTCGACGACGGCTTAGATTGCCCACCACCAAGTCAAGCCGAGGTAAGAAGAGCAATATCGCGGCTGAAAAACAACAAAGCAGCCGGTGCCGACGGTCTGCCCGCAGAGCTCTTCAAGTCCGGTGGCGAGGAGTTGATAACGAGCATGCACCAGCTCCTGCGCACGGTTTGGCTTAAAGAGTGCATGCCCGACGATTGGAATGTAAGCGTATTATGTCCTGTGCTGAAAAAAGGTGATCCAAGTGTGTGCTCCAACTACCGCGGGATCAGCCTTTTACCCATCGCATATAAGGTCCTGTCGAGTGTGCTATGTGAAAGACTAAAGCCAGTGTTATCCAACCTGATCGGGCCTTATCAGTGTGGCTTTAGACCTGGAAAATCAACAACGGACCAGATTTTCACACTTCGGCAAATCCTGGAAAAGACCCAAGAGAAACAGATCGACACGTACCATCTTTTTGTCGACTATAAAGATGCCTTCGACAGCCCGATACGGCAGAAATTACTTGAAGCCATGGCTGAGTTTGGTATTCCAGCGAAGCTGATACGTCTTTGCGGAATGACGCTGACTGACACGAAGTCTTTAGTGAAGATTGGCAAGGACCTTACGGAGCCATTCTATACCAGACGAGGCCTAAAACAAGGCGACGGCCTATCGTGCGATCTCTTCAACATTGTGATGGAGATGATAATGAGAAAAGCTGCAGTAAACACGAGTGGCACTATATTCAACAAAAGCCACATGCTACTCGCGTACGCTGATGACGTAGACATCATCGGTCGAAAACTGCGGGATGTGACTGCAGCCTTCTCAGGTATTCAGAAGGAATCAGCGAAAATGGGTCTAACGGTGAACGAGGACAAAACGAAGTTATTAGTTTCAACGAACAAAGAATCTACTCGTTTGGGAAACTGCGTGAACGTTGACAACTATAATTTCGAGGTGGTAGATAATTTTGTCTACCTAGGCTCCGCCATCAACAAAGAAAATAATGTCAGCCTAGAAATCCGCAGAAGAATCCTGCTTGCAAATAAATGCTACTACGGACTAAGCAAGCGATTCAATGACAGAGCCCTCTCTCGACGAACAAAACTCCAGCTATACCAGATACTGGTTCTACCTGTCCTAATGTATGGCTCAGAATCCTGGGTTATGACACAAGCGGATGAATCGGTTCTGGCGGTATTCGAGAGAAAAATACTCCGTAAAATATATGGGCCCATCATCGTTAACGGAGAGTATCGGCGTCGTATGAATCATGAGCTGTACGAGCTGTACACTGACATTGACGTGGTCAAACGCATTAAGGTGCAACGGTTGCGTTGGCTAGGTCATGTTGTACGCATGGACGAAAATGCTCCAGCTCGAAAAGTCTTCGACAATGAACTCGATGGACGGCGCAGAAGAGGGCGACCTAAACTCCGTTGGAAAGATCAGGTTACTGAGAACCTTACAGAACTCGGTGTGACTAACTGGAGAAGAAGCGCAGAAGATCGAGGCGCTTATAATATTTTTCTACGTGTGGTATATAATCCACTGGGATTGCATAGAAGTACCAGCTAAGTAAGTAAGTAAGTAATAAAAAGGGGTATTTTTCTAATTTGAGTTTTTTTGATCTTTATTCACTTGGGAATAATCACAACGTCCGAGAGATTACGTATTTCTGGGCAATGCCATTGAACATCCGTTCAGAGGTAGCAAATGTGAGAAGGCGCAATGTTGAGTAATCTTAGTACCATGCTACGTCTTCGGAAGTAAGTAACAGAAGTTACTGAAGCTCAACACAACGGCTCTCTTGGCAGCCCGAAGAAATTAGGATCTGGCGCGGTGCACAGTGGTCCATTTCCCTGATCTAGCGTAACGACATTAAAATTTTCGACATTCGAAATCTACTAAAATTTTATTTCCCGACTATAACTAACTGTTCGTTTAGCAAATCGATAACTTCCAAATTTCCATTAACTGTAGGCTTTCAAACACAACAAATGTCAAAACAGCTGCAACAAAAACGTTTTAGCGCGTTTTTACAATTGTGCAGATTGTGCAGTCCGAGTCAGAGTGAAGTGTTGACTGTAAATAATTTAATACGTCTACAAATTAAAAAATAAAAAAAAAATTTAAAGGAAAAAAATATTAAATATAAAAAATTTTAAGAAAAAATTTCAAAATTTAAAAAAAAAAAAATTTTCATTCCTTTTTGTTTTATTATACTAGAAAAATGTTTTCTTTTGACGAAAATTTTATTATTTTTTATGTTATTAATTTCGTTACGCTAATTCTAGCAAATGGACCACTGTGCGGTGGCCTAATTAGCCACTCTCCTTAAACAAAACCATTTACAGTCGAGTTCGTCTACAACGAACACCGTTTATAACGAACTTTCAGTTATAACGAACGCTTTTTCAGGTCCCAACGGTTTTCCTACATTTCTTCATATAAATCTACACTTTTATAACGAATAATATTTGTTGTCCCATTTTCTAGTTCTCATACATTTTTGTACGGTTATAACGAACATTCTACAATGTTTTAAATAATTCCAGCGACAGTAACCCTTTCATATGTTCGTATGAATTTTGAGCTCCTTGATGTTACACATCCTAGACTACCAAACGATATTTCTTTTATAAAATTTGTTTCAATATATGAATCTTATTACAACCGAATTTCTATCTGATGTTGATATTAACATCGATTCCCGTAGACGTCTTCGACATCGTCGTCGTTTTTATGTCAACATCACTTCGATTCAACATCGTCGTCACATCAATGCTATTTCGGTATTCTGTAACTACAATGAAACGACGTCGACTGGTAATCGATAACATGAAAGAATGACAACAGCTGATGTAACATTTCTACATCAGCTGATTTATTTTGATTTTTATTGTGTTTCATAAAAAAATATTTATGTGTCTGAATCAAATTCAAGCGATGACGAAAGCAAGAAAAACCTTATACTGTTAAGGAAAATACTTCCACTATGATCCGATATCTTAAACTTGCCAAATAACAAGTATGTACATCGGTGTTAAAATCGTAATTTGAGGTTATCTGTTGGCCGGCCTTCCAACTTTTTTTTAGATTCGAGAACTTTTTAAGTCTTAATAAGGCAGCATTTAATTACGTAATAGTTCCTATCATGAAAAGTGAACTCAGGACATATGTTTCAGTCATAATTAAGTTGTCAGCAACATTGAGGTCCTTTGGACAGGGGCCTTACAACCTAAGTATAAGTGCTGCCAGTAGTTGCAAGATTTCTGTCAAAACCCTGAATGCATTAGAGAGGTGATTTGTCCACCTTGGATACAATTGGAAGTAACTGAAGATGACAAATCGAAAGCATAAACTACATTTTTTTAACAAAACAGGATTTACTGGAGTTATTGGATATGTCGATGGAACCCATATCAAAATTTTTGCTACAAATAAAGAAGACCGGATTCGTAACTACAACCGCAAAGGCGCTCCAAAGGAATTAAGTTGTTTTTCACCAATTTTCTCACATTACCCCTTAAAATTAGACAAAATCCTTGTACCTATGAGGGATTTTGTTTCCAAGCCTCTATTTGTTGCTCGACATTGTTATTTTTGACGTCATTAAACAAAACCTTTTTTTTTAATTTACAAAAACTAAAATTATTCCTTCAAATTGTTTCAAGTCGTTACTAACAACTGTGACGACAGATTCAGAGTCGTTTCGATTCAACGTCGTCGTCACATTTCCTTAGAGAATACCAAATTTGTGTCAATAGTAACCGATAGTTATCGAAAACGACTACGAGAATACCGATTTTACAGCGTCGTCACAAGACGACGTCGTTTTGTGTCGACGACGACTACGGGAATAAGGCCGATTGTGAAAATGTTACAAGACGTTGACGGTTATTGCAATAATCATGATAGTGACGAGTTTGAAGAGCCGGAAGTTTTTTTAGCATCACATAATCGAGCCGTTAGAAAGACATAATGTATGCAAATTTATAATTTTCAAAGAGAATTACAAATGTTTTGTATTTTTAGTTGTTATAATTCTAAAGTTATTAGTAATTGTATGCGCTGATAAAACAAATAACAGAATAAACTTTTTAAAAAAGTATATTTTGAAAACCAAAATGTTTTCCAAACAAATATTGAAATGTTAATTTGTTGTTTTTATTAATGAAGTTTATTTTATTTTTAATAAAATTGATTTATCCGTATTTTTTTTGTAATAAAATAAGGGTAAAAAAATAACATAATTATTATTTAATAATACAAATTGTTTTGAGTTTGTTATATTTTATACCCCGGATATAAAGAACTTTGCCTATACATAACAAACTAAAATGCCTAGTACCTGGGAGTTCGCTATAAACGTACTCGACTGTGTTATAAACACATGAAGAAGAGATAATGATAAGATAATTTAAGGATATGCACCTGCAATGTCCGAACTCTATATAAAGATAAAACCGGGTAAACCGGTTTCTTTCAAACTAAGAAAAATAATAAACAAATATGAAAAAGTGTTGCTATTATTACCAATTTAATTCAGAAATGCTAAAAATAATGTAGTTTTAAAAATTATTTATGCACTTCAATCTTCCACACATCTGCCTGACGTCTGCTAATATATACGTTAATTTATTTCACGATCTTTAATATTGAATTAGTTTTAGCTGACGGTTTCTCTATGGAGTCAGACATCCTTCCTTTTAAAGCTCATTTAAGAACATCACACATCTGAGCAATTTTCATGAGGAAGCATGAGGGACACAAAATGGTGGTTCGGAATAATTCCTTTACGGAATGAATGCCTAAGTTGAGAATTTTATATACCAAAAGGACAGATCAGACCTAGGTCGAACTTTTTTATGGCCCGGTAAAATTTTCAGTTTAACCAAAAATAGAGTGTGAAATAGGTCCTTAAATACTATGTTTCTTATCGTTTTAGTGCATTTTCGATGCCAGATGTTTTCAATGAAATTGGACGAGGATTTCTTTGTGGAACATTTTAACTGTCTTTCTTGAAGCACATTGTAATGAGATTTTATAAGATTCAAATGTTCCACAAAAAAGTTGGTCTGAAAAATCTACTTGGGGTGCTCCAAGACAAAAATCAATATCTCCAACTTTTACTAATCATTTTGTGTGTTTTCAAAGCAATGTGTCTTATTGTTTTAGCGCCATCAGCGATATCAGATGTATTCAACGAAATTTAACGAGGTTTTTTGTGGAACATTCAAACTCTCTATCTGCACTCTTCTTTTTCATTTTCCTTTTTGTCCTTACTACAAAACTGCTGCTCAAAAGTATGACTTAGGGCATGTTATAGATAAAATTAAAAGTTGAAAATCTTGAATAATTTTTTAACAAAAGTTTATTAAAACCTCTGTGTTTAATCCACACTGCTATATTTTAAGGAAATAAATCGGAAATACGTTTGGTTTTAAACATGATTCCATAATATGTATACCAATATTTATTGAAATTACACAAATGTTTATTTAATGTTACTTAAAGAAAAATACATCCCTTTGTATTTATAAAATTTGTTATTAATAAATACATTTTCCATATTTTCTCTATAAATATTTTAAGAAAACTGTTTTTATGTTGTGATTTTAATATATTCAAAAAACTGACGCATTTACATTTTTCACTCAGTTACATCTCAGTAGGAAGTATTGTCATACACGACTTTGTCGTCAACGCTGTCCTCAAGACAAAATGTGAAAAATTTAACTTGTAGTCAAAATACTCAGTTGACGACAAGCTGACCGACAAAATACTAATGTTGTCGTGCATCAAACAAAAAAGTCAATGTCACGGGACAATAGCGACATAAATCTAAAGAAAGGAAAGTAGAAGTAAAAAAATGTTCAGTTTGTTGGAAACAGCAGTGCGCGACGGTTCATGTATCGGACGTTTTCAATAAAACTACTTCAATTTGTTATTTTAAATTATTAAGCACTGGGGACGACAATTTGATCGACAAGCGGACACTTGTATGAAAATTTCGTCAACGTTTTATATAGACGGTCCCCTACGTGTCATCAACGATTTACTATGTTCATGCACCTATCCTTGAGGATGTCTTGCAGACACTTCCTACTGGGATACTCCCATGTAAGAAACAGGAATGTGTGTGTGAATAGTCAACAACATAAATGAAACGACGTTTTCTGTCAACAAACTATCGAATCTGTTCGAAATGTTATGAAATCTTTTCGCAAATCGTTTTCATATACGCTGTCACATTGTAGAAGTGTTTCAAGATGGATTAATCGATGAATCGCTCTGATTATTCGAAAAAATTAATTATTTAAATGTTCGGTAATTTTTTCAGACGATTAATCAAATGGTTACCCTAATAACCCCCTATTATTCCGCTAAAATTTTACTTTATGTTCCTTTAATTGGTCCAATTGGTTTCTTTTCCTTCAGGTTTCTGTCCCCAGGCCGGCACCGATAATTACCCCAATTCGCTACTGCAATGTATTTAAGGTAGATTTTCCAGCCTCCACAAAAAACAATCGTTTCTGGCCCGTCTCCGTTGTATACCTTTGGAGTCCAGCACTTTTTGGTCGATGATTCAGCGAATACTGCTTTTCCAAACGAACATTGCAGATACAAAACAAAACACTTGTATTTAACGATAAAAACAACACGACTTAATCCAACTCGTTAACAATAATCGGTAGTAAACATCTTTCAATAAATAAATGCAATTGTTTATTTTATTTTATTATTTTATTTGTTCTTTTGTGACTTCCGTGCAATGAAGCAAATTTTAGGCCCGATCTGTTTTTACTACTGCCCGTTGCAATTAAAATTTGGGTCTATAGACATAAGTTCAAAGTACCAAAAATTGCATGATAAAACAACTGTACAAATTCAACGAATTGCTATATCTGAACCCAGTTTATTATGCAGATTTAATAGCCCTTACGTTAATGGAAAACAAATTGCTGAAATACATATTTGCCAAAGATCCAAATTCCCAAAACGGGAAAATTATGTTTCAAAATTCAGTATTTATACTAAAATGGCCACCTTGTCCTTATTTACGGCAGGGATGGGATGGATCTTACTGTTGGGTCCTTGCGCTTAAATTATTTCAAGTGGACATTACATTTTCACCTACCACAAGTACAAATTTTTTCTTACAAGTAAAATAATTAAGCCATTTTAACAATGTTTAATTTAAATTTGAATGTCTGTGATTGCGATGATATAATATTCCAATAATAAATAAATAATAATCCAGGTGATATTTAGTGTTTTGTTGCTATTGTAAAAAGCTTTTATTTATGTTACCTTCGTATAAAGGATTTAAGTGTACCAATGTTTGTATGTTTAAAGGGTTGTAGAGCCCTTGTATAAGATTTAGGTAGGATGAAGCGGTAGATGCTCTTGTTAGAAAAGTAGGTATGTTTAGGATAGAGCCGTAGATGCTTCGTAGGAAAATTTGTATTAAACGTGTCTATTGCGGGATCTAAAACAAGATGGAGAAGGTGGCGCCGAGAGTGTTACCGATATTAGCGTTAAACAATCTGTCTGATAACACAACAAAGTTGACACAAAAAGGATCTGATAACAGATTGTATTGAGTAATAGTTCAAGTGTTGAATAGCGTACTGTGGGCATCAAAAAGATCGTTTAAACTTAAACAGTCTGCATTCGACTCTTCAGACATAAAGATCATATGGAAATGTACCTACCCAGTAGGGAATCGTCAAACTAGTTCAAAAGTATGAAATTGTGAACTACTTCCAAAATGAACTAGTCCTAAACTATCGAGTTTTGAACTAGTTAAACGTTATAAGCTAATGAATAAGAAAAAGGGAATTTTTTTAAAAATTTTCTAGATGAAGAAAAAATTCAATTGTTGTATGCATTTAATTAAAATATCGTATTTATCACCCTCATTAAAATGAATTTTGAACGTCGTTTATGTATTTTTTAGTATTCAAAATACTAGTACAGTACTAGCTCAATTTTTTCTAGAATAATACTAGTTCTTATTAACCTTTTTTGAAAAAGTTCCATACTAGTTCAAAGGAGACAATCAACTACCGCCCGACTAGAATTTCTGGACTAGTTCTATTCTAGTACAAAAAGGACAATTCCCCCTAATCCTAGGACAACTACGTGTTAAATGAGACAGTTGCTTGTATGGAAGGTGAACTAGTTCACTGCCCTATGGGGAACTAGTATTATACTAGTTTCGAACTTGTATTTTTCCCTACTGGGTATCGTTGCAACAATTCGCGATTTGATTTAATTTGTTGCTTTATTTTTTACAATTTCAATTTCTATCGAGATAAAAAACAACACAAAATTGAGACTAGAAATTGATATAAATTAAAATCAAGTACTCGACAATTCAAATGCATTTTCACTAAATAAACAGAGATGTTTGCCCACCAAATATGAACAACATTAGAATAACCCGCCCTGGGGCTATAATGGCATTTCAAACATTTACAACTCACCACACTAAGGTCCAAATGTTATTCAAAGGAAAAAAGATATTTTCGATTAAAGTTGTAACTAAAAAGATGTCATAAAATATTTTACGTAAAACTATTTATTTAGTATGAAATAAAAACATTTCTTGTATTACTGTAAAGTATCCATAATCTTATAAAATATCACACTAGATTAAAAGTAAACAATTAACTAATAATGAAAGTTATTATAATGTAATGTAGGGTATTGCAGATCATATAAATGATTAAATGTAATATGATTATGCCAAATAGTTCGCCTAAAAAGAAGATATTGTTAATTGGTATATCGTAAAATTCCAAAAAAGCAACAAACATACCACAGCGAAACGATCCCACTCTTTTCCACGCCAAAATGGCAGCTTTTGTACTTGCCCAAAATTTTTAAATTTTCCATGAAGTGTTCTAAAATAGAGATAATTTGTGTCAGTAATAAAGTGAGTATACAATTTTGTACATTTTAATCTAAAATCTTAATGCTTCTCAGCAGGAGTTAGGAATTGATTTTAGACACATGGTAAACATATATTGAACACAGTTTAAATTACTGCGCCCTTTATACAATAACTGAAATGTAAACTGACTTTTTTCGCTATGCAAGCATTACTGATTTCCTATTAGTATTGAAATGTAAACATTTGCTCAAAAGCCTCACAAAAAAAACAGGACAGGGGGAATTATTTAGATATTAAGTTGTTATACATAACATAATCAAATTAGCAGTATACAGTATATATTAACAGATACCATTTACATTTAAAAAAGAAGCATAATTGAAGTCTTACAGATTTATATTAAAATCTATTTTGTCAAAGAGAACGACCACCACATTAAAGATTAAAATGCCGTTGATTGTGAATAGAAATTTACTTTATGAATCGCAATTGTATATTTTTGGAAGGTCAGCGCCACGTGATCACTGTGTTTGTTTTATAGTAAAACCACAACAAATTAACGTTTGCTGCCAATGAAATGCAATACGTTTTAAGTGCAGGTTATATGGATACACTTGCAGGTACATTTGTAAAGTAGTTATGCAGTTGTCGATGAATGTTAGTATTGATTCGGAGGCAAGACCGTTAACAACAACACATCAATAATATACATACCTGTGGGTTATTATTTGGAAAGCTTTCTTTTGCCCAATCATAGGTAAGACTTGTAATTCCTTTCTTGTGCCTTTATTTAGGAGTTCCAAAATGGCTTTTTTATGCTTGGATAGGCTAGATCCGTTACAACAGTTATCGATTAAAGATTTATTTGTTTTGCTAGTTTCTGAAACACTCGTCGTAGATGAAACATTTTTTCGTTTTGAATTTGCAGGCTTCGGTTGCGATTGAATTTTCTGTTCGGTCCGAGGACTGTGGCAGCACTCCAACTTGCAGGCTTTGCGAACATCGCCGTGGAATTTTTGTATCACACTTTTACGCGCACTTCTACGAATTGTACTGTTACTAGTTTCATTTGGCACAAATGAGTTATATATAGGCATCGACTTTTCGTTGGCAAATTGTCGTGATAGTCGCATCGAGCGTCTAATAGACTTATTTAAAACATTTTTGTCAGTCCCAGTGGCGCCGGCAAAAAATGTTTGTGTGAAGGATATTTGACTATCATTTTCTGTATTCGGACTCGACGTTTTAGGAGCGCCTATATTCCCTGGAATATCTGGAATTTTAAAAATGTCTGCGCTGGAATTGAACTAAAAAAAAATAGATTGCTACATAGTTATAAAGGTTAAGCTGCAAAATAAGTGGAGTTCTTACCAATTGACATTTAGCATTTACTTTTAATGGAGTGTTAATCTTCGTGGATTTCTCCGATAAGAGTTCTTTCATAATAGTTTTAATCTCATGCCGCATAGTAGATGGGAAGGGGGTTTCAGTTTGTGGTACAAGGGCAGGTGTTTGTGGTGCAACGAATGTGTGGATGTTACGCTGCATTATCTCCAATAATTTTTTTTCCAATCCAGTTTCAAATTCAGAAAAACACTTTCGGATAACAGGACTGAAACTAGATCATACATATTTATAGTAACATAATTTTGGCACACACAATTCTGTAGCTTACTTATTGTTACTACTCTTACTAGCTGCGCCGTCAACGGCTGTGGAAGTCGATATATTCAAACCCGACAAAGAAGTATTTAAATCTAAACTGCGATTGAATATCGATTCACGGTTGTGGGTTGATTCAAGCTGTCCCATATTAGGCAGATTCATGGCGATATTAGACAGTTTAGGTCTGAAATTAAATTATATTTAGTATATTCCTGTGTTTGAATTTAAAAAAAAAATATTTTCTTGTACCTTTTATTAGTGCCGATTATTTCAGTTTGATTGCATTTATTAACATCTATTCTTAGTTTTTTAGGAGTGCAAAAAGTATTACTTTTTATTGCAGATTTTGCCATAACTCCCGATACGCCAGGAATTGTCCGTTTAAATGGAGTTGCCTTACTAGCATTATTAGGTTGCAACGGTTTGACTTTAAAAGGCGTTTGTTTTGTCTTAGCATTTTTCTGTAAATTTAAGTATATGTTTTAATTATCAGCAGAGTTTTTTTTACTATTGAAATATTTTTAGAAAGTAATTTTTTATAGTTTTACATTTTAAATTTTGTTTCAGAATAATCATGACTGATGTCGATGGAACCTTTGAAATTACCAGAACAGTAATCAATGCGCTAAATAACTACCTAGACAAGACTTTCGGCCACCAAAAATATGTTTACAGCATACAGGAGGGTTCAAAAAAAGGAGACAATTACATGGGAGTTGTATACCGCATTACAATTACATCGCCTAACCAAAATCAAAAGCTTATACTTAAAGTCCCACCGGAAAATCCTCTAAGAAGACAGCAATTCTTTGCCAGGCCCGGATTTCTGCGAGAGGCATTAGCATATGAAGAGGTGCGATATTATAAATGTCACATATGCGATAGAATCAGTTTTCACAAAAATACGCTTATTCAAAATAGCCCAAAAATTAATGTTGTATTTACACAGACCTTAATTTAAGATTTTCGATGAAAAAAAATTTAATTTAATTTTTCATCTAAAATAGGTTATTACATTCCATAATCACATTACCCATTTCAAGTATAAATTTTTGGAACAAAATTTGATGAATCCAGAAGTTAATTAACTATTTTTGTTTAATTTGTTCCTCTTAAGCACGTCAAAAAATTGTGTATTTATTCAAAATATATAAGTGATAAATCTTTGAATCTTATACAAAGCAATAACTTGACTAGTTATTGAGGTGTTAATAATGCACAACAATTTCTAGTGAAATACATAGGGGCACACCTAAAAAACTAATTTCCCAAATTTTGCAAATATACTAAAAGTAGAATAGTCAAGTTTTGAAAAGTAAATCCTCATTTTCTCTTTCCGTTTACTTTACTAATTCTTTGACGAATTTGTGCATCTTGATAAAGTTTTTTATCCGACCAAATTTGTTTAATTTCGTAATATAAATAGAATTGAACACTTTTTTCATATTATATTTTATCATATTTTTTCATATCATATTATATAAGGTACATATGCATATCTACTGTACATCAATGATAGTGTTAAATTTTTATCAGTTTCTTCCGTTAGCCTATGAGTTTCAAAAAGCAAAAAACATACCTATTTCTGAAATGTTTCATGAATATCCAAACTGCAAATTTACCTTAACAAATGATCTTCACGAGGCTATTTGTATGGAAGATTTGGTTGAAACTGGATTTTATATGCACGATCGTTTTGAACCACTAACATGTGAGCAAGTTGCCCTTGTTATGACTATTTATGGCAAGTTGCATGCAACTACTTTGGTTATTAAAGACCAATGTCCGGAAAAGCTTGCAAACTTAAGGAGCGTTGTCGATATATTTGTGCAACGGAAAGATGACCCACAGTTAAATGAATACTTCGAGAGTCTTAAAAGAACAGCCTTATATAGTCTTGACAAGACTATTGAAAATCAATACTGGCGTAGGTTAAATTCCTACTTTAATCAAGGTAAATTTTATGACATAATGCTCCGTCTATTGGATTCGAGCAATAGTGAACCATATTCCGTGATGTGCCATGGAGATTGCTGGATAAATAATATCATGTTTAAATCGGAGGTAAGGTTATACAAAACATATTAAGAAATTAAACTATTAACTACATTTCAGAACAATAAAATCTGTGATGTCCGTCTAATTGATTGGCAAATAATGCGTTACAGTTCACCGATTATTGACGTTATGTACTTTATAATGGCATGCACGACCAAGGAATTTCGTGATCAGCACCTTAACAAAATGTTAAATGTTTATCATCAGTCTGCTACTGATCACATAAAAAAGTATTTTGAAGTGATTTTTAATGTAAGTTCTTGGTACAAAAGTTGCTTATGTTCTATTCCTATCCCATAGATTAGGTGCAAATCCGGAGAAACTGTATCCCCGTACAGGGTTCGACAGGGAACTAAAAAACAAGGGCGCTATTGGTCTACTGTTTGCTATGATTGTTTTACCAATTTCGACTACTAAGAGCGAAGATGCTCCAGACTTAGAAAAACTGAGTGAAAAAGTTTCATTGGGTCAAAGTACAGACGCCATGGAAGCTGGATTTGTTGGCGCCAAATCTACAACATTTAACAACCGAATGAAGGGTATTATATGTGACTCTATTGATTGGGGTCTTTTACAATGAGGTTCAATGATGTGTTAAATTTAATATCAGTTGTATTCAATCGATGATTATTATTATATACTCACTTTAATATCAGCTATTATATTGTTTATTTGTGGTGTATTTTTCAATTGTTTGGCATTTTGAGCAAACCGCAGTGTTGATAAGGTTTCACTCAAATCTTCGCGGTGGGGACTTATGCAAGCCAAAAGCGTTAAATATGAGTTGGGATTGAGGGAATCTGTGGGATGCGACAACAAATGTAAATAGTGTTTGTATTTAGCTGAAAATTATGGTTCTCACCTTGCAGCACTGAACTTAGCACACTATCACGATATGGTATGACCTTACTACCTACCGTCATGGCCTGTAAAACTTTGCCAATGGATAGCAAGCCCTGATTAATGTTGACTCCTTCAGACATGGCTACACCTTGGTGGCCAGTGCGTCGGACTCCTTCGGAGCCAGCCAAGTCCACAATATTCATGCATGAGTATATTTTTGATTCTTTACCATTCATAGTCAATGATGTCGAATGTAAATGAATGGTGAATATGGCGTGCGAGCGAGAGCTTTGAGAATTCATCTTTGTAGGACGAACATGACGATTTTTATTGCCTTGCATTAGTATGGCATAGCAATCCAACAGGCATCCTAAAGGTTTTCGGGATCCCCCGGTGTATCTATATCCTTTAGGCAAAAGTAAGGTGTGAAAAAATTAAATCTTTTATAGTTAACACAATCAAAATTAAGCGCTACGTGTACAATTACAAAATTTGTTTGTTTGCTTTCATATTTTATGCAATCATATTTAAAAGTATGTCTTAATTCAGCACCATTAAACATTCTTTAAAGTTTCAAGACTTCATTTGATCCCATAACTTCACCAATCACGACTTGGTAACCGTGCTTGCAGTCTTGTCTTGGATTCTTCTAAACTCTATCAATAGGATTTTTTTAATACATCAGTATCCGTATTCAGCACAATGGAAATCTTGGACATTGACTATACCTTCGGAATTGCTGACGGTTATTAATGCAGGACTGGATCAAAATTATTGGAGTTGGTTGCTAGTGTAACTGAACAATTTTTTTGTTCTATGTCACATAGGCTAGGACACTTATTTTGACGACCTATAACTTAAAACTTAAATTGTTGCAGGATATACAGTCTTGTACCAATCATTTAGAAAAAATTAGACAGTATATGCCGTATTGTCCTGCATTTTAATCTAATTTTGACGGCATACCCCATCTTACGACTATAATTTCTTACCTTTTGCTACAATTGCTTCCGTAGAATTTTCAGCCAAAAGGTCGTATACCTTTTCATTGTAGATTTCTATGAAGGATGCTGCCAATTCTATTGCCTTTATGGGAGCATCAGCTAAGTTCTCATTAATCTCACTAGGCATACCATCGTCAGTGAATATTTCTTTCAGGCATCGAGGTATTACACCAATATGTTCACCATCAAAATTCTATACGATGACGTATTGGTTAATTGTGCACTAATATGGGGGCAGAAGACTTACCACAGAATCTAAGCCCATCGTATAGGATTTTCCAGTACCCGTTTGGCCATACGCCAAGGCAGTACAGTTGAATCCCCGTTTGAAGTGGGCTACCAAGGGTTTAACTAGATCGTCAAACACTTGAGACTGGGAGACAGTGGGACCCAAAACATGATCAAATGTGAATGGCCTTTCATCTACAATCAGTATCTGCATATAATAATAGTATTTAATATCAGTCTGGCATATTTAACAATTTTGCTTACATTTGAGTTCGGGTGGTAGCTGACTACGCTTGGTTCTGTGCTACTTTTTAGGCAATCTCTGACAGGTCTTTCTCGTACTGCTACTTTGACAGCGCAACTATCTCCTTCATTACCCATTTCTGTTTCTTATATAATTAAAGAAACGGATTAACAACGAGATAAAGAAAAAAAGGATGCAATAAATAATAGAAAAAACTCAGACTTCACACAAAAAATAAATTTTCAAACTGATGATAACTGCGGCGTCTTATACGCCATTATCGACTGTGTTCATATTTGACGTAGCTACATTGCCAGTAAAAAAAAAAACAAACCTGAAGAATTGCCAGGTTGACAAGCGTTTGAAGACCTATACTGCGTTTCCATTACTGCTCAAAACACTTGTGTAACTTTAAACACCTCAACACGTTGTAGATCTTCGAATTTTAGAAGTAAATTCTGCAAGAAAAATTACAAACAAGCCATGATACAATTTCAGTAAATTGTTGAATAATATCCATTTTAAAACATATATTGGAAGAAATTTGAAAGAAATAACCTATTCTTAACATCTTTTAGAAACCAAAATATTTATATGACCGCAAAAGTGGATAGTACAAATATATAATCGGAGCGACCGGTCATTAAAAACAGGAGAAATCGTGCAGTGTGTTAATTAGCCTATTCGTCAGGATCCGAATTTTTCAATTTGAATGCGCGCAGGCGCTTTAAACCTGCATAAATCTTCATTAAACCACATTTCTCATAAATATCTAAAACTTCACCTGTACAATTTTCAATTGGTGCAAGAAAACACCCCGGAATGGAAAACTCCCTGTCAAATTGATATCCAGGAAAGGTGGCATAAACTTCCCTTTATGCAATCCTGACTTTACTTCTATAAGATTATCTCAAACATAACGTAAATAAAATAAACCGTCTTCTCTGGTGCATTAGAAAGAAAATATTCTCAACGAAATCGCAGCCATTACGTAATCGACATGTCAAGCTGTCATTGGAATTTTACCTGCTCGTACAAATGAATGCCTTTGAGTAACTTAATTTATGCCCAATATTTATGTTCGTAATTAACTATAGAATTAGATAATCTATATTAAATTTAAACTAGAGCTTAACTATTGTAACGGCTCATTAGTTCCCCACTTCTCAGAAGCCTGTTTGCTACCTTTTTATACCGGCCGTGCTCAGGGAAAATGGGTGGTGTTCTTGGCAACTGAAAAGCTGGTCAAAGCTCAAAACATAAAATTAAAATAAGGTAGCTTTAAAACCTTCATGACGATATCCAAAAAGAAACAAAGAAATTACGTTACAAACCGAAATATAGAACTCGTATACAGAGGAATGTGTTGTTATTAACCTCTGATTCCACGCCCACCCTACCTTCGCTAACCATTGCAAATTTTATTGGATAGCCCATCTTGAGTACGCTAACTTGGTTCTAAATCTTTCTCGGAATTAATAAATTAAAATAAGTTATTTATTGGTATTACCTTACATAACAATTTATTTAGATAACAAAATTCTAGGTTTATAGTGAATTTATGTAAAAAAACAAAATTTACGCAAATTCTTTTGTTAAATTAATTAATTATCGGTGAGAAAGAAAACAAAACATAATGTAGGCATAATATTAGGAAAAATAATATTGTAAAATTTGCAAAAGAAAATTGTTTACATTTCTTAATGCGGATAAATAAAAGCAAACAATCTATCAATCTATGTATTTTTGTATTTAACTCAGTATTTTAACTAGGTATAAACTTACCACGATTATGCTCCAACGAAGACAGCAGGCCTGTTGTCCGATATTGGTTTTCGTAGTTTTGATTGTTTATATTGATGTTGAAGGTTTCATTTAGATATTGAAATAGGCAAAAGATGTTTGCAAATATTATCCACAACTTAAACTATTAATCTAAAATTTTTCGTGAAAATGTTTTTTTTTTTTTAAACTGTTTAACTAAATTATAATTCTTGATTCTTGATATTGATGATCTTGTATTTCTGCATCATATTGATTCTTCCTAATGCCATCTTTAATAAGACTTGGTTAGTGCCCCGAACATCATTATAGTCGTGCAAGATAGATGATGATGATGTTAATTAGGTCGTATGCAAAATCTGAGCTTCATTTCTTCATTTAATATTCCCCAACAGATTTCCATGGTTGAAAATTTTCAAAAAAAAAACACAATTTTTCACATTCTTTTAGATTATATCCCAGGATAATATTTGATATTAAAGGGGAGAATTAGCGAATATCTTCCTGACATAATTCTAGCAAATAAAAAAACAAATTAATCACTAACCACACACTTTTTTTTTTTTAAATAATTACCTCCCCAATTCGAAACAGTTATTATTATATAATTGGTCCAACCAATTTGTCCTCCTTTAAAGATTATCGCTTGAAAATTGTCTTTTATTATGCAAATAATCGATATTCAAAAATAACACTTAAAAGGCTTACGACAGAAAAAAGAAATATTCACGTCTTTTGAACTCAAGAGAAAATTTATGAATGAAAAATTTCTGCATTTTTCTTCAATGAAATATTTAAAAAACAAAAGTTACTCGATAAATTGAAAAATTTTCTTGGAAGTAGTTTTTACTTTTTTGAAAGTATTTTTTTCTTAACAGCGCGACATTACACTATGCAATAAGCTTTTCGGTAGTTTAGTTAATTATGTTATTATGTATTTGAAGTAATAACATGGCAGCAATGAAAACTGTCGATAACAAACAACAAAAACAGCTGAGTGCGGCAAAATTTGCTAACAAAAATACATATA
This sequence comes from Muscina levida, assembly GCA_964034835.1. Lineage (NCBI taxonomy): Eukaryota > Metazoa > Arthropoda > Insecta > Diptera > Muscidae > Muscina > Muscina levida. The sequence continues at coordinate 111,289,774 of OZ035882.1, read as the reverse complement.
AAACAATGCGAACTAATTTAATAATACATTTGCATCAAAAACAGAAATATTCATAAGCTAAGTTGATAACAGCATACAGCTACATTCTGAAAGCAAAAATAGACTTTTTTGTGTTTCTTCAAACCAAACCATGAAATTTGGTTGTTCAAAAAAAAAACTGTTCATTGCCGATAAATAATGATATCGCATAGTTGTTTTTCCAAAGCATGTTTGAAAAAAGTATTTACGAAGATGCTTTCTCACAAAACATATTTCGCGAGTTATTTCCAAGGGTTTATCGACAAAACAATGTTTTACTACAGTGCCAAAACCGATCTGTAAAAGTCACTATTTTTGCGTTTCAGCTGTCTTTATATGGCTAACTACATAATTACCTAACTACGGTAATATATGAAAAACTTGAGACTTTTAACCGCAGTGGGGTTGAAATATATGCAAAAAATAATAGCTGAAAAACTGTTAAACTGTTGCATTGCATTCTTTTTGTGTTTAACTATCCTTTAGTGGCTAACTACGTAATTACCTAAACACCACTAATTTGGTAACGACAGCTGTGGAGTTGAGCTATTATACGTAAACTGACCAACTCTAGTTTAGGTTGGTCATTTTCCGTTCTTAAGAAATTTATTTTATTCTCTAAATAAAACTATATATTTACACAATATCATTTTACACAGGCAAAACATTTTGCATATTGAGCTGCATATGCTAAAAAGTGAGTTTACACTGCAATTTCATATATTGTCAGCTGTTACTTAAGGTGCCAAACCAAGGTTCAACATCCAACATGTAATTCTCCATGTCTGTAAAAATGAGCGTGTACATTTTGTTTATAATTTTTGCGTTCAGATGTGTTAGTGTATGTATACATGTGTTTGTCATTAACAGCTGACTTTGTTATGTCTCACCATCGCCAAACACAGCGTTATTGGCCCAATCTACCTAAAAAATTTAAACTGGGAAAAGTGACATGTTATATTCAAAATACACATCGTGTAATGACAGATTTAGCTAACACATTCTCCCATATGCCCTGTTAACCACCAACATTTTCTTACCAGTAATTTATTAACAATGTTTCTAATATGAATAATGATTTATTTATGTTTTAGCATAAATGTGAATTGTTCGTCCGTCCATGGTGTTGGTGTTTTTTATGATAAATGTAAACAAACAACGAAATAGGTGTTTGCGGATCAACATTATTGAGAAAAACAGCTAAAATTCAGCTTCTTCAGGGTACAACTCAGATTTTTTCCGCATATTCATTTACTTTACTTTTGGTGAAGTTATAAAATACGGTTGTTTTCAGCAAATTAACAGCGTTTTTTAAAGCAAGATTTAATTCGGATTATAGAATACGCAATTTGTAGAGAAACGGTGCGGATAACCGAGTTACCCGCTTTAGCGGTGCCCGCACTACCAAGTTTATACTGTATATACAAGAATAGATACGATACTTGCAAGATATTAGTTTTTAATGCATGAGAGCTTGTAAGAAGCCCAATAATTATTTCCATTAACAGCTCCCTCTTAATTCTCGTATTTATAAAATGTTACAACAAAACATACACAAAAAATTGACAAACGAAACGAAATCAAAGTGTAACCACTTTCAGATTGTTATGAAAGTAAACCCCTTTATACGGAACGCATTTAACATATTTTCGCATTATTCTGCATCTTTGAAAGATGCGGAACAAATGCAAAAATTTTTACTTGTATTTTGTTGTTGGAAAATGCATAGAGTTGTGCTCTGAAAAGCTGAATTTAAGCGATTTTTCTCAGTAATGTTGATCCCGCAAACCACAATTTTCGTTGTTTGTTTACATTTATCGAAAAGAATTCCAAACAACATAGACGGACAAAAAATTTACATTTTTGCCAAAATATTAATAGATGACCATTCCGTTTAGTTAAAAGGTTTGTGGTAGGAAAATATTGGAGGTTTACAAGGCAAATGGAAAAATGTGAGCTAGACAACAGCTGACAATATGCGAAACTGCAGTGTAAAACCACTTTAGCATTTCGCATTTTCAGCTCAAAATGTGAAATGCTTTTTTGGTGTAAAAAGGCTATAAGCGAGTGTAATCATGTGAATGGAACCGCATTATAAAACGTCATCCTATGAAGCGTATACAAAGTTTATTGTGAAATGGCAACCTTGTACTAACAGCCTGATCAGCTGATTCGTCACGTCGGTTGTCTATGGTTTGATTGTTTTCATTTATTTGAACAACAACAGCAAAACGCATTTGGATTTTACTTCTCGAAGTTTGTGGATGTATTTGGAAGACAAAGCTTTTCGTGATTCTTAACTTTGTTACTTTTAAATTGTAATTTAAGTGATTCACTCACTGTATCCAGCTACAGAAATTTTGGTGCATACCTGTCTAACTACGGAAATAAGAAAACAATATAGATTTTCCAGAACAAAAAAAAAAAACATTCGGTAAGTTTGTGAAATATCCGGAACATACGCAATGTGATTCTTAAAATGACTTGGTGTGTCCTTGTAACAATTTCCTAACATTTGTGCTTGTTGTTTATATTTAATTTTGTAAATCACATATACATATATATACCGTGCGTATGTATATACATACAAATGTACGTAGCGCTGCTCACTGCTCTGTACTGCGCAGTTTACATCCAATAGATGCCACAAACAACAACCACCTCTTTCTCATAAGATTTCTATCAGACGTTTCCCAATCACACAAAGACGAGAACAAAGAGAACATTAATACTAACGATATGTTTTAGCGGTGGTTTGATTAAGAAACCCCAACAGTAGACAAATGCAGACGACATTATAGCTTAGATATTAAAAAAAGAAGTGCATTGAATACAATTTAACCCCTGAATTTAAATAATTTTTTCGCCAGTTAGGCATCCTCCGTTTTGGGGGATTCATTATTCGCAACATGATCATACATATATGTAGCTGCTAATTTTATGGACTTCACACATAATAATCCTTTTATTTATAATATTTCAGGGCACACTTTATTTGCAAGACGGACAAAGAAACTGACAGCAGTCCTGATTATAAAAACTTCGTTTCTGTTTGGGCTTACAAAGACAAGTATTTGCTTGTGAAAAATCTCTGTGGAGACAGAACGCTTTGTTCGCTGGTTTTGGCCAAAACAACTTTTTCAACAAGTCTTTGTGTTGAGTAAACATTTGCACTGCATTGCTTTACTCAATATACATATTTGTTTTGTGACGAAAGCAGAAGTAAAAGCAAACGAAGCAAAACCCAAACAAAATGCCAGCTGATTCAATTTCCAGGTAGGCTGAGAGGTCCCCTTTCAAGGGGAGGGAGACCTGTTTGCTCCTCGTCCCCCCATCTTGATTTCTCTTTCATCCATTTGTATTGCGAATATCGTTTGAGTGAATGGCGTAATTCATTTGTGTGGAAAAAAACACAATTTCCTTCAAAGCATTTTCATATAATACATTTTATCAGAAAAATAAATTGTTATTTTTTCAGAATGGACTCAAATAATCCGTCTGGAGGAAACGAGAGCAATGTTCCCGAAAATCTTTTCGGCTCATCGCCAGGAGCTTCAAGTTTGCGTTCTCGCACAGAGAGTGAGTGCTCAGACAAGTGCGTTGTTGCCCAGTAGTTGCTCATACTAGTTTATAGTAAAACATTTTATGAATTTAACTTTTATGTAGGTTGGATCGATTTGTGTTGCCTAGCATGGACGGTAGTCCTCCTAAAGTCGTGACATTAGACGAGCTGGCGCACGTCGTAAAAAATATTAAGAATATGGAATTGGCACATGAAATTGCTCTCAACCCGGAATTCAAGCTGCAGCCTTATGAACCCCCTGAAAATAGGTAAGATAACTAATTACTGTACTGGCAGATTTTCTTGTAATGAAGTTTTGTTTATATTGTTTTTAGTCTTGAAAAACTGATAAAGGACACAATGCACAAAGCGTTCTGGGATTCATTGCGCCTAGAATTGGGTTCTACCCCACCGTCATACACCCATGCAATTCAACTTTTGGCAGATATTAAAGAGTGCTTTCCTCAAATTCTGTCACATAATAACAAACGTGCTCTGGAGCATATTAACGAAATACTGGACGAATCGGTTATACGACAACAAGCTGAAAAAGGCGTTCTGGACTTTAAGTCATATGCAACCTTTGTAATTCAAATTATGGCCAGGTCATGTGCCCCTGCCCGAGATGAGGAAATTCAGAAACTTTCGCAGATCGATGATGTTGTTGATACATTTAGAGGCATTTTAGAAACTATGACCCTTATGAAATTGGACATGGCGAATTTCTTGCTGGATTTCTCTCGGAATGACATAATGGCCAACTCAGTGGAATATGAAAAACAAAAATTCAGCGAATACTTGGAATATTATAAATGTAAATCTTTCATTATATTCGTGAAGCATTGTTCCGTATAGTAATGATTTGTTTTATTTCGCAGTTGGGTTTCCGGCTACAGAAAATTGGCTTAAACGCAACGGCGCACTTGATGCTAACAACCAGCCCTGCACTGCGGAGCAGACGATTTCAAATGCATATATGGAGCTAATGGACTGGCCGGAAAATTCAGATTTCCCCGAAGTGTTATCTATCGATATGGAACGCATTTTGAAATTGGGACAGCGAGCAAAGCGTCTATGTATTGGCTCGTCGCTCATAGCTATTTGTTCGGCTGTGCCGATTATATCGCAGCGTTCAGAATACCGAGCTGAACTTGCAAAACAGATCGAAATTTTGCTTCAAGGAGTCACTAATCAAAAGTATGTACATTGATTTTCACACGATGGTACCACTTAAAATCTTAAAACCCTGTGTTATGTTCCGTTTGAGTCCCAATGCAAATATCTCTCTCTTTGAGCGTCGTTTTATTATCTATGCCTTCACCACTTCTAGTAGTCAACAAGTCTGTTTAATAATTATTAAAAAAACAGTAGGTCCATTCAGTAATAGTCCACTCTAAATGAGAGAAGCTTTCCTGTTTTGTTTGAACTACCGTTTTTCGGGACATATCGTGGCATGATGAAAAATGCTATTACTATGCGGGAGATCCATGTTCGATTGCTGTCTCCAGTCATTTTCATTCATCGGCGGCCCCCTTGATAGCAACTTCACAGTATAGTGTCGAGTCAATCGGTACGTCCAGTAAAACCTTCTCAAAAAGCTAACGTAACGTCTATAAACAACTAGGCGTCATTTGTTGTGAGTATAAAAATAGAAAGCACGTTTATTCACAAAAACGCGAGAAACTATTCCATACCTCATACACTGGTGTAAAGGGAAAATTCGTTTTTTGAGTTCATTTGATACGGGTACACCCGGTATTGGACAAAATAATTCGAATTATCAGTTACAAAATTTCTTTTGATCTTTTAATCTTCAATCGGTGCTGATCAAATCCCATGACAACAGCAGGAAAATGCTGCAGAGAAATCTCAACTTTTCTTAATGTGATGTGATTTAAATATCGATACAATCTAGGTTGATTTTTTTCCATTAGAAACTAAAGTATTACTTGGAACATACTTCAAATATGCCATCGTACATACAATTTTTTTCGTTAAACATAAGCTTACAAATAATGAAATTTTCTTACAGAGAAATCGATGAGGCTATTGCAAGTATTTGGGAACAAATTAAAACCGAAATCAATCAATATCTACAGAAAGAAAACCAATCTTTAATGGATACTGCCGCCGAAACGGTGCTTAGAACACAAATACTGCAGATAGCTAATAGAGACTCTCCTGTTCGTCAGTTAATGTGTATGTTTAAGTTTGTAAAACATACGACAATTTTTTTCATATTAATTTGTTTTTATTTCTAGGGAAACGTTTACAGGCATACTTTCGGTTATCATTGCGTTCTAAGGCTGGTCAACCGCCACCACCACCTGGTTACACCGATTTCAAAGAAGAGCTGGAATCATTTGCCACTGCCCTTAAAAGAGTAATAACCTATAATCATTCGGTTTTCGGCGAATACTTCCTACAAGTGCTTACGCAACGTCAAAACGATGCTGAAAATGAAGGGGACCCGAACAAAAGTGCAACGACAACATCGTCTACGGAATCCGCGCAACAATAAACTTCTAATGTAGTTTAATGTGGGAATGGTCTGTCTTATACTATTGGATACGTGCGTAGGAGAGACTTATGATTGTTGTTGATCTATCATAAATTGCGAATGAAATTATAGACATAAACTAGCATCTCTCTAAGAAAGATAGTTTGGCAATTAATGCAGATATGAGCGAATTTCGCAATAATCCAATGGTCCCAAAACAGCCGAGTTATTTGGAGCTTATCAGAGCTGTAAATATTCAAAAAGTAATCCATACTAAATCGCCGCTGAAAGAATATTTTTTAATCAAATCCTAAAATGGAAATATTTATAAAACTAAACATTTTAAATATACAAGTTGTAACGTAACAAAAACGATATGTCCTTTGGTTCTAAATAGTATAAATGTGATTTATTTTGTTGGGAAGGTTGGGACAAGGGTGACCGGACTCAGTCTAAAACCACACTTCACTTGGCGATCATTTAAGCCTATATAATGGTTGTCCAAAATAAGAGGAAGCGACATAATTATTCTCTTAAGGGAATCTCACGAGAAAGGAAATGCAGAAATCTTAAATAATAAGTAATATTATTTAAAAAAGATAAAGGAAATGCAAAAATTTTAAATAATAATAAATATCCCAGCTGATCATGGAAACCACTTAGTCTTTCCAACACGAACTAGCCAGCAAGTAGCCTTATGAACATTTGCAGCTATGGGGTAGTCTAAAAGTTATTTTACCTGTAGGCCTTCAATGTAGATACCAGTGCCTGACCGGCTTACTCGTCCGTTTCTCATATGTATGACATCGCAAAAAACTTAAAAAAAAGTTAAGGTCCTATTAGAACTATTCGTTTGTCCTCAATATATTCCTACAGGTTAATGAGATGCTTCGCACACGACCACTGTGGTCTGAGGACTTTCCGTGTGGTGTCAAATTCAACAACCTTGATTTACTTTGAACGGCTAACACCAAGGAAGCTAACCTAATCAACTCTAACAGGTGATCATGTTTTTAAATACACTTACCCTTACGAGAAATCGAAAACTCACTTATATTGTTTTCTCTCACACTCAATTTTTGTTGTGATGAGTTCAAGTTAAATTTCGATCACTTATTGTTTTGGTTTTTATTAACTTTGGCGTGAAAAATTTTACTGATTACAATAAAAGAAAAGATCACGTCATATGCCGACTCAGACTGTTTTTGCCTTACAGTATAAAAAAGCATAAATCCAAGAAAATAACACAATCAATGTTAAATAAGCCCTTATGAAAAATTTTGTAAAGGCAGTTTGGCTCGATTTTTTTAGGGAACCAAAATATAGCAATGAATTTTCCAATGGATCAAAATATGATTCATATTTCGAAAATTTGAAACAATTTCTGTACGTTTATCGTGGCAAAATGTTTCTGGGAATGCATTTAAAGTTCATTTATTAGGTTAGAGATTATTCTATTGACGTACATGACGTCATGTATTGTATTGTGTTATTTTGTTTCCGGTTTCTTCTTCACAGTGATTTACCTAAAGTTGTCAAAATTCTGTATGTTTTATTTTTGTCTGTATAAAAATATTTACATTCAATCGCGATGCCGACAGATGTCTCGACAATAACCAAAAAAAAGCAGAAATACTTAGTGTCAAAAACCAATTTAAACAAATAAGTAAAAAAATGCAAAAAACCCACCCAAAACTAATCTGGTTTGTAGTAGCTGCACCATTTTTTGAAGCATACTTTTAGGGACCATTCAAATATGCGGAACTAATACAGTAAAGCCTCGCTAATCCAAATAATTGATTGCAGACCCCGATTTGTTTTTTAAAAAAAATTGAATTACCCGCTTAATAAATAAAAAAGTAATGCCTTCTATACAAACGAAAATATATATGTACATTGGGTTGGCCCCATTTGTATGGAAGCCAAGTTCGGCATCAATGTTCCCGATCTAAATAAAAAAGTTTTGTGAATATTATTAAAACTTTTCTTTAATATCATTGTCCATTCGTGAGTTGGACTCTCCAAAATATTTTGGGAATATTGATAAAACAACACAAACTTTCATTTAAATCGGAAACAACGGGACATTTTTTTTGGGGCCATCTTAATGTACATGAGTACGACTAAAGATTATCCAAAGACAATTTCAGGACACTATCTTTTTTTTAAATCCGTGCACCCTACGTACGGACCAAATATGTTTTAGTGCACTGCCTTATTATTTGGAGTCCTATCAAAACAAAACTCGTACGGTTGTTCTTGTTTTGTCAAAGGCTCCGTTGTTCTCTTTGGGCACTTTTGACTAGGAGACATTTTTTGACTATTGACTTCCTGTATTTCGTTTCCAATACCAATGTGATGCCCATTTCTTATAATGTCCATGAAGACCTCTACAAACTATGAAACTTTTGCATTTGAAGTATTTATTTTAATTCACAAACAAAAAAGTTATGCGGGTTTAAAAACAACGTTGGTCTCCCTACATTAACAATTACTATTTTTGTATTGATGTGCTGTCATTTAGCGTCCTATCATGACGAAAAGTATATCACATCATATCATATGCATATCATATCATGTTTTATCAATCATATGGACATATGAAATGAAATACGGGAAGTCAATAGTCAAAATTGACTTCGAAGTCAAAAGTGATTAAAGGCAAAATCGGAGACTTTGACAAAACAGGAACAACGGTATGAGTTTTGTTTCGATAGGCAGCAAATAACAAGGCAGCTCAACAAAACATATCTGGGCCAAAAGTAGGGTGCACTTATTCAAAAAAAATTATGTTCCTAAAATTGTCTTTGGATAATCTTTAAACGTAGGGGGTGTCCGTCTCAACATAATTTGTTTGTATGGGTTCAAAGTTTGTATGTTCATCTTAGAACTTAAACTCCGCTTAGAAGATGGAAGCTTGAATACCCAAAAAGGGGAAATTTGTATGAAATTGTGATGTAGTTTGTGTACGATAATGTTCGTCTTAGAAATTAACTTACGCTTATAGAATAGTAGCTTGTATACCAAATTTTTGCTCTATAGCACTTAAATTAAGGCTGTAATCGCTGGGAGAGACAGGCAGACGCCCTAAAAAGGGGGTGTGTGTATGGGAGATGGGAGTAGTATTTGTTCGATATTATTCATACATACCAAATTTCAGCTCGATATTTTTTAAAATACGCGGGGACAAATAGAAGGACACCCCGAAAAGGGGAGTTTGTATGGGACATGGGTGTAGTTTTTGTCCGATCTTGCACATCTTAGAATTTAACCTCCACTAGAGGATAAAAGCTTGTGTTCCAAATGTGAGCTTAATATCTCTTAAACTACAGCTGTAATCGCGGGTATAGACTCCAAAAAAGGGGAGTTCGTATGGAGGGTGGGAATAGTTTTTGCCCGATCGGGCTCATCTAAGAACTTAACCTCCGCTTTAATGATATAAGCTAGTATTCCAAATTTGAGATCGATATCTCTTATACTACGGCTGAAATTGCGGGGATAGATGGACATCTTTAAATTGACTGAGAATTCGATTATATATGGGTATTTCCAGCGCAAAGAAGAATGATTCCATAGTAAAAAATTGCTATATTTTTTACTTTTTGTTTCTGTAATTATATAATGAATTTGTTGAACTTTAATACAACAAGCTATATATATCGTTTTAAAGTCTCTTCTTACCAAATCCGCTTAGAAACTTAAAATCGCTTCATATTTATCCACGTTATTGGCTTATAAGTGCGTAAAAGTACGAAAACCCGGTTTTTTATTCGTAACTTAAGATTTTGGGGGTTTTGGGAAATTTGAAAAACAGATTCTCGTAGTGCTCAGCAGCACCTACCAAAAAATAGTATAATTTCCCAGGTATTGGTTCTTTTTGTCGATCTGTGTTATACATAGAACAATGCGTGTGTTCGCAACGCCCATTTAGATTAAAGTAGCGTAAAAGGTAAAAGTATTTAATATGTGAAGTAAGTTGTTTATAAAACCCCAACATGTCTTCTTTATTTTACAAAAAAATATACTGGTCACATAAGAATGTTCGCTAAATTTCACAAATTTTCGCAGAAACTTCAAGTTGCTGTGGAAAATTGTGTGTGTCCGTAACGAACTTTGTGTTAGTCATAATTTTTAATACAACATTTTAAGTAAAGTTTCAACATTATAGTACTGTCCAAAAACTAATTTTTTTAATATGAACATAATCTTTAAAATATTTCAACTTCAAAACTACAAAATAAGAAAAAAAATCATGCTTCCGCAACGATAGGAAATACACATTTATATATTGACATACCTACTACGCCTCCTTATATGCGGTACAAATGGAAGTACAAAAATTAATATACACCTCATTCCGTTCTGTAAACTGTAAAAATGACAAAATATAAATATATAAATGCAAAAAATCTTTTAAAAAGGCTCATAAATGCACTTTCCACAAACATTTTAAATTTAAAAAAAAGCTGAGGTGGCCTTCTTTGAAGGTGGCTCCCTCACTAAGTAAACCTCAGCTTTAACTGTTTCAAATTTCATCCAGATATCTTTATTCGTTCAAAAGTTACAGAAATAATTCCAATTAAAAACCTGTTTTGCACAGTGACACATTCACCGCTATTCCCGTAGACGTCGTCGACATCGTCGTCGTTTTTATGTCAACATCACTTCGAGTCAACATCGTTGTCACATCAATGCTATTTCGGTATTCTGTAACTACTATGAGACGACGTCGACTAGTAATCGATAACATGAAAGAAATAACAACAGCTGATGTAACATTTGTACATCAGCTGATTCATTTTGACTTTTATTTTCTGTTGTGAAGAAATGTTTTTTGTGTCCGATTCAGATTCAAGCGATGAGGAAAGTAAAAATAATCTTATACTGGAAAGGATAATACTTCGACTATGATCCGATGATCTTAAACTTGCCAAATAACGAGTATGTTCATCGGTGTTAAAATCGTAATTTGAGGTTATCTGTTGGCCGGCCTTCCAACTTTTTTTAGATTCGAGAACTACTTAAGTCTTAATATAGCAGCATTTAATTACGTAATAGTTCCTATAGAAATAGTTCCTATCATGAAAAGTGATCTCAGGACATATGTTTCAGTCATAATTAAGTTGTCAGCAACATTGAGGTCCTTTGGACAGGGGCTTTACAACCTAAGTGTAAGTGCAGCCAGTAGTTGCAAGATTCCTGTCGAAACCCTGAATGCATTAGAGAGGTGATTTGTCCACCTTGGATACAATTGTAAGTAACTGAAGATGACAAGTCGGAAGCATAAACTACATTTTTTTAACAAAACAGGATTTACTGGAGTTATTGGATATGTCGATGGAACCCATATCAAAATTTTTGCTTCAAATAAAGAAGACCAAATTCGTAACTACAACCGCAAAGGATTCTTAAAGGCGCTCCAAAGGAATTAAATTGTTTTTCACCAATTTTCTCACATTACCCCTTAAAATTAGACAAAATCCTTGTACCTATGAGGGATTTTGTTTCCAAGCCCCTATTTGTTACTCGACATTGTTATTCTTGACGTCATTAAACAAAACCTTTTTTTAAATTTACAAAAACTAAAGTTATTCTTTCAAATTGTTTCAAGTCGTTACTAACAACTGTGACGACAGATTCAGAGTCGTTTCGTTTCAACGTCGTCGTCACATTTGCTTAGAGAATACCAAATTTGTGTCAATAGTAACCGATAGTTATCGAAAACGACTACGAGAATACCGATTTTACAGCGTCGTCACAAGACGACGTCGTTTTGCGTCGACGACGTCTACGGGAATAAGGGCGATTAATAAAAAGTGCGCCGTAAAATTTTCTCGTTAGATGGAGTAAATAAAATGCTTTTTTTAATGTAATACACACGCACAATATTTAAGTGTTTTTTCTCTCATTTATTTGATATATCTAGATAAAAAGTTAAACAGAAAAATAAAACATTTTGTTGGAAAAATAAAAATTAAATAATTTTAGTTTTACTATTGATGGTGAATTCATGGGACAAAGAACGTTAATTCTAAGCACAAAACCGAGATAAAGAACAGAAAGGATCAGCTAGGATTTTATTCAAGTGGATTTTTAATGTACAATTGACACCCGAAAAAACTCCATTTATCGTTTTTGTTGCTATTTTAGGTCAAACTATCATTCAGGCGAGGTGTGCCCATGTCAAAATCCTCTAGAAACACATAAGGTAACACAAGAAAAAAATTCTTGTCGATCGGTGTAAATCACAACCCATCTCTTCAAGTTATTGGGCATGGTGGACTGGAGGATGTCCTGGAAGATTGTGGTTTGGCTGAATGTGTCGTAGCCCTTCGACAAGTCCAGTACTACTAGGAGTGCCCTTTCACAAGGCCTCTGCCGATTCAAGCTCTTTGAGATCTGAGTGTTCTTTTACGGAATGCTGGCGGTGAGCTGTTTTTAGGTGGCTGGACTGCTGGGGGAGGAGTGCCTCAAGCCTTCTCGACTGGTGACAGGAAGAAACCGGCCTGTAAGATTGTCCCTCTGTCTCGTCCTTCCCTGGTTTGAGTATAGGGATGACTACCCATTGGGTATTATCAGGCTAGTTATTGACAGTTTGAAAATCATTGTCAAGTACTCGACTCCCAGCTTTCCAAGGTGTTTTAGCATCTCCATGGAGATGCCGTCGGGGCCAATCGCTTTGGATGGTTTGGCAGCGTTTATGACCTTTGAAACTGTAGGGTTGTGGTATGTTCGAGACTGGATAATTGCGAACAACACTTCGTTTCGCCTTGTGCCACTCAGGGTGCTCAATAAACTGCCGGCAAAATGCACGTGAGCACTTTTCTGGGTCGGAAATGGTGGTATCGGCAAAGTTAATCGGGACCCTGTCATCCTTCTTCGTCGGGTTGAGAAAGGCCGAACTTACCCACTCTTGAGCTAATGTTGCAGTTTTTCAAACGATCCATCCATTTACTCCGCTTGTCTTTATTTACCAAACTGATGATATCAAGGTTCAGCTGGACAAAACGTGGGGCGTCATCACGCTGATATGTGCTCATGCTCCGACGGAGGAGAAAAGTGACGAGGTCAAAGACTTGAAGAAACATTTGACCGTAGCCAGGGTCATGATGTTAAAATCGTGCTGGGAGATTTTAATGCCAAAATAGGCCGGGAGAATGTCTTTAGCCCACCAGTCGGAAAATTTAGTCTGCATACTGACACATCGCCAAACGGAATCAGACTAAGTGATTTCTCTGCAGCAAGGAACATGGTAATTAGCAGCACACGATTTGACCACAAACACATTCACAAGGCAACGTGGATATCTCCCGATCAAGTAACGGGAAACCAAATTGATCACGTGGTAATCGATATAAGGCACGCGGCAAGTGTCTAAGACGTACGAGTGATCAGGGGTGCGAACATCAACTCGGATCACCACCTCACTGCAGTGAAGGTGCGTACTAGGCTAAGCAGCGCGAAAACCCTGCGTATCCAGGCACAGAGAAAGCTGGACATCGCTAAACTGCAGACCGCGGAGATAGCCAACGCCTATTCAAATCAACTCACTCAAATACTTCGTGATGCTCCGGAAAACTCCGGAAAACACTAGCGTACAATAGCAATATCACGGAAATATCACTTTTGCAGCCTATTGATGTCTGAAAATTGTATACCAATCCGAGGCGATAACATCGAGTGTACCCCTCCTAGCCAAGCTGAGATAACAACTATCATATCTCGCCTTAAGAACGCAAATGGTCTTCCAGCTGAGTTGTTTAAGGTGGATGGAGGGAGACCTAGTTTTAAGCATGCAATAGCTCATAGAGAATATTTGGCTTCAGGAGAGCATGCCAGAGGATTGGAATCTCAGTGTGCTATGTCCTATCTTGTTGCGAGCACTGGATCGCAAGGGGTCCCCACGTTGGCGACCAGGGCAGTTTCTGCTTACACCAGAAACGAGGGGGTTAAACCAGTAGGGGCGGCTGCGCGGTGACTTGGGGATGAATTTATGCTATGGACAATACAGGACCGGCACATCCTACGATGGCTCATTGGAGCGGACCATTCAGTTCCCAGTAAAAGGAACACATACCACCGGTGTGGCCGGCAGTGTGATCCAACAATGGGGCGGGCGGCTCTTCATTCCACAGGGCATACGGAAGGCAGGTTAAACCTAGCATCAAAGGATGAATTGTGTAGCCGACCGAGATAAGCTATGTTTGGTTATATATGTGATCGGGCAGGGAAATGAAAAAATAAATTTTTTTTTTTCTTATGGCGTCGTCTAGTAGTCGAATGTTAGAATGTAAATAAGTGAATGACAGAAACAGACAAGGTATAATGAAGAGGACAAATTGTTGTTGCCAGATGGGAAGTGTCGGCAATAGTGTGTACAATAACTTCATTGATAAAAAAATAAACTAGGTTCGCGCGTAGAGATGGCGCAGAGAGAAAATGTAAAGTTTGACGTTGGAATTTAAAAAAAAGATGTCTGTCAGGAGGGAAAATTAACGGCTCAGCGGGAATGAATACGATATTGCGGGTATAAAAAGGCAAATACGGACAGAGTGAAGGAGAGTCATTAAAGCAATATTATAAAGAGCGCAGCAAGTGTCAGACAAATAAATTAAAGAAAGTGAAAAGTGTATTCGAGAAGAAAATAATAGAGGTTAGTTAACCACAAAAAGTTTTCATATGTGAAATAAAAGGAAAATAACCTAAATATGAAAAAACATTTTTAGGTAAAATTTACCAATTCGTGTGCCTAAGAACAAGCTAAAGGGGATAGTAAAAGGACCTGACAGCGACAAAAAAGTGGTAAGAAGCTTTCCATCTCGAGGTTTTGGAGGCCTGCGAAAGGCGATACCAGCCCTAACCCAAACCGCATAAAATCCACGAAGCTCCCACAATTACGCCACAGGAAGTCAAGGTAGGACAAAATAAAGTGATAATTCGGGTTTACATGACGAACGGCAGAACTTCCGAAAAATCGGCCATCCAACAAACAGATATAGTCAGCGAGAGATTAGCTGAAACGATCCTACCCGTCTGTAAACCTGATATCAAACAAGCGATTTTTTCTGTCCGCCGTCGATAAAAGGGTTCTTCAACCAAATCAGCCAGCCACATCTAGCGGTGACTGGTGGCGGCAATAATAGCGACACCGAACACAGTGCTTTTCTAACTTGAAATTGCAAAAAACCGGAAGTGACGACAAAAAAATAACGACGCAGAGCTCATAAAAAGAAAAAAACAGCTTATTGGCCAAATAAAATAGAAAATATAGTAAAATTTGAATTCCAACTCCAAAAATAGAATAGGTTAGATAATAAGTTAGGTTAGTTATTGTAGTGATGTTTATGGTTAAGTGCTAAGTAAATGTTTAAGATTTTATTGTAAAGGGTAAGCAAAGTATAGGTTTGAGGCAGGAAGAGTAGTTCGTTTTGGCTCGTGCAAGGGAGGTAATTAAAGTCCCTATATATTTAACACCACTTAAGTGAGCTCATTTAGGTAGGTCGCATGTAACGGTCCGCGCTGGAAATTATAGAAAATTAAAGTGGCCCAAACTTATCTATTTGTGAATCCTAGTGTTAGTTTTGTTGTCTGTGAGACGTATGTCCATGTTTAGATTAGATAAGTGAACGATGTTAAGAAATATTATATTAAAATAAAACATGTATCGTATGTGTGAAATTATGAACTGGTAATTGTTTAATAGTGAGGGAGGGGGGGCTGAAGATATGAGGTAAGGCGAATAAATTTTCAGTGTAGAAAGAGGGGCCCAATAGAAAAGAGATCGGTAGGATCGGGTCATGGTAGGGAGGGCGAGTTGCGGGATTACATCATCATGTCCCGTAGGGATTAATAAAATATCGGGAACTGTGTTAGGGAATAAAGATAAAGTTAAAAGTTTACCAGATAAATTTTTTTTGTGCGTGTTTTGGCGTAGGACATGGCGGGTTGAGAACCGACTTGAGAGCCGCTGAGCTGGACGATGGCCAACCTAGTGCCACAGAAGAACACGTAACAATCTACAAAAAAGGTGACCGTAGTGAGTGTAAAAACTACCGTGGAATAAGCATCTAACCGATTGCGTATAAGGTCCTGTTTAGCATACTGTGTGAACGTCTAAAGTCAATTTTGGAAAACCTGATTGGATCTTATCAGTGCGGCTTAGGACCAGGCAAATCCACGACTGATCAGATATTTACACTACGGCAGATTCTTGATAAAACCCGTGAGATGCAAATCGACACTTACCACCTCTTTGTCGATTACAAAGCTGCCTTCGATAGTCTCATCAGGCATCGACTATACGAAGCCATGTCTGAGTTCGGTATCCCCGCGAAGATTATTTGTCTAGCCCGTGTACCCTTACTAATACCAAGGATCTATCTGTGCCATTCGATACGACGAGAGGTCTTAGACAGGGTGATGGTTTGTCATGCATACTGTTCAACAAAGTGATGGAAGAAGGTGTTAAGGAAAGCAGCGGTTAACATGTCTGACACCATATTTAATAAGAGGTTCATGCTGCTCGCATATGCCGATGATATCGACATTATCGGTCGAACGATGCGAGAGGTAACAGCTGTCTTCTCATCTGTTGAAAGGGAGTCAGCGAAAATGGGGTTGGCAGTGAATGAGAACAAGACGAAGTTAATGGTATCATCGAACAAAGTGTCCACCCGTTGGGGACGCAGTGTGAACGTTGAAAACTATTGCTTTGAGGTAGTAGATGAATTTATCTACCTCGTATCCGCCATGGACAAAAACAACAGTGTCAGAAATAAAAGGGAAAATAGTGCTCGCCAACAGGTGTTTCTTTAGGCTACGCGAGCACCAAAGTCAAAGCTGTACCAGGTCCTAATTTTACCAGTCCTGTTGTATGCGTCCCAATCTTGGGTGCTTACACAGGCGGATGCAGCTCATCTGACGGTGTTTGAAAGAAAAATACTCCGCAAAATATATGGACCCATTTGCGTAAACGGCGGATTTAAGATTCGGTTGAACCATGAGCTGTACGAGTTATACCAGTTATACCACGACATTGATGTGGTCAAGCGAATCAAAGTGCAACGATTACGCTGGCTTGGCCATGTCGTGCGGATGGATGACGAAACTCCAGCGCCAAAGACCTCGAAGGACGGCGCTAAAGAGGGAGACCGCGACTACGTTGGAAGGACCATGTGGAGGAAACACTTACGCTGCATGGTAGGACTGACTGGAGACGGTGCGCACAAGATCGAAGCGAATGGAAATCTCTAATCATTTCGGCCTCTGACTTAGACACTAAGATATAAATATATATGTTGTCAAGTTGTTTTTAAGGCTAATAATAATAATAATAAACTGCAATATGGATGGACATATGGTGCAACCGATTCTGGCAAACTGTGTCGAACCATGGCCCGGAATTTACTTTGATTTTGGCACGGACCAAAAGTATACGGATTTGAAAAATATTGCACGTCGAAATTTCAAATATTCGAGGAAAGTGAATTTATGAACCGATTTGAAAGATGTTTTGCCTTTAGATAGTGCTTTGAAAAATCTTCAAAAAAAACATGCTTACATGTATATATTCTCTCATTAAGGTCAAGATATATTTGACAAAATAAAAAAAATGTCGTTTTTGGACGAGGTTGATTTAGTATTTTTAAGGTGATCTCAGTTTTTCTTGAATTGTAAAAATACTTATATCGTTTATAAAATTCTGAATGAAATTGCTGAAAAAATGATGCAAATACGTTGCTCCAATCAAAAGTTATAAGCATCGCAAGTAAAAATTTCCAAAAAAAAGGCGACTATATCCTTTCTTTTGTAAAAAAAAAGTTTCTTCTGACAAGGGAAGCCAAAAATACCAATTTTTTTTTTAAAAAAATGTTATTTTGTTTTTGAAGTTTTTTTTTGACCACATACTTCAACACGTATTTCAACTTCTCTGCCATAAACAAAGACAGTGTGGCCATTATAGTACGAATTTCGAAATTTTGGAACATATTTTCCCCGTTTTGGAAATTTGAATATTTGGTTGTAAGATATGGCAACTTACTCTTATCGGTTTTTTAATGACAATTTTATGTACATTTTTTCAAAATTTCGTTAAGATATTCCAGTCCGCTTGAATTTAGCCTATTTTTCATATAAGATATTATTTCTCCAAAAAACACCTTTTGACAAAATTTTACATTTTACTCAGAACAAATGTGTTTTTTAATAATTTTTATAAATTATTAAACTTCATGTTATTCCCCTCCAAATGAAAATAAATCAAAAAACAATAAACAAACCAAATTTGATTTAATATTTCCTCGATAGGAACTTTATTTGAGTTGCAAAATTACCTTTGAATGGTACGATCAGCAAGTGGATCTAATTACGAATGTTTTTACATGTTCAAACAAGGATATAAGAAGTGGCCTCCGTCTACTCGTTAATTTGTATTTACTCCAATGCAACAAATCTAACAGCAAGAGGGAGACAAAAAAGAGGGTTGCCAACAACCCTAGGATTTCAGAGAAAGTGGGGACAATGGTACGCACTGCAAATCAAGCTTAAACACTCACTTCTATATATTTCTCTCTATACTTACACTTTTTTACCAACGACAGTAAACCTTGCTGGAATTTGAACTTACTACCTCGCCTATGAAGATGCATTAGAAATTGTGTGACTGAAACTAATCATAAGCTGTTTAAGAAAAAAACACACGAACACCTTTTCGTTACCTTTTCTTCTCATGCCTTCGTGCGTTTTAAAAAAAGCAAGACAAAACAAAGTTGTATGGCAATAGATTCTTGCATATGCATATTCAAAAAAAATTGCTGAAAACAGCAATTTGTACGTAATTCTTATGTTTTATGATTCTGAATATCTCCCCCATTTTGCCCCATCACCCACTGTTTCCACGGGACGCTCCACATTTCAGCCCATTACCAGGAATAGTGTCTGGGCCTATTTCATGGAGAGCAGTGGAAATAATTGTTAGTAATTTAAATAACTCCTAAAAGATAGCTATCTTTAATTATGTTTTACAAAAACTAGGTGACAAACACCACAACTTGACCGCTCAGGGCTTCAAGAGGTAAAATTATCGCTGCTAGTAATTAAAAGTTTTGACGCTATGATAATCCAATAGTAAGTTTTGTTTAATTTCACTTAATATTGGAGAATACTTGCTTCAACTGCCGGAGGGTGGTACCGGAGAAGTTAGAATTTCAATATGTACCTCAATTGAAAACTAAATGGCAAAATGCACAATTGTATTCCAATTTAGTTAATTTATTAATATATAAAGAAGAAACAAATCAAAATTTATATTCTAAATTTGAGAACATTAAAAACGTATAAATTTATAACACATTTGTTGTTGTTTGACATAATTATATATTAAAATAAACCTTAGGTGGTAGAAAAAAATGTAAGGACATCAATGATTGTGAAAAAAAAGAAATGCATTGAATAAAATAAGGGCTCGAAAACGAAATATGTAGGTATTTTTTTTTTGCAAATGCCACATCAGGAATTGAAAGATAAAAGTGTAGAAATGGAAACATAGTCGTAACATAGAAAATAAAAGCAGTATGCTGTACATAATTGTGTTATTTTATATGTATGTACATAATATTAAGTCGGAATAGTGCTCAGCATTAACTTTTTGGAGTTGTTTTTAGATAATTGAAAGTGTTGTAAAAAATAATAAACAAATAACATTAAATCTTAAATTAATTAATAAATGATTGCGAACAAATACAACAATTAGATCATACAATTATTGGGTATGTACCAGTAATTAAATGTTCAATAACCAAATTCAGTAGATATTTGGGGCGTATGTGTTTCATAACATCTCTCGCACACACACACACACACTTCTGATAACAAATTCCTGCAGTAGTAAATATGGAAGGATTACAAATCATTTTGAGACATTCATATAAATTTGGTTACATGCATAGAGCTACATTTTATTAGATTATGTTACACCAAAACAAAACTTTTGTAAAAACATAAAAAATAATGATGCTTGCGGAATGATAACATTTTGTTTTATTTAACGTAAACTATAATATAACTGAAAGGTAGATGAAAAATGCCACATTTTAAGTTAGTTCCCGTAAGGAGCACAGATTATGGTATGTATTTGTATAGAAGTAAACTCCTCTCAATTCAATGCAAGACACAGCACCATGTTCAAAAAGTACATAAGATATAGCAGCGGTCTTCGTTTTATATTTTACATTTCGCCAGATGACTGGAGTCTAGTGACAAAAATTCCTCCCTTTTTGTCAAATACTCTTTGTAGCGTAAGTGAGCATACCTGAAAAGCATACATATATTAACATTAGGCACAGATAGATATTTGTATATTTACTTACTCGACGTAGTCAAAATCTATTGTGGAATGTTCGGCTTGGATGAGACACCATATTACCCAGAAGAAATGAGAGGCTAACGCGAATTGATTAACCTGGATGTAGAGACGATCCACTTCGGCATCACATACGTCAGTTCTTTGTAGGTAGGTCTGCAGATATACTCTAAGCCATTGCAATTGAAAGTCACGACCGGGATAACGTGTGTAATCGACTGTGTCGACACCAGCGAATTCCGTAAAGTGATTGCCGATGTCAAATGCTTGGAAATTATAGTCTGCATATTCGTAATCGATGAAGGTCACAGTTTTTCGAGATTCTGTGTAAACAACATTGCCCAGCAATAAATCGTTATGCGCAAACACAACAGGCGACTCCAAAGACTCCAATCGTTTATATAGTTCGGCAAACTCATCACGCAGGCGCTTAATAGGCAAAAATGTGCCTTCAAGTCTATTCAAAGTCCAAACAAAAGACCGAAAAAAGAGATGAAGATTCAATGATTAGTACGATTTCATGAAGATACAATATTGTACATAACAGACATGAACATGCATGATCGCTTGTTTTGTTTCTTTGCTTTTCATTCTGTTGTGGGACAACCGATTTCTGATCTGATTGCTTCTATCTACAACGAAACGAATGCGAACGAAGGACGAACGACGGATATAACAACGAAGTGTCAACAAAAATCGTTGCTGAACACGCAAGCCAACCAATCACCCTCGTCGGGCTTTTGCGTTCGTACTCAATCCGATCCGTTCGCCTCACGGGACGACCGCACTACGAGCATTTCTATAAAATAATGAATTGTTTGGCATATTGCAACAAAATAGGAATCAAACATCACTTCTTATGCATGAAATATACCTTTTTTGTTTGTTGGCATCGCTGAATCGTTCAGGTACTAGATCAAAGAAACTTTGCGTCTTCCTCCAAAGCATCGGTACAGGTTTTGCGGAAGCGTTTCCATCGCCATCGGGTCTTACTATTCTGTGCATTTCGGCCATTCGCTGAGCCACCAACGACCACACTTCAGGCTGCAGAACGCTGTCAGTATTGAGGGTAACACCAGGTACAAAGTCATACACCAGTCCATTGTTAAAGGTCGCATACAAAGTTGGCGCAAATCCATACGAATGCAAAAGAATGATATTTCTGGTTTCAGCTTTGCGATCTATGAGCAGGTCTGTTTTGTTCCCATAAACTCGCACAAGCACTACGCCACTGGTTGATTTTCCACACGAACTAGAGTTGGCCGAGACCAGTGATTCGGAATCCGTGTCGGCGTCAGCGTCGCTGAGGTTGCCAGAATCATTGTTATCGTCGTCGGCATTCTCATTGTGTCGTTCCCTGCTTGTACTGGCGGTCGTACTAAAACGTTGAGTATCATCGCCACCAGAACAAATTTGGACACTATTTACGCCATTGGCAATGGAAGTGATTTCGTAATCATTTGGAGGATTGTAAAAACAGCCAACAAGTTTATTCGTTATACCGTCAGTAAATTTCTGCAAGACACAAAAACTTTTACGTAAGAAAATAATAACATTTCTAAATGGCAATAAAATGTTTAATTACACTTATGATTAGACAGAATAGACACTGATAAAATTCACTAGAAATTTATTGCGCAAAAGTTTTTTTTGGGAACATATCAGGGGATTAACGAGTAATACTACATAGTAGTTCTAAAACATACTAGTTCGAACTAGAACAGAAAATTCCGAACTAGCTCAATATTATTACAAAAGTACATTCCCCATAATCCTATGACATTTCCATCCATGTTAAATGAAAGGTAAACTATACGAGGTCCAAACGATGATTCCAATGTTTGAGTGTAAAATTCCATATGACTTCTCGTGGTCAATAAGCTTATTACACCTATTCCTATACCTGTTTTTACAAGTTTTTTACACAATTTAAAAATAATAGAAGTTCGAGAGAAATCTACTTATCCTGTTTTTCACGTTTTTTTAATTTAAACTTATCTTTTTTAAGGTCGGGTTTATCATAGACGGACAAAAACATCATGTTTTTATTTTGATGGATTTATATTGATGGCTTAATATGAAAAGGTTGTATCTTGTTTTATACAATATATTTTTTATGTGCATTTGTTTATTACTTGATATCCTGTACAACAAGAAAATTTCTTATAATTATAGTACAGGAATTATAGATGTTAAAAAATGTGTTGAAACAAAAAAGGTTTATAAACAAAAATAAATAAGTAAAATAAAAAAAATGATTAATATAAAATCGTTTTAACAATATAAGGAGAGAATGGAGAGAAACCTATCAGACAAGTAAATTTTTATATAAAAGCATTCAATTATTATTATCGTGGGTTTTATATAAATCCGTGATATGTTTCTTAAATTTATTAGCGTTTCTGATAGTTTGGATGCTGTTAATAAATAAAGAATTTATGGACATTATAAATAAGACCTAACTAACAAATAAGTACAAAATCGCTCCAATTCTATTCAGCTTTTCCTCCCCCTGTTAAGTATAAAAAAATTGAGATACGACCTTTTCATTTTTAGCCGTCGATATGTAGTTTAGAGTGGGTCAATTTGTATGGCTTATAGAAACTTCACCAAGCGTGTATCAAAATCGTAATCTACGATGAATTCTTAGAAAGTTTGCCCAAAAAAACATGGATCTTAACCCATTAACACCCAAAAGGAATCTGCTGAAAAAAAAAATTGATTTCATTGCTTTTTATTATTCCATTAGGAATGAAATAAAATGTTTTTAATTAAAAAACTTAAAATTTACACTTGTAGTCTACAGCATTTATAAATGTATTTACAATGAAAAAAATAACGTATTAACTTATGGTTATAGAGCTTTAACCATGTGTCCTCATATGGGGATAGTGAGCGGTAATTGGTTAAATCAAAATCCTGGTAATTCAGCAAATTGTAAAACAAGATAAAAATCTTCCAAATCATATTAAAAAAAAGTTTTGTCAAAAAAATCCGAATCAATTCCAATTGTTTTGTGTCTTTGCAAAAAAAGAAAATTTGCTTCTATCTTTGTCACGTCACGTCAACCTGTTTACGACTGTCACATACATATGTGACCATGGAATTGTCCATATACAATTGTTTATAGAGTTTTTAAATTAACTTAAAAATTAATGGAAATCAGAATCATTCAATGAGTGCAAAAATAGAAAAAAATACAATTCATTTAACAAAATTTTAATTTATATAAAAAATTAATGATATTTTATTTAGTTTTAGGTTCCAATAATGACTTTGTTTAATTCTGATCGGTTTTAGGATGTATTATTACAAGTTGAAAACATTTGTAGTAGAAGGAAAAACAAAAGAAATGTTAAAATCATTTATAAAGCTTTGTTATTTGGTTTGACGCTTTGTGCAAGTCCGCATCGTGTTCGTACGACGCAAAGGCTGCAGTATCATCAGGAACTTATGTATTAATTTTTTGTTTCGGCTGAGATTTTTTCAACTGAGCGATGAAGAGTTTAGGTGAAGTTTGTTCTTCTGAAATTCGGTTACGAAGTTGATCTTAACTTCATAAGTCTGCGAAACGGTTGAACTTATACTGGCAACCAATTTAACACGAATTAAAGCTGTTTCGTTTGCATTTTTATTAACTTTTAATTATGTCATGGTGAATATGATTCACAAAGTTTTGGAATTTCGGCTGGACCCAAAATTGATATTTGCATTCGGCGTCGTCGCACAACGTCTTTTGTAATGTTTTTTGAATGTATTTTCCTAAGATCGTTCTTTATTGTTTGGATGAATCTATCTGGCATTCCATTTGAAGATTGGACGCTGTTCGATTTTTCCTTCACACATGATCTAAATTAATCAGATATAAAGTTATCAAAAATTTATTTTCACCTTCTGAACTGTATAATATTTCTGGTAAGTCAAAAACTTATTTATGATCTTTCAATGGCAACCTACTAAATAGATCCGAACTGTGGTAATTTATCCCTTTCCTATGTATATTCGATAAGGCAGCATCCGAGGAGAATATGTTGTTGTAGCGGCTTAAGATTCATCAAAATCGTAAATTTCCGACCATTTACCAAAATGTTAAACTAAATAATTTGAATAAATAAAGTGCGTATTTATCCAACAGAGAATAGTTCGTTCGATCGGTGCACCCTACGACCCCCCGTAATATTATTTATTCAGTTTTTCAGGTTTTTATTTTGTTTGTAACACCCTAATTATGCATACTTCTTTTAGAATTTGTTAAGATTATAAAATATATAAAAATTCTGTTTTTAAAGTACATATATATTTTTATTCATTAACGTCAAAAAACTAAAATTGATCGGATATCGTTTCGATCGGATAACAAGTGACGATGCAACATAATAATTGCCATTTCGGGGGGTCGAAAGGGGGTACGGTTTTTGTTATCCGTGCCCGTGTACTGAGAATGTTAGGTGAATAAGTTTAACACTGTTGTCATTTCAATAATGACTCAGAAAATAACTCGCCCCAATACCGACTACAGTATTGCGCCGATGTTGGACCGTTTGTATTTTTTTGAATGTTTGAAATGTATTTCCAAACAAATGTGCAATTGGAAACAAGTGAAGCATTCTCGACAGACCAAACCTACCACTTTTATTTATTTTATTTTGCTGCACAAATAGAAAACCGGCTTCTCAATATAAATGTTGAGCATCAAACCCATTTCCTAAAGTAACTCCGTATAGACCTTAGAGAATAAAAAACAATTCATTATCTTTTAAAAGCGCCGATTTTAAAAACATAGATGACATTGAATTTTATTTTCAAAACAAGCTCTTCAAAAGACTATTGATAAAAAAAATATCATTTAAATTGTAGGAACAATTGAGTCAATCACCGCCGTACACAACTATTTGGCATTGTTGGTTGCACTTGTATAACAAGTGTCTAAACAATATTTTAAATTCAAATTTATTCGTGCAAATGCCATTATTATGGGCTTGTTACGATGCTCATTCATAAACTCGTGACGCAAAATAATTATGAAAATGGCAGTACATCGTTCTTTCGAGAAACTTTCGTATCCATGAGTGATCTCAAACCAATATCATGATATGAATAATAAAAAATACGTTTCCATTGTATCGGAGTACAAAGCGAGAAGCGCAAACACAAAACAGCGGAATGAAAATATATAATTTATTATTAGTAATTGTAGGACCGCCGAGAGATTAGATAAAAGGTGAATGCTATGTACCAGTGGCAGCAGAACATAATCGTTGTGCGTGCCAACAATTAATGCATATACATGCCATTCTATTAAAATGAACCGTAAGACGAATTGTTTGACAGCTACAACTGTGGCATGATGAATAATCATAGTTATTAAGAAACTGATTGTACTAGTCAATTGATACATAATACAGAGAAAAATAAAGTCCAAAATTGTATGGAGATTTCTAAACACAATTTGAGAGCTTCACTTTTTTTACTAAAACACCATCTAATAAAAATAAAAATTCAATTAGTGCTAATAAGTTTTTGCAGAAAAATGGTATAACTGATGACGTGAGCAAAAATTTTGTCATTTCTTAAGACAAAAGTTAATAGCAATAGTTTTAAATAAATATTGCAACATAAAGAAATATCAATCCAACGGAGTGTACAACAACACAATAGACCTTTATTTAAATAACTGTTTTACAGAAAAAATATTGGACAAAATGTTTAAAATTTCCTTAAAGCTTTTCAACAAAATTTTTTTTTAAATTAATTTAATTTTACTTCAATTAATTTTGTTAGGTAGAAATATGAAAATACTAAAGCAAATATTTTCATTGGCAATTAATATAAAACTTATACATTTATTAGACGTTCACGACGATTTGACCCCATCTGAAACAAACGAGGGGGTGTGTTCTTCTTCACACTGTCGAATTCAAAACCACGTGTGATATACTTTTAAAATAATTTAGTTTGTAATAGTTCAACCGTTAATTTTATACCCAATTTCAGCAGTTCATTAGATTTAGCAATTTCGAACACCATAAACCCACTTTGCGTGTCATAGTTTCTCCACCACTGTCATTATCTGCTAACATTCTTACGAACATGAGTCACAAATTTCACATGCTTTTGCCAAAATGCACTAGGGCTCGTGCAAACTGCCTGATAAGATACTGATTACAAATAATTAACAAGACACGCAGATGTCTAGAATTATAATACGTTCAATCTGCTATATATCTAGCCGCATATATGAGGGACAATAAAAAGATTATAAAATATTGATAGAAGTTGTATTCCAAGTAACCAGTGCCATAACTTTAATAGCTAATCAACAGATTCATGTAGGTATTTTATTAAGAAATAGTGGAATCTTGTTAATAAAAAAAACATTGTCCGTCTAAATAATTTATTGAATCATATTGCTTTTTTTCTATAATAGGATAATAAAATGTCTACGTATTTCATAGCTAGTTTGATAATTCAGAATCTTTAGAATCTAATAAAATGAACACCGGTATGTAACACTTGTCAAATTTGCTAAAAGACTTTTAAGGCCCGGCTTGATTGCTTTGTTTATAAACAAATATCGGCCGTGGCAATCATAATATAAATTATATCAATACGTCAGTCAAATGAAAGATTTGTCAAATCGAGACAAATTTGTATGATTCTCAAACAATAGCACCATTGTATTTTGTGATGTTGGAAATAAAAATTCGGAAACATAACATAAGTTATAACTTATTATCGACCGAATTTGATGAATTTCTGGAAGTAGTAAATATACTATCTGAATATAACCGTAGGCTATACGACTTTTTATCTCCAGAGAGATAAAATTTGATCAACAGATAGTATTCGGCATTACAGATATGTAGATGTTGCCGCTCTTCTTGTCATTGTATATTTATTATTATCACTACCCCTTTTTAAATGTCATCCTTAAGTATCATCTTTCTCTCTCTTATTTTTGTAGTAATAAAACGATCTTAAATTCATGAACACGCGTCTTTTTTCAGTCCGCAAACATTTAGCTATCACGGCATTATTTTTGGTCCTTCGTAACCGAATTCGTTTTATTATCGATTCAAACCATCGCGTTAACATTATTAAATTGTATTTATTAATTAAAACAATTATTTCATAGAAAAGTTTAAGTGCTCGCAAAAACAACAACAATAAAAACCACGCGGTAACAAAACTGTCTTCATTGTTGTTGGAGACCATTTAAGCTTAAGCAAAGCCTAACTGTTTTTTACAAAAAAAAACACTTACATAATGTCTGCAAATTCTGTAAAAACACGTGACTCAGCTCGCAATGCAATAAAAAGATATTTGTCAGCAACCAAAACTGACAATAAATTGCAAGGCGACATCGACTTAGTGCAGAGTTTAATGAATCTGCTTCAAGAGCAGTGGACACGGTTTAACGCAGCTCAAGACGAAGTGGAGGTGTCTTGTGGTACGGAGACTCAAGAGGGTGAAGAACAAGCACGAATACAGACCGAAACATGGTACATGGAGGCGCAGGCTAATTTAAACCGCTTAGCAAAATCTCTTGCCCTGGCATCCTCGCCTACTTCACAAACCGCACCAGTACAAAGTGCACCATCGGGGTCTTCGACCACTGGAGCCACTTGGTCACTGCCGACAATGCAGTTGCCAAAATTCGATGGCGATCCAACAGAATGGATAACTTTCCACGACACATTCATGTCGTTAGTAGAAGCCAATCGAGCAATGTCGGGTACCCAGAAGATGCATTATCTTCGAAACTGTCTTCAGGGCGAAGCACTGCAGCTGATTAACAGCTTCAAGGTAAGCGACGCAAATTACGAAGAAGCCTGGTCGCTGTTGAAAAGTAGATACAAGGCAATGCGTGTTATAGTAACACATCATCTCAACTCCATGACGGCAATTGAACAAGCTCCAAATGACTCCGCATATGAAATCAAAAAAGTGTTCGACACCTTGTTGCAGCATGTCAGAGCCCTAAAAGCCCTGGGACGTCCCGTAGACTTTTGGGACGATTG
The DNA here is from genome assembly GCA_964034835.1 of Muscina levida. NCBI lineage: Eukaryota > Metazoa > Arthropoda > Insecta > Diptera > Muscidae > Muscina > Muscina levida. The sequence continues at coordinate 111,261,314 of OZ035882.1, read as the reverse complement.
GCTAGTCCATATGGTGGTTTCAAAGTTGGCTTACGAGACTCGGAAGCAATGGGAATTGTCGCTGACTGAAGACGAGCTTCCGACATTCGATGAGCTACAGTCATTTATCGAGAAACGATGCCGCTCTTTGGGCATGCTGCAATCTGTCGTTCAAGAGCAGCCAAAATCTTCGTCAAAAAAGCCAATGAAATCATCAAATGTGCTACATGTTAATGCCACAAACGCAAAGTCAGGCAAACCGCGTGGCGACTACGAAAAATGTTGGTTCTGCAGCGACAAACACAAAATTTACGCTTGCTCAAAATTCACTCAACTAGACACAAACGCAAGACTAAAAGTCGTCAAGCAAAATAACGTCTGCTTAAATTGTCTTAGTAAAGCACACTCTACAGACAGCTGTAGGAGCTCATCTACATGCCGAACCTGCAGATTGCGACACCATACAATGTTGCATGATGCAGCTACAGCTCCGCTATCACACGCCACACACACTACAAACGCTACTTCACCCGCACATCCCGCAGCTGGTCACACCGCATCAGCTCAACCCTCAACATCCGCTTCGGCACCTTCGTTCACACCCGCTTGCTACGCTTCATCCGCAACCAACGCTCAATCCGCGTCGAACACCGTATCCTCGCATAACGCCGCTTCTGACGGCGCTATACTACTCGCAACCGCTCTTGTACGTGTGCAAGACGCCTCTAGACGTTGGCAACCTGCGCGTGTCTTGTTTGATAGTGGATCTCACGCAACTTTTGTCACCGAATCCTGTATACAACGACTCGGAATTCCCCGCACCGCATCATCGATTGACATCTCTGGAATTGGATCATTAACTGGTTTAAAAACGCACGGCGAAGCTACAATCGCCATATCTTCGCGCTTAGCCGACCAAGGCACCATAATTAGTGCACAAATTTTAAATAAAATTACTAATGACCTTCCAACATCCAATTTACAGACATTCGCTTGGCCGCATATACAAAACTTGACACTAGCAGACCCGCATTTCAGCCAACCAGGACCCGTCGACATTCTGCTTGGTATGGATGAGATGGAGAAGTTTTTGTTAACAAACATACGAAAGGGCGAGTCTGGTACTCCAATCGCACAAGAAACTACACTCGGTTGGGTACTCTTTGGCCGCGCTGGTAATACTAAGAGCACAAACTCTGCAAGCGTACAAGTACTCCATTGCGATACCAAATTGGTACAGACTCTTGCAAAATTTTGGGAGCTTGAAGAGCTACCACCAAGGAAACATCTGACCGCTGAAGAAAAATATTGTGAAGACCACTTTAACAATACGCATGAACGCGCCTCAGACGGGCGTTACATTGTACAACTTCCCTTTAAGCCACATGTGGAGCTGGGTGAATCCAGAAGCATAGCAGTACGTTCTTTGTTGCGCATGGAAAAACGACTTGCTACCAGCGACGATCTGCGCTTACAATACAACGCCTTTATGAAAGAGTTAGTTGACATGCAGCATATGGAGGTGGTAACGGACATACCCGAACGCTGTTATTACATGCCGCACCACGCAGTCGTAAATGACACCAGCACTACAACAAAATTACGAGTAGTCTTCAACGCGTCCGCAAAGTCTGCAAATGGTAACTCGCTCAACGACGCTCTCATGGTAGGCCCGCAGCTGCAACGCGATCTATTCACTGTACTTATGAGATTCAGGTCGCATCGGTACGCTGTGACTGCCGACGTAGAGAAAATGTACAGGCAAGTACGTGTATCATCGAAGAATCAAGACTTTCAACGAATTGTTTGGCGTTCTAATTCATCTGAGCCTATTCAGGACTACCGAATGCTTCGCGTGACATATGGCGTAGCATCCGCATCGCACCTCGCAGTCAAGGCGCTACAACAAACAGCATGCACAGATGACCCTACACTCAAAGAGGCTGCTAACGCTATTCTGAATGATTTCTACATGGATGATTTTCTAAGTGGCGCATCAACAATAAATGCACTAGTATACCTTCAGAGCAACGTAACTAAGCTTTTGTCTAGTGGCGGCTTCGATCTTAGAAAATGGGCAACGAATTGTAAGCAACTTCACGCACACCTGCCAGATCGCTCGCAAAATGTGTCACAATATATCGCTGCTGACGAGGAAGTACGCACACTGGGTCTCATCTGGAACACCGAGCATGACTTTTTTACATTCACGGTATGTTTTAAACCGCCACCCGCAATTATAACCAAAAGGGCGTTTCTGTCAGAAGCTAGTTTGATGTTCGATCCAATGGGATTTATAGCCCCAGTCACCATCAGGTCGAAGATTTGGTTTCAACAAATCTGGGAAACTAACGCAGATTGGGATGATGCTGTTCCGCCAAACATCGCTAAAGCATGGTCTCTCCACCGTGAAGATTTAAAATCGCTTGAAACGCTTCAACTTAATCGCTGGATTGGCACCGACCTCAACGCCATGCGTACAGAGCTCCACGTATTTGCAGACGCATCTGAGCGTGCTTATGCTGCCGTTATTTACGCGCGTACTGTTGACCCAAACGGAAACGTCACTATCGCTTACGTCACGGCTAAGGCCAAAGTCGCACCTCTAAAAACAACCCGTCTTCCCCGGCTTGAACTGTGCGCCGCTCACCTCGCCGCAAAACTTGTAAGGTCAGTAATCTCATGTTTTGAAAGCACCGCATTTAAACTCCACGCTTGGACCGATTCAACTGTCACTCTTGCATGGTTGCAAGGCCATCCTAGTAGATGGTCAACGTTTGTTGCAAACCGTGTGGCTGACATACAAGAAGTGCTGCCTGCTGAATGTTGGAATCATGTGCGCTCTGAGTGCAATCCCGCGGATTGTGCTTCACGAGGCGTTTCACCAACTGAGCTATTAAATCACCAATTGTGGTGGCAGGGCCCTAAATGGTTGCACCACGCATCTATCTCCAGTAAACTAGATAACGAAGACCAGTACGTCACCGAGTTGGAGTTGCGTTCAAGCAGAGTACATTCACATGTTGTACAAGCCGAAGAAGCTTGGAAGTTCTTAGAACGATATTCGTCATACGGAAAACTAAAACGGGTCACCGCATATGTGCTGCGCTTTATACACAACTTACGTGCAAAACGCTCGTGTTCGGAGCTGAAGTTGGGGCCGCTAATTTTTGAAGATTTAGCTGCGGCAGAATTAGCCTTAATAAAATACTCGCAAAACTACGCCTTTTCGAAGGAAATCAGCTGCTGCCGGGAACAGAGACCAATACCGCGACGAAGCAGCCTATTGCGCTTGCAACCTTTCCTTGACAATTCTGAAATTCTGCGAGTAGGTGGCCGCATAGCTCGCGCGAAATTGGCGGTTGATCAAAAATTCCCGATACTACTGTCTAAAGGCTCGCCTCTTGCTAGTTTGATCATAAGCGACATACATCGTTTCACAATGCATGCTGGTCCGCAAAGTATGCAAGCCATTTTACTTCGTCGTTTCTGGATTGTGGACGCTCGCAATCTCGTCAGAAAAATATATCGAAATTGCGTCAAATGTCAGTTGCTGAATCGCCGGCCGCAACAACAATCGATGGGGGATTTTCCTCGAAATCGCGTGACACCAACCAGATGTTTCTTACGAAGTGCTGTAGATTACGCTGGGCCTTACTCTTTTAAATTCGCACCAGGCCGAGGGTCAAAGTCGCTAAAAGGATACATATCTTCGTTTATATGTATGAGCACTGGAGCAATGCATCTCGAATTCGTTGGTGGTCTATCAACAAACGATTTTCTCAACGCTTTTAAACGATTCGTCAATCGTCGTGGCTATTGCCGTCACGTGCACTCTGACAATGGAACGAACTTCGTCGGCGCCGATAGAGAGCTGCGCCAAACTCTTCAGCAATGCTTAGCAGATCCCGCAACAAGTGTATTCTTCCAGGATTCCAGTATCACTTGGCATTTTAACCCACCGAGCGCGCCACATATGGGCGGCTACTGGGAGGTAGGAGTTAAACGCGTCAAATATCATCTTAAACGAGTGCTTGGTGACACGCTGCTTACTTTTGAAGAATTTGCTACGTTGTTTACTGAGGTTGAGGCATGCGTAAACTCACGCCCGCTGTGCGCTGCTGAGTCATCGAATGTGGACGATCTAGATGCACTCACTCCGGGACATTTCATTCTGGGTGAACCTTTAAAATCGCTGCCTACCCCCGATATACAAGAATTTAAAGGTGGCATTCATCAGCGCTTTCAAGCCATTTCCGCAATGCGACAACACTTTTGGCGACGTTGGCGTGATGAGTATCTCACAAGTCTTCAAAAACGCGCGAAGTGGTTTCGAAAATCGCCTAACATCAACGAAAATGACATCGTAGCCATCATTGACGAACACACTTCACCTACTAAATGGAAGCTAGGTCGCGTGCTGAGATGTCATCCTGGTGCTGATGGAAGAGTCAGAGTCATTGTATATTTATTATTATCACTACCCCTTTTTAAATGTCATCCTTAAGTATCATCTTTCTCTCTCTTATTTTTGTAGTAATAAAACGATCTTAAATTCATGAACACGCGTCTTTTTTCAGTCCGCAAACATTTAGCTATCACGGCATTAGTAGATGTAGACAAAATAAAAAATAAAGAAATAAAATTTGATAAAACAAATATGTAGTATTAGGCACTGCAGATATGAAAATGCTTACAATTATATTTGGATATATACCCAGTAGGGAAAAATACTAGTTCGGAACTAGTATAAAACTAGTTCTCCATAGGGCAGTGAACTAGTTCACCTTCTATACAAGCAACTGTCTCATTTAACACGTAGTTGTCCTAGGATTGGGGGGAATTGTCCCTTTTGAACTAGAATAGAACTAGTCCAGAAATTCTAGTCGAGCGGTAGTTGATTGTCTCCTTTGAACTAGTTTGGAACTACTTTAAAAGAGGTTAATAAGAACTAGTATTATTCTAGAAAAATTTGAGCTAGTACTGTACTAGTATTTTGAATACGAAAAAAAAACATATACGACGTTCAAAATCCATTTTAATTTGGGGCAAATTTGCGATATTGTAATTAAATACATACAACAATTGAATATATTTTTTTTTATCTAAAAGTCATTTAGAATCATTTGTCTTTTCAAAATATTACTTCTAATATTATTTCAAAATTCTCTTTTTCTCATTCGTCCCCTTATAACGTTTGACTAGTTCAAAATTCGATAGTTTAGGACTAGTTCATTTTGGTAGTTCACAGTTCCATACTTTTGAACTAGTACGTTTTTGAACTAGTTTGACGATTCCCTACTGGGTATGAATGGGTCCCAAGATATTTTATATTCACAATTACACCCGGTATGATACTTGGTACGTATAGAATTAGGTAAACTTGTTTATATGAACTATTGCAAATTTTGTAGAAAGCATCTACGGAGACATTTCCCCTACAATCCTAATAGTGGGCACTCTTTCAAATGATCAAAATTTGCACAAAAAGTAAACAGACCCGTTCACGCAGACACTTAACTCCCTAAAACGTGTGTTTAATATTTGAGATACATAGATAAAACTGTGTCAGTGGATTCTACTTCGTGCTGAGGCCATTTTTCCTTAGGACATATTTAATGCTTGACATTAAGAAATGTAAATATTTTTTATAAACTACACAGCACGACAAATGAAGACTTTGAAAAACCAAAGAACTTGACAGTATTGGTTCGATTCTATTTACTATCGAAGGGTAGTAAAACTCAATACTCAGTTTGACGAGATTGTTAGCCAACTGTCGCATAATCCATTTTACACAACTCTTGTAAAACAAACTGTTTTAACAATAATGGGATTATCACAGGGAGGAAGAACATAATTGAGAAGCATCTTCATAACGTTTTAATCTGTGCTCGATATATCAGATGATGAATATATTTTTTTTAATTTTTCAATTTGAATTTCATAATGCCTTTCAATTTCAATTTTATTGTAATATATAGCCAATTGTTGGTCATGTTTGGTATGGTTTTCTTTTCTAAATATTTTTTTCGATTAAAGGAAGTAAATTGTCTCTACATTTTAAAAAAAAACTTTCAAACTAGTTAATAAGCACTACTGAAAAAGTGCTTCCATGAAAGCAGTTTTGTTTGACATTGTGACCACTACATAAATTGTACTTCAGCCATTACCAAAAAACTGCTTTTGCCTTATGACAACCCCATGTAAAATTCACTAGTGTTGATACAGTTTTCACTACTTCCACTGCATTATACTTGATTCTTTTTCATATCTTTGGAAGCAATTTGTTTGCTGGGAACTATCGAAATAACTATGTGCCCTGCCAGAAGTCGCATAATCCATTTCACACAACTTCGGAAAAATAAACTCAATTAGCACATTCAGATCATCAATACAAAACAAAACAAGAGCATATCAAAAACATTCGAAGCAGCATGAAGTTTGCGTGATATTTAAAGATATAAGATATTTAAACATTACGATAACTTTCATACGGATGACGTTTATGAATATCAAATAATATTTAGAATACGGTATCCTACATACATGGCCAAAAATGAGTAATTGCTATTTTGTCATAATTATTCATTGTTGTCATACTCAACTGAAATTAGGCTGTAACTGCCAATGATGCACGCTATTGTGAACACTGTTCGGGTGCAAGCAGAGGAAAACCCCGAAACTTCCACCAGGCGACGTTCTCATCAGTTAGTGATATCTGGGCGGTCTTGGCAAAGAATTGTACATAAGTTACATCGTTTCCCATATAATGTTCTATTGGTTCACGAGATAAAACCAAATGCGTGCGTTAAATAAAGTAACTTTCGCGCATCGTTTTTTTTTTCTTTTAACTAATTTAAAATAAATTTTATTCTTTAAATGGAGATTTGGATTCGGTTAGTCGCTAATATTTACTTATATTATATATTTTGATATTTTGCACTTAAAAAAATTTACGAACTTTGTCCAATTAGAACCATGCTAATTATCGCCTTCACCATGCACATGTTGTTCTACAACAACTGTATTGGTACCTGGTTTTGTACACAATCTACAGTTGTTATTGGGCGTAATAATGTGTTGTTATTACCAAAACCAGTTAAGATTGAAAATGTTGCTTGTTACTGTTTAAATTTTGAATTGTACTACGCTTTGTATAATGAATTTACTAATTAATGCTATATGTATATTGGATTGTACTCGTAAACATACATATGACTCATTGTTTTGAGTCATACGCAAATAAAAACATCTAAAAGCTATATATAAAATATATGCGAAAGTATTTGCCATCAAGAATAATATGTAACAAAATCCGATATTATACCATTATGACGTAGAACATATTAAAATCAGGAAAAAAAACATTTTGGGTGATGATAAAAGAACCCACCATGATTTTGGAAAAATTTTTGGCTTTTAATTGTACTTTAATCGCAGTACCGTACAAATGTTCTGTCTTGCATGGTTTTCTCTACACAATGTGATAATTGTATTTTTTTTTATATTTAACAAATGATGGTTTCCTCATTTATCCTCCTAGGACTGTAAACTTATATATTTTGTAGATAATACAACAACAATGTTGATTATTTCGTATACCATTCATAAACCCGTAGATCATTCGGTTCTCCCAAATAGTTTCGACCAAGTTGGGCTTTTTATGGCATTCGACTTTTATGAAATTTAGCAAATATGTATATTGTACTTATTTCTCCTGTTACAATGACGTATTACGTACAAACAAACAAGCGGACAGATATTTGAATTCTGTCAGTTCAGTTATTTTCGAATAGTAGACAAATACTTAGAAAACCGAAACTTTTGCCCCATCCCTTATGGTACCTCCCATACAAATGACATACTTTTATATAAATTTTTTTTTGTAAGCCTAGTTTAACATACGTATCTTTTTTGTAAGTACACTGAATTCAGCCATTTTTTGCTATAGATGTACGCTTATAAAAATGTTCCTCTGCAAAAAATATGATCTATATCGACTGATCGGTTCTGGTACCTCCCTTACAATATTACCTATTTTTGGAAAAATAATATTTTTTCCATAACTTCCAAACGGACAGGTGAAGGATATTTTAATTTAGTAATTTTAATTATCTTTGATCATTTCGGCCTCTGACTTAGGCACTAAGATATAAATATATATATATGTGTCAAGTTGTTTTTAAAGGCTAATAATAATAATAATTTTAATTATCTTGTAATAGAAGGCAAATCCTCAAAAAACCGAAACCTTTGCCACGCCCTTTCCAATATAAACAACCGAATTCACCCTCATAGTATTGCATACGTATCCTTTTTCTAAGTACACTGAATTCAGTCATATTTTGCGAAAGAGGTACGCTTGTGAAAATTTGACTCTGGCATGAGTATGGACTACATCGACTGAATCCTTCTGGAACCTCCCATACAAATTTGGAAAATTATTGTTTCTTTCATCACTTTTAAACGGACAACTAGAGGATATTTGAATTTGTTCAGTTCAATTATTTTCTAATAGTAGACAAATATTTAGGAAACCGAAACATTTGATTCACTCCTTTTGGAACCTCCCATACGAATGACATAATTTACTCTCATACTTTTACATACATATAAGAGATATAAGCTTATTGAAATTTGACTCAGGAATTAATATGGACTATATCGGCCGAACCCTTCTCGTACCTCCCATACAAAATAACCTTTTTTGGAAAATTTATATTCCCCCATAACTTTCGAATTGCACGATATTTGAATTTTATACCAGATAAATTTGTAAATAAAAATTGTATACTCCGTTAAGAATATTGTACTTTTAATAATTGTATTTTTTTTTATTTATTTACATTATATTATATTATATATATTATACTTATATTTATATAAGTATAATATTAAAATATTACTTAATATTTGTATTTACAAGTGAAACCTAAGAAATTGAGTTTTTTCTTTTGATTTTTCTTTGATTCTCAGTTTGAACCTTTCGGTACTCCCATTAAAAATTACTACATGCCCAGGAATATTGAATTTAATATTTAACTTTTGTGGGCTGTAACCTTTTCTAAAGTTTTATATGTACATACATATATCCCATTGGCAACTAATGCCTCACTTAATCTGCTGGAGGCTGTTATTATTTGATAATATTGTGTGTCTTACAAGTTCAAACAGGAAAGTACTTTCATAATCAGCATAAAGTTCATCAGTGGCAAAATTTTAGTAATGAATAGAATTCTCCTTATCTCTTGTCAATGAATAACGCATTTAAAAAAATCAATATTAACAAAATAGCTAGCTGTATTAAAAAAAAAATTAAGAACTCTTATCAGCGGTCAAAAAGTTATCAATACTAAAGTGTAAGCTCCCTATTGATATGTTTTAAACCGTCACTATTGGGAGAGAAGATCGAAAGATTAACATACAGGATCGTATAAAGAACACCATTGTATTGCAAACATAGCCGTAGTCATGTCACGTTGTGTGGGACATTCAAATAAGATAAGAGTGTTTTTCCCTTAGTTATCTATCAATCATACCATACCTTATACTCTACATAAGTGAGATTCCAATGCGGCCGGATAGATTTAATGATTTGTTTAGCACCACCAATGACATCATTCTCATCGACTTGAATAGGGATAAAAGAAACGTTTGAGCAGGACGACGTCAACGTTACACTTGGCGCTGCTTGTTTGCCATTATTGGAGCGAGTGTTGTCGAGAGCAGCGGTGGTGGAATATTCAGATGCTTTTGGGACACGTGTGATACTAGATTCAGTGTTCTCCGAGTAGCAATTGACTCTGGTTTCTGTTCCCATGCTATTGTATGACAGCATATGCAATCCAATCACAAAATCAGTTCCTTGGTTTTGTAAACGACAGGCGGCTACCTATATATAGCTACAGTCAACTGTTTTTTCAGGTTTTGTTTTGGTCCGATCGTTTATCCAATCGTATTTGTTTTGGCCTCGACGGTCCTATTAGCTGGATCTGCCAATTATACTTTGTATTTATTTACACCAACAATTTAAGTAGTTTGTTTTGGAACAGGACAATGATATTCTAATGGGATATTTGTTTATAGGAGACTGTTTCCGCAGGCAAAGACACAAGCTCGAATACACACACAATAATATTACATACGAACGGGACACAAAAGTCGCGCAGATCTTTTGTTACTCGCTTCGTTCTTTGGCACCTCCCGCTTTCTCGTTTCCTTTCCTTTTTGGATTGTTTGTTCTACAGCACAACACACCAACTGAATAATCACCACTAATATTTTTTTCTATAATCTATTTTTATCGATTTTTCACGTAATAATTCGTAGGGGTAAAAATACGTAGCCTTGTGTTGTTTCTGTTTTAACTTATTTCTGCAGATATTGTTACTAGTGCCGGATGTGCATTAAATACAAACAATTTATTCACAACTTGCAAAAAGGTCGCGTTATTGGTTCTCTGTTATTTTTTGTAAGGAATTGTGAACATGAAGTATACAAATGCGTTAAAAACACGTACAAAGTAGACAACGTTCCGAAAATACAACAACCCTCGTTGAAATCCGTTTCAGAACTAAATTGTTGTGCGCTCCTCGCAGTTTTCTTCTAACTGTCAAATAATGACGTTGCCACATTGCGTTCTTACTCCGAAATCCAAAAGTCACACAGCGTTGCCATCACATTACAAACAATAATTAAAATATGATGTTTTCACCATAGAATAATTTCATAATCCGGAGATTCCAGTAAAAATATTTAGAATAAACGTTTGGATTGTATTTGTCTGTGTTGGCATTTTTTTTTTGGGAAATTGGAAGAAAATTTATGTTGTTATTTATTAAGTAACCAATAAACTGAACTCACTCTAACTGATGAATTATATTAGTCAAATGTATATTTTTGACAGGCAAAATGTTATACAACTTACATTTACACTAATTATGAAAAGTTGCACACTAAAATCAAACATCAAAATATCCTGCTAAATGTGGGTGAAATGGATGAAAACTTTCTTAGAAAGCAAATTTAAATTGTGTATAAATTGATGTCAACCGGTTAAAAAAAATATGTTAAAACGGTAAATTAATTTGAGCAATTGAAATATATTTAATTTTGTCCTGATTTGTTAAATTCAATTGGCACAGTGGAGAAATTAGGCATATCGCCCATTTTTTACTCTGCCAAATTTTAAGTAGGACTAGTGCAAGTTGATATATTTAAATTCACTACGATAATGTCAAAATTTTGTCCAATGGAAAACTGTAAAAAATACTGTTCGTTTCCACGAAAATTGTTGAGCAACATTTGTTCGCTACGAATTGTATCAGTTTGCCGTTTGTAATTTTTTGTATCAAGTCTAGTATATAGATACTTGACAGTTTTATGGAGAAGCTACGCCTTAGTTTTGGAGATATGCCATCTTTAAGTTGTATCGTAATATATATCCGATGACGTATCAATACTATACATATATCGTTGAAAAGCTTCTTAACAGTGCATATGACCCAATCTTTGCTGAAAATTCAAACTAATCAATTTTGGACCATGAGTTTTTCTAAATAAATCAATAGCTCTTTTTTGTGGCAATGAAAATATTTTTAGGAACGTTGAAAGTTCTTTTTGATACAAAATATGTTTATTTTTGTGTACAATAAATTATACTTTTGTGTTGAATATATTGTACTTTTTGTGCACAATATATTTCACATTTTGTGTACAATAATTTGTATTTTTTGTGTACAATAAGTTGCACTTTTTGGTACAATAAATTGTACTTTTTGTTACCATAAACTCTACTATTTGGTACCATAAATTGTACTATTTGGTACCATAAAGTTAAATCGAAAAAATCCTTGATTGTTCCACTGTCGATATGCTACAAAAAATACATTCTGCACTTCAATCCCACGGAATAGTTGAGGTGTAGACCATTAATGTATTATATTGTATTTCATACCTCATAAGCTACTTAAATTTTAATTTTTTGTATTATAAATCATTATTATTTTTAAACACTTATATTATTTTGTTTTATGAAACAAATATGTAAATAAATATTACTTTATATTAAAGAACAGGTACATATGGTCTTTGTTACCCGCCGCTTTTTTCATATTTTGTAAATTAACTTTATAAAATAATATTGTAATAAATAAAACATTTGCTCTCACCACACGAAGAGAGCCATTCTCATTATAAATTTATTTAATATAGTAGTTATGCACTGATTTTGATGTAACAGAAACTATTTGCAGTAATCAGTTAGTTTTTACTTTTGACTGTTATCAGTAACAATTTATTTTTTCTGCAATTTTTTTAATATTCCGTTAAAAATTAATTTTGACTGCAATTTTTTCAGTAATCGGTAAAAACTTATTTTTACTGCAATTTTTCAGTAATGACATTTTTACACCAAAAAAAGAATTTCATATTTTGAGCTGAAAATGTGCAATGATAAAAAGTGGTTTTACACTGCAGTTTCGTCTATTTTCAGCTGCAATATTTTCCTGCCATCGGAATCATCATCGGAATCAGTATTCCACGAAGCACCAATGCTTTTAACTAATTGAAATAATCATTTATTAATAATAGGGCAAAAATTTAAATTTTTTGTCCTTCCATGTTGTTTGGCATTTCTTCCGATAAATGTAAACAAACAATGAAAATGGTGGTTACCGGATTAACATTACTGAGAAAAAAATTAGCTTAAGTTCACCATTTCAGAGCATAACTCTGTGCATTATTCCGCATCTTTTATGAATGCGATAATATGTTAACATCTTTCCAACAACAAAATGCAAGTAAAAAATAGGCTAAAACACGGTATAACATTTTTCAGCTCATTGATTTGGGACTCAATTCTGAGATTTGCACGTGAAAGTATCCACACAAATAAGAATTTTTGCATCATTCGTTTTTCAAGTTGGCTACATTTATCATTTAATGGCCATACGATTTTTTTGTTCTAGCTAGATTTTTAGAAATTTTTCTATATTTTAACACAGTAGGGGGAAGTGGGGTAGGAAGATCAAGCATGGCCAATAATATATGTATATATACATTGTGTGATTGTGTAACCTGACACTAGTACTTTGTTGTATTTTAAGTAATATTTATCTGTATGCACTTTTTTAATCAGCTTATATAAAGTATCGATCCGCTTCAAAATACATATACTATATAAAAATACATATACTATATATTAGGGTATGGTGAATTGTAGGGGGCTGAAAAAAATGTACAAAGACGCTTCTTGTTCTATGGGTCATTTTATTATTCTTAAAATTTCACAAAAATTTATTTGACAAAATTTTATATGACCTGACTCAATCTAACACTGAGCGATCGATCATTGATCAAGGTGCTGACTTATAATTTTAAAAATATCATTTCTGCGAGTTTTTCTTAAGCTTTTCTCTGAAACATCTATATTTTATTGATAATAACACAATGCAACACATTTTTGATCCCGGCTTCTAAATAGTTGATCCTTATGTAAAATTTCATGCTGAATTCAAATCTCTCAGATATTGCAAAAGTAGAACGGTTTTTGAGATATGGTCAAATTTTCATTTTTAGTGTATTAAAAAGAGGTAGGTCTACTAAAATGCCATTTTCTCTGTGACGAAAATAAAAGAAAATAAAATTATTTCTTAAAACACCATAGCTATTTAAAATCCAAGTTGGCTTTTTGTCAAAATTTTAATGATTTTTCAAGTTTTCGCTGCTTTTAATTAAGTTCCGTGTTTCGGATAAAAAATACTTCCGCATTTGCAGCATTTGGGGAAATAACCCAATTTTTTACATTTTCCTATGTTATTTGTTTAACAAAACGCGTAGTTATGTTTCGGAGGGCAAGCAAAACAACAAATACTACTACTCTCAAGAAGAGGTATGTGTACTTAACCCTTTCAGCCCCAATGTTGCCTGAGAGCAACTTCACGTGTTTGTCATTAAACCACAAAGACCACGATTGCATTATCTTTTAAATTTTTGCAAGCATCACTGGGTTAATGTGTAAAGAAGAGAGTGTAAAACAAATAATACAAATTTACCGTTACCATTTGATTTGATTCTATTTTTTGAGCAGAGCGATCAGCATAATTTAGTTATTCGGAATTAAAGTGTTAAAAAGAAGTGTTTTGTTCTAAATCATAATTAAATGTGAATGTAGCGTTTATTTTTCATCCGATTTTGATGACCAAGGGCAAAAATTTTTTGTAACATATTCTATCATGTAATAGTCTGAAACCGGAGCAATTTTTACGGAAACACGGAAATAAAATTAATTAAAGGCAGCGAAAACTTGGAAAATCATTAAAATTTTTACAAAAATTAATCTTTGAAGTGCCATAACTTCGCCATTTATGATTGGGTTTTAATCAGCTATCTTTTTTTTATTATCTTCGATGACATCGGTGAACTGAAACCAGTAGACCTTCCTTTTTTCAAAACACACATAACACAAAAAATGGAAATTCGACCATATCTCAAAAACTGTTCTACTTTCCACATATCTGAGAGCAGATTTGAATTCAGCGTGAAATTTTACATTAAAATGTATTATTAAATGTCCCGGATACAGAAACTTTTGACATTTTGTGACATAGTGCAATCAAATTTCCCAAATATTACTAAACTTTTGACGCTTTTTGTGCTGATAGTTTTTTCTTTTCTTGTTTGTTTACTTTTGAAAATATGTTACCTGCACAGCATGGTTACCACATATTTCTACAACCACCATTATAAGAAAAACATAACTATTATTGGAAAAACTAACTATTGACCAAAATAGCACTAAACATTATTAATCATATTCAAAAATTATTTCTTAACCATTCATATCCATTTCACAGACTCCATAATGAAATACTTTACCAAATTTTACAAAACATATAGGCAACTCATATTTTTCGAATATGAAAAACGTAAACAAAAATGAAACGGAAAGAAGATGAACGTCGGTCATAACAACAAAGTAAAAAAGTGGCAGTATTGATATCATTTCTGTATCAAATGTTTCATTGTTTTATATAAAGCTAATTCACTTTGTTGTAGAAAGTCTGTCAAGTTGCTAATTTAAATAGTCAAAAAAAAATTGCTGAATTTTTTTGCAGAACACCCCTAACCTTTTTCATTAAGGTGCCCAAAAATCCATTTTACCGATTTCACTCTGTTTTCTAGAACATAGTTTAAGACAGTCTGTGCAATTGCTATTTCAATCAGTCAAAAAAATTGCTGAATTGTTTTGCAGCACACCCCTAAAGAGAAACGGTTGTTGGTGCGAAGAACACATATTAACCGACTTTGTTCTGTTTCAAACCGAATTGTTTTGTATAAAATGAGTGATAAAGTAGGATTTTTAAACTAAAAAGCCAATTTTATTGTTGCAAATTTACTTCTTCTTCTTCTTTACTGGCAGCAACAACAGAAATTCATCTATCAGTAACCGCACGTAGAAAACCATTCCAAGCGCTTCGGTCTTTTGCGCTCCGTAGATAGTTCGTCATACCAAGCTTACTTAACAGTTCCGTCACCTGGTCCATCCATCGGAGTTTTGGTCGCCCCCTCCTGCGCCGCCCATCGAGTTTATTGCCGAAGACTTTTCGAGCCGGAGCGTTTTCGTCCATTCATACAACGTGTCCAAGCCAGCGCATTCGGTCTATTTGAACGCGCTTGACCACGTCGATGTCGTTGTACAGCTCATACAGCTCATGATTCATTCGACGACGGTACTCGCCGTTCACGATGATGGGTCCAAATATTTTGCGGAGTATTTTTGCAAATTTACATTTTGGTTATAATAGCATTTATTTTTTATGGAAAATATGTATCATTGTTATCAATAGTATTCACTTTGAAATTTGATATGCTGTTGCAAAACAAGCGAAACGCCACACAGTGGAAAATCGTAGAGTAAGACCAGCCCAATATTCAATTTTAAAAATGTTCGAATTACACCATAATTTTTTTTTTATCGAAAAGCTAAGATGTCGAACTTAATAATTTGAGGAAATTATTTGATGTTTGGTCAACAGTAATGCTCGGAAATATGGACAGTACGAGTATTCACACCTTTTTACGACAACGATTTATTTCTATAAAAAAATAAAACATATTTCAGAGCACATATCTAATATTATTCACATTACAATTAAGGAGTTATATATATACCTTATTAGAAAGGTAATTTGATGTAGATTCCGATTTTATAAATAGCGAATCAGGTTTAAGTGAAAACATTTGAAATTTTAGCTCCTGAATGATGTAATGTTGTTTTGGCTGTATGCAAAAACTTTAGTAAGACTTTTAATTAGGAGCTGCGTTTAGCTATGCGCTCATATGTAAAAAATTTTAAAGCCTAATGTTTTAATAAAATACTATAAAAATTTTAGCTGCATATTCGTGCATAAACAGAAATTACATTCAATAATGTTAAAAAACTCAGTTATTTAGAAAAAAAAAACTCGTAAAAAAACAAAGTTTTTGACTATAAATTCTTCACTCTAGACTAGTGATGATCAAAATTGAAAAACCTACCACTTGTGCCGACAAACCAATACAAGGTACAAGGTAAACTGACTGATAAATAGCATCACCCAATATACGATTTTGTTTAAGTCTTGGGAGATAGCAAGACTGTGACAAATACTTAGTTCGGTTCTCTGAGGTTTTGCCTCATTACAATATAAATTAACTGACCAAATTTCATTATCACCCAGGTGCCCGTTTGGAAGTTATGAGGAAAATATTAATTATCCAAAAATAGATCATTTGTTTGGGTGGTAGCAAAAGGGGTTAACTGATATAATCCATATGCATTCTAGAATTAAATTTTCATAACAGTACAAATAACGCAAAATTTGACTGAATTCAGTGTTCTTACAAAAAATATATGCATATAAGACTATAAGGGTGAATTCGGTCATTTTTATGGGAGGTCCCAAAAGGGGTTTGTCAAACAGTTAGGTTTTTGAGGCAATGCCTCCTAATACAGGATAAATTAGCCGACCAAATTTCGTTACCCTCCAAGTGTCCGTTTGGAAGTTATGGGAGAAATAGTAATTTTCCGAAAATAGGTCATTTTGTATGGGAGGTACCAGAAGGCGTGAACCGATATAGTCCATATTCATTCTTGAGTCCAATTTTATATCCGAAACCTTACCCAACATATTACTTAATTTAGTGAACTTACAAAAAAAATAAGTACGTAAAACTATGAGGGTCAATTTGGTCATTTGTATGGGAGTACCAGAAGGGGCGTGGCAAAAGTTCCGGTTTTCTAAGGGTTTGTCTACTTTTGCAAGATAAATAAACTGACGAAATTCAAATATTCTCCGGTCGTCCATTTGGAAGTAATAAAAGAAATATAAATTATCCAAAAATACGTTATTTTGTAAGGGAGGTACCAGAAAGGGCAGGGCCATTCTGCCCATTTACAATTCCATTAGTTCGTTTTGAAAAACATTTACCCCTATTCCCGTAGACGTCGTCGACATCGTCGTCGTTTTTATGTCAACATCACTTCGAGTCAACATCGTTGTCACATCAATGCTATTTCGGTATTCTGTAACTACTATGAGACGACGTCGACTAATAATCGATAACATGAAAGAAATAACAACAGCTGATGTAACATTTGTACATCACGTTACCTTAATATACAAAGGCCCTAACTCATGAAAAACGAAGTTTACAGGAGGAGGAAAAAACTTAATAAAACAAGAAACACACCAGATACAAAAACATTTAAAATGCAGTTTTTATTATTAACATCAGACAAATTCAAAATTATAATCATTTTTTTAATATTTATATTTTTAATTAATTTGTATGACTTAGGGCTTTTGGGTTTGAATTTTTGAAAAAAAAAATGAGTTGGGGCTTTTTCTTGCACAACTTAAAAGAAAACAAAATAACATATTCATATTTAAGTAAAGCAAATGTTGGAATTTTTTGTACATATTGAGTGGGTATGAGTTAGGGCTTTTTTTTGTACATATTGTGTGGATATGAGTTAGAGCTTTACATTATTAGCTTATAACTTCGCTATTTTTCAACGCATCTCCGTAAATTTTTTATGGAATGTGTATCTGATGGTGCTCTGTCAGAATCGACAAAACACGACTTCAAAAAATTATGAGTTGGGGCCTTTCTATATTAAGGTAACGATCAGCTGATTCAGTTTGACTTTTATTTTCTGTTGTGAAGAAATGTTTTTTGTGTCCGATTCAGATTCAAGTGATGAGGAAAGTAAAAATAATCTTATATTGCATCAGAATATAAAGCAAAAATAGATTTTTTTAATAAAACAGGATTTCCTAGTATTATTGGCTGTGTGGATGGAACCCACATCAAAATTTTAGCTCCAAATTAAGAAGACCAGAATCTTTACTATAACCGCAAAAAAATTCACTTCATTAATTCTAATAATAATCATTTTTCTAGGTTATCAAGATCCTTTTCTTTTATAAGTAGTTTCAAACTTTTGATTTGCATTTCTTTTTATAACAAACTTTCCTCTCTTTTGTCTCTTCTTTCCATCAATTTTAATTTTTTTTTTCTACTTCCACAAGCTTTCTTTGGTACCGGGAGCAGTCTTTGATGTTCGTTTTTACGGAGCAGACTTTGACGCTCGCTTCTCACATTTTTCTTCTTGCTAGAAGTTGTCTTCTTTTGTGCACTCATACTTGTTGATAGTTCTTCCTCCATGACTACGTCCAAATTCAAATCTTCTATTTCCTCTGCATTGTGTTCCTCTATTTCCACAAGCAACGCACATTCCTCTTCTTGGAAGGCACTACTAACTCCCTGTACAGCGCCTTGTGGATTTAATTGTTTTTCAAATTGGAGCATGTTGGCCACAGTTTCTTCTAAAGGGCTTAGAATTTGCTGCTTATATCGCCCGCCGCCTGTTGCATTACACTCTACTTTATTTGCAAGAATTCTTTTTTTTACTTTAAATTTTAAATCTCTCCAAACCTAAAAATACATTTTGTATTATTAAAACGTAACGAGTTAGTTTGTTACTGTATTTACCTTTTGCCAACCATGACTGTCTCTTAACGGCGGTCCAAAGGAATTTAGTTTGTTAGCAATTTCCTCCCATTGCCCCTTAAAATTAGACGGAACTGTTCCCCTCCGAAATCCTTTTGCCAATGAGGGATTTTTTTCCAACTCAGCCACAAGAGTTTCGAACTGCTTGGCACTCGAAATTTTCATTCTTGACGTCGTTATAAAACCTTTTTAAAATTTCCACAAAATTATTCTATCCCATACCTCATTCATGGGGTGCAAAGGATATAAAGTTTTTTTTTTAAGTTTTTATTCCTTCAAATTCTTTTAAGTGGTTACCAAATACTGCGACGACAGGTTCAATTCAACATCGACGTCACATTTGCTTACAGAATACCAAATTTGTGTCAATAGTAACCGACAGTTATCACAAACGACTACGAGAATACCGATTTTACAGCGTCGTCACAAGACGACGTCGTTTTGCGTCGACGACGACTACGGGAATAGGGGTGATTAATACTGGTAAATTTTTATACCGATCAGTTAAGGTTTACTCGAGTTATCCTGCTCAACAGCCATCCTCCCAGACAGACGGACATAGCTCAATCGTCTTAAAAAGTCCTGAAACGAATTTAGTCTTAAGATACTTGGGGTCTAACTCGTCTCCTTTAATGCATTACACTTTTTTTCGTATCAAAAATTGTACCAAATACAAGTACAAGTCATCTCTACACGCTAAAAATAAACTTCTTACCTTTATTCTGAAATAAGTTCTGGTTTAATTTGGATCATATTTTATAGAATTATACCAAATATAATTAAGATTATGCGTGCAAATTTCAGAACTCTATCTGTAAGAACAAGAAAGTTACAGATTTTTGATCCGATAAGGACTAAAATTTTCCACTGTGCGCCATCCTGCAGTGAATGCCAATTTGAATAAAAAAGGACGTAATTTTTATTAGAAAAATGAAGTGATCGGTATAACCGACTCTTGAAATGCCTTTTTCATCATTTTTTATAGATTCATTAATTTCTAAAATATTACCGGAAGCCGTTGTCTGATTTGTCTTAAACCAAAATTTTTATCTAATTAAAAACGAATTTTAATATAAACTCAATAACGTACCATATAATAGAAATTGATTGAGTGATTTGTTGTCGATTTGTCATGAGGTATGCGATAACTTCTTCGCCATAAAAATAACTTGTCGAAATCGAATAACACTTGTATATAAAATTAAATACTTGAGCCCAAACCTTAACCAATAGTGTCATTACAGCCTTTATGAAAACAATACCCAGTTTTAGAAAATATGGACATTTTAGTATGAACTTCTATATGAAAAAGACGATAGTATTATTCAACTAGGATTAAGCTATTACACCATGAACATCAATTTTATTTTATTATGTTACCTTTTATTATTATTCTCGGGTTAATCATAATTTACACAAATTATTTTTGCCACGTGATGGAATAGCATTTCACAACTTATAAAATTGGTAAAATTATTGGGATGAATGTAAGTCGGTCTACATATAAAATCAAATACAAATGAATGGGAGGAGTGTCTTACATATAAATGTAAACGAGACATTAATGTTACATTATCTTAATATAATTCTTGCGTTGATAGACGACACACTTTCAATTGTAATAACTTAGAATTGCAATAAAATTTGGATGTCCGCTGCGGTTGCTTTAAAAGTTTTATTAATACGGTCTAGAGCGGCTTCCCGGGCTGCTGTTGCGCATAGGACCACCACCTCCGCTATTTCCGCCAAAATCACGGCGGCCACCACGATCACCTCCGGGGCCGCCACCACCGGCTCCGCCACCTCGACCGCCTCCACCGCTGAAACGATTGCCACCACCATATCCACCGCCGCGGTTATCTCTGTTATATCCTCCGCCGCCGCCTCCACCTCCGCTACTGCCACCATATCCGCCTCGGCTGCCTCCGCCATTACCACCTTCGTCACCGCTTTTAGGCGTTTTACACCGATTGCACTCATTGCGCCATGCAAAATTAGTGTTGTTGCAACTGCTACAACGCCAGTCACCTTCACGAGGGGCTACATTGCTATTACCGCCACCACCGCCTCCTCCAGGCCCCATCCTCGGTCGTCCACCGCGGTCATCACTTGATCCACGGTCTCGGCTACCATCATATTCACTGGAGCCACCGCCACGATCAAAACGGCTGCCACCGCGGTCACGATCACCTCCGCCACCGAAACCGCCACCACCACGACCACCACGTCCTCCACCAATACCACCACCACCGCCGCCGCCGCCACCTCCACGTCCTCCTTTACTCCAATTGTTTTGGCGCTGAGCTAACGATACTTTAATAACACAGCCATTAAAATCACGTCCATCAAACCAGGCAATAGCAGATTGTGCCGCATTAGTGTCGTCATATGTTACTGTAGCTTCACCTTTAGAAACGCCTGTATCTTTATGACGGTACAACCAAATTTTTGGTTTTGAAGTACGTTTGTCTTTCTGCAAATCGGAAAATTTAGTAAGTACACATATGGCGATTTTCTGGTTAACAAATTACCTTAATTATTCCAATAGCACCGAAGTGTGTTTCAATGTCCATTTCAGTTGCTTCAGGGTCCATGCCCGAAACAAATATGGTGTCCTCTTGAGTAATCATATCGCCGCTGGCTCCTCCGTATCCACCTCCGCCGCCGCCGCCACCAGAACCGCCTGTAAAATTACTCGAGATTAGATATGTGGATATTTTTAAAAGTAACCGTTTATACATTCACAGCTTTTTTAAAAAATAATACGACCATTTACTTTTGGATTCTACCCTTATTGAATCTATGAAACTACAAATGAGACCTCCTATTACACTCAATGCACATAAGTGGTCACAAATTGTCGTGCTGTGCTGTCTGTCTTTAAGATTTAGACAAAGAACACCTTGATTACATAATGCGCCTTTCTGGTTTAACATTATAAGACGACTCTGGATAGTCACGTGATTTATGAAAACCTTGAATACATTTACATAATTCGTTGCTTGTTTTCCACTGAATCATTTGGAATACCTTCACTTGTTAACCTTTAACACAATTTTGGCAATCACACCTTTGATTGTAAGAATATCAAAAATTTGTATTACAATCTTTGTATCGTTACACCATATAAATAGCAGCTGAATGAAAATACACATAAACTCGTTACGTTTTTTACCACAAATTTGTGAAGTTTTGACCAAACTAAAATTGCTTCTTTGTATGAACTCTTCGGGGATAACTGTTGTTTTCCTAGTAAACACATAATGTATGAAAATAACACAAGACACCAAACCAGGAAGCACTTTCGGTCAAAGGTATTTTAGATCCATTCCTGCAGGACTTCGGAACAATATTGTCTACATACCAAATAATGTTTAATGTTTACCAGATTACAGAAAACCTATAAATTACATATGTATATTATATACTTGCAGAGCAAATACAATAATTTCACATAATTTCTTAAAAAATAAGCTTAGTCGTGGAAATCATTTTTCTATTTTCAAAATAAGAGCGAAAGTCTGAGTCAATACTTGTTAGTCAATGCAAAATTACTATGCTTGATATTCACGAATCAGTTTTGAGAAGAAAAAACGATTATCTATCTATCTTAAAAAAAAAATGTGAATAAAATCACGGCGATTGATTTCCCAAGATCGTATTATATCCTCATTAAACAGCCAGTAACGCAGATTTACAACTGACTTTGAAATAAACATTTTTCAGAAATAAATATCATACAGGATTTGTCTCAAAAGGAAGTTTCTATTTTATGAGCCGATAATAATAAAAAATAAGAAGTCTTTTAAAGAACTGTTTACTAATTACACAGTGCAACAATGAAAAAAATACAAAAACGGGATAGTATAGGTTCGATTCTACTATCGAAGGGTAATAAAACCCTATACTCAGTTTGGCGAGATTGGTGACAAATTTTTTTTTATGGGCCCCTAAAGATTCTCAAAATCAGTGAGCCCCATGAAAAAAGGTGTGATCAGTTTTTGTCCAACAGCTTACTCACACTTCGTGATAGCGCTAAACTGTATTCGGCAATAATGTAGCTGAGGGTTTTGCGCCCTAACTTTATTAACAAATTATGTCAAAAAGGTTGGTTATTCCGGATAGGATATGAAAGTTGCGTCCCTCGGAAAACATGAATAACTTAACTAGCTGTTGACCGATTTTTACAAACACATATGCGTT
The DNA here is from genome assembly GCA_964034835.1 of Muscina levida. Classification (NCBI taxonomy): domain Eukaryota; kingdom Metazoa; phylum Arthropoda; class Insecta; order Diptera; family Muscidae; genus Muscina; species Muscina levida. The sequence goes on along the minus strand of OZ035882.1, from coordinate 111,238,073 downwards.
GAACTCGTGAAAGCGTGCACTTTCTGAATAAAGTAGTAAACATTAGCGTGTGCTTATAAAATAGGGGCTACAAACTTAATCAAACTTAAAAATAGTGAAAAAATTACAAAAGTTTGAAATTTCGAGGCAAAAAACAAACAGATATGACAAGTTACCAATATAACTATATATATGGTTGGAAAGGCCGCAGTCTCTTCTTTCTAAATCCACTGAGAAATTTAAAATCGGTTGATATTGAACCACGTTACTGGTTTATAAGTGCGTAAAGGTTCGAAAAACCGGTATCAACGTGGACTTTATGAGCTATTTAGGTTGCCTAGACACGTTCAGATTGGATTGATATATTCACAAAAGTTGTTTATCTTTACAAGGCCTACAATTTTGGCGAACAGTGTTAGAGAAAAATTTGGACTCCCTCAAAGTAATGCTCAAAAAAGTGAAAAAATAATAAATTCTTCTTAAATTTTTTTTGAAAAAGGGCAGGAATAACCAACCTTTTTGACATAATTTGTTAATAAAGTTAGTGCGCAAAACTCCCAGCTACATTATTGCCGAATACAGTTTAGCGCTATCACGAAGTGTGAGTTAGCTGTTGGACAAAAACTGATCACACCTTTTTTCATGGGGCTCACTGATTTTGGGAATCTTTAGGGGCCCATAAAAAAAAATTGGTCACCAATCTCGCCAAACTGAGTATAGGGTTTTATTACCCTTCGATAGTAGAATCGAACCTATACTATCCCGTTTTTGTATTTTTCAAAAATTCGTCATTTGTTGCATAGTGTTATCAAAGTACAGTATTTGGGAATTTATATCTTAAAAATAATATCGTCTAAATGTAAAACTGTGCGTTTATTCGAGCAGTTAAATTTCAAATGATAGTTCAGCAGGTCGATTCCGTAATGGCTGCGGGAATCGCTTTAGATTTGAGGTATTCCGTAGGAAAAAGTCCATAGGAGTGAAGTCAGGACTGCAAATCAATTTGCCAGAGAATTTTCTATTCAGTGGTTAATATTCTTGAGATTTGAAAAATTTGGATCCTAACAGATTAATTTGCACTCTTCACGTTTTCCTCCGTTCAATGACCTTGGTCGCCCCGATTTTGTTTTTTGTCGTGCTGAGAGGGATGCTTGGCGCATAATTTAAGTTACAAAAACATCGAATTCTGCAGAATCCTCCTGCGTTTTGTAAAACTCTGTCAAGCTCAACGGGCGGTCTTCTCCAGAAAAACGCCCCATAGTGAATAAATTCCTAAGAGCCAGGCTTCTTACTGAACAATTTTTGAAAGTACAAAGGGAATTCGATTTCCTCCCCAGCGAAACAAAAATAAATAATTTTAATATAACGGAACTTTAGCTGTGAAAATTATATATTGGCATAGAAGCTGTTCAGCCCGATTCTGAATACTCCCCGGGAGATAATTCCCGGGGAATTTATTTTTCCCGGGAATAAAATCCTCCTATTCTAAACAAACGGGGAGAACAATAAAAGGGAGAGGGAATTTCGGTTTTTCGAAGTCAGCTGTTATGCGTCAGCTGTTTTGTTTGGCTAACAATTTGCAAATTATTTTCTTGAAGTTTTTAATGTAAAAAGCGAATAAAGTGAATATAAACAACAAATACCTACAAAAAACAATATATAAATGTTCAGTGCTGCGTTTGTGATGATATCTAAAGCAGAAAGCTCTTTGCAATTTCCCCGCTTGTGAAATTGAGGTAAATTCCTCGCTTCCTTGGCGAAGGTGGCTACCAGACGGGTATAGCGAGAGTTTGGGAAACCACAGCCTAAAAATTTAGTTTAGTGAGTGAGTGAGTGATTTTATTTTTTTATCTATATAATTAAAAAAAAACTATTTACAGGTGTGATCATGAGCTAAAGATACGGTACGATAACACCTACCATCCTGGTGCGTGGCAAGACTCATTTACTTGAAATTCCAGCAAATTACGAGCTTACCTTGACGAAAAAATCTATCCCTTCCCAAAGGCTGACAAATGTTTTGTACTTTTATCATTTAAATATTAAATACTTTCATTTTTTAGTACAATTCCCTTGAAATTTGTTGGCGGAATTTTCCGCAAAATGTGTCATCAATTTCTCCATTTTATTTACATTCGTAATACCTACTTTATTCCCGGGGAATTTTTCCTCACTTTCGAAGTTCGTTTAGAATAAGGGAATAGGGAGAAGGGAAAAAATTCCCGGGGAGATTTCATTTAGAATAGGGGAGCAGGGAATAGGGAAAAAATTCCCGGGAAATTTCCATTCAGAATTGGGACGGTTATCAAAGCCTGCGGAAAGTAATTAATAAAAATAATTAACTTTTAACATATTTTATTGTTTATATAATCCTATTTCAGGTATGCTGATTAAATTTCTCATATTTAAGCTCTACACCAGAAGTAGTGAAAATGAGTAGCATACTTCTCCTAAGATATTCGTTTTGCACCAATTTTTATGTACTTCTTTCTAGGTACTAAGAAGTATATATTATGCTCTTTTAATGACTTTCTTTTGATTTGTCATTGAAATCATATTACACTATGTATATTACCTTTAAAAACAAAATACACAACGTTCTTAAGTCATTAGTTTGGTTTTAGGGGTATATATGTATAATGAATGGACAAATTTTTAAAAACATTCACGTCAGTTTTATTATTGACCTCCAATAAAAAAATACCTTAAGTATTTAGAAAAATTTTTATCTAATGGGTTGATGAACAATGTACAGTTCTATTCGAAATTTGTGAAATTTGCAGCAGACAATCTAACCCTTGATCATACATATTATAACTTAAACTTTTATGTGGAAAATATATAAATAAATTGACTCAGACCTTCGCTACTAAACGGCCCCTTTAGAAATATGTATGTTATTATCAAGTAGAATAAGTTAAGTAAAATACAATAGTAAAGTTTTAATTACAAATTGTTATACATTACTCATTTTGTTGATGATTGCATAGCAATTTGTTATATTGCTTGCATTTTTATTTTTACCTTTATTGTAGTTGTCCTTGTTGCCGCCTCCGTTTCTAAAATAGGATTGTAATAGTAACGCATCATTTAACGGTATGGTAAATATTCAATAATTTATGTTGCAATAGATATAGGTGGATTGAAAGTGACTTCCGTCGTCTGAAGCAGGTCATTCAACAAGTTTAAAAGATGGCAGTTGTGCGCTTATGCATTGACCTTAGCTTCGTGTCGCCGTTGAGCTTCAATACAACACAAACAAGTACCGCATTACCTCCAGTTTCTGGATTTTGATGTTATTTTTCATTTTGTCTGTTGTCGATGGCAATTATGTTGACCTTAAAAACCAAACTCATAACCGAATTTACAATTGTATGCTCTTAATATTGTTATTTTATTAATGTAACCAGTGAAAGTGAGTAACTTTTGCTTGCAATTCATTCATTTGTAGCTCACATGTAAAATTACTTCTTATTACTTTTTCTTGAAACCTAAACTTTGAAAATACTCTTAAAATGTGTTAATATATTGAAGATTTTCAAAAATAATATATAGTAGTTCTCAAAACGACCATTGTTTGTTGCTTCTCAACTATTCCAGAACATCTGCATTTACACCAAGGAGATGTAACAAGTTGGGTTTTTTATTATTTAATCTTCCGTTAACGCACCACGTAACTAAATATATGTGTTAGTTATTTGTTATTAATTCATTACACTTTAATATAAAAAAACGTATAAGCCGCAAAGTTATATTATTTTGCCGTAATTTCAACATATTCAGAAATTTCCATGCCACAACTATGGATAGATAAATTCATAAACACCAAACCAACAGCTACGGATAGGAACATATCCTATTATTTTTAATATTCCGATATTTTTGTAGTACTCTTTTTTATATTTTTATATCATGTTAATTAAAACCTAATTCAATTTTATGACTGAATTTTGTCATCATTATCAATTGTGTAACTATGTATTTCCTTCGCTCGCAGAACAAAACTGCATAATATATATTGTACACCTTTACATGTATTAAAATTTTTTGAGGATTCTGCCGATAACTCACGACATTATCTGATATTTAATCGGCAGGATGTATACAAATGTTTTGTATGAGTTGGTTTACACCTATTGTTGAAAAATGTCATTCCCTCCTTTTTGTTCAGCTCGCAGTATTTAGAATATTATATGATTATCTATATGGAATACATGCTGTTATTACATATTCGAAACCGTCCACTACAGTCTACATACACGCACGATATTGGGTGTTTATGATGATTCGTAAGATGTGATTTGTGCTCCAACGAAGATTTATAAAAAAAAACTTAATTTCCCTTTACATCCTATGAATGAGGATGCATTGTTGTGAATTAACACGCTTTCTATTTTTAGATTCACAACTGACGGCCGGTTTATAGATCCCTAAAATATTTAGTGTTAATAAGAGTATTTTCCGCTTCTTTAGTAATATGTGCCGCGTACCTTTTAATACATTTTCTTTATTAAGTCACCTGCCTATCAAACAATCAACGTCGCGATAATTTATGCCCAGATCGCTTTTTCGAAGTAAATGTATAATATCACCGGCTTAACATGCAAAGGTTCTTAGTCCAGACAATTGCCTCATTAACTGCTGGGAGTGTGGCGAAACATGTCAATTGTTTGTACTCTCAGACTATTCCGCGCAAAACAGATCATATAACAACATTGAAAAAAGTGAGTTATTACACAAAGATTTGATAAATTGGACATAGTCCTTTTGCTCATCACTACAAAACAAAAAGTAGACTAAGAGCCTTTGCTTGTTAAGTAAGCGATATGTATTTTATATATGGGAAAATTTCATTCCGAAAATGAATTATTCACCATATATCCAACGACAAATTGGAGTAGTTAAAAATATCAGCGAAAACAGAGGTGAATACGACTTATAATATATATTTCCAACGAAAAGTACTGTTGCCAACGCAAAACGGAGGGAAAATTTTGTCAAAAAGTAGTCTCTTTACTCTGAAGGTAAAAATTATGTACGGAGTAAAGTATATATGTACTAAAAAACAAAATTTAACGGAACTAAAATATGGGTATTTCCAGCGTGGCGGATTTTTTTATTTTGTAGTTATTTTTACAAGGTTGCAATATCTTGAAGAACATATACTTATTAAAAAATTTAGCTTTTGAACAGTACTATAATGTTCTTTTTAATGAAACTTTACTTAAAATATTGTATTTGAAATGAAGATAACAAAAAGTGTATTACCTACAATTTTCCATAGGTCAAAAAGTATATATACTAGACCAGAGGTGCCAACTTTTTAAGTTTTTAGTCTTTTAATTATTTTAAACTAAAAATCTGTTTTTATATCATTGTTCCCTAAATAAATTTTTTAAAAACTTTTGCTGTCTGAAGAAAGATTAGGGCAAATTCATAAATTACTTAGTTGAGTATCGAAATGATATAGTAAAAAGTAATTCTGGTGTTTTTAAGATATTTTCGAGATGTATTTACAGTTATATGTTAAATGAAAATAAATAATATTATTATCGCGATACATTATCGATAGAGCTACCTTGCTATTATCGCTTTTACGATTGGTAAATGGTTCTTTTTTACGATTCATTGGCGATGCTCAACAGCGATTCTATTATGTTATCATTTTAACGAATCAACCCCCGCCATATGGTTTTTTTAATTTTAACAAATTCACTATGTATATGATTACAAAAAAAGTAAAATATATTGAAATTTTAAACTAAGAAATTGTCCGTCCTTACTCTGGATATACCCATATATGTTATTCTCTAATATTAACACTGTTTCTTATACCAAACGTTTGTAATGTTACAAATTTCCACCTGCATATAAAGTTTGAAAATAAGTGTTATACCTTCGTCATAATTTGTTCAAATAGATGTAATATAGGCTTTCGTATCATGAAAAAAAACAATTAATAAGGATACATTTCAAACCAATAAATCATATCCAGGTATAACGAAGTCGCATCAATGTAAATACACAAGCAATGAAAAGCGCTTCTTGTTAAGTAAAAAAGGAAGTGAATGAATTATGTTGTCAATATAAACAGCTGATTACCTAAAATGGGAAACCGGGGCAAGAAATTTTCCATCTAAATTTTGGGCGGAAAATCATTATGTGCTCAATCTAGCGAACAAATAAACAATCGTTATAATAAAACCAACATAATCAGCAACGTTCCCAATATTTAGTTGTATACCTAATATCTCGAAACATATTTTTGTTGTTCACAAAGCGTTGATAGAATTTATGTCATATACTTATACACTTTTCTAGTCATTGCAGAGTTCTTCGACGAAAAATATAATTTTTGTTTAAATGTATTTGTTGAAAGTTGCAATGTTTAAAATCATTTTGTGTATGTAGACTTTGGTCAACAACTGTACGAAAATAGCTTCTTTAACAAAGCATGCGAAAACCCTCTTGAATGACAACTGAACAAATTGTAACAGATTATGTTCGATGAAAATGGCTACATTCGGCGAGATGCATTTAGTTGAGAAGCAAAATAATTTTATGTTAATTATCACGTTCTAATTTACAGGGACTACCGTTTGTCGGACAACGTAATCTTAGAATTTGGTACTCTTGGTAAAGGCTCATAGCTTTGACTATCCACTTATACACACACAAAAAAATAGATACATACCCATATCCTCCACCACCGCCGCCACTACGATCTTGCCAGCCACCACCACCGGAATTACCATTGCCTCCACGGTTGCCAGAATCATAACCTTAAAAAAAAGACGCTTTAAATTTTACCTTTAACAATAAAGAAATCTATGGTTACCTCCAGGTTTATTATATGAAGGTGGAGGTTTACTATAGGGACCACCACCAGCACCGCCGCCACCGCTTTCAGAACCCATTTGGAAATTTGGTGGGGGAACCGAAAAATTATTATACCCACCACCACCTCCGCCACTCTGTCCGTATCCTTTCAGGAAAAATGAGGAAAAAATATGTATTAATATGGAGCAGCATCACTGATAAGCGTTGAAACTTACTGTCCATTTCTTTTTTTTAGTAATATACAATAATTTTTACAATTGTAATAAGCTTTTGCAGCAACACACTCAACCAATCTTTCTAATACCGATAACAGAACACGAATGAAAGAATGCTGCAGAAACAAATTCTCTGTATTCTATTACAATTATGAAAGATGGCGATGTGTTTCTGTTATTGCCAGATTGCTGTATATGCCAAGATGGCCATATGCGATATACTGCATATAAACGGGATTGCTTTACAGTATTGCCATAACACTTATAGAAAAATTCAAAATGTCTTTTATAAAACAATGTTTTCATAAATAAATATCCATTGCAAAATTTTCCAAAAGCATGAAATCAATCAAATAAAAAAATAAATCATACCATCCACTTCGTCTTTGTACTCAAACAACCAATTGGTAGAACAAAGTTGGAGCCGGGGTTCTAAGTGTCACTTGGGTTTTATAATGCCGTTTTATGTGCGGCTACTCAAGTTAAAGATTTCAATGGTGTATTTTGTGCTACGGGTCCTATGGACCGAGTTATACCTATGTGTTGGGTCACGTGATATTCAAAAAAAATTAATGTATGAAGATAAGTTCATAACAATTTATCGAAGCGAGAGCTTTTTAAGTCCGCAGGAGCAATCCGGAAGAAAGTTGGCTGTGAAGTGTCCACAAGAACAGTGCAGAGAAGACTGGTGGAAATGGTGTTCATGGTAGAACATCTAGAAAAGTTCTAATGCTGACTAAAAAAACGCGCAAGCAGAAATGAACATTGCAAAAACTCCTATGGCCCATAGGGAATAAAAAAAGGCGAAATGTGTAGTGATGAAAACATCGGGTCGACGTCCTATAAATGTGGAATTAAATCCACGTTATACCACAAAGCATTTAAACATGGTGGCGGCAGCATCATGATATGGGTTTGTTTTTCTTGATGTGGCGTAGGTCCAATTTAAAGGATCCATGAAAAAAATGGACAAGCATCTCTAGGTCCACATATTGGAGAGTGTAATGAAACCATATGCTGAATGGAATAAGGCAATAAGGTGGTAGGTTAAACAGTACAACGATTCAAAGCATACGACAGGTCTTGCAAAAAAGTGGTTTTCTGACAACAAAATCGATAAACTTTTCACTTCGCTTGCGCCTCATGCTTTGGAGAACGCTTTTTGTGTGAGCGCCCTCGTAAGAACTAATAAAATGAATAATGTAATAAATAAATAAATATGTAATATGTAAAAAAGAACGATCGCTTGATGCGAGGAAAGAAAGAAAAGCTTTCTATGTGTTTCATCGTTAATTTCAGTAAAATTGATATTTCGGTGATTTTCCGCAAAAGTGCACTTATTTCGCAGACTGTGTACTATATATCGTTGAAAAGACCGTTGTATCTTCTTTAAGAAATCCGCTGAGGAACTTGGTTTATATTCAACCAGCCAACCAACACGATGGGGGTGTTTGGGAAATTTAAAAAATAGATTCTTATTGTAATTAGAAGCATCTACAGAAAATAGGTATCATTTCCAGGTATTTTTTTGTAACACTGTTTTGTTCTTCGAAAGATGTTTTTACAAGAGAATAATTTTCTTTAAGAATTAGATAACATGGAAGAGTATTTTATAAGCCAAAAGGCGACCAATGCTATTCGCAATGAAATAATAGATTTCTTTCGTGAGAATTTATAAGATTTTCTCCTATATATACATATATATATTTCTATGCATGTAAAAGGGATGCATAACTCTTTTGTTTGTTTTTATAAAATAAATCTCCTCTATATCACTTTACTATTGGTATATAGGTTTCAATAAACGCCAAAGAAGCCCAGTAAGGTAAAAATTTAGATAACTACGTCAGTAACTCATTTAACCGAGATTTTCATAAGTGCGCTTCTGGGATAAATGCGTTGAAATGGGGACATTTTTATAAACGCATTTATCCGTGAGCTACTGTATAGCCATTTAATACCAGAATATTTTTTTTATATTTTTGTGTAATTCCGCATATGCCCCCAATAGCTAAAGTGTTGACTGTATTTCAAAGACATAAAGGTGTTAAGACTCTGTTAAATACATTTTTATATTTACCAACAGCTGGCCTACCTCTGTTAGCGCACCATCTTCATTTCCAGTATTATTCCAATATTAAGATAATATCACACGGAAAAGAAAAATAAACACAAGAAAACAGACAAATACTATAAAAATAATATGAATAATAAGTCAAAGACGCAAAAGTTTTGATTACAAAGCACAATTTCTTCCATTCCCATGAAATGGAATTCTGTTAATTCACAATCTAGCTCTGTTGAAACACCATCTCATGCTACCGCCATCTACAACGTATTTGGAGTTACATTTGGGATATTCCAACAAACAGAGTCTTAATCACTTTATGTCTTTGCATCAGTACGTGTAAATGCAACCCTTTGGTGTGGGAAATAAATTCGTGGATTGTAAAGGGTTTTCCAATAAAATTTATTATTTTGGTATTTAAAAAAAACGCAATGTTTTGAGATAAATGATCGGATGCTTATTTCATAATAAAGAGGAAGGTATGCCGTTAATAATGAAACACAGTATCAGCCAAATGGCCACCACGAGCACACTTACAGGACCATATCCTTCTCATGACGAATTTTATCTTTGAGGTCTTGAATCTACGCTGGGCTGTTGGCGTGGACCTTATCTTTCACGTGGCCCTAAAGGAAGAAGTCGCAAGGTGTTAAATCACAAGATCTCGGTGACCAATTGTGATCACCTCTTCGAGAGATAACACGGTCCGAAAACTTTTCTTGCAACCCAAACTCAAGACAGGTCTTCTTAATATGGAGAAACTTTCAGGAGATTTTTAAACCGAACTTTTCCAGATTTAATTTTCACCCAAAATTACCAAAATTGTTAACCTCAAAATTTTCTTTCTTTTTACGTCTGCTCGATGTGAATTTATAATTTGTTATCCCCAAAAATCAAAGTTTCCTACTTCTCCATTTTTCTCCGTTTCAAATTTCAAAGTTTTTATATTCCTTTGCCTTTTACCTTTTTCCCCAGAGTAGAATTTAACAAAGATCGCTACAAACTGTTGCCTTGGATTAATGGCGCATTACTTGGGACCGGCCGTGGCATACCTCATTCATGAGGTGTAAAGGGAAATTAAGTAAGTAAGTACTTGCATATTTAGCAGCATTGTTAGCATGAACATTCCGGCAAGATTAATGTGTGCAGAAAATCAGTACAGCTTCATTTTTTCCCTTGATTCAATTAGCTTATCCCGAATTTTGTTTATAATACTCTAGATGTTATTAAGATTGAGGGAAAGAGAGACTGTCGGAGAAAATAACTGCATTATTATTAGAAAAGAAAACCTAATTTCTTTAACCTACAGTTTTTCGTTAAGAAAAAAGAAAATCGCCTAATGAGAAAACGGCCCTTAAAGTAGACAACCCTTCTTTAACTTATTGAAGATGTGAATCGTTTATGAATTCTCGAAATTTGCTTAAAAATGGTTTATAAACCTCTTATAACTTTTTATGAATACGGCCGTAAGTATTTAATTTTTTTTGGGATTTACGTCGAAATTTTTTGGAACTTTTCATTGGGATTTAATTCATTGGGACTTCTTCCTTTGGGTGTCAGTATCGAACTTACTTTATGTTATTTTACGTTTTTGTTTTGTTATGTAACAGTCGCAGGGGATGAAACTTTCGATTTATAGCCTTTTTACACAAAAAAAGCATTTCACATTTTGAGCTGAAGATGCGGAATGCTAAAAAGTGGTTTTACACTGCAGTTTCGCATATTGTCAGCTGCAATATTTTCCTGCCATAAACCTATTAACATCGGAAGCAGTATTCCACGAAGCGCGAATGCTTTTAACTAATTGGAATAATCATTTATTACTATTTGGCAAAAATGTTAATATTTTGTCCGTCCATATTGTTTGGCATTTTTTCCTATAAATGTATACAAACAACGAAAATGGTGGTTGCCGGATCAACATTACTGAGAAAAATCGCTTAAATTCCCATTTTCAGAGTACAACTCAGTGTATTTTTCCGCATCTTTCATGGATGCGAAAATATGTTAACACCTAGTGGGGTTTTCAAAGAAAAATACAAGAAAGCAACAAAAAATGTTCAGCTCTTTATAAAATCTATAAACCATAAAAACATACGATATAATAGCCTTTTTACACCGGAACGCATTTAACATATTTCCGCGTTAATCCGCATCTTCGATGGATGCGGCCAAAATGCTAAAATTTGTACATGTATTTTGTTGTTGGAAAGATGTTAACATATTTTCGCATCCATGAAAGATGCGGAAAAATACACTGAGTTGTACTCTGAAAATTGGAATTTAAGCGATTTTTCTCAGTAATGTTGATCCGGCAACCACAATTTTCGTCGTTTGTTTACATTTATCGGAAAAAATGCCAAACAACATGGACGGACAAAAAATTAACATTTTTGCCAAAATATTATAAATGGTCATTCCAATTAGTTAAAACTGTTCGCGCTTCGTGGAATACATCCTCCGTAACAATGTTAATAGGTTTGTGGCAGGAAAATATTGCAGTTTTACAAGGCAAATGGAAAAATGTGTGAGCTAGACAACAGCTGACAATCTTCAGCTCAAGATGCGGAATGCTCTTTTGTGTAAAAAGCCTATAATTTACAGCACTACTGCCAACAGTGAGTGTCTCATATATTTGTCAGAATTGAGAAAGTATGGAAATATTTCTTAAAATTATGTACGTTATGCTCTTGTTTGTTTTTGGCGATCTGTGCAGAAATATGAATATGTTTTTTATTGTTCGGTTTGAGATCTGTTTTCTATTATCGCTAACAGAGTTTTTGATTTACAAGAGTTGTGTGAAATGGATTACGTTGACAGCTGGCAGGGCGGATAGCTATTTTAATAGTTGCCAAACAAGATGTATCAATTACAAGGTGGTGTTTACATGTCAGCTGTTGGAACAGAGAACCAAGCCGACGCAAATTTGCCGGCGGCGGCGGCTCAATTTTATCTAAAATCGGCGGCGGCGGCTCAAATTATTTTTTTTGTGTATCCGGCGGCGGCTGCTGTCGGCTCAAAATCGGCTGAGATTGAATGAGCAAAAAAAAAAAAGGTTATTTGCCTCCGTTTTTATATTAATTTCCCAACATGATAATGGGCCAAATAGAAATCGGCTGAGTCGATTTCTGAGGCGAACGGCGGCGGCGGCTCGGCTGGCTTATTTTCGGTCGGCTTGTTTCTCTGTGTTGGAAAACTTTTTTCATTTTAGAGCTGTAAAAGTATCGATGTTTGAATACATCGATACTCTCGATATCGATACTTGAAAACATCGATATATCGCGATATATCGTAAATTTTTTTATTTTTTCTTTTAAGCCTATAAAACTAAACTGAAACCCGTTTTTAGACAAGGAGGCCGTTGAGTAAATTAATGCAAAAAGAAAAAAAAAATTTACTCCTATATTAAGTTTTTTATTTTGAATGTAATATTTGAGATCTGAGATCAGGATACATTTTTTTGATTTTTTTTATCACATGTTTATGTTTTTGTTGATAAAAAGTAACTTATCAACAATATTCGGTTCTAGCGAACTCCTCCGGTCCGAAATTATTTGGCCAGCCTTACTAAAGGTTCTCTCGGACTCGCAGGATGAAGCGTGAACGCATAAATAACGTTTTGCGATCTTTTTTAGGGCCATCATACTTTCATTCTCCATCTAAATAAAAATAGATATTAGTAAAAAGTCGAAACAAATTATACAAAACTCTTACTTTCCAGTAATGAAGTGGGTCTTTGTCCTCTTGGATGTTAAGAGTCTCAAAATACTGTCTCATAAGTAAGATTGCGTCAGCTTTATTTGATCTGATTTTGAGTTCACATTTTTCTTGCAAAAATGAATATCTCATTTTCTTTGCGTTGGGTTCTGGTGGCGTTGGGTTGGCCTTGGCAGATTTGGACAGAATAGCAAATACTTCACTTTCTAGTGCAATCGCAGCTTGATCTGCGTTATAAGGAAATAGAAATCCATATTTCTTAATGCGCGGATCAATTAAAGTTGCTAGCTTTGGCAATGTGCGCTTTTCATATTGCAAAAATCAAAGGCCTCCTTGACTTCGGTTGTTTTTAAATTTATCTTTTTAAATTTGTTTTGCAGCTCGCAAATAGTTGGCAAAATTTGCGATACCGTTACAGATTTACTTGCAGACATCTGTAGTGTTGCTTCATGAAGAGGGGATAACATTTCGACCAAGTCCTTAAGAATCCTGACTTCATCAGCTGAGAACGGTTGCGGCGCTTTTGGTGTATTGAGAAGCACCGAGTAAACGCTTTCGTTTGTTAAAAGAATTCGGTGTGTGAAACACATGGAAGATTTTTTATTTTTAACCACTGGTGGTCGCGATACATCGATACTCATAAAATTAAATCGATACTAATGCAAAAAACAAAAACATCGATGTATCGATATTAGTATCGATACTTTTACAGCTCTATTTCATTTGTATTTATGACGAGGACTGTCAAATGGTTGTTTTGTTTACATTCGTTTGCATGTTCGGTAACAAATTCTTAATAAAAGATTGCGAAATGTATTGTTTTTAATGACTGTGTGATAAAATAATAATCTATTGAATATTTTCAATCAATACTACTTCAGGAAATTTAGTTTCTTTTTATTTTTTCACATATTGACTCTTCGCGGGCAACAAACATCACAAACAAATCAGCTAAATTTGACAGCCATAGTCATAAAATACAAAAACAATCTCCCTGTTGTTCTTGTTGCTGTGAACTTGTTGTAGCTGATGCCACCACCTTGTAATTAATACATCTTGGTTGCCAAACTATCTCATCAGCACCCTAATCTGTGCCATCTCCACATATTATCAAAACCTTAAGTGTTAAAAGCTTCAAGAAACCATCGTGAAGCCAAAACACACCAGTGCGAAAAATGTATCAACGAAGACCACACGTCAACATAATCCACACAACATAACCAAACGTTTTTGTAACTTTGAAACAATGCGAACGTTTAAGGTATTAACTTTGAAAAGTGTTGTGCAAAACTTTGTAAAAAAAATAAAATATAAATAAACGCTACACCGTTCATGTTGACTGCAAGTAAAAAATTAATGTTCGACAGATACTTCTGTAATGTAATGGGGAAAACAGATGTTTACACGGACAAGACTGCCAGTGTAAAGTGCTCTTTAAGCTGACATCCGATTTTAATACAAAAAAACACGGTGTTTTTAATTTTTTCCTCATAAAAAAAAACAACTTACAAGTTCAAAATCAAAGGTTAATTTCAATTGTTCTATTTGAATTTAACAAATGATCGAAATTATTTTGAAGATCTTGTGTTCAATAAAAAACTTTCAACCGATGAAAAAACTAAACGAACAATTGTTCAAAATAAAGTAATTTATCGTTGTTGAAAAATAATCGGCCTTATTCCCGTTGTCGTCGTCGACGCAAAACTACGTCGTCTTGTGACGACGCTGTAAAATCGGTATTCTCGCAAATTTGGAATTCTGTAAGGAAATGTGACGACGACGTTGAATCGAATCGTCACAGTTGTTAGTAACACCATGAAACAATTTAAAGGAATAATTTTAGTTTTTGTAAATTTATAAAAGGTTTTGTTTAATGACGTCAAGAATGAAAATGTCGAGTAACAAATAGGGGCTGGTTTGGAAACAAAATCCCTCATTGGTACAAAGATTTCGATGAGAAACAGTTCCGTCTAATTTTAAGGGACAGTGTGAGAAAATTGGGGGGAAAAACTTAATTCCTTTGGACCGCCTTTAAGAATCCTTTGTAGTTACCTTTCTGATCTTCTTGTAGCGTTCTTCCATCCAATAACTCCAGAAAATCGTGTTTTGTTTAAAAAATTTAGGTTTTGCTTCCGATTTGTCATCTTAAGTTATTTCTAATTGTATCAAAGGTGGACAGATGACCTCTCTAATGCATTTAGGGTTTCGACAGGAATCATGCAACTACTGGCTGCACTTACACTGAGGTTGTAAGGCCCCTGTCCAAATGTTGCTGACAACTTAATTATGGCTGAAACATATGTCCTGAGTTCACTTTTCATTATAGGAACTATTTCTTCCATTACGTGATTAAATGCTGCCTTATTAAGACTTCAGTAGTTCTCGAATCTGAAAAAAGTTGGAAGGCCGGCCAACATGTAACCTCCAATTACTATTTTAACACCGATGTACATTAGGTTGTTCCAAAAAAAAAATTTGGATTTTCTCGGAAGATCTTTCCTAATTTGGATACTCATAAGGTAAAGTATTTTTGAGAATTTTATGAGATTTTTCGAAAGTGGTTTAGAGGTCGCGCAAACCGATTTTGTACCAAAAATCGAGCTTCTTTGACTTTTATTGTATTGTTCTTGAAAATTGCTAAAAAAAATCGGTATTTTTTCGGCTTCTGAGTAAATATTCTTAAAGAAAATTTTCCGATCTTTAATTTTATGTGCATAAGTAATAAGTTTCGTCAGGGATTTTGCATATTTTGATACATTATATAACAGTTTTTCGTAAATTTTCAGCAAATATGAAAAAAATGCTTTATAACTTTTAAAATTTGTATGAAGACTAAAAAAACTGATGATGCAGTTTAAAAGATTATGAAGTTTTAAATAAGTTAGCAAAAAAAACAATATAATTTTCTCTTGCCGATCTCCAGTTATACCCTTTTAAAGCTTTGCACCCATTGTATGAAATTTTTAGTACTATAAGATTTCGGCATCCGATTTGTTGTAAACTTTAGATTATGAGATTTGAAAATTTATTTATTGTATGTCAAAGCTTAGTTTTAAGTGTTGTCAAGTTGTGGACAGCAAAAAAAGTAGCCAAAAAGCCGTTATCACTAGGCTGATTCCGGACAGAGCAACGCAAAAGCTGCATGCTCAAAGAGTTAAATTTGGAGGGAACGTAAAAAGCAGCGGCTGATTGTGGCAGACTCAATTAAAAAATTATAATACGGTACATTGGGATGGAAAAATAATGCCTGACTTAAAAAATAAATGGAATAAAAATGATCGGTTATCCATTAGTGTAACTGGTAATTCAGACTCCAAGCTTCTGGGAGTTGTACCACTTTCATCAGGAACAGGAGAGGCCCAAGCCGAGGCAGTATTTCAAACCCTAAAATCTTGGAATGAAATGGAAAATGTCTAATTTATGTGTGCCGACACAACCAGCTCCAATACAGGACGGCGGATTGGGGCTTGCGTTTTACTTTGCCAAAAATTAAAAAAAAGACCTCATATTTTTGGCATGCCGCCATCATATGATGGAACTAGTTGCTGGATCAGCGTTTAAGGCCCTTAATATTAAGGATCAAATTACATCCCCACAAATTAAAATTTTCGTCACTCTTCAGGGAAGGTGGGAATACATTGATAAAAAAAAATTTTCGGATTGTATGAACCACGAAATTGTTGGAAAAATTATTCCGGAGTTCATACGAAAAGATATAATAATTTTTGTAAAAGGGCAGCTGGAGAATATGCAACCAAGGGAAGATTATAAAGAAATGCTGCAACTGAGCCTTATTTTTTTGGGTGATAGACCTGAGCCGCATCCAACAATAAAATCTCCTGGAACCATTAACCGAGCTCGCTGGATGATGAAAATTATATACTCTCTAAAAATATGAATTTTTCGAAACCAGCTTCAATCTT
Source organism: Muscina levida (assembly GCA_964034835.1). Taxonomy (NCBI): domain Eukaryota; kingdom Metazoa; phylum Arthropoda; class Insecta; order Diptera; family Muscidae; genus Muscina; species Muscina levida. The sequence goes on along the minus strand of OZ035882.1, from coordinate 111,221,331 downwards.
TCATTCAAAAATTCAATTCAAAAATTGATGCCTTGCTGGAGTTTACCTCATTTATTTTAAGAGTATATATTAAAAATTGGTACCTATGCCAATGTCCCCGATACGCTCCTTTCAATGACCTTACACTTTTGAAACAATTGTATGATTACAAACGCTTTAATGAAAAAGTTGCACGCAAGACTCTGAAAACCTTTCTGGGTCATCAGTGGTACCTTTCCAAGGAGTTGGATGCCTTATCGTTTTTTGATGAACGTATAGATACGAAAAATTTGCGTTTAATGCTTAGAAACCTACATGAACCAAGTAAAAACAACGAATTAGTGAAAGGAAATTTAACAGAAGACATGATTGAAAATAAACAAATTCAGTGTTTTATTACAAAAGTCAGCCTAACTTTTTTTGAAGCCTGCAACATTTCTACTGATTTTTACAAACGGATCCAGAAAAATGGGAAAACAACAAATCATTTCAGGAAGCAAAACACAGAGTTCAACAATTGCAAGTTGTAAATGATGTCGCAGAACGTGGTGTGGCCTTGGTTAATATTTATATCAATATCACAACTACTGAAACAGACTTTCAGAGTTTACTGCAGAGGGTAGAGCAGCATCGCAAGAACTCTAATAAATGATTTATAACAAATTTATTTTTCGTTGTTTTTAATATAATTGTTATGTATGAGTGGTAAGTAACTATTATTTTATTTGTAAAAACATTTTCTAAATCCAATTATTTAAAGTTTAAAGCAATGCAAACCTAGTTCACACCTTATAGTATTATACATTTCATACAATGCGTACAAAGCTTTAAAAGGGTATAACTCGAGAACCGTGAGAGAGAATTCATTTTTTTCTGCTAATTAATTTAAAACTTAATAATCTATTCTTCTGCATCATTAGTTTTTTTAATATCTATACAAATTTTAAAAGTTATAAAGCATTCTTTTCCATATTTGTTGAAAATTTACGAAAAACCGTTATTAAATTGTCAAAATGTGCAAAATCAATGCCGAAACTTATTATTTATGCACATAAAATTAAAGATCGGAAAATTTTCTTTAAGAATATTGACTCAGAAGCTGAAGAAATATCTATTTTTTTTACCAACTTTGAAGCAAATTTCAAAAAAAGCCAAAAAGGTAGATTTTTGGTAAAAAATCAATTTGCGCGACCTCTAAACCACCTCCGAAAAATCTGAAAAAATTCTCAAAATTTCGTAGCGTTATGAGTATTCAAATTAAGAATGATCCCCAAAATTTTTTTTTGAATGGGACACCCTAATGTACATACTTGTTATTTGGCAACTTTAAGATATCGGATCTTTTTCAAAGTATTTTCTTTCCAGAATAATATTATTTTTGCTTTCCTCATCGCTGGAATCGAAATAAATCAACTGTATAATTTGTTTCGACCAAATTATACGCAAGAAATATTTTTGTATTGAGATAAGTCATTACCATACAAATGGAACACATCTTGGGAATTTCAAACAAAAATATTTGGGAGAAAATCTAAAACTTCAGAAAACTCTTAGAGCTATGTATTTTCCCTTGCATCTAATGAATGAGATATGATCGATATTATAACAGAGACCAGGTACTTTGAGTTTTGTTGAATACCGTGAAATAATCAACTTGATGCATTTTAATAGAACCCATCTTCAGTTTTTCCATTTAGATATGTCTATATATCAGAGACCGAAAATGACTGCTATTCATCGATTTTTTAACTTACAAAAACTAAAGGAAATGTGCTACAATTATTTTAAATATACCAATAAATTGGTTTTTACTCCCTCTATTGAATTTCGCAATAAACTTTTATTTTGTGATTTTTATGAAAATGGTCTCAAATATCAAATTTTATCGCTCATCAAATAAAAGTTATTTTTGATTTATATTATTATTCCTCAACAAATAAGTTAGTTTTGATATTTATTTTTCGAGTCTTTGAATAAGAGTTATTGAAAACATTTCGAAATAAAAATTACGAAGTGAGTTAAAGTGAAAATGTTCAACCATCGTGTGCACTTTAAATTTTGTATGGCAACGTTTGCAGAAAAAGCATTGTAAAACAACAATATTGCCAGACATTCGAAAATCGTCTAAACCGCAAAATTTTGCCACCTTCAAATTTTTCTAAGATAATTGCAAACACATTTAATTTGCAGATGTGCGAAGTTTATGCATCTGCTAATTTCACCATTTGCAGAGATTAATTATATGGCAACACTGTCCATGTCAGTATATTGCCGGTACATTAGCAGACTTGACAAAATTGCTATTTCTGGTAACCGTCTGTACTTAGCTTAAGTATTTGGCGGTATTTCAGCTTGAATACGTTATTCGTCTTCTGTAGAAATCTTGATACTGTACTGTAGAAATCCTGATTCTTCATTTAGCCAAGATTCTTTTGTATTGCATAATATTGTCTTTTGTTCCAATACAACGCTTTTATACGAACATACTTAGTACATTACATTATAAGAAGCTATATCCATGCACATACAGTGTGCATCCGATTGTCCGTCCGATTGTGTATTTTTGATATAAAATTAATCGGTGGTGAAGTTGCAATCAAGTGAAGAAATTGCTATTGAGCTAGATATACTTTCAAAAAGTCTTCATGCATAAAAATTAACTATTTCTGGGCATTGGGTCATTTTGAATGGGATTCTTATTAATTCAAACAAAAATCTTAAATGATATCACAGGATTCTGGGGTCGAGGAATCCATTTTTGAAATTTATTTTTAAGCGCCGCCAGATGGCTCTTTTTTACATTATTTAGGTTAGATCGCATTTTTGTCTCCGACCAAATTTAATTATCCCCCGATTCCTTGAAAAATGTGAATAACTTAAGATTTGTTAACCGATTTTTACAAACAAGTATGCGTTTTACTTATGAAAGTGTGCACTTTCTGAATAATACAATAAACATCGAGATAATGTAAAAAAGCATCGGCAAAAAACTTCTTCAAATTCAAAAAAATTCCAAAAAGTTTATGACAATTGACCTATATATAGAAATTTGCAGATGCATAAACTTCGCACATCTGCAAATTAAATGAATTTGCAATTATCTTACAAAAATTTGAAGGTGGCAACATTTTGCGGTTCAGACGATTATCGGATGCCTGGCAATATTGTTGTTTTACAATGATTTATCTGCAAACGTTACCATAAATAATTTAAAGTGCACACGGTTGTTGGACATTTTCTGCAAATTTTTCGGGCAATATTGTAAGATATGGCAACCGTCTGTGCGTAGCTTAAGGGACAAATTCGGTAATTTGTATGGGAGGTAAAAGAAGGAGTGTATCAAATGATTCGGTTATCTGTGGGTTTGTTTACTATTACAAGATAATTAAGCTGACCATATTCAAATATCCTCCAACTGTCCGTCTGGAAGTTGTGGAAGAAATATTCATTATCCAAATATATGTAATGTTGCATGGGAGGTGCCAGAATGGGTGGGGCAATTCCGCTCATTTACAATCCCATTACTTTATTTTGGAAAATATTAATGCAAGCTCATTTTCATAAGGATCAGTTAAGGTTTACTCGAGTTATCCTGCCCACGACCCATCCAGCCAGCCAAACAGACGGACTTGGGGGCTAACACATTTCCTTTAATGCGTTAATCTTTTATTCGTAACAAATGATATACATATGTATGTATACCTTCATCCCTAAGGGTTATGGTACAAAACCATTGTTTTTTCGTCGCATTGTGTAGCTATGAGTTAAATATGGTCTGAACGTTCCACAAATGTAATTAATTTGGCCAGAATATAAATATTATTTGCATATCGATTAAACCAAAAGATTTTTATTTGAAAAAATAAAAAATAAAAGTCTTCAAGTGAGTTTTATATTTCATCAGAAAAAATATAAGTCTCAGGCTGATTTTTATTTTCGATTTTGATTTGAAAAACTCATTGACTGATTTTTATTTTTGATTTATATTTCAAAAAGTCTTCAATAATTATTATTGTGGGACTTTTAAAATATAAATAAAAAATAACTCTTATTTCTGAGCGATATAATATAAATCAGAAATAATTGTTATTTTGGGACTTTTAAAAAAATATAAACCAAAAATAAGTCTTATCTTGGGAGAGATATAATAAAAATCAGAAAATAACTCTTTAAGAGGGACTTTTATACATAAATAAAAGTTATAAGAGTTACGGTCTCTGCTTAAACTATTTAATTACATAATCACATTGCTCTATTACATTGTTATATTATGCTCTGTGCAAAAACAATATTTTCAGCTTCATTTGCTTTTAAAATACCACATTTGTATTGATACATATTGCTTATTTGGTGCAAGACTGGCATAACTCAAAAAAATCGTTTATGAGATAAATGCATTTAAAGTTTTCAACTTAGCCAAGTGTGGTGTCTGAAATATGTTATGTCACTCAACATAAAGTGTGATATAATGAACAATTCTACATCATCAACTCAAAAATCACGGTTTTTGAGTTATGCCTAAATGAGCGATATGTAGTCGGTAACGTAAGGAATGTATGTAACAGCAGAACAGCAACCAACCACTTTTGCGCTAATGGCCTCATATGATCAAAGCGGCGCAGCAACCTTCGACGTATCCAAAGTTTCAGAAATGTTTAGTTTGAATTAGTGTATCTATTATTTTTAGGCAATATTTGTAGATACACATATATAAAATTTAAAACAATTTGAATTTACTTGTTATAGACAACAATCATTTTATTTATTATAATTTATTTACACAGCACAACATTCACATTCATAGGATTTAAATAATAACCCACGCATTTATGTATGTATATATATCAAGAGAAATTTTATTCATGGACATGTGAAATTTTCTGTTTATGTATATTTATGTTTCATCGATGTGTTTCTATGTATTATGAATGTATAATTTCTTTACTTTACTAATCAAATATTTCATTATCGTTGCCTTAAGTTCACATATCATTGTTTTGTGCGCGAACAATAAGCGGAGACCGCTGGTTCAACATTGGGTGCACTTTAGAATAAAACAGGTCCTACACCAATAAAATTACGAACTACGACAAAGAATCGCACCGAGAAATTAATTACGGATGTAGGGGAGGGGGCATGGGACCTGTTTAAAATATAATAGAAATAATTGAACCATTTTAATATTCAGTGGGCGTTATGCATTTAACTTTTTTTTTTTTTTCAAAATATGCAGATTTGTGGCCATGTAATTTAAGGCTACGAATGCGGAAATAGTAATCAACATTCGCTCGAAATTGAATTACAGGATGTTTGTTTTATTTTTCGTTTTTGTTGTAAAAATTTCTAGTCTTTTTATTTTAAATAAAATTTCAATAGTTTGTGGTCTAGTTGTATCTCTTGTGGAATACATTTGTATGTAGTACTTAGTACGTATACGTGTAAATATGGTATGTTTTTGTTGTGTTTTATTAACTAATTGTGTTTTATTAACTAATTGTGTTTACATGGACACGAGTTTGTATTTACATGAGCAGAATATCTTTAATGCGATAATTCATTTAAAAATACATTAATAAGTCTTTCAAGATATATATATATGTATATATGTCTTACGTTTGTTTTATTTGGAAAACAATTGTTACTTAATATTTATCATCCAAGTTGAGCGCAATAAAATATACAAAATATATTCTATGTGATGTGAGTTTGCTTTCAAAGAATATCACTCAATCAAATATACACATACATAAAAAAATCGCACATGCAGTAGTACATTTTTATGATTTTAAACTTTCATATATAATAACCTAATTTAATCTAACTATTTAAATAAATAAAACAGTAATAATGTAGTTTATTGGGACCTCTGTATCTTAAGAGATACGTTAGATTTTTTCTCAAATCTTGTAATAAATGCATTTCCATTGTAGGAACCAAAATAATAATAATGGCAATTGGACTGTGAGTATTGATGGGCAAAATCGACTAAATCAAGATTTCCAAATAGAGTTTTAAACATCCGTTGTAATGTCATGAAGGCTGTACATTGGATCTGTCTTCGAAAGATTAACTCGTTTGACGGGTCATTTAGATTCGAAACTTGACAAAACTAGCAAATTTTAAACGACTTGTAGTATGGCGTATTTAGTGTTTCCATTTTAAGTGTTCAGTTCTTTACCTAGAGCAACGTTTGTGCCGAAATTGGCTAGTTGCTGTTGTGTTACATAACCATAGATAGTATTGTTGTTGTTATTTGGCTGTTGAGTGGCATTGGCAGCAGTTGGCACATTTAGCGAAAGGGAGCTAATGTCCTTGTTATGATCCGATTCCTGCAGATCTGTGATGACTGGTGATGTGTGTGTGTTTGACATGTTTGTCGCTGGTATGCTGTCTCGCACTAACCTATCCGTTGGTGGTTGGGTTGATATAGGCGATATATGATTTTGAGTTGCTACATCGGGCATTGTTGACATTTTGCCCAAAGCTTCGATACTGGTGTATCCATTTAGAGTTGATGCAGGCGGCGGCGCATTCAACGGGGCCTGAGGCTGAAACTGCGAATGAAGTTCGTATAGTAAAGTGAATAATATACCGGAGACGGTAAAATATGAGGACTCACCAATTGTTTAGCCGCACTGGGCTGTATATAGCCATCATTTGTCATGGCAGGAATTGTTGGCAACTGCGTAGGCGGCGATACATTCCTTTCAGGCACTTTTAGAAGCGATGCTAAGAATTGTGTATTGTGCGTCACATAGCCGCTATTTCCGACATTAAGATTGTTAACGTCGTTGTGGTCATCGCATTCTTTTGCAATGCCCAATTGTTGTTCATATCGTTCGTCATCTCTGTCGCTGGTGGAGATGGCTAAAGTATTAGTACTGTCCAGTGAGGACAACCGCTCTATGTGATGACGATTGTGGTATGTTAGATTAGAATTAGAGCTAGAATTGGAACTTAAATCTTCGTTGGTTGTTTCCAATGAAGGATGCTCGCCGGCAGGATCGTCATGGTGGAGTTCCTTTGAACTGTTGTTGGACGAAAGTGACGAAAGAGCATTCGCCGATCGGTTGTGAAAGTTCGAAATCAAGTTATGGCTTTCTTTGTGACCAAATGCCACGAGACAATCGTTACTTCGCGATATGTCACAATGAAAGTCTTTTTTCGTCGAATTCTCCAAATTACAATCATTGCCCAGAGTATTGCCACCGAATTTGTAGTTGGCTACTTGATCTACTAGGCCCTCTGGCAAAATAACTTTTATATTTTTCATTTTATAATATTTGTTTCGTATCCAGTAGCAAGAGTACACGGCAAATGCAATGGCAATGACGAATGCCACCGCATAAAAGGATGCGTTGGAGCCAGTAGGACAAAAATAGTCCCGTTGGGCGTGGATCCAAGGTGACGCAAAGAACTTTTCATTGGCGACGTCTTTCGTCATCTTATTTAAAAAGTAGGCTGTCTGATCGCCATCGTCGGTCGACGAGCAAAAACTTTGATCAATTGAGGCTCCGGCTAGTATCACACCTTGACTTATGGACTTAATATCCGTGTCCGTTTCTTTGTCCTCCGCCACACTAACAGCGCGTACTTCCAATGCAAACGATGTCTGTGGATTTGAACAATCCGGCAATTGGAATTTGCAACTACGACCTCCAACTATTGAGACGCGATCGTAACTGGATTCATTAACATTGTATCGACGCAACAAGGCGACTACATAAAATACATGTCTCCCTGATGGCAAATCCGGCTTGTCCCAGTAAATGAATGTGACATTGTCGTAGATGTTAACGTTACGAGGACTGGAAGGTACTGAAAAGTTGAAAAAAAAAACAAAATATATATATACGGATTTTGTTTTGCTTTCGAATTTTACAATCTTACTTCCAATCAGCGTAGACATTTGGATATGTTTGCTCGGTCGAGACTCGGCAATAGTATTTGCTGTCACACATACTTCGTAACTAGAGAAGCTATTCAGACTCGTAAGGGTGAATGACGTCTGGTTAATGGGCACTGTGCTATTGTATTCGTAAGTACCATCCGGTATTTTGCGACTTTAAGTTGGAAGATAAAATTAAAATTTCTTTTATATGTTATTCATCCATTCATAGTGATGTTAGAAAGTCAATTTTCTAAAACAACAAATAAACGGAATATTTTTTGTTGAAAAATACTGATTCTGATATTGAACTTAAACTTAATTTCCCTTTGCACCCCATGAATGGGGTATGGGATAGCCTATCGCGTTGTTGTGAATTAACACGTTTTCTATTTTTAGATTCACAACTAACCGCACCTACTTGTTTATCGACGAATGCGAACGTCACTTTTTGAGAAGCTCTTACTAGACACGACGATTGAATCGACGCTTAATACTGCGAAGTTGCTGTCAACAACATTCGAGGGGAGCCGACAATGAAAGAAAATTTTATTTATTTTTTTCTTTTTTTTTAAGATGACTGGAGCCAGGTTTGAACCTGCGATCTCCCGCATGGTAGTCGCGTGTTCTAACCACTATGCCACGGCCGGTCCCGATTCTGATATTGATATGATAGAAAATATTAATAAATTTCATTTTAAATCGTCTGAAAGGAACAATTCTAATTAGAACTGCATTAGTTTTGATACAAATTGAATTTTACTAAGTACCATAATAGGACTGAAATGAAATAGAAAATATTGGAATAAGCAGATGCTATTCGTTACAAGCACAGAACAACACGTAAAAGAACTGCACGTAAAAGTAGTCCCAAAACGAAGAAGTTCTGCATCATTCGTTTTGTCAAGTTACATGCCATAATTATTTAATATCGATTTTAAGTTAGTAAGTATCGTATAGGGGAATTTGTCACGTTTTAGGCTCTTTTGGTATATTGTTATATGGTGGCGTATGATTATCATAAGTAATATTCCACGTAAATCATAACGTTTGAAACAACATTGTTGGAGACAATTTAGCATTAAAACCCAACTAACTAGATAGATAGATAATTTTTGAGGAAAATACCCTCTTGCTTAACTCATTTCAGACTCATATGGTTTGCTGGGTTGTAACTAACAAAACTAATGATGCAGTTTGATTTCCCGTATTCGAATTAAGGTAAGGCCGTCCTCTCCCATCTTATAATTTTTTTCGACTTCCCCAGTGTATTTAATTAATGGTACATACAAATTTCCCTATAGCTGGAATCATAGCTGAAATCGCTAAGTGTTTAAGTGAAATTACCAATAAATCGTATAATGGCTCAATATCCCATTATGGATGTCTGGAGGATCCCAAGTAATAGTTGCTGATTTACTCGTCACAGAGTTCGGCACCAGCTTTAGGTGTTTTGGCGATGAAGGCGCTAGAGAATGAGAATTAAGTCAGCATATATAAGAAGTTAAAAACAAATCTTTTGCACATACCACTTGCTTTGGTTCTAACGCATATGAAGTCACTGTCAGGTCCTCTCTTAGTGGGGGAGTACATAAACATACTCACGCACAGTCTTTTGTAGGACGGCAGTTTGGAAATTGTGTAGTTTCGATATTGTCGCAAAAGCGGTACCGTATGCCGCTGTCGACCGCAATTGCTGTTTTCCGGCTCTAGGCAGTAGGTCAGATTATACCCTTCCAAAATAAAAGGACATACACTGCCTGAACTCCATCTTACAAGAACAGAACTTTCATTTAGCACACTAAGCTCAAGTTCGGTCTTCATAAGCTCACTGGATACACCCGAGCAACGTGCCCACTGCATCCCTTTGTTATAGTTAAGATAGTTGGCCGAAATGGCCAAGTTAAGACTGCGATCTCTTGGCTCTGTTGTAAAATTGGTGGTAAATTTATCCAGATATCTAAACGAAATGGGACCCTGCCACCAACAAGAATCGAACAGAAACATCATTGCGACCAAATACCGCATATGAAATATCTCAACTTACCTTGCATTGATTTGGCAATTCAATTTTTTGCAAACACCAAAACACGGTATAGTTTACCAAGTCCTCAACATTTTCCGGCGGCGACCAGGACAATGTGTAGCTGCTATTGTGGTACACTTTGGCTATGTTAGTGTCTTTGAGCTCATATCGAGCACTTCCGCTCCGATACACACGAAGCGTATTGCCCTCACTACTCTCACCGTAGTCGTTGGCTGCTTTTATACTAAACAGCTGCAGGTTATAGTTCTTCCAGGGCAACGCCATGGCCGTCTCATTTGTTCGGGCGCTGTGTCTAAAGAAGACAGTGAATACATTAACGTACGTGTGGAATTTAGTGATAAAACAAATTACATTACAACACCATTGCTATTGATTTCATTAACGACATAATGAAACCCGGGTCCACCGTATTCCCTCTCGTCCATCTGGCCCCAGTACAGGCGCAGCTGAGTTTCTGTACTGTCTATATAGAAACTGCCACTGGGTACGTCGGGTGCTTTGCGCGGCGGTCGGCCCTTGGTCCGAAATTGTTTTGTTGATGCTTCGCTCCACAAGCGTTGGTCGCTCTTGTCCACAGACTTTGACATCACCCTTACCTTGACCTTGTATGTCCAAAATGCGTACAAGTTTGATAGCACAATGTGGCAAGTGCCATTTTTGCACATCTCCTCACTCCTTTGCGGAGTATGCCAATCGCTATGATTGTCGCTTATTTGAATGTCATACCGCAGGCCCATGCGATAGTAACCAATCTTTAGCTTTTCCCATGTAAGTGTAACATTTTCACAATTAACATTGACAACGCTGATGTCAAGAGCGGATGGTATCACTACAAACATAACGATGGTTGCATTCTCGAATTAAATATCAATCAGAGTCAGATTTTGTGCTACTTACCGATCTTGTGATTGTTTATGGTCATATTCTGCGCATTCTGCCCGCCAACATTTGTGCCGACTAGTGTAAAAAAATATTTGTCCCGGACTGGGAAGTAGTCACTTATGTTGCACTGCAACTTGTTTTTCTCGACCTCATGTAGGTCACACTTGTGAACTGAACTCTGCAATGTGCGGGAAAAAAGTTAGTTAGCTTGGGGTTACCATTAAGCTATTGTTAATAGCTCAGTTTCACTTACATCGTCGGCAAATCTGTACACCAAATCGAACGCAGTTAAGAGCATGTTCTTTGGTCTTGTAAAGCTGCATTGCATGTACTCATAATCGTATACTAGGCACCGAAAATCCGAGACGTTTTGGGGCATTGTGCCTGTAATATAAATAAGAGGCGACCAAATATAACTTTGATTGTGTATTACGACGAAAAGGAACCGCAGGTTTGGTTCTGTTTTTTAGGTTTTATATGGAAACTATCTTTCGCGGTTATTCTGGGGTATTAAAGCAAGTGATTTAGCCATGATTTGAGGATATAACCTGGAATGTCCGAACTCTATACAGAGATGGTGCCTCTATCCAACTGGCGGATGTCCTCGAAAAATACAAGGCTTACATCACCGCCATACAGGAAATGAAATGGACGGGACAGGGATGCACACGACGGAAGAACTGTGACATCTTTTACAGCTGCCATGCAGAAAGACACGAATTTAGATGTGGTTTCATAGTCGGCTTCGACTTCGACACCTGGTCCCGCGGTTTAACCCTGTAAGTGACCGAATAGCGACTATTCGCATCTGGGCGAAATATTTTTACATTACGCTGATTTGTGTACACGCCCCGATGGAAGACAAAGACGATGATATTAAAGATGCATTCTATAAGCGCTTGGAGAAGATATATGACCGCTGCCCTGCACATGACATTAAAATTGTTCTGTGAGATTTTAATGCTAAAATAGGAAGGGAAGATGCTCTTGGTTCAGCAGTCGGAAAATTCAGTCTACACAACAACACCTCCGATAACGGATTCAGACCGGTAAGTTTCGCGTTGGCAAGAAACATAGTTGTGAGGGGAACCAGATTCCCGCATATAGATATCCGCAAGGCAACCTGGATATCTCCCGATCAAAATAAAAGAAATCAGATTGATCACGTGGTAATTGATGGAAGGCATGTCTTAAGCGTTATGGACGTGCGTGTGATGCGCGGTGCCAATATCGATTTGGATCTCCACCTAGTTGCAGCCAAGGTACGCACACGATTAAGTAGTGCTAAACACACTCGTGATCAAACGCAAAGGAAGCTAGACGTCACAAAGCCGAGATAGCCAATGCCTACTCCAACCAACTCTCTCAATTACTCCAAACAAAGCTCTAAGTTCTAATGTTCCAGACACACAGTGGCAGCATATTGCGAATTCTATGACCACTGCCCCAACGACCGTACTGGGTTATGAAAACTACGCCCAGACAAGACCTGGTACGATGATGAATGCCGCGAAATGTCTGAGGAAATGGATGCTACATAAAAGGGAAAACTACAGTCAATGGCGACGAGAGCGGTTACGGAGCGTTACAATGAGAAAAGGAGGGAGATGAAACGCCTGATCAGGCGGAAAAAACGTCTTAGGAAGAAAAGAGAGAGCCTGGATATTGAAAATTACAGAGATTGAGGTGAGGCCCGAAAGTTCTACCAAAGGGTTAAAAGCAAAGGTTTTGGAACAGGGATCCCCCACCTGTAAGGACAGAGACGGAAATCTGGTCACGAACACTGCAAATATGGAGGTAACACTTTCGGTTTATACCCGAAGGCAGCATAAGTGACGAAATCACACCAATCATAGACGACAGTGCAGATTTTCCACCACCGGGACAAAACGAGATCAGTACGGCGATCGCAAGGCTTAAAAATAATAATGCTGCGGGAGCTGATGGACTGCCGGCAGAGCTTTTTAAAGCCGGCGGCGACGAGCTCATTCACACGATTTGGCTCAAGGAATGCACACCCGATGATTGGAATCTGAGTGTCCTATGCCCGTGCTTAAGAAAGGCGATCCAAGTGTATGTATCAACTGTCTTGGGATTAGCGTTTTACCCATCGCATACAAGGCCCTGTCTAGTGTGTTATGTGAAAGACTAAAGCCCATTCTAGCGAACCTGATTGGAGCTTATCGGTGTGGCTTTAGACATGGTAAATCCCAGACTGACTAGATATTCACACTACGAAAAATCCTGTAGAAGACCCAAGAAATGTAGATCGACACCTACCATCTGTATATCGACTACAAAGCTGCATTCGACAGTCCGTTACGACAGAAACTTGTAGATGCTATGGCTGGGTTTGGTATCCCCGCGAAGCTAATACGACTTTGCCGGATGACACTGACTGATACGAAGTCTTCAGTGAAAATTGGCAAAAATCTGACAGAGCCGTTTTCTACCAAGCGAGGCTTTAGACAAGGCTATACTCTCCTGCGATCTCTTTTACATCGTAATGGAGATGATCATGCGGATGGCTGCAGTTAACAGGAATGGTACAATCTCCAACAAAAGTCATATGTTGCTCGCGTATGCCGATGATATAGATATCATTGGCCGTGGATTGCGAGATGTTACTGCGGCTTTTTCGATCATTGGAAAGTAGTCGGCGTAAGTGGGTCTGGTTATAAATGAGGATAAAACCAAGTTATTTGTTTCAACGAACAAAGAGCCCACTCGTCTGGGACGCTGCGTGAACGTTGACATTTATAACTTTAAAGTGGTAGATGATTTTGCTTACCTTGGCTTTGCCACAAACAAAAATAATACTGTCAGCCTGGAAATCAAGACGAATATTGATCGCAAACCGCTGCTACTAAGCGCTAAGCAAGCGATGTAATAACAAAGCGCTCTCTCATAGAACAAAGATCCATCTCTACCAGACTACCAGACCAGAATTCTGGGTAATGACACAAGCGGATCAATCTATTCTGGGAGTCTTCGAGAGAAAAATACTTCGCAAAATATTTGGGTTTGTTCGGAGTAGTTATTCAGTGTTACTTAAACTACAATTTCACTGAATAGAGATGCATGAGGATAAAACCAAGTTATTTGTTTCTGGATAACCTACGGTTATACTAAAAAAGTGAAATAATTATATTTACATGTGTGTGTTTTTGACATTTAAGCATGCAACAAACTAAATTAGCCGTGACAAATAAGGAAGTGGGTAACAAGACTTCCGTTCAATGCAACACTAGTGAGCAGGAAACCGGAAAAGTATTATATTATTATTATTATTCTCTCTGGTCATAAAACAAAACTCTGTTTGACATTCTTCCTCCGTCCATAGACAATTAATAAAAATGTCGAAAATAAAAATAATGTTCATTTTGTATTGAAGTTCCCCAATTGGTATATTACGGTACAAACAAAGTACTGAGGAAAAGTCTCAGTGAACCGTATTTTAAATAAAGCACACAAAAATCTCAAAAGAATTTATTATTAAAATAAATATTAAAAGTAAACAATTTATTATGTTATTGAAGATCTCCTTTTAGAAGTATGTATTGGTAAAATTTAAATTTTCGGGAAATTGCCTTATTTGTATGGAAAGTACCAGCAGGGGCAGCGCAATGAGGACAATATTTTTTTCGTAAGTCAACATCCAATAATCGTTTAGATTGTATGAAATTTGACTGCATCCAGTGAAAGTAGAACAAAGTTATGTATGTAAATGTATATGGTTAGGTTCGGCCAATTCTAAGATGAAGGCGTGTGGCAAATGTTTCAGTTTTCTGAGAATTTGTATACTATTACAAGATAATAAAACTGGCCAAACGTAAAAAATATTAAAATATTTTATTTTCCTGAAAATATCTAATTTTGTATGTGAGGTACTAGAAAATGTTGCTGATATAGCCCATATTCATTCATGAGTCAAAATTTGACTGTACTTACAAAAAAGATATGCAAGTAATTCGCCCATTTGTATGGGAGGTGTAAGAGGAGGTATGACAAGGTTACTCATCTGACGAATTTTATACTTCCTGCAGTTTTCCGCTTTGAAGTTGTGGGAGAAATATTATTTTCTCAAAAATAGGTAATTTCGTACTGAATTCAGTGGATTTGCATAAAATACATGCATGTAAATGTATATGGATGAATTCGGTCATTTATATGGAAGACTTGGATCAAATGTTCTATTTTCTTAATTTCTTAACACAACATGAATGAGGTTTATCTCGTTTATCAACGAATGCATACGTCACTGTTTGAGAAGCTTTTTCGACACTATGTTGCGTAGATGCTGTCAACAACATCGAGGAGGGCGACAATGAAAGAAAAATGTAGATGACTGAAGACTGGAATAGAACCATAGATCACCCGCATGGTATTCGCGTGTTCTAACTATCATGTCACGGCCGGTCTTATAGCTCAATCGTCTTAAAACATCCTGAAACGAATATTGTCTTAAGATACTAGGGATCTGAGTTGCCACCTTTAATACATAATACTGTTTTCTCGTCTCAAATGATATATACTCTCGTTCCGATGAGTGAGGGTATACAAAATTCGTTTCTATTTCAAGACCATCACAAATTTGTCCCTATTTAGTCCTGATGGATGGACGTTAAAAAAGCGTTGGTTAGATATAAATTGATAGGGATACAACTATGCCAAGTAATTGATTATGCCCGAGTATGTTTTCTAGTACTTACCCACATAAAGTTCCGACACTCCAATAGCTTGATTTCCAACCATGCATTGGTAGAAACTTTTTTGTTCGGTCGCATTTTCAATATTCAACTTTGCCGTGTAGTCATCTAGAATCTGTAATAAACAAATAATGTACATGATTAAAAATATTCGAAATAAAAAAAACAATCTATTATGTTAAAGAATCAAAAATTTAATTAACCCTATTGTTGTAAGGGAAATTATTGATTATCGAGAAAACGCTGATTACACAGTGCTACAGAAAATCTGGTGGGTACGCTTAGTTTTACAGCTATAACTCAAGAACCCATTGATGATTTCTCATTTCATTCTTCAGTAGAATTGTAGCTAAGGCTTAAATAAATAATTTATATTATAGTAGCTATGTAAAATACCAAAAAGTTTGCATTTACCTTTTTTTTATAAATTTTCCCCAATAACTCCAAATTTCTGGCCATATAAAGGCTGTCTCATCGGTGATAAGTAGAAAACTGGTCATTGGTGATAATATTGAATGACGACCCTGATCAAAGTAATGTACTGTACATAAGTAGCGACTTTATGGTACTCGCTGCATATGTACGTTAGGGTGACCGCAAAAATCTAACCCCCAAAAATGAAGTCAAATTTTGGTATAGAACAAGTTTGACCACGATTAGAGTATGCTAACCTGTGCCGTTTTGGGCTTAAAGTTTTTATGAAAAAAAAATTAAATTTGCCTAAAAAAATCAAATTTCATTTTTTCAATTTTGAATTTTTTAGGCAAATTTTTAATTTGTATTTTTATTTTCATATATTTATTTTTAACTGTGAAACTGTTGATTGTGCAGAAAAATTAAATATGAAGAGATTAAAGGAATTTTAATTCTTAAATTTCGGATTTTTATTTACGTATGAGTAATATTAATTATATGCGGATTTTATACAAATCATACGCACATCTTTTTAATATTGTGGATCTATGGTTTAATAACACAGTGCAACACCCAATCTGGGAGGTGAGAAGTTCCAAGTCAGGATGAAGGTACTCAGTCAGTATAGTAAAACCCCCAAAGGGTTAGGCGTTCTCTACAATTCTGCTGAAGAATGAAATGAGATATCAACAACGGTTCTTGAGTTATAGTTGAAAAACTATGCGAACAAACATCAAATTAAGCTTAAAGAATAAATGGTGGTATAAGTCGTCCTTACATTGCATATATTGTTGGGAGAGCACAAAATTTTCAGCGCGTACAATTCGACAGCGCTGTCGTTTCTAGTGCGACAGCAAATGAGGACATCATATTGCCGTTAGTTGGTCATACGAACGATAATATGGACAGTAGTAAATGAGCGTGACCGATTTCAATGAAACTTCCTGCTAATCTTAACTTCATAGTACTGATGACATGTGCCAAAGTTACAAAAAACAGAGTTAAAATCTGTCTTCCCTATTACTTTATAGATAAATCTCTCCAACTTGCAGTTTTTCCAGCAGTCAATTTGAATTTTACTATATTAATTTAATTTATAAATACAGTCGAACTTGTCTATAACGTAGTCACTAGAGATCTCCGATTTCTACGTTATAGAGAAACTAATGATTATTTGGTTTTGTATCTAAACCCTAGCTTTTTATTTCATTTAGATGCAAACAATATTATATAAACATTGAAACATTTTTGAACATGAACGAACGACGTTATTCTCGTTTGCCGTAAACTTTTAAATTTCTTCATCGACTGAATATTTGCATCTACTGACTAATGAACAACTTTCATCGTTAAATTTTTTTTTGATTCCATAAAAGTTTTTTTGCTTTAAAACTTTCTTATAGAGAATTTTTTTTTTGGTACATAAAACACCATCATCTGTTTTATTAAATAAGCTTCGTTATAGGGAAAACAACGTTACAAAGAAATTCGTTATAGAGAAGTAAATTTGTGTGAAAAATATTAGGAAAATGTAGTCTTTTTGAAAAAAAAATCCTTATAGAGAGAAATTTGCTATAGAGAAGTTTGTTATAGAGAAGTTCAACTGTATCTATATTTAATTTTAATTTTATTTGTCTTATTTTCTTCATAAAAATGTGTTTATTCTCAAAATTTATCTTAAGTAGGAAATTCTAGTAATTACAGTTATCAAATGATAAATTATTGCCAAATATTAGCTACATAGGCACAAAGTTAAGGACATATGGCTTCACAAAACAAACGAGAAGCACATTACACATGTTTTCACGAAAGGCACAGCGTAAATCTAAAAAAAAATGATCTCAAAGAAATAATGAAACAAATTCAAAATTTTCTAAAGAAGAAAAAAAACAAAAAACAAGTTGAACAAAATAAAATCAAAGCTATGATTCCTTAGTGCCAATATACTTATTTTATATTTGGCATAATCTGCTGGACGCTAATATTCAACAAAAAATTAAATGTCTTTTACATTTCGTTTTATATTATTTTTCTATTTTCCTGAGATTTTAAATTTGCCCCGGCTATTGTTATCGCATTGCTTGCAAATATATTACTAATTTTCTTAGCCCTGTCTAGAACTTCCACCAAACATTTTCTAATCGTTCTTGTTTTGACAGTTTCTAAATATTTTGCTTTGTTCTTTTATCACACAGGCAAACTAACGCCATGGTGTTGTAGATATTCTAAGTAGCTAATTTCCTGTTAAAACTTGCTCACTTTACGAATCTAACACAAAATTATCAAACATCTACCATCCATCACTCAA
Organism: Muscina levida; assembly: GCA_964034835.1. Lineage (NCBI taxonomy): Eukaryota > Metazoa > Arthropoda > Insecta > Diptera > Muscidae > Muscina > Muscina levida. Next base: position 111,203,104 of record OZ035882.1, on the reverse strand, counting down.
TATCTGCTATTGAGAGCGAAGAATTTAAATTTCACTCAAATGTGAAGACTGGTCTACAAACATCGTAAACTAATCAACAGGGACAAGACAAGTGACATTCTCGACAATAGAAGATGCATTCAAATGACATAGCCGCGTTGCAGACGCGTTGTTTAGTTTACGTCGGACCACAACAAGTCGCCAGAACACGAATATATCAACCTGATGTCATAGAGTTAGTAAGAATTTTGTATTTATGCCCCTGCCACAGGCAATTTACGTAGACTACTCACGGGAACGCCAACAACCGTGTGCTTGAATGCGCGTACATTTACATGATGTATTCTAAAGCTGTTGCAGCAGTTACCATTTAAATCGATCACAATGGGGAGCACCTACATACCAACAAATGAAATTATTTGTTACGAGGTGCGTTTGAAGAATTGCTGGTCTTCATGAACTTAAATCGCTTAATTTCGATAGTGTCAAAAGTTTTGCCATATTGCAAAGGTCAACTGTATTTGAAGAAATATTTCGGCTTCTGCTTGTAAGTGACGATGTGGGATTTGTTAAGTTACAATAATATGTTAAGGTATATAAACTTATTCTGCAACAAGGAATTATTAGTAGACTAACTTTTCACCCAGTCTTCCTAACTCTTTTTATATTCATACGCACTAACATCTATTTGCATATATTAAATGTTCTACCATATACATACATACATACATGTGTAGATGTGAACATTTATATGAATCTAAGTATCAGCGAGACTCATGAGAATGTTACCAGAAAACGCAACGTTTTTTACGCAAATATTGGAATTGGTGGAAAAAAGAACAAACGCACAAAAAATGGGAAAAACATTACTGATTTTCAAGTGTACTCGATTCGAAATCAGTGTGGCGGTCACATGGAACCTGCCGAGACCGTGCAAATTAAACGTTATTCTGTACAAACAGACAGACAGACCGAAAAGTGTACGTTTGCAAGTGTGAAACCAAACTCAAATATGTTGTAGAAAGAAAAAGCCGGCTAAACAATTCCTTTGTTAACAAAAGCGGTAATTTTTCGTCAATATTTGCTAGCAAGTGATTTTATTGGATTTTTATAATATTGTGTTTTGTTTTTGAAATGTGTAAGAAATAAAGTCGATTATAATTTTAATATATCTATGTTAAACATTTTATTAGTGTTTAGTGGAATTGCTAAGCGCATATTGGAATATTTTGTTGATTTATTTGCCAGAAAATAAATCTACAAGTAATTGAGTATGTATTAAGGTAAACATTATTTTTTTTCAATTTTCCAAAAAAAAAAAATATGAGCTCGATCGGTTGATAATTAAGTGCAGCTCGCGGCTTAATGTTTGTGAATTCTAGGGAATTTCTTTTTCGATTTTACATCTTTTTAAAAAAAATTGACAAAACTAAGACCCCGGTCGGTGAAAAATTGACGTGCCGCTCGCGGTTTGTCTTGATAGTGGATGGGACAGTTTGGCAACTATCGAAATAGCTATTCGCCCTGCCAGCTGTAAAACAAATTCTATAAGCAAAATAGAATAGATCTTGAACCGAACGATCAAAACACGATGATGGCTAGCGGCCATCAATTTTCAACCAACCGAGCTCATATTTATGTCAAAATCGAACTTTGACCTCTTTGCGGCACGCTCTAATGCCAAACAATTGATGCGAAATTTCGCACAATATATTCGAAATTTTGTAAATTACAAAGATGTCGATGTCCAACTCCGCTACTACTATCTTTTTTAACGAAATATAAAAAATCTAAGTTTTTAGACATATTGTTAAGCGATTAAAAAAAAGATTGCCTAAATATATAAAATACCGTTAAGAATAAATGTATTAACTATCACACATATGAATGATATTATATGCCCTTCTTCTCCAGTTCGTTACACAAAAATCTGCAAGGTTCTTTATTCCCTGGTCTTTCCAACGAAGTTTGGGACCGGCCGTGGCATAGTGGTTAGAACACGCGACTACCATGCGGGAGATCGCAGGTTCAAACCTGGCTCCAGTCATCTTAAAAAAAAGAAAAAAAGAAATAAAATTTTCTTTCATTGTCGGCTCCCCTCGAATGTTGTATGACAGCAACTTCGCAGTATTAAGCGTCGATTCAATCGTCGTGTCTAGTAAGAGCTTCTCAAAAAAACAGTGACGTTTGAACAGAAAGCGTGTTAATTCACAACACCGCGAGAAGCTATCCCATACCTCATTCATGGGGTGCAAAGGGAAATTAAGTTTAAGTTCCAACGAAGTTTTGGTCGTTCTCTTCTACGCCGTTCATCAAGTTCGAGCTGGAGCATTTTCGTCCATGAGTACAACATGACCTAGTCATCGCTGCACCTTAATCCGTCAATATCATTGAGGATTCCTAGGACGTCGATAGTCTCCGTTAACGATAATGGGCCCATATATTTTACGGAGTATTTTTCTCTCCAAGAAATGTTTCTCTCTTTTTCATCCACTTGTTTCATAACCCAGGAATCTGAACCATACATCAAGACAGGTAGAACCAGTATCTGGTATAGTTGGATTTTTGTTCGTCGAGAGAGGGCTTTGCATTAAATCGCTGGCTTAGTCTTCTTTTCTTTATTATTTAAAATATCTATATATATAAAAATGGTGGCAAAAATGTATAGTAATTCATCAATTAAGAACGGCTGGGCCGATTTTGCTCAAACTTTTTTTCAGTTGTTCGTTATTGCCGGGAGAAGGTTTATGTGAAAGAAAATTTTGGGAAAATCTTCCAGAAAAGTAGGAAAATTGGAAAAATAGAAAATTGCCTTTTTGTATGGAATTTTGTGTACAATTGTTACAGAATGGCTTTTCGAATAGAAAAATGGAAATTTTTTGTTGAAAAATGCGGAAAATTCCGGAAAAATTCAAAAAGTTTAAATTTGTTTTTTCGACGAAATTCTGCATTTTATAGTATGATTTAATAAATTTGGACTATGGAACTGTGAAAAATTTCGGATGATTATTCCAAAATGATTTTTCGAATGGAAAAATAGAAAAATTTTTGGTGGAAAACTCGGAAAATTCCGGAAAAACTTGGATTTTTTCTACAAAATTTTGCATTGTATCGCTTGATTTGATAAAAATCGATTATTGAATTTATGTTTCAAATTTTGTGTGCAAATGTTCCGTAGTGGCTTTACGAATGGAAAAATAGAATAATGCCAACAAATTAAATTTTTTTTAGGCGAAATTTTGAATTTTATCATATGATTGATAATTTTGGACGATGTTAATCTGTTATATTTCGGATAAAGAAAAATTCTTGATGGAAAACTCGAAATATTCCGTAAAAACTCGAAAAATGTAGTTTTTTCGACGAAATTTTGCACTGTATCGTACAGGTGGAAAATTCGTTATGATGCTTGAAAAAATTGGGATTATTATGTTAGAAGATTAAACACGAAATGTTTGAACAATTTCAAAATCTTCTGCATGAGAATAACGCTATGGTCCGATTATTCAAAACCGTATAGAATACAATGCATTCCGACGACCACAAAATCGGACAATTCGATGTTCCCTCTGGTTGCCATGCAGGACAATTCGATGTTCCCACTATACAAGGGCGTAGCCAGGTAGGGGCAGGGAGGGGGGCAGCTGCCCCCCCCCTACAGCTTGGAAAATCTGTCAAAATCCCGGAAAATATGAAAATCGAAATAAAACAATACAAAAATTTCACTAACGTGAACTGACTGATAAAAACTTCACTGTAGAAATGTTTACAGTTTAAAATGTGCTAATGAATTCACAAAATATTAAGAGTTCCTCCTTGAAATTATTAGGAAAATTTAGACTACCTTGCGTTGGAAGTACTAGTACTCAGGCCCATTTTTATTCGTAAGTTTACGTTCAATAAGCGATAAAATTGTGCAAAATTGTGACTGTATTTAGTGCACTTGCAACAAAGATACATAGTATGTATGTAAATGTATATGGGTGAATTTGGTCATTTGTATTGAAGTTACCAAAAAGGTTGTAGAAAATATTTCGGTTTTTTGAAATTTTACCTACGGTTCTAAGATAATTAAACTGACCAAATTCAAATATCGTGCAGTTTTTCATTAAAGTTATGTTTTTCATTAGGAAGTTAAAACTTAATTTTGGTAAATACTAATACTGTTAAATCTTTAAAAGGATCAGTAAAGTTTGCTCGAGTTATCCTGCACACCAGACATCCGCCCATACATACGGACATTGCTCCAGAATTTAAGTCGCTCTTCAGATGCATAAGGTCCAACGTGTCTCCTTTAATAACTTACACTTTTTCTTGTGGACCAAATACAAGATAATTTGAAAATCATAGATTATTTTAATCCAGAAGCGATACAAAAACTAAATATCATCAAAGCAATCCGTGACCTACAGTCCGAAATGCAGCCAATTGAACGAACACAATAAAAATATTTCAAAAAAAGCAATTGAGTGTGGAATTAAGAAATTTTGAAGCAACTGATTCCGTACTCGATTTCCGAATCTATTCTTTTAACAAGACTTGAGACTAAATACATTAGACAATACCGGACTCGACGGTTTTAACCTAATTCGGAAGCAAGGAATCGAACTAGTTTATACGATTTTTGAGTTACAATAATGGTTTCGTATATATTTTATTTTTTACTTTGAGTAGTGTTTTGACGGGTTGAATAGATTTTCAACAAGCTATAGTTGGGATTTCGGATAAGCTTTACTTATTTAAACAACTTTGTCGAAGACCGCATATCCGCAAATCCATAGTCCGCGAAAATCGATTTGAGCCCATAAACCCCTTCCCTTGAGAATAATATTTTTTCTCAGGAAGGAGCTTAAATCGATTTTCGCAGACTATATTTGGATTTTCGGATATGCCGTCCTCGACAAAGTTGTTTATTTAAGCTTACTACATATAACACTACTCAAAGTAAAAAAAAAAAACTATAAAAAACATTTTGTATAAAAACGTCATTGTAACTCAAAAATCTAATGATTCAGTTCGATTCCTCGTGTCTGATTTAGGGTAAAACCGTCGAGTTCGGCTATGTCTTCGAAAATTTTTATCAAAAACTATCACAGTGCGTCGTTAGATTTTCGACGTTGCGTTGTTTTGGGTTCAGACTGGTTAATTTTTATTCTGTTTTTTTTTATAAATTAATTTAATTTTTATTTTATTTTAATTGAATTTGTTTTGTTTTTGTATGTATGTTGTATTATAAATTAATTCCATTTTTTATTTTCTTTTAATTAATTTTTTTGTGTATGAATGTAATACAATTTTATATTAATTTTGTTTTTTAAATGTTTACTTTGTTCAATTTTTTTTTTTTTAAGTACTGTTTTCGTAACCCTGGAACCTATCATCGATCTTTACATGGTTTGCTATAGAAAATCATATTTCACTTAGCGTAGTGTTTTTTTGGAGCGTAACCACGAGGCAAAGTGAGGTATTGTTGTAATCATTAATATATGTGTTTGTTCTAAGCATGTGTTTTGTAATTGGAATGGGTTTCCATAATTATTTTTTGGCTGGAAAGTTGTGACCCGTTTTTAATGGGAATATTTGATCTTACTAAAATAGCCAAAATACATGGAAGCAAATTGATTTTCTAATTTTATTGCACTTTTAAAATTAACAAAATAACATTCTTCAGATAATGCGTCAAAGAATTAAAAACACAAATGAATTTCAGCCTACAATAAAAAACATATTTCTTTTTTGACCACCCTAACATGCGAAACATAGACTGCGAAGCTTTACTTTAGTGCACTTTGTTGAGTTAAGGTATGGCCGATTACACTGTGGTAGTCGAAAAATAACAAGACCGGATTCCCGGTTTGACTGTAATTCATACACGAGGAATCGAACTGAATCGTTAGTTTTTGAGTTACAATGACTTTTTCACAGACAAATTTTGTTTTTACTAATATGGTATATATTTTTATTTATTTTTGTAATTTGACTCAATTTTAACGGCCAATAACTTCTATTCGGTTGGTTGTCCCGATACAAATTTTTTAAGAAAGATGTTCCGAATATTTTTTTGCTTCTACTTTTGGATACAAACCTTAACTCTAAAACCAGGTTTGATTGTAATTGAAATCATATTCCCAATACCAAATATATGACACCATGCGATACCAATAATGACCCATGAATGAAACTATATACAAGTGATAGCAGTGACAATTTATAGAAAAACTGCATACTCACTTTTTCATCCTCGGTTTCGTTTACTTTGTGATGGACTTTTAATATTTTAAAGGTTATAGAAGTTTGATCAAATTATTTCCGTATATCTTCCAGTTGGAGGCTATGGCATGCTTCTTTGCATGCTAAATTTCTTCTTTTTATCTATCAAACTAGGTTTTTACCTTAAATGTAAAATTTTAATGCAATGTCAAAAATATGAAACATGAATAATAATTAAATCCATGTTTATCTCGTTTGTCCAGTTTTTTACTGTCGTCGATAAAAAGTAAAAAGATTTTTGGTCCAGCCAGCAGAAATGAAAAATATCGATACTTTAAAAAAAGGATCAGCTAGGATTTCAATCCAAGCATTTCTTTTTTTGATATATGATCAACCCAAAATACAGTGTCATTTACACTTTTTATCGTCATAAACTGTTTAAAGCCTACCGTCCACAGTGGAAAAAAGGGGTTTTTTGGACATATGCAATTTTAGGCCGCAATTCTTGACCGATTTTCAAAATCTTTTTTTTTGTATTATTGGAAACAAAATTGTGCACAGAATGTACGTTTTTTTATTATTAATTTCTAACCGTTATTTTTTTAAAAATTGTTAAATTCTCTGAAAAAATAATTTTTTTACATTAATTTTAAATAATATTGTATTTAATAAATTTCTTTATTTTGACCGATGATGTAACATATTATGGTATTGGTCTTTTGAAATGAAGAGAGCACTAATTAGCATACTTGTAAACACAAAATATTATTTTAGTTGCAGTTTAAAACTAAATTTTTGTATATCGTCGGCTAGCCTGCAAGTAGTGTTATGTGTTTTTGAACAGGTTTTCAGGAGAGGCAAAAAACTGATTTATTTTGTCCATTAAAGATATTTTTTTAACCATAGGCTCAACTGAATATCTACCACAAATACCAGAGTACTGCATTAAAAGATATCCGATATTGATCTCTGTTACGGAGTGCTATAGGTTTTTTAAAAAAAACTACACATAACACTTTTTGTAGGAACTTTTTTTAAAATATATTCATATGAATTCGTACACATAACACTTTTTGTTTAGATTTTTTATTTTATTATATTTAAGTATTTTTGCCATTAAAAGACGCCTAACGCTAGCAAAATTGGTGGTACAATATGTAAGATGAAATTCAGTAACATTTTATTAAAAATTAATTAATCTTAAACAAATAAATTTTTAATGTTGAAGATTATCATAAAAGGAGTTTTAATCTTTGTGCATATATTGCTTTAATGACAGGAGTAGTATTTGGATTCATCAATTTTTAATGGAGATTCATATAAGTTTCTTGGTTCGTTTATTTTAAGGACCCTTGTTCGCTTTTTTTGGCTCTTGAATTCCCAATTATCGGTGTGGTGCAGCTTGAAATAAACTTCATTGTCTTTAAAAAACAATCCACGGATGTTGTTTACTTTTGCATCACCTGCACGTTCACCAGGTCTGATTGAGGTAAAGTTGCCAGGAACGTGTTCGTAATCCTTAAAAAAAGAATACTCTAAGTAGTTTACTGTGTATGGATGTGTTGGTCTAACCTGTCTCATGCGACAAACATAATCTAGTGGCGAATATATTGGAGCTGTAAACAAATTTCCTAACGTTGAATGGACTCTGTCGACTTCCATCATTGTATGGCATCTTTCTAATATAATTTTCTCCAACTCTTGCCCAGAAGCTTCAGAAAGGTTTGCTAAAGCGCTACACAGTACCTAATTTTTATTTTAGTAGGTACATCCATCCGATATTAGCACAACCTTTTTGTACGAAGCTCAGTAAGTTTTAATAAAATGTACAATGCAGCTTGTTATATTATTTGCTGTTACCTTTCCCTCGCCCTCGTGCCAAACGTACAAAAAAACGTCTTTGGTATTTTTGACATAAAATGTAAATGACATAAATGATACTTGGGGGAGAGCAAAACACTTTGCATACCCATGGAAACGACCACAACATCAGATGACATACTCTCAATAGCCAATTTCTTGGCTTTTCCTATTAATAACTCCTTAAAAAATTACTATATAAAAAATAATAATTACCATATAAAAAAACACATAACACCTATTGCAGGAATATTTCGTATATGTGTTACACATAGCGCTTTTTGCTATCTTCTAAACCCATTAAGATATCGCAAAACGTATTGGTAGGCTTATGTATGACAAGTAGAGCTTCACAATGGTACAATAAAAAAAAATTCCAAAATTACACATGACACTACTTGCAGGCTAGCCGACGATATATTATTTTTTACAGAAGAATTTCTTAAAACTTCTCCAGGTTTTATATTAAGATTTGTTATATTCGGATAATATTTGTGGGCAGGACAATATAGTTTTCACTTAGTTCAATTTGTTACACAATAACTGCGGAAGTTAAAAATTTTTGGACACATAATCCCATAAATTTTTCAAATTAAAGTCAAAAATTATTTTTTCATCGACTTTTACACATTTTAAAAAATAACGATAAGGAATTCAGAATAAAAAAAACGTCCATTCTCTGCACAATTTTGTTTCACACGCCGTAATAATAACACGTTTTTCAGTAATTTACCAAAGTATCCAGTTTTCAATAACCCTAGAAAAAAAATTTTAAATCGCTCAAGAATTGCGTTCTAAAGTAAATAAAAATTATTATTTTGGTACTGCATGAATTCGATAATCTTATATTTTTTTTTTTAAAAAGTTTTAGTCTACCTTTGTTTAATGAAATATTGTCAAAACAATGAGCATTGATATTTCGTTATATACTTAGTTATAATTTTTTTTGTAAACATACTATTAATATGAAATATAAAACCGACTGCCCCCCCTACATTGGTTCCTGGCTACGCCCTTGCCACTATATATGAAGTCGCAGTGGTGATAGTTTGGAAGAATGTGAAATAACGCGATAGTGTTTTCAAGCGTCGAGATGGTAGACAACTGAGGCATGACTCATCGGTCATATGATGCACTTCAATACCCGTTGATGTTCTGTCGTGGAGAGGATGGCTATCACCTCAATTTAAAAACGGTCAATAGAACAAAAGGTTTGTTTACAAGTCATCACTTATTTTTCATTCTCCATTTAAGTTCGAATTTCGAACTTGATCTTAACAATGTGCGGCAGTCTACTGTCGAAATTGGAGTACCTGCGTCAAATCGTTCGATGCACGATGCATTCAATCGCGAATTACAACGAGATCAATCATTGATCGAGATGAGCTGACCGAAAGAGTCCGAAAAAATGTGCCGCCATTAAATGCCGAATGTGTACGATTCGCTGATGGAGGTTGTTGACGATGGAACGGGAGGCATTTACTTTCTCGGTGCTCCCCCAGGCAAGACATTCGTCATATATTTGATTTTGGCAACATTTGGTCAAGATCGCAAATTCCGTTATCAGTTGCATCCGCTGTTATTTCTGCAACATTGTTGAAACGTGGTCAACCTGCACTTTCCGCTTTGAAGCTGCTGATGAATCTTCTCACGGTTGACAAGCAAACCTGCAGCGAAATTGTTCCGAGAATGCAAAATCAATATTTGGGATGAATGCACGATGGCACATAAACGAGTTTTGGAGGCAGTTGACCGAACGATTAAGGATTTACGAGGTGATTCGAGATGATTTGGTGTGGCTATGGTATTTTCGTCAAACGCTTCCCGTAATCTCAAAATCTACTGCTGCTTATGAAATTAACGCATGCCTGAAATCGTCATATTTGTGTTACGGTCAAGAAACTGATAATCAATGTGATAAAAACGACGTTCATCAGGGGTAAATTCCAAGGAGAGGAAATCCTTATCCCACGAATTCCTATTATTCTGACCGATCTTCCCTTCCAAATTCAAGCGAATTCAACTCCCCATTCTATTGGCTTTTGCGATGACAATCAATAAATCGCAAAACCCCTCAATGAAAGTTTGTGGGATAAATCTTGAATTTCCCTGCTTTTCACAAGATCAGCCGTACGTTGCACAATGGTTCCTGCTAGTGTAAGAGCGTAGATAAATTCAAAATTTAAAGTGTATGCAAGAAAGTTTTTTTTATGTTTTTTTATTAAAAATGTGTCCAAATTAACATATTTATGACCTTTTTCATTAGATTTCATTTTTGTTTCGAAAATATCATTGCTTAAAGTTGCCATATTGGTGAAATCAAAAAAAGTTGACGTATAACACCGAAAAGTTTGAAGTTGTATAACTTTAAGTGTATAAAAGGCACACTTACGTATGATACATCGTTGAAAAGGTAATTTTATTGCAAATAAAACAGTGTTAAATTCTTATCAAAATTTTTTAAAAATAAAAAAATTTCAACCTATTTTTTGATCCATGTTAAAATTTCAAGAATTTGATTTTAAGATGGAGCTACAGTTTTGCCTCCACTCCCCTCCACGAAGATATTAGTACAGGCATATTGCCACATGTTTCACTTACATGCCCTAAAAATTTTAGCTGCTACTACCTGCTAACCTGCAATATATGTACAAAAAACGTTAACAACTATTTTTCGGATTATGCATTTTTTTAAGTTTTTCCAATATAATTGTGATTTTTTTTTTAATTGTCATATATTATCATACGGAATTATTGTGTATATAATATTTAAATGACAATTTCGCATTTTTCTAATTGTCGGACGTTCACTTGTACGTATATATACAAGAGATATCCTTTCCTATTATTCGGTCTGAAGCCTATGACTTAAATGTTTATTCTAACATGAATGTTATATGTTCCAAACAGCATTAACTTTATTTAGTATATTTTATTTTTTTATGTTTATATTTTGTTTTATTAAAAATATTTTTTTTTTAATTTACTTATATTCATTTATTGATACATTGTATGGAAATAGGTATGGAATAGGTACCATTTGAAGCATAGCCGCGATTAACGCCAAAAGCAACACAATTGAAACTGTTCAGATGAATTAAAAAAGGTTTAATAATTATAAATTTAATTATAATACTTATTAAATAAATTGTCTTTAAAGTGTGTAAAAACGTTTTATGCTCAACAACTTATTACTCCATAGAGAAAACGATGGCATATTTTTTGCAACGTTCTTTCCCCGAGTACTACTGCTAACTGCATTTTGAGAGCGATAACGCTCATAAATTTGACTGATTTGGTGTTTGAGCTATGTAAGAAACAGATTTGCAAAAAAAAATGTCTTTTGGAAATTTATTCGCGGCTATGCTTCATTTTATATTGCTTTATATAGTTATCAGTTTGAAATAAGTACTTTATTAACATAGTTATGTATTTAAGCCGTCAACTACATGTATAATCATCATCATTATGCTATATCTAAAATCATCATAAAATTTATTTATTATATATTATTTCTGAATATTTATACCATCACCCTTAGGGATGAGGGTATATATCATTTGATACGAAAAAAAGTGTAACGCATTAAAGGAGACGAGTTAGACCCCAAGTATCTTAAGACCAAATTCGTTTCAGAACATTTTAAGAAGAATGAGCTATGTCCGTCTGTCTGGCTGGCAGGCTGGCAGGCTGGCTGGCTGGCTGGCTGGCTGGCTGGATGGCTGGTCAGCAGGATAACTCGAGTAAACCTTAACGGATCGGTATGAAAATTTACCAGTATCAATATATTTCAAAACGAACTTATGGGATTGTAAATGGGCTGAATAGCCCCACCCCTTCTGGTACCTCCCATACAAAATTACCTATTTTTGGAAAATTAATATTTCTTCCATAACTTCCAAACGGACAACCGGAGGATGTTTAAATTTGGTCAGTTTATTTATCTTGCGAAAGTAGACAAACCCTAAGAAAACCGAAACCTGTGAACCACCCATTCTGGTACCTCCCATACAAATGACCGAATTGACCCTTATAGTTTTACATACATATCTTTTTTGCAAGGAAACTGAGATCACTCAAATTTTGCGTATGATGTTTGCTTATAAATATTAGACTCAGGTATGAATATGGACTATATCGGTTCACCCCTTCTGGTACCTCCCATACAAAATGACCTTTTTTTTGGAAATTATATATTTCTCCAATAACTTCAAAACAGTCACTTGGGGGGTTATGAACATTGGTCGATAAATTAATGTTGTGATAGGAGGCGAAACCTCAGAGAGCCTAACTATTTGACACACCCCTTCTGGTACCTCCCATACAAATTACCGAATTGACCCTTATAGTTTTACATACATATCTTTTTTGCAAGGAAACTGAGATCACTCAAATTTTGCGTATGATGTTTGCTTATAAATATTAGACTCAGGTATGAATATGGACTATATCGGTTCACCCCTTCTGGTACCTCCCATACAAAATGACCTTTTTTTTGGAAATTATATATTTCTCCAATAACTTCAAAACAGTCACTTGGGGGGTTATGAACATTGGTCGATAAATTTATGTTATTATAGGAGGCAAAACCCTAGAAAACCTAACTATTTGAGACACCCCTTCTGGTACCTCCCATACAAATGACCGAACTCACCCCCATAGTATTACAAACATATCTTTTTTCTAAGTACACTGAATTCAGTCAAATTATGAGTAATTTGTACGCTTATGAAAATATGAATCAGGAGTGAATATGGACTATATCGGGTCACCCTTTCTGGTACCTCCCATACAAAATTAGCTATTTTTGGAAAATTAATAATTCTCCCATAACTTACAAACGGACATTTGAGGGGTAATGAAAATTAGTCGGTTAATTTATATTGTGATAGGAGGCGAAACCTCAGAAAACCTAACTATTTGACACACCCCTTCTGGTACCTCCCACACAAAGGACCGAACTCACCCCCGTAGTCTTACATACATATCTTTTTTTGTAAGTGCACTGAATTCAGTCAAATTATTCGTAAGTTGTACGTATGAAAATTTGAGTTAGGAATGAATAAGGACTGTATCGGTTCACCTCTTGTGGTACCCCCTTTCAAAATTAAATTTTTTTGAAAAATTAATATTTCTCACATAAATTCCAAACCGGCACCTATACCCCCTACACAAATAAGTAAAGTTTTGGACGATTTTGCACCACAAGCAGGGGAAAAAATATACATAAGTAATTTTATTTTAATTAAAAATCTATTCATTTCAATAACTCAAGACTTCAACAATATCTTATATTGGGTGATGGTATTTATCAGTCAGTTTACCTGACTGAAATTTCTGTACTGGTTTTATTATGTTTTATTATTATTGATGTTTTCTTCTTAAAATTTACTGATTTTCGTTAATTAACAGATTGTATCGAAATAGGTAGCTACATTTGGAATTGATCTATATAAGTATAGTTATTACATTGAAATAGGTACTAGACTAACTTACTTATTTATTTTATTTTGACGGCTGTCAATTCTGTTCACATCATCAACCTAATCAGTTCGTATAAAACCAAAAGCTTTATTATCTTTTCTCTTAATTAAAATAAACTTAATGTTGGGCAAAATGGAAGAATTCAAGTGTAAAAAAATGATTTAATTTTGTCTTACATAAATAGCACCAAAGGTGATTCTGCAGTAAGAATTTACATAGAGAACCATTTTAATCTATGCGAAAAGTCCATCAATCATGTAATGACTCAGGTAACCAGAATTTTGATTCCGCATTTTAACACACGTTGGAATATGGGCAAACGAAATAAAACGTTTTTCCTAAGAAGATATAAGGATTGGATGAATAAGGAATTTTGCGTAGAAATCCCAGATTCTCAGGCATCTTCTTCGTCTTCAGTGAAAAGAGGGCGACCATCTTCATCATTTGAAGAAGCTGCAATACTTACAAGGAAAAAGAAGAACACGGCTTTGATTAAAGAAACAGGTCTTGATCAATTGCGCAGTGCATATATGCAAGGACTACGAGCTATTTATGAACCAGACGAAGCAGAAATACTAGAGCTTTTAAGATCGGCCAGTAGAGAAAAAAAGTGACAAATTCTTAAAATGCTCAATGAGGAAGAATGTTCCACTCCTATGGACAATAATGAAGCTTTGATTGTTTATATTGAATTGGATTTTTCAAAATCTCAATACATTTTATTGAGAAATATACTAAAACAAAGATACTGTTTAATATTGCCAACATACAAAAATATTTTGGAAGCAAAAAAAATGTTACCCTTCCCCTAATGCAATTGAAATAACTAATTATAGTGCAAAAATAACATTACTTCAGGAGCTTTTAGACCTCACTGTACAAAGAATATTTAATATTGAAATTGTGCTTATTGACAACTGTACGGATTTAGTTCTACACTGTAAATGGGGATGTGACGGATCTTCAGGCCAAAGTGAATATAAACAGATATTCTTTGAAGAATCTGAAATTATTTCAGATGCTCAGATGCAACATCAATAATAATAAAACATAATAAAAATATTCAGAAATAATATATAATAAATAAATTTAATGATGATTTTAGACATAGTATAATGATGATGAGTATCCATGTAATTGACGGCTTAAATACATAAGTATGTTAAGTACTGCGAAGATTAAAATGTTGAGTTAAATGTTGATAAATAAACAAAAGTTGTTGAATTATTATGCTAGTACGTTTATGAACCTGTTTTATGATAGATTGCAGGTAATTTTTATTTTTTACATATAAAAAAACAAAAGAAGAATTACTTGGAAGTAAAAATAAAAAAACGTAATTTTTAAACTTTAATAACTTTATAATGCACAAAGCTGCATTATATACTCAATAATGTTCCCTCCAAATTTCAAAACAATCGAATAATAAACAACAAAGTTACAGATTTTAGCTACGCAAAACCCAAAAAGGAACCACTGTGCGTTGTCTGTTCGCGTATTAGGAAACCGTCTTCATTGTTTGTATGGCAGAACAACGTTTGTCGGGTCAGCTAGTATTTTATTAAGAATTTTAGTTAAATGTTGAAAAATTATCATTAAACGAAAATGTTTTTAAGAATTACTTTTAAAGTAGGATAATTCATACTATATTCTTTGATCATTTTGTTTCATTGTTTCTCATCTTTAATGTGTGTTATATGTATAAATCTGTACACAGAAAAAAACGCATTCAAAAATGTAAGCGTAGAAATTATTAAAATAACAATGAAATTCTTTAATTAAGTATGTACGAACTTAATTGGGGAATATTAAGAACGAACTTGTCAACTTTCAAGTAAAAAATTCTTAGAATAAATAACAAGTAATATCTGACTCAAAGTAAGAATAAAAAATCTTACATAAATCTCTGAGAAGAAAATTTTTGGAAGAGAAATAACATTTACTCTCTTAGCTTAATGTTCTCTCCCCACAATTAATTCGCATTCTAAATTTAAGTTTAAAATTCTTATTTTTTGCAAAAATCGTACTTGAATTTAAGTATGAAAATCTTAAGAGCTTCTGCGAATCAAATGACGTGTGATCTTCGTTGATGCCATTTTCGCACCAGTGTGTTTTGACTTCTCAATAATTTCGTAGAGAATATAACACTTAAGGTTCGTAATGATAGTAAAAAAGCAAAGCAAAACGGTTCTGATTAGATAGTTTGGCAACTATCGAATTAGCTATGGCATCTATAATTAAGAATTCTACACTTAAAAATCATGCCGCATTAAGCTTAATTTCATCTATAATTAAGAATTCTATACTTTAAAATCAAGCCCCATCAAAATTTTTAAACTTAAAAATTAAGCGCCACAAGGCTTAATAACATCTACAAATAAGAATTCCAGGCTAGGGTTTTCCGTTCTTGGATCAAGCATTTTGTACTGGTTTTAGGAAAATCCGTACTTACCGTACTTTTGACACCGCTTGGGAATGATTTAAGTACGGAATACTACAGAAGTATCGTTCGGTCCATATTAGTTTTGACAAGTTGAGATCCTTGAGCGAAGTCAAACATTTCTTTTGAAATTTCTAAGTGATCAAAGAACACGTTGGTGTTTAAATTTACAAAATCGCTTGAAACTTTTTTTTAAAAAGTTTGAAAGATATATGTTGGATTGGCTTTTTCTTTATTAGTTTAAACATCAATTGCTTTTAGTAATCACAAATTACCTACATATATCACTGATTTCAACAAAACAACGCATGTGACATTGCTACAAGGGTATGAAAAAAATAGAAATATTGCAATTTGAGTTCATGTATCTAAAATTAGGTTCAATGTCATTGTTTCGTTAACAATTTGAAAAATAAAATAATTATATATATGTATGTATATATTGCGAATGTATTCATTATATGTTTACAAACTACATTTTGTCGCCACAATTAAAACTACATTGCATATCGTTGTTTCCGTTTAGTTTTTCACAAAATTGTGTGCATAAAGACAGCAAAAATGTAATGCACATTTATATGCACCAAATGCAATTACAAACAGAACTGATTCCCTATTATATTACACGTAATGCAAGAAGTAAGCGTGTATTAATAGTTTGGCAATCATGAGTCATAAGTAAGTTATTTGAATACTATTATGTTTTAATGTGTTTTGTTTTTTCCTGATTCGCTTTTATTTTTTTGTACCTGCAAATTTGTTGTTTGGCGTTATTAAGTATTATCCAAAAAATAGTCAGTATGAAATTTTTCTTATTAATATGTTCAAGCATTTTTCAAGGATCTGGCAGTCGTGTCACATAGACTATAGGTCTGCAAAGAACCATCCAAAAACACTTGTTGTATGTGGTTCAATTTTCTTATATATGCTAGTATATGTTTCGCTCTCTTTGGATTGAGTGCGTATTGAATATTTCTCTTTTAGATAACGATAGAATAGGTATGAGAGAGTGAAAGTACCAAGTATCAAAAATACTTGTATGAAGAATAAAAAAAGTAAGAAAACATCATCAACGCAAAGGATACGATCTGGAATTACTATATTAAATTGATATATCCATTTAAAAAAGAGGAACAACAGTTATTTCACTGAATGGAACAGATAAAGAGAAAAAAAGTTTCCACTACAATAAGAGCCAGAGAAAGAGATGATACGCGATCTACTCAATCCAAAACGCATGAGCACATGTTTTGTTTTACTCTTTGTTGTATTTGTACCGATAATATCAGGTTCTTACTTGTTTTATCTGTTTGTACAAGTAGAATGAATGAAACGCTGCAGGCCTTTAACATAGACACATTGTTCCATCTAGTTGACTTTTTGCCTTAATTACATTATTATAATAAAAATCTCGTCACGCCAAAAATATAAAATCTGTAGGTGCGATACGACACGACGCGGCAATAAATCACAATCAACACTGAGTAATAAATAACCATGTGCATTTTGTTTTTCGAAAAGTGGGAATAAACATAATATAACATTACGTACATGCGTAGATACTATCCTTTAAAATAAAAAAATGCTTGTATGTTCCACGTAAATGTCCCAGAATTTTTGTAAGTTTTATTTGTTGTTATGTGTAGTTGGAAGCACTTGCCACTGATTGATTGTCATTTCTCACTACCTAATCCTAAATTTAATGATGGGAAAATTGCTAAATATCAGTTACTGATTGTGATAAAAATAATAAAAAAAAACCAGTTTAAGAACATAAATAATAAAATCTGTTTGATTTTATTGTTTCCCCCGACAAAATTTTAAAATTCAGTATCTTGAAATTTTTTTTTCGTATCATTACCTGAACAGCTTTAAGTTTAAATTGGGTCAGTGCACTAAGCTATAAATTGGCTTATCTTATTATTAGAAGAAGACATCGTTGCTGTCGACGCGATTCGATTGTGACAAAGGACTAGATTTTATCGCTCCGACGATGTTATCACTACTTGAACAATTTTGTTTAAAGATCTTTGCCCACATACATAAATGATTCAACTGGTGCATCAATAACGTCTCAAATGCAACCCTTTGGTGATATAAGTGAAATACTTTTTTATAAGAACTCTTTTTTTTTGTATAAAAAGGGCCATACACACTACCCCCCCAAATGTTAACAAATTATTTTTTTTACGCCTCACCGAGTAATTTTTTAACATCCTGCTTAATAAAGAAACAAATTTTTACTTACTTACTTAGCTGGTACTTCTATGCAATCCCAGTGGATTATATACCGCACGTAGAAAAATATTATAAGCGCCTCGATCTTCTGCGCTTCTTCTCCAGTTAGTCACACCGAGTTCTGTAAGGTTCTCAGTAACCTGATCTTTCCAACGGAGTTTAGGTCGCCCTCTTCTGCGCCGTCCAACGAGTTCATTGTCGAAGACTTTTCGAGCTGGAGCATTTTCGTCCATGCGTACAACATGACCTAGCCAACGCAACCGTTGCACCTTAATGCGTTTGACCACGTCAATGTCAGTGTACAGCTCGTACAGCTCATGATTCATACGACGCCGATACTCTCCGTTAACGATGATGGGCCCATATATTTTACGGAGTATTTTTCTCTCGAATACCGCCAGAACCGATTCATCCGCTTGTGTCATAACCCAGGATTCTGAGCCATACATTAGGACAGGTAGAACCAGTATCTGGTATAGCTGGAGTTTTGTTCGTCGAGAGAGGGCTCTGTCATTGAATCGCTTGCTTAGTCCGTAGTAGCATTTATTTGCAAGCAGGATTCTTCTCCGGATTTCTAGGCTGACATTATTTTCTTTGTTGATGGCGGAGCCTAGGTAGACAAAATTATCTACCACCTCGAAATTATAGTTGTCAACGTTCACGCAGTTTCCCAAACGAGTAGATTCTTTGTTCGTTGAAACTAATAACTTCGTTTTGTCCTCGTTCACCGTTAGGCCCATTTTCGCTGATTCCTTCTGAATACCTGAGAAGGCTGCAGTCACATCCCGCAGTTTTCGACCGATGATGTCTACGTCATCAGCGTACGCAAGTAGCATGTGGCTTTTGTTGAATATAGTGCCACTCGTGTTTACTGCAGCTTTTCTCATTATCATCTCCATCACAATGTTGAAGAGATCGCACGATAGGCCGTCGCCTTGTTTTAGGCCTCGTCTGGTATAGAATGGCTCCGTAAGGTCCTTGCCAATCTTCACTGAAGACTTCGTGTCAGTCAGCGTCATTCCGCAAAGACGTATCAGCTTCGCTGGAATACCAAACTCAGCCATGGCTTCAAGTAATTTCTGCCGTATCGGGCTGTCGAAGGCAGCTTTATAGTCGACAAAAAGATGGTACGTGTCGATCTGTTTCTCTTGGGTCTTTTCCAGGATTTGCCGAAGTGTGAAAATCTGGTCAGTTGTTGATTTTCCAGGTCTAAAGCCACACTGATAAGGCCCGATCAGGTTGGATAACACTGGCTTTAGTCTTTCACATAGCACACTCGACAGGACCTTATATGCGATGGGTAAAAGGCTGATCCCGCGGTAGTTGGAGCACACACTTGGATCACCTTTTTTCAGCACAGGACATAATACGCTTACATTCCAATCGTCGGGCATGCACTCTTTAAGCCAAACCGTGCGCAGGAGCTGGTGCATGCTCGTTATCAACTCCTCGCCACCGGACTTGAAGAGCTCTGCGGGCAGACCGTCGGCACCGGCTGCTTTGTTGTTTTTCAGCCGCGATATTGCTCTTCTTACCTCGGCTTGACTTGGTGGTGGGCAATCTAAGCCGTCGTCGACAATTGGCGTGATAACTTCACGTGCGCTGCCTTCTGGAACCAGCAGTTGCTGGAAGTGTTCTCTCCATATGTGCAGCACACTCTGCGTATCCGTGACCAGATTTCCATCACTGTCCTTACAGGTGGGGAGGCCATTACCGTATCCATTTGCTCTTACTTTCTGGTAAAATTTTCGGGCCTCACCTCTATCCCTGTATCGCTCTATATCCTCGCTCTCCCGTTCCTTCATCTGACGTTTTTTTCGCCTAAATAGCTGTCTCGCCCGTTTTACTTTCTCCTTATGCCGTTCCCTAACAGCACGGGTTACAATTGGCTGTAGCGTTGCCATGTAAGCAGCATCCTGTTCCTCAGACGCTATGCGACATTCTTCATCGTACCAGGATTCGTCTGAGCGCCGCTTTTCATATCCTAGCACGGTTGTTGCGGCGGTTGCCATGGAATGCGCAATATGCTGCCACTGTGTATCGGGAACGTCAGAAGTAGAGGCGTTGTGTCGTAAAAGTTGGGAGAGTTGGTCGGAGTAGGCAGTAGCTATCTCTGGGGTTTGCAGCTTCGCGATGTCCAGCTTTCTTTGTGTTTGGTAACGTGCGTTTTTCGCTCTGCTCAATCTTGTGCGAACCTTGGCTGCAACAAGGTAATGATCCGAGCCAATATTAGCACCACGGATCACACGCACGTCCATGACACTAGATGCATGCCTGCCATCAATTACCACATGATCAATTTGATTTTTGGTGTTTTGGTCGGGGGATAGCCAAGTTGCCTTGTGGATATCTTTGTGCTGGAATCTGGTTCCACTAACTACCATGTTCCTTCCCGCTGCGAAGCTAACCAGCCTAAACCCGTTGTCTGACGTGTCGGTATGCAGGCTGAATTTACCGATCGATGGACCAAGTACATCTTCCCTTCCTATTTTTGCATTAAAGTCTCCCAGAACAATTTTAATGTCGTGGCCAGGGCAGCGGTCGTATGTTTCCTCTAGGCGCTCGTAAAATGCATCTTTAATCTCATCGTCTTTATCTTCCGTCGGGGCGTGTACACAAATCAGCGTGATGTAAAAATATTTCGCCCGGATGCGAATGGTGGCTATACGGTCACTTACAGGGTTAAACCGCGAGACCAGGTGTCGAAGTCTCTTGCCGACTATGAAACCACATCCAAATTCGTGTCTTTCTGCATGGCAGCTGTAAAAGATGTCACAGTTCTTTCGTCGTGTGCATCCCTGTCCCGTCCATCTCATTTCCTGTATGGCGGTGATGTCAGCCTTGTATTTGTCGAGGACATCCGCCAGTTGGATAGAGGCACCATCTCTGTAAAGAGTTCGGACATTCCAGGTGCATATCCTTAAATCATGGTCCTTATATCGTTTGCGGGGGTCGTCAACATTTGGGGGGGTTCTTGTTATATTTATTCTCCGTGTTTTCATAATACATTTTGTTTAAGGAGAGTGGCTTATTAGGCCACCGCTCCCGATCCTAGTTTCTTGGGGCTGCCAAAGCCACTAGGAGAGCCTATGTTGAGCTTCAGTAACTTCTGTTACCTACTTCCTAAGACGCATCGGTGGTAGCATGCCGATTAGGTTACTCAACGTTTCGCCTTCTAACTCTAGCTAACTTCAAAGTGGTTGCTTTAAAGTCATTGCCCAGGGAATACTTGGTCTAAGACCGGAAGTAGTTAGCTGCTTGGACAGTGCCACAAAGGAATCGATTCTGGTCACTCCCAAGTGAGTGACAGTCAGTAACTTTCAGCCTCTGGGCAAAGTCCCATTCCCCAAACAAATTTTTACGCGCACTAAAAAACCGGCCCATAACAAACTTAAGTTATTTAAACAAATTTTAATAATTATTTAATATATTTAATTTGAGCATATTTTTATATTTTGAAACATTTGTAACTTTTTTGTTTATGAATAAAAGTGGGTACTTTGAATGCAAAACATTCACAATTTTTTTTAAGATCTTTACGTGCGTTATAAAAAATGTCCGAATAATCCAGGGGCTGACAAGCTAAACTTTTTTTCGACCCTATCTAGTGCACTGGGACTCCGCAATATGTTGCGCACGAGGGCCTTGATTTCCCTACAGAATATTGCATGCATGTATGTTTTAATGTACATATTTCCCGCAAACTATTTATCAGCTCACAACGTAGTCTTTAGTATATATGCACGTAAAAATATGTGTATACATGAATGATGTATTTTATTGCCACCATTCAATTGAGTTAATATGGTCATTTAAGAGATTTCTCAATACGACAATCTTCGTACATTGGAATTGGAATTCAACACGTTGGTACTCGCAGCAACTCTAATGGAAGCGGTTTTGTTGCAAGATGTCTCTGGCAACTCCGATATTTTATGGACATAACAACAACTGCCAACTACTACCGGTCACTTATCGCACACTAGGGATGCAAAATGAGTTATGTACGGTTTTGTGTACTGGTGGATGGTTTTGAGAACCCATTCTTTCGTCGTTGTATTGACTATTTTGTTTTGGGTTGATTTATCCATGTTTGACTTGTGGGCTGAAAATTTTTTCGAATGAAAATTTGCCTGTAGGCAAGTTATAAACTACCAGGAATTTCGAAAATGACGTAAACAGGTTAACTTGGTTGACAATGTAAATTCATAGTTGGCAAGAGTCTACACACCAACACTTTAGGGGATGAATACGGCAGACAATTTACACTAGTTTACAAAATAAAAAAAATTTTATGTCTATTGAATCAAAATGTAATGTCTGTGTTTTTTACAAAAAAATATTAGTAAAACCGCAAAAAACAAATTTTATGGAAACATTTTGTAAAATTTATTTTAAAAGGTTTTTGTAATATTGTGGAACTATTGTGAGATAAAAATAACCGATCAACTGCGCGATTTACAAATGTTTTCGACACAGTGTTTTAATCGGCATAGTAGTTTAAATACAGTGGAACCAAAATAAGTAAATAAAAAAATGGACAAATTTAATACATTTTTAAGAGAAAAAAACAAAAAAAGTTTTGTAAAATAATAGTGTAATTTCTAACAATTTTTTTTGTAAAATAAATACGCAATTAATATTTTGGCCTTTTTTAAATAACGGCTGCAAGTCATAATTTTAAAAAATTGCTCATTTCGTACAAAAAATTTATAATTTTATCGAATATATTTCCGGAAAGTATTTGTTATTTTGTTTGTAAAAATGGATGTAGACGAAGTTATAGAGCGTACAACTAACTGGTTTCAGTGGCTGCAACAATTTAATAATCTTCTCAGGTATTGAGAATGAAACTGTTTTATTAGTAATATTTTCGGAGTCCCTATTGATTGATTTTTGCAGATCTAACTTTGCCGCAACTGATCCTATCTGTAGAATTCATTGAATCGTCTTATTGACTTTTCTTTATGGATTGACTAAGTTAAGTCCTCTTTTATTATATACTTGAATGTCGTAGATGTTAAGTTGTTTCCATGGTCCTACTAATCAACTAATTAAGCTTTAGTGTTCATAACTTTTTTTTGACTGCGTAATTTTTTTTTAATATTTATTTGCTTTTAATTTATTGTATTAAACAATTTTGGTTGTGCTTCCTATTATTGCTTCCTTAATTGAAAATCTACATAGTTCTTAAATATATTGAGTGAATAGTGTTGGGTGTAACGTAGTATTAATTAAATGTAAATATGTAGGTGGTATTATCCACTTTCTTATGTTAACCCATCAGGTCTCGGGTAAGGTGGGTTAGTGAAAGGTGGGACGAGACCATGAAAAGAGTATTAATTTTGTAAATTATCGTATTTATATTAATCTTTATTATTGAAGTCTTGGCGTGTTAAACATCTAACAACTTTATATAGTAAAAAGAAAAATTAGAAGACGGTAACATTTCAACATTGTTCAGCCTGTGATTACGTTTTTCTATAATGAGGTAAAGTTGCTATGAGGCTGCACCGTTCAAAATATTACGTACCCGAACCAATTTAAATCGAACGCAATAATTTTTACTAAATTAATTAATCGACTCCGAATAGCAACACAAATAGGAATTGTTTCAAATAACAAGAAAATTGATTATCATTTGACCCTGAAGATGATACCACTTGTTAAAATCTGTCTATTAGGGTGATGACTTTTTGTTTTTTTTCTCAAAAATTATTTTCTGTTGCACAAATGAATGAACTTTTGCCTATTAATGACTAAAATAACGTTTATTCCATTTCAATATTGGAAAAGGTCCCGCACAAACCATATTTTTGTGAAAAAATTAATTTTTTTTCTTTTTTTTATATCATATAAATCCAAAACGGAAAAAAGTGTCTAGTCTTATAACTTTCACGAAAAGCCGCATAACCTATGAACAAAATGAGATATTGATCATAGAAATCGATAAACATTTTTCGTTTTTATTTACAATTAAGTAAAGGTATCTCATTTTGAATCGAATTCTCAAAATCAAAGAAAATTAGTGGGAAACAAAAGGTTATGTAATTTTTATGATTGTGGTAGGAAACTAATAAGTTGTTAAGTAGAATACAACATGTCATTCAAGAAGAGCAAATGTAAATTGAGAGCAAAGGCCGCGTTGGTTATTCCTTTAGCAAACCTGGTGGTGCTAATACCATCCACTCATCCAAGCGAAAGAGGGCAGTGGAACCAACTGTGACCACACTAACCAGCACAGCGATACCTGATTGTTCTGAAAGTAGTACGGACTCATTCGACAACAGTACAGATAGTCCTTGGGAGGATGGCAATGCGGCATCAACGAGCAAAAGGAAGCATAACCCAACAGGCATTGTAAGACGCCTTGTTACAAGCTCTAAGCTGTCGTCCCACGGAGCAGCAACGGTGTGCCGCCAGCTTTCCGCTGAGGGCATTGAAATCCCATCCCTTAGTAAACACGCTTTATCTGTAGAAATGGAGCATGCACTTTGACGGCAAACACATTGAGAGCTTTGAATATCAGGCCGTGGTCCTCAAGAATGAATTTAAAGCAATTAAATTGACTGCGCTAAAATTGAAGATGGGAAAGCTCAAACAATCGCAGAAGGACTCCAGAATGGGTTAGATGAGTTCAACCTGTGGGGACCAATTGTGATGATTGTTGCCGATATAACAAGCTTGAATACCGGTAAAAATGCAGGCGTTGTAGTTCGACTGCAGCAAATGTTCGAAGATAAATGTCACCCCAAACCCAAGTTCATCAGTTGCTAGCACCATGTGCTGGAACGCGCCTTCGCGTTGTCATGGACGATGAGCTTCATGGGTCGACTAAATCACCAAATATCGAGTACTTTTTTGTGCAGGATTTTATGAGCAATTATGATCAATTGAAAGCATCCTTCAGCAATGGTAAAACTGAGATTAAGAAAACAGGAGGCTGGTGAGACGACATGAAGTTTCTTTTCCACCTCACTCGTGTCTTCCGTCACTTCACTGAGAGGATTGAGATCTATCTGTAGCTCTGAATGACTACCCAAAAGCTCTCAAATGTTTGAAGACCCACTGGAAAACAGATGAATCTCCAATAAACAATGCCCGAAGCAACCAGTGCTGTGAGCGTGCGATCAAAGTTATGCAAGACTTATACAAATCCTGCCGCAACAAGGACAACCTACCACTGAGATTCATCCTCTCCAATGACAACGTGAATATTTAACTTCCTTGTTTGGTTGATGATTCTATGTAATGTTGCATATATGTGGCTCTAAAGCTTGTGTTCGGTTATATATCTGATTCCAGTGACTTAAAAAAATTGACCAAAATCCTGATAAATAAATATGTTAAACCGTTTTGTGCGTGAGGTTTATTTATCGAATCACCTTAAAAGTAAGACTTTATCTAATCTTAAGTAAATCATCTAAATATGATAAAGGGAAACGAGGTTGTATAAAAGTCATCACCCTACTGTATATATTTGTACTTGGTTGGTTGGTATATGTATATAATAATATAATCTATTTACGTTACCTTAATCTCCTTGTCTGGCTGGTTTATGTGTCTTTTAGATTTATCTTCATAGAACCATATTTTGGTACTGTTAGCTTCTGACAGGCGACATGTTATTGTTGCATTTTGCCCGATAAGTATCGATAACGACTTTGGCTCCATTTCTGAAATGATGTACGAAATGTAAGAAGTTCATTAAAATCTTAATAGTATGTTTGATGTTAATCATAAAATTTAAATTAAGTTTATGTGTTATTTTTTTTTTAAATTTTAACATCAACATTGCCGCATATCTAAATAAACTTACTTCTTCTGATTCAAACATAGAAAAATGTAATTTTAAAGCAATCAAATTAATTTTGGAATATTAAGTCCGTTAAAATCAGCCCAAGGACACGCCCATTTTCCATGTAAATATTTCGAAACAAAAAAACCTATATTTTCTAACATTGTTGTTGAAATTGTACCAAATTTGGCAGTGTTTGTCTCTTTATTATTTTAAGAAAGTTAATTATTTTGAATTTACAACACTAATTATAAATTGTGAATTATATCTATATATATAAAAATGGTGGCAAAAATGTATAGTAATTCATCAATTGAGAACGGCTGGGCCGATTTTGCTCAACCTTTTTTTCAGTTGTTCGTTATTGCCAGGATAAGGTTTACGGAAAATTGGAAAAAAAAAAGGAAAATTTCTTTTTGTATGGAATTTTGTGTGTAATTGTTACAGAATGGCTTTTCGAATAGAAAAATGGAAATTTTTTGTTGAAAAATGCGGAAAATTCCGGAAAAGTTCGAAAAATTTAACATTTATTTTGTTTACGACATTTTGCATATTATCGTATGACTTTATAGTTTTGGACGATGTAACAGTGAAAAATTTCAGATAATTATTCCGAAATGACTTTCAGAATGGGACTATAGAAAAATTCTCGGTGGAAAATTCAGGAAAAACTTGAAAAATGTTGATTTTTTCGGAAACATTTTGCACCGCAAATTGAATTTTTGTATTACATTTTGTGTGTAATTGTTCCGTTGTGGCTTTTCGGTTGGAAAATTATGGAAAATTCCAAAAATTTAAATTTTTGTCCGACGAAATTTTACATTTTATTGTAAGTTTTGATAATTTTAAATTTTTTTTGATGTAAATGTGAAAAATTTCGTATAACTATTCCGTAATGACTTTTTGAATAGAAAAATAGAAAAATTCTTGGTGGAAAACTGGGAAAATTCCGGAAAAAACTCGACAATTTTTTCGACGAAATTTTTCATTGTATCGCTTGATTTGATGGTTTTAGACGACGTAAAGATGAAAAATTCGTTATGATGCTTGAAAAATTTCAGAATATTGTGTAATTTATTATGTTAAAAGATTAAATGCAAAATGGTCGAACAATTTTTATATCTTCTGCATAAACATATTGCTTTGGTCCGATTGTTCAAAACCGCATAGAATACAATGCATTATGACGTCCACATAATCAGAGCAGACAAGGGACCCTCTGGATGCCATGTAAGACAATTCAATGCTCCCACTATAAATGAAGACGCAGTGGTGATTTTTGCGGAGAATGTGGAATCACACGATATTGTTCTCAAGCTTCGGGATGGTGGACAAGTTAGACGAGATGGCTGACAACATTTGCACAGAGTTGATCTTCTGATCAAAAACATGTGCGTGCTAATAATCGGCAGTCTACTGTCGAAATTGGGAATACCAACGCCAAATCGTTTGATGCATGATGCATTCAATCGAGTTGAGCTTACTGAAAGAGTCCGAACAAATGTGGCGCCCTTAACTGCCGAGCAATCGAACGTGTACGATTCAATGATGAAGGTTGTTGACGATGGATCGGAGGCATTTTCTGTCTCGATGATCCTGGTGGGACTGGCAAGACATTCGTAATTTCTTTCATTCTGGCAACAATTCGGTCAAGATCGCAATTGAGTTAGCTGTTGCATCCTCTGGTATTGCTTCCACATGGGTGAAAGGCGGTTGAACTGCACATTCCGCTTTCTACTCACGGTTGACAAGACAACGTGTAGCGAAATTGTTGCGCATAAACGAGGATTGGAGGCAGATGACCGAACGATGAATAATTTTCGAGGTCATTTAACGAGAATGAGGCGACCAACTATTCGACAGAATTTTTGAACTCTCTAGATGTGCCAGTTGTGCATAATTTGCAGCTGAAGGCGGGATCATGATCATTTTGCGGAATCTGAATCATCCGAAATTGTAATTAAAGCGACGATCATCAAGGGCATATGCAAAGGAGAGGAAGTTCTTATCCCTCGAATCTATTATTCTAACCGATCTTCCTTTCCAATTCAACTCCCCATTCGATTGGCTTTTGCAATAACAATCAATAAATCGTAAGGCTAATCATTGGAAATTTGTGGAATCAACCTCGAATTTCCCTGCTTTTCACACGGTCAGCTGTGCGTTATCTGTTTGCATGTTGGCAAACAATCTTCATTGTTTGTTTTTACGCCGGAAACAAATCGAAAAACATTGTATATTAGATCGCTCTTCACAGATTTCGATTAAATTCAAGTAAATCTGATTAAAATTTGAACTATCTGTTTTTTACTATTACATGAAGACGTTACCTTAGGAGCGAGACGAAGTTTGCCGGGTCCAAAGTTGTATGGCAGAACAACGTTTGCCGGGTCAGGTAGTTTATTATAAATATCGATTATCAACAATTATCGATATGTTCTAAAATGTTTTTACGTTTACTAAAAAATTACTGTCAGTGCATTTGACATATGTACTAAAACTGCTTGAACTAAGCAACCTTTAATGTTACAAAAATATGAATTGTTACTCTCGCAGCAGAAGTCAAAAGGTGACCATCAGCCCTTCTCTCGCTTAATAAAACACAAACTTCTCTAACCCGCATAAATCTTTGTGATTTTTTTCTCCCGGTAAACTATATTCTCCATAATTTCTCATCGCGAGAAATTACTCGAATAAATTCAATCTTCTTAGATTTGGTAATTTATTTCGCCCGCTCCGCACCAAGGCTAAAAAGAAACCCCACATACACACAGTGGTTGCCGTTTCTTACAAAGAGCGGCCAAAAATAGAAGGTGTTTTTATAGGTGAATAATATTTGGCACATCTCACAGTTTCATTTAGTGACACCAATTTCTAAAATTTGGTTAAATTCTGTGAAAGGATTCAAGGACCTCTCTTAGATCCTGAAATTTTAAATTTCATAGTAGGCACATCCAAGTCGTCATATCCATTAATTCCATCAATATATGACTAAATCTAAAATTTCGTCAATGTCGGACAAAGGATTCAAGGACCTCTCTTAGATCCTGAAAATAAAAATTCATAGTAGGCATACCAAAGTTGGCATATCCATTGACTCCATCAATCTATGACTAAATCTAAAATTTGATCAATGTCGGACAAAGGATTCAAGGACTTCTCTTAGATCCTGAAAATTTATATTTCGTAGTAGGCATACCAAATTCGGTATATCCATTGATTTCATCAATCTACAACTAAATCTACAGTTTAGTGTATGTCGGACAAAGGATTCAAGGACCTGTCTTAGAGTACACAATCAAAAAATAGACACCGAAAACGGTGAGGCCGCTTCAAGATAACTCAACAATCCCCAAATTTCCGCAGCTGAAATTTACATCATATAATCTGTAAATATTGGTAAACATTTTACAACAAATTTGGTTGTTAACTTCGATTGACTTCCCAACTTAAACTCTAAGTGAAATTTAGGTCTACACACGAGTTAGTACTGAAATAGGCACATATAATAAATTAATTTAATAAAATAGACACAGCATGCTGAGAAGTTTTGTAATTCTGTTAAATAATAGTTAATATCTTTCTTTAAAACATTTAGTTCTTCCATTGATTAAGCAATCTTTTTTAAAGAGGTTTTTACGTTTTATTTTGGACCTTCACTTGAAAGTTTCACACGCTGCGAAACAAAATTATTTTTATAGTCTGCCTTTGGCAGCTATTCCTAAAGAGGACAGGTGGAATAAAGCAAAAACAAAAGTAATTTGAAAGAGCAATTTCTATTGTGAGATTGTGTTGCCACAGTATTACCCAGAATTTTGACTTAATTTTTTTATTTTTGGCCAATGGGGACGACCACTGTAATACAGTCCACTCCGCTTCCAAATTAATACTAGTGTCACTAACTAAAAAAAAACTTAATTTCCCTTTACACACCATGAATGAGGTATAGACATGCCGATTGACTTGACACTAATACTGCAAAGTTGCTGTCAACAACATTCGAGGAAAGCCGACAATGAAAGAATTTTTTTTTTTAAGATGACTGGTGCCATTGATCTCCCGCATGTTAGTGGCGTGTTCTAACTACTATGCCACGGCCGGTCCCGGTGTGTCACTTGTTCAATATAATTGATAACTGTGCAGAATTTAATAAAATTACTTTAAAGGACACGTTTAGCTCCCATGTATCCTGTAGTGAAAAAAAAATATTTTCCCAATTTGTTGTTTGAATTGAACCAAATTTGACACGATTTGTATCGAGTATATTACTGACGACTATGTCAAATTTTATGAAATTATCTAAAAGGGCACGCCAACCTCCCATATGTGTTGAAATGAAAAAATTTATAATGTCGACATTACCAAATTCTATTTGCAGAACATGTGCTGACATTTCTGAAACTTTAATTCATTTGAAATTAGTTTTTTAAAGTTTTTTTACGATAGAATAACGCTGTAAGACAAATTTGAACCTTTGGCCTCACCCATGATCTAACTGACCAGATTCTGAAAATATAGCTCAAAATAAAATATATGATGAATTTCATATCAAAACCGATATTCACTCAACCCGACTCTCTCAGATTTTAATGAAATTTTGCATACAGCTAGATTTTACCTATAGAAACACAACCTCATTTTTAGAAATTGAATTTTAGAAAATACATGGGCGTGGCAAGGTATCGAAATATTTGAAAAATTACGGTAATAGGTGCTTTGAAGCTGCGATTACTATGGAATGACTCAACCGATTTAAAAGATCTTGGTGCCATTAGAAAGGTATATAAGTCAGCTTTCGAAAACATACACTGTAAAAATATATACACTGAAAAAATATTTTTAGATAGGTCTATTTAATATATATAACATATCCAAAAACTAAAATGGGGTTTTTCTTATTTTTTTAAAAAAAAATTTCTCTTGTTACTTTCTTATATTTTGATATATATGTGTGGGACCGGCCGTGGCATAGTGGTTAGGACACGCGACTACCATGCGGGAGATCGCAGGTTCAAACCTGGCTCCAGTCATCTTAAAAGAAAAAAATAAATAAAATTTTCTTTCATTGTCGGCTCCCTCGAATGTTGTTTGACAGCAACTTCGCAGTATTAAGCGTCGATTCAATCGTCGTGTCTAGTAAGAGCTTCTCAAAACAGTGACGTTCGCATTCGTCGATAAATAAGTAGGTGCCGTTAGTTGTGAATCTAAAAATAGAAAGCGTGTTAATTCACAACAACGCGAGAAGCTATCCCATACCTCATGGGGTGCAAAGGGAAATTAAGTTTTTTTTTAAGTGTGACAAAAATGAATAAATTAGCTTAACTTTGGAAGTTATACAGATTTTTTTGGTAATTCTAAAAGATTAGAACAAGAATCGTATTATAAATTTTTCAGGCACCCCCAAAAAATGGACTTAACCTTGATAAATATTGCGCAAGAAATACAGTTTCGGAATATTTGCTAACATTAAGTGAAGTTTTATCTACTTCTTTGGTGGTCTTACAAGTTTGTGAATCCCAATGATAAAGGTCTTTCGCTGTTTGAAGGAGTCACTTTAGACCCTAGGTTTCTTTGAACCAAATTAGATTCATGACTTTTAAAATCTTTTTGAGCCATGTCCGTCTGTCTGTCTGTCTGGCTATCCGGCTGGTGCGCACGATTGCTTTCGAAAGACGCAACCAAATGTTTGGAAATTTAGCATAAGTTAATATTCCCCCAAAATTACTTACGGTATTGCAAATGGGCTACATCTCCCCGCCTCTTCTGCTACCTCCCATACAAATACATCATTCCGCCCAATTTTGAAATCGCGTAATAATTTCAATACACCCAACAGGATCGTACTCAAATTCTGTATTTAGTAAAGCTATAACAGGAAAAAGCTTTAGAAAGAAAACTTGGAAGTCTAGACACACCCCTTCTGGTACCTCCCGTACAAATGTACCACTCCACAGACTTTAAAAATCAAGTCATAATATCAATATAATAGAAAATTGTATGTTTTACTGAGGGTGAGGGTATATGTAAGTCGGGTTGCCCGACAGAAACTTTCTTACTGCTTTTTGTCAAGAATTTGTAGAACACATGAATATGCTGGTGAGGTGCATTTACAAACAAATTTAAAAAAAAATAAGAAAAACCCCATTTTAGTTTTAAGATATGTTATATATATTAAATAGGCCTATCTAAAAATATTTTTTACAAAAAAAATTTTTCAGTGTAATATAAAATTTTTACAGTGTATGTTATTGACTTATATACCTTTCGAACGGCACCAAGATCTTTCAAATCGGTTGAGCCATTCCATAGTAATCGCAGCTTAAAAGTACCAAAAACCGTCATTTTTCAAATATTTCGGTACGTTGCCACGCCCACATAAAAATGTAATTTCTTAAAATGAGGTTGTATTTCTGTAGGTAACATGTAGCTGTATGCAAAATTTCATTAAAATCTGAGGATGTCGGGTTCAAAATGTCCTTTTTTTTATAGGTTTTGATATTTAATTCATCATATGTATGTATCTCCCAGTTTTTCTGGATCAGCTCATTTTAGTTTTTTTCCGAGCAATTCAATTTTTGGAGTGAATCAATCTCCCATACATTTGTGATAATTTTAATTTCTGACAATTTTAATTTTTGACAAAGTTTTTGGCTTAAGTAGATATATTCCACACTTGTTAAAAGCCGCGGGTTCGATTTTGATTTAAAACCAATGGTTCCTTTGGCACATACTCTTAGAATTCATCGTAGATTACGATTTCGATAAGCGTATGGTGATGTTTTAATAGCTTAAATAAATGTTGTCTCAAGAAAGCTAAATATATTCTTTCTAAAAATTGTGTTCCAATGGTATTAGGTAATGTAAACAATTTATTCCGGATGTTTATGTGTTTTCCTTATACATAATCCACTTTGAAATAACAAAAGTTCACTAAAGATTATAAAAATAAAACTACGATTTTGTTTTCCAGTGTTATCAATCAAAATAATAATCTTAAGCAGGTCACGCACTGGTCAGTTATGATCATGGACATAGAGGTTATTATTAGCTTTCATTGACATGTTGACGCCATCGCCGATTCCAAGTATGAATACAACTGCTTGTTGCTGCCTGCTTCGCTATTTTACTGGAAATAAAGTTGCTAATCCAAACAATGCGCCACAACACAGCAATCCATCGCAAATGACCGAAGGAGTGCGGAGCGCACTGAAACAAGCGTCGTTGTTTGCACAAGTTTAGCATTTCTCTTTCCCGAAACTAGAGTTCTGCGATGGCGGCAATTACAAACAAGGCCAATACGTTCAAAGTCACGACATATGGACTCGTATGATGTGCCGAGACAATTATATTTCATGTGTCTGCCCCAAGCGTGTGTGACGTGGAGCTCCTCGCCAGCGTGTGGCTGACGCATAGTAAGCATAGTCCAAGAACGTAAACGCAGCATAGAATAGTAGTACGTGTGCAATTACATAGAAGTCAAGTTGTTTATTATTTAGAAATTTACAATTCCAGACATTGTCACTGACACCAAGTTTATGGCAAACATGCGAGTACGCACTCGGGGAATACGAGTTTCAATAACCTACAATGGAATAATTATTGCATTTCTCGCGCTTGGAAGGTTACATTTGTCCGCAGGCACTGAGTTTACTTAGAACGCGAGAATTATAATCCTCATAAGTGCTGCTGCACAGACATTATTCATTAATTCGCATGATACTTAATTCATGTAAACCATTTGAAGTAATAATATGCATTATTTATATTGGTCCGTACTGTACTTAAGGAGCCACCACTAATAATGTAGTGACACTTGGGAAAAGCTGCTCTGTAATGTATTTGCAAGCAGCAAACACGAGAACATTTAAATTGAATTCATCTGATCAGTTCAATTGTAGGCCATATAAAGTCTATTGAAATGGGTGTGGTGGACAACACGTCCTCTGCGATGCTGAACGAACAAAATTCGCAGGAGAAAAACAGTGGTTCTCAAATATAAATTTACGCTTAGAATTTCAAGGTGGCGTGACATAACCCTACACGGATTAAGTCCGATACTAATCTGTGGACATAAGCCCCAATGGGGATTATGACCGAATTTGTTGTTGTATTTAGTATTTCAACATATGAAGAGAATAATTTGAAATATTGTTATTGTCTCTGCAGCACGTAGTTTGTTAGTTACTTAAAAAGTCACTCTTTTTTTTTCCACCCACCCCCACTTCATCAAATTCATCAAGCTTTTTCATTACTTTTAGTCGCAAAATTAGTTTGGGTGTTATGTGCGTTATATTTGTTGGGGCTTATATCCGCAGAGCGTGGCGGACATAAGCCCCAAAATCGTTTTGGAGATTATGTCCGTGGGGGTTATGTCCGGGTACCGAATTTCAATATTCCTTACAGAATTACTCTAGAACGAGAGTTATATTTTATTAGTTATAGAAACAAAAACCATCGTGTTATTTTTTTAATTTGTATGTTAATTATGTTTATTATACTATTGGGGGTGCTATAACATAAAAAAAATAAAATAACGGAACCCAAACTTGCATATTGTCCACTTTAGTGCCAACTATGACACAATTTACATTTACCGCTGCAATTTTCCTTGCAACTGTTTGTGTTTGATGATGACAAGAGGGGTGGGAAAAATTTCATGCTTTCCCATGGCTAATAATTTCGTGGAATTTATTGACATTTTGCTTTGCGCTGATTCCAAGTCATTACAATTAACTTTAATCGTTTGCTTACGCTGGTATTTAAAACACTTTAGTATTTACAATTACAATGGATTTCCGATTTAACGTACAATTGATTGTCAGGCGTGTTCGTTTTGATTTTATGTACCATTTTGCTACTGTTTTATACAATTTATCCCCGTTTAGCCTGACATGCAAATTTATTAAGTTTGGTTAACACGCTATCTACCCATATCTCCTAAAACACATAAGTAAAATGGCTTAATTAGATAACGTATAGGAGTAAGCAAAGACACAACTATATAATTATAGGAAAGAAGATATTGAATTATAGGACGGTAGATAGGAAATTACAATGTCCATCAATCAACATATTTATTGTTATTGTAACAGACTATGCAAACTCTAATGATACTTGCGAGATAACTCAAGACTGTCTTTAACATTTATTGAATTATATCCGAAGAATAAGAATTCTCATTTTTTTTCTCTAACTAAAACTAATTACACTATGTCACAAAATTTCAAAAGTGTCTGTATCCGGGTCATTTAACAATGGATTTTAATGTAAAATTTCACGCTGAATTCAAATCTGCTCAGAAATATGTGAAAAGTAGAACGGTTTTTGAGATATTGCCAAATTTTGATTATTCATGTTTTGAAAAAGGCAGCTTTACTAAAATGTAATTTTCTCTGGGTTTAGTTCACCGATGTTTGCAAATTGGGACGAAAATAATTGTATTAACATTTATATTTAGAAGCCGGGATCAAGAATTTGTTGCATTGTGTTATTAGGAGTATATTTACACAATACCATTGTTTAAACATTGTTGGTATTTAGTGAATTCAAAACAAAAGTTAAGAAAAATACATATTCTAATTAGATCAATAAATTAAATTTATCTCTAAATCATCAAAAGTGGATTAAGTCAGTTTACAATATATTGTATTGTTATTACAAATTACAATAAGACACAAAATCAAACATTATGAAAAACACCTGAACGTGACTAAATAGGTTCGATAGTACTACCGGAGCTGAGTAAAAACCAAGCTCAGTTCGGCTACCAATTTTATTTTTTGGCCCCCTAAACAATTTGAAAACCCGAAAAAAAATTCAAATTTTTTTACATTTTTAGTATGTCGTAAGGAATCCAGTTTTTTTGCATACTCTATTCAGTGAATTTATAGTTAAGGTAACAACGATCTGAAAAATTATGATTAAAATAAGTAATATTTCACGTAAATCATACGCCACAGAGTACAACGAAATAAATTTTATGGTGAAAACATCATGAATAAATATACATTTTTCTCATATTTTTGCAATTTTCATGCACTGGATGCAATTTTTTTGGGTCGGTCTATTTAAGGTTTTTTTGCTCTGGTTTAGATCTACAACTTTGCAAAAGACAAAAAGAAAAAATTTCGAACGGTTTATGAAATATGGACTCCGTAAAAATGGTCAAAAAATCGTGTTGGGGTGAAAATATTGGAGTATCCGTAAAAAAATGTTTCGATGTGATGGGGATTTTTTTAGTTTCGGTATATACTTCAAAAATAGCTGGGTACGAAGGTGGCCCCAGATGATGACGCTAGAAATGTTGCACTGTGTTATATACCACATTATAATATAGTACTACTCTTATCTATGTTGTATTTAACATACCCATTACCGTATAAGTTAAATTAATACATAATCAATTACACAAGGGAACATGGTATTTGTTGTTTAAGAACTGAATATTGTTTTAAAGGTAATTTGGGACGCTGAATCCAAATCTGCACTTGGTTTTTTTGTATCAGCTCGACTTTTCGCGATATACCGTTATGTCCAAAACTAAGGCACTTCCACTATAAAAATTAAAATAACTTGAAAACGGTTCACAATATTCAATTAAAAAAAAAACTTAAACTCGTCAACAAAATTATCTTTAATCGGTGCCTACATTGTTTTTAATTTGGCCTAGTAGATTCAGAGATATCGTTGTAGTTTAAACAAAAAAAACAACAATTTTACAAAAAAGAAAAAAAAATTTGTTTTTTAAAAATTCATAAAAAAAAATAATGCAACAAAAATCATAGTGTTGGTCATAAAACATTTAGTTTTATATAGTTTGAATCAAATGAGCTTTATTTCATTGAAATCTGTGCACAACTTTTGATTTTGTCAACATTTTACTGAGATAACTAAATTTACAAAAATCGCGATTTCCATACAGAAATAACATTTATTAATATGTTTGTGAAAGTGTAACTCGAGGAAACCTTAACGGATCGTTATGAAAATTTATCAGTGTTAATATTTTTCGAAACGAACATATGGGATTGTAAATGGGCGGAATAGCCCCACCCATTCTGGTACCTCCCATACAAAATTACCTATTTTTGGATAATTAATATATCTTCGATAGCTGCCAAACAGACTACCGGAGGATATTTAAATTTGGTCAGTTTATTTATCTTGCAAAAGTAGATAAACCTTAAAAAAACCGAAACCGTTGCCATACCCCTTCTGGTACCTCCCATACAAATGACCGAACTCACCCCAATAGTCTTACATACATATCTTTTTTGCAAGTACACTAAATTCAGTCAAACTATGCGTAAGTTTTACGGTTATGAAAATATGAATCAGGTACCACCCATACAAAATGACCTATTTTTGGAAAATTAATATTTCTCCCTTAACTTCCAAATTGAAACTTGCCGATTAATTAAATTTGGTCAGTTAATTAACATTGTAATAGGAGGCAAAACTATAAATTAAACTATTAAATTTGCAAATTTGTCATGATTTTTAATAATACAAAATTTTAATTTTTTTTAGGTAGAAACAAAAAAATTCGAAAAATCTGTTATCACCGAACTTAGCATAACTCATTCAATTTTCAATCGATTATTATGTACATACATGATTTAGAAAGCTACTTTAATATGATATTCAATAATGCTAATAAAAAGAACAATTTGCCCCCAACCGATTAATTTTCAGCGTGAAGAAAATAAATATGTGTAATTTTTTTTTTAATTTTTTTGTTTTGAATAAAAGAGCCTTTACTCAGTCATTTTTTTTGTGATAATAAAAAAATTGGTTTTTTTCAAAGGTAACAACGATATCTTAAAAAAAAAAAACAAAATTTTAAAATCCGGCTTATGAAAAAAAAAATTATGATTTTTTGAACTATAATTTTTTGGAAAAAAAGGCTAAAATACGATTAGTACCTGTAACTTAAAAATTCGAGCTGATGGGAGAAAAATGGAGATTAGATTTAAAATCAGCGACCTCAAATTAGTAAAAAACAGCTATAGAATTCCAAACAACACTCAAAAAGTTCAATTTTGTTCCCTTGTGTTATCTACTATTAAACCGATTACTTATCTCGCAACCCTGTATTGTAATAGATCTAGTTGTATGGTACTTCTTTTGTGTCATCTGGCAACCAAAGTGTTGGAATATAGCCCTTGGTATGCTAACAATGGAAAAGAACTGGAGTAAAAAGAAGAGAATAAAGTGAAGGCAGTCTTGTGCTGTCGCTGAAACAGAGCGTTTACAGTACCAAAGTATTTTTTTGCACCAAAAAGTACTGTTATTAGCCCAGGCTCGCGAGCCGAGAGCTAAGAGCTACTATTTACGAACCCTGGTAAATAGTAAAGATGATGCACTGCCTAAAGATCTCAAGCTTTGCTTTGCTGAGTATTGCCCTCTCACTTATCCGGGCAAGAGATCACAGCCAGTGTAGTGGCATAAGCAGTTGGAAGCCCTACGCTAAGCTACCAGAAGGCTTTTCAACAAAGTAAAGAGAACGTGATTAGAGAGGGACTGGAACACTTACAGAACCAGCAACAAAAGAGACATTCAAAGGACAAATGGAGCTACGTGGATTAAGTATTGCAAGCCCATACTCGGTGTCAATGATGCAGTCCGATTCAGAAGAGTTCTGTCTATTGAGTTTAATTCGCAGAACGGATGGGTCTTGGAGCGAGTCAAGTACTGATACACTGAAGCTCCTTATGAATACACACTTCCTGGGATGTTTAGATGCACACAATGCGGTGGCTAGTATGAATCCACCATGTCGATCAACTATATAAGTTGGGATGTTGTGAATAATATGGTGGATGAAGAAAAGGTGAAGTGGGTAAGCCCGTCCATGCCTCCCCAAAGGACTACAGACCACTTAGTCTCTCATCATTTCGGCTGAAAGTTTTGGAGGGATTAATTGATATTTATGTAAGGTCATATTTAAGCCCTCACATTCTGAAAACATCTCAACATGCAAACATCGCAGTGATATCAGCTGAGACCGCTTTCCATGACGTGGTTGGCTTTACAGAACGTAACCTAAATTCAGATGACTTCACTTTAGCTGCCTTCCTGGATATAGAAGGGGCTTTCAATAATGTGACGTCATGCGCACTAAGGAATTCTTTGGAGATCATTAATATGTCACATCTGCTAGTGAATTGGGTGAACTTTATGCTGAATACCGTGACGTCAACTCAGAACTTGGTGAAGCTGAGTGAAAAAGATAGTTACTAGAGGAGTACTATCCCCTCTTCATTGGGACCTTGTGCGTAACATAGTTTTATGAGAATGGTACGAAAATTGACCATAGGTGACCAATCATATGTGACTTTATCCGAACTACCCTTGTAAAGTTGCAACGTTGAGCCAATACCTGTGGTGAAACCTCAGTACTCGTATATATAATTTAAACGACTTCGGGTCACCGAGATTGATTGGAGTGGAGACTGAAGCTCTCAATGGACGCCAAGTACCTAGGTGTTGTCCTTGATCAGAAACTAAAGGAAAGGTTAAAGAGGGGTGCAATGCCGTTTAAGCGTGCCGGAAATCTATAGGTAAACGTTGAGGACTCAGCCGGAATGTCACAATGTGTCTATATAACACGGTAATCCGGCCAATTATCACCAATGGATGTCTGAGAGGACATAAATTGGGATTACTGGGGCCGGAAAGAGTACACCGCAAGCGGATTTGGATGTATTCCTAGACCTTCCGCTCCTGGACTTGTACGTCAAGGATATTGCAGGCCGAAGGACTATCAGACTGTGGGAAGCTGGTGATTGCTATACCCGTACAAGGTCATGCGATGACCTTGCGATGACCTTTACTGCTTTTTTAAGAAAAGTGAGGATTTCCGTAATTACGGAAAGACCGGAATGAAATAATGCTCAGTGGGAAATTTTGGGCTGCAATTCTTGACCGATCAATAAATTTTATTTTGTAATTATTGTAATCTAAATTTCTTACCGATATTTTTATAAAATTTGTCAAGTTGATGAAAAACAATTTTTTGACTTTAATTGTAAATATTACGCGTTTAATAATTGTCGAACTGACCTGATGTTGCCACCAAAGCAAAAAAAACTATAAGTATATGAAATGTTGAAATTTTTTGGTTTTTTAGCACTTGTAAAAAAAAATATTGGTTGAAATAATACAAATATAAGGTTATTTTATTTCTTACGTTGAAATTGCTGCTTATTCAGTTTCTATTTTTCTTTTCCCATAAAACATACCCAAACTTCTTAACACTTTTATTTTTCTTATTAAAATGTTGGCCACGAACACATATCACATGGCAGCTAATGATACTTACATAAATTAATATTATTAAATTAATCTTATTCAGCTTCTTTATTACAGTTGAACTTACCGCCAGGAGGTTTTGCATGCGTCACTGCTGCCACAATGAGAAATGTTATAGTCCGTAGCAGCCAACATAAGCTGGAAAAAGGAAATTTTGAGAAGAATATATATATAAGTTACGCTCCAAGTGTTATGAATAAGAACAAATACGCTTATCATATGCATCCATGTGCGAGTTGATCTGTCTATATATATATATATGTTATACATAATTTAATACAGTTGTATATATGTACAACGAACTTAAAAATTCCGGATCTAATATAATACAACATTTTTTTATCTTTTAAAATCTTATTTTCATACTTGGGATATAAGACCCTATGTCAATCGATTGGAAACTTTGTACTATCATTTAATTTTAACATTTATGTGATGAGTAAAATTTTCACTAGCCTCAAGCTGCAGATTGGAAGTTTACAACCAACTGCACAATGCAGCATTTGCAGCAAAAATGTAAAAGACCATAAACTACATGACGATTTTTAAATTCAATTAAATAAAACAACAATTTTGTAAAATTTTTGGCTAAAAATGGAACTGGATGTTTGAGGTGCCTAGTTATATATACTTATCATCAACAACAATAAAAAATAAAACTCTAAAATTGATTACAGATTTTTAAAAGTTTGCAATATTAATAGTTGTTGTTGAGTGTTGACCTTTGAATATTAATCTTTGGTAATTGTTCGGCTTCCATTTTATTTTTTTTAAATTTTTAAATTTTTATTTCCAATATTTCGACAAGAACTAAACAACATATAATATATTTCTTACATTGATATTTTTATAAAAATATAAAAACTACCGACTTGATTAAGTTTCAGTCCAAATTTATTAGTGATATGTCGGTACATTTTTGAGCATTTGTCCGTGTCGCTCTTGTAATTGAGTCTTTTCTTAGCTAGAACTTTAATTTTAAGTAACGTTTCTAGGGTGTATCTTTGTGAGTAGTTTCTCTCCTCCGCTAGAATCTCTATGTCGCCAAAGTTTGGTTTGTGTCCAGTTATCGTACTGTGAGCTGCAAGGGCTGTTTTTTGCTCCGAGGGTTTGTTAACTGCTTTCTGGTCCGATTTGTGTGATGCAGTCTAGTTTTTAGTTTTGTTCCTGTGGTCCCGACATATACCTTTTGGTATGTGTAAGATTACACTTGTCTCCCTTATAATTTGTTTGCATAATGTCTATTTGTCCAAATATGAATTTTCCATTGGGCTCAGCTAGTGTTCAAAACCGAAAACGATCAAACCGTTTTTTTTCTCCAAAACCGTATGCCGGCTAGATGACTGTTATCTTTCATCATAACTGTTATCTTTCATGGGAAGCCGTCGATATTTATATAACAAAATTTAAGTGCATTATCTTCTAAACTCAATGTCCAATCGATCGTGATCGACAACAACAAAAACCTGTTTTAGGAATTCCTAAACTGGTTTTCTGTTTTTTTGTTGTTTGTCAAGTGCCATGCACATTCCAATGTGCTCTATAAAGAGAGAAAAAAAAAAACAAAAAATGCCCTAGCGACAGGTTTCTCTTGTGGGAAGAAGAAGACCAAAAACTTCCGTTGGAGAATGTGCAGACAAAATCGTTTAATGTGTATATAAGTTCAGAGAACGTGCAGACTTGTCGGACAAAATTCGGAAGAGTGTACAGAAAAAATCGGCCTTATTTCTGAAGGCATTTATGACGATATCGTTTATTTTTGGCAAAATTTCTGATAAAATGTAAGAGAAATATCTGATGTCCGACACGTCGGAACTTTTGGGGGGCTACATTTTGTCTTCTGGTAATTTTTGACTCCGACGTCAATATTATTGCTAATAGAATTTGTTTTACAAGAGTTATGTGAAATGGATTATGTTGTCATCTGGATAGCTATTTCGATGGTTGCCAAACCATCTTCATCAGTACCCGTTTGCTGTGCCTTCTCCACTCATTATCACAACCTTAAGTGTTAAAAGCTTCAAGAAACCATCGTGAAGCCCAAACACACCGGTGCGAAAATGGTATCAACGAAGACCACACGTCAACACAATCCACTCAAGCTCTTGTCAATGCTTTGTCCATCGGACAAAATTGCATAGAATTGTTTTTGGCAACAAATGCCAACCCAGTGTACCTCCCGTGTATGTATGCTCTTGTTTTGTTTTGATGATCTATATGTGTAAATAATGAATGTGTTTTCATCGTTCGGTTCAAGATCTATTCTATTATTGCTAATAGATCTAAAGATCTGAAAAAATATGAAAATTTCGCTTTTAAAGTATTTATTTTTATTCATAAACAAAAATTTTTTACAGGTTTTAAAACTAAAATTGAGGTCGGGGTTAAAAATGTCAAATAAGTAAAATGTAACCCTTAATTGACATTGAATAACGATATGCGTCTCGTTTCGAGGGGTTATTAAATGACGAAACATCATAATAAATACTATTTCGGGGGGTCGTAGGGTGCACGGATTCGAAAAAAACTGATGTCCTCAAATTGTCTTCAGACAAACTTCAAAACTGGATAGAGAAAACATAATTATTTTTCGTCATATGGAGCGACCCCATATGTCGAATTGTGCACGGTGAAAATGTTGTGGTCTCCCAACGAGGCTATGGGATGCATACCACTGGTATATGTGTATATATTCCCAGTTCATTCGAGTCTGTTCTAGTTTTGATAAATATTATTTAAGTGTATTAAAAGTCCTATTCATGTCCTTTGGGATGACATCAATGTGGTTGTTTTAGTAGCAATTAATAGTCGTCCTGAAATTGTGGGACGATACCAAAATTTTACACCAATGAACTACTTATAAATTACGTTTTTGCAGACATTCAGATATGTAAACTTCTGACGTAATTGTCGTCTTGGCAACCAAATCAAAACTTTTTTGCAATCTTGTCAATGTTTTTGATAAAGATATTTTTTCTCAACATTTTTTCAATAAAAAAGTTTCTGCCGGGAAGCTTTCTCGTATTCATTTTTACATAGGTCTTAACGTCCATTACACTATGTCGCAAAATT
Organism: Muscina levida; assembly: GCA_964034835.1. Classification (NCBI taxonomy): domain Eukaryota; kingdom Metazoa; phylum Arthropoda; class Insecta; order Diptera; family Muscidae; genus Muscina; species Muscina levida. Next base: position 111,159,710 of record OZ035882.1, on the reverse strand, counting down.
TCAAAAGTTTCTGTATCCGGGACATTTAATAATACATTTTAATGTAAAAATTCACGCTGGATTCAAATCTGCTCTCAGAAATGTGGAAAGTGGAACGCCTACCGTGGACTGAAAAGTAAAACCTTGCGTAAAACCTGCTTCATATGATAAAGTACTGACGAAATCTAATGGCTGCATAATAACACAATGCAACAAATTTTTGATCCCGGTTTCTAAATAGTTGATCCTTGTGTAAAATTTCATGCTGAATTCAAATCTGCTCTCAGATATTTGAAAAGTAGAACGGTTTTTGAGATATGGTCAAATTTCCATTTTTATTGTTTTTAAAAAAGGTATTTCTACTAAAATGCCATATTTTCTGGCGTTAATTCACCGATGTCGACGAACTGTGACGAAAATAAATAAATTTTTTAACCGATATTGATGACCATGGGCAAAAAATTTTCCTAAGATATTATTCTATCATGTAATTGTCTGAAACCGGAGCAATTTTTATGGAAACACGGAAAAAAAACTTAATGAAAGGCAGCGGAAACTCGAAAAATCATTAAAATTTTTACAAAAATCCTACTTTGAAGTACCATAACTTCGTCATTTATGATTGGATTTTAAGCAGCTATCGTTTTTTAAGAAATAATTTTATCATCTTTTATTTTCATCACAGTTCGGTGACATCGGTGAACTAAAATCAGAGAAAGAAACCATATCTCAAAAACCGTTTTACTATTCAAATATCTGAGAGCAGATTTGAATTCAGCATGAAATTTTACATAAGGATCAACTATTTAGAAGCCGGGATCAAAAATTTGTTGCATTGTGTTTTTATGCAGGTTTTACTTTTCAGTCCACGGTAGGCCCTCATCATTACAAAAAATTAAATTTTTCGTGCTGTGATTGTACATGTGTGTTACCTTTCGACTTGATCTGCATCTGAGTGCTCAGGATTTTTTACCGCGACAAATGGTTTTCGGTACTATTTTTTATAACGTTAAAAAATCGAATACACCATTAATTTTAGCATTTTCAAAGATTTTGCTATCATTGATCCTTACCAAGTTGGATTTTCTGGCATTTTGTGCACACTAATTTTCCGTTTACGTTTTTCCATCACTTATAATTCCGATAAATATTAACCATCATTAAAGTCAGTCACTACAGAATAACGGTATAGAACAGTGGTATCCAATCACCAGAGAATAAATAATTATTTGTAAAGTAGTATAATCAAAAACACTTATTTATTTTTTTGTAATTATTAAAATTTTTGTAATTATTTCAAATTTGAAACATAGTACCGCTGAGCAAAAATTATTAAATTTTGTACTCTTTAGAGTGTGTACCAAAATACATTGTTTGCTTCTTGAGCTTATCGCGTTTTTGAAACCAAAAAAAACTTCGCATATTCATAGCAGTCTTCATGGCAGTTCCCTGCGCTTCCATTGACTGCAAATCTAATGAAGTGTGAAAATGTGCGTTTTTATCCTGAAGGCAAGATCGATATTTTAGAGACGAGAACAAAATTTGTACGTGTGTTTGTAGGTATATTTAGTTCTAAATTTGTACGTACATATGTGCATGTTCCCATATTTACCAATAAATAATATCAGTTTTCAGCAAATAACAAGGAATTATCATAACCCCTAAAAACGTTCAACAAATGAGCGCATTTCATTTGAAATAATTTTTTTCCACTGAAAATCTTTGAAAATAGGACAAGCGTGGAGGAAGACAAGAGAATTGAAGTGTGCGACTGCCTGATTGGCTTTAAGAAATTTCTGTTGGAATCGATTAAAAATGAAATTTTAACACGAATTGGCACAAAGTCGCGCAAAATGTGCGGAAAACGTCTGCGGAACATAATAGCCGTCACATAGCGTTGACTGTGCCAGTACGACGGGCCCTACATAAGTTCGGTGGCCATGTTGTTGTTGTTCTTAAAATGAAATCAAAGGCTACTAGACTTTTAAAAGTAAATATTTCGTTTGGTACATTGGCATATCCGTGTGAGATAAATCCAAACAAAATGTGTATTGTGGTGCAGTGAATCCAAATGAAAATACAGTGCATTTGTTTTAATTATGCAAAGTTTGGACAATTCAAATTGTTTTCATTTAAACGAGTTTATGGGAATTTTTTTGTACTATTTGAAATTTTAATTTATTTTAATTATTAGTATAATTACCTGATCTAATTGCTAAAACAATGATGTGGTATTGGCTGGCAACAACATGATCTTTAAGTTCACTATGCTCATCTTGTTTCAATTAAGTGAAGTTGATATTGGAAGAATGTGAATTTTAAGGCATAATTTCTATATCAATTAAAAACAAAATTATTTTACTTTCCACCCCATGAATGAGTTATGGTGACTTCTCGCGTTATAGTGAATTAACACGCATTTATTTTAGATTCACAACAAACGGCTCCTACATGTTTATCGACGAATTCGAACGTCACTGTTTGAGAAGCTTTTACTAGACGTGCCGATTGATCCGACAATTATAATGCGAAGTTGCTGTCGACAACATCTCAATGCAAGAGAAATGTAGATGACTGTAGCCGGGAATCGAACCCGGGATCTCCCACATGGTAGTCGCGTGTTCTAACCACTATTAAGCTTTGTTTAAAACTACCGACAACGTGTGACAAAAATCGCAGAATTATAAGATTCAAATATTTTGTTCCAATTTAGCAAATTTTTAAATTAAACGGCGCACAGTGGAGTAAAATCACGATCTGGGCGGCCAAAATTATTTGAAGCAAATTTATGAAGCAGAATGTTAACAAATTACTCGGTGATGCGTAAAAACTAATAATATGTTAACATTCGGGGGGTAGAGGTTACGACCGTTTTAACACAAAAAATGGTTTTTATAAAAAATATAAGATTCCAAGTTTTTCCCATATATCTCCACAAGGTTGCATTTTGGAGCCCTACCTCCCTATAACTTTTTATTCGTCTGGATACCCTCTAACTATAAATGCATAGAGATATAGGACATCCAGTATGTTAACTAAAGTGGTTCAGTAAAACCGCAGAAATTATGGTCTATTCTTCCGCAGTAGGTAAATGGCTCTAAAACACAAAACCGCAAAAACCCGCAAAATTTTTTTTATCCATATGAACAATACGATGTTAAAGATTATATGTAATCACAGATTGAAGGGGTGAAAAGGGGTGATGCATAACTTTTTGTCCATAGATCGATTTTGTTACCCATTGAAATTGACAAAAATTGCCATAATTTTCAATGCTGCTTTATTAGTATGAATTAGAATTATAATTTTATTTAGCTAAGTGTATTAAATAATATTAACCTGCTGTATTATTTTCCATTTTACTTAAATGTTTACACTAAACACACGCCTTCCCACAGCCTGCTAAAATTGTTGCTTTACCTGAGCACAACAAAATAGAAAATGCACAATTAGCAACAAGTAACTTTAACAGCGTGTAGAAAACGAATGTATGGAAAATGGAATGAAAAAATAACGGAATCTAGTGAAGCATTTTGTTCTCTTTACCCTACAATCGGAAATTATTGAAAACATTGGTTTTTGAAAAATCGAATTTTGGCCGCCCAGATCGTGAATTTACCCCACCGTGCGGCGTTCAGTTTATTCATTGGATTATTCAGTGGATTCGACTTTAATAATATAAAATTACGTAGTAGAATTTTTATTCAAGACAAAAATCTACTCTTCTTTGGCTGTATAAACTTTATAACTTTATATTTATAATTTTAAACAGTGGTAGGCAATAAGGAAATACACAATTTCAATGCTGGTGGCGGGAGGATAAATCTAAAATGTTACAAATGCTACGTATGTTTGTATATGAGTAATAATCTTTGCCGGCTTCGTCATCGCTGATTCTCGCATCCTTCATATTAATTTTGTATATTCTTCACAGACATTCCATACATGAAATTATAACAAAACAAAAATAACAATTCCCAGATATCTTAATTTTTCCCAGTAATTTGACTCTTGTAGCGCATACAAACCTCCTGTTGCCATCAGAGATGGTTCGCATTGGTACTAAAGTTAACGACTGTCGCAAATATGTAAACAATACATACGATATTTGTCACACTTAAAACTGAGATCAGTCAGCACACGTAATCAAGCGGCTGTTCAGCTGCTTAATCTGATACATTGAGTTTAAAGTGGGTTGCGAAAAGGTCGGAGTAGTCAGTTAGAGACTAGAAGCTTAGTACGAAAATTTTTCAAGCAGAAAATGTTTCTAATGGGTTTTCCAATGAGAGGTGTTATTGTGTTATACCGCTATTTCGGTAGCTGTCACTTTTGAAGCTTTTATTCTTCTGGTGAAAATCTTGCAGTCACAGTCCGCAATACAGCAATTGGTGAAAAAAATTCGAGCTGTTGGGACAAGTTTGCGATGTGAAGAATAAAAAACGTGCACGTCGCTCAAGAACAACTGAGAATTTGACCATTCCTCGTCGTTCTTTAAAATTGGGCATTCCACAAACGTTATTACATCGTAATTTTTAATAAAGAATTGGGTGTTAGGGCTTATACAGTTCAGTTAACACAAGAACTCAAGCCGGCTGATCATCAACAACGTCGTGTGACTTTTTCGAAAATGAGGTTGGATCAACAGTTACGGTGAATGGGTTGAGCTATCGAGAGATGATTAATGATTTTTTTTATGGTCGGAGTTGGATGGTATTGATCTGGACAACGTTTACTTTCAACAAGATAGCGCTACGTTACACACAATCAACGAAACCAGTGATCTTTTACGGGAAAAGTTTCCGGACCGAGTTATCTTTCGAAGAGGTGATCACAATTGCCCACCGAGATCTTATGATTTAACACCTTGCGACTTCTTCCTTTGGGGCCACGTGAAAGATAAGGTCTACGCCAACAGCCCAGTGTTGTTTCAAGACCTCAAAGATAAAATTCGTGAGGCTATCGAGGACATAGGACAGCCACTTTGCGATTTCGTTATGGAAAATTTCGTGAAAAGGATATGGTCCTTTAAGCGGGCTCGTGGTGGCCATGCTGATGTTGTTATTCAGTATAAACGGCATACCTTTCTCTTTATTATGAAATTAACATCCGATCATTTATCTCAAAAAATGGCATTTTTATTTGAATACAAAAATAACACCTCAAATTGGAAAACCCTGTATAAAAAAGAAGAGATAGTGAAGATGTCGAAAAGTACAGGGATGGAGGCGAAGCAGGCAGGTGCCGATGGCGCGTTTTGAGAACAGCTGCGATTAGACAGCAACTTGTCAAAGAAACACATATCCTATGTTTTGAATCTGAGTGTTCTATGTCCTTCGCCAACTACCGCAGGATCAGTCTTTTTACCATCACACACCAGGTCCCGCCAAGTCTGTTATATGAAAGAATAAAGCCCATCTTAGCGAACCTGATTATATCTTATCAGTGTGGCTAAAGATCTACGTCCAGCCAGATATTCACACTATCGAGAAGACTCAAGAAATGCATCGACACTTACCATCTTTTTATCGACTATAAAGTTGCGTTCGACAGTCCGATACGACAAAAAATATTGAATGCCATTGTTAAGTTTGGTATCCCTGCGAAGCTAATACGACTTTGCGGGTTGACACAGACTGCCACGAAGTTAGCAAAATTTTGACACAGCCATTTTCTAAAAAGCGAGGCTACTGACAAGGAACGATGTACTTAATTTATCGTAATGAAGATGATCATGCGGAAATCTGCAATAAACTTGTCTGTTCTAATAAAAGTCATATGCTTTACGTCGGTGATATATGTATGTACATTAGGGGTATAACCAAATTTTGGCCCTAGCACCACGCGATGGCGAAAGTTGTGTTATTAACGAAAAAATAATTTTGGGGTCATTTCGGATAAAAACCTCACCCACGAAAACGATTTTCTAAAATCTCCCAAAAAAAAACATTCATTTTAAATAAAAAATTTTAAATACTTTATTAATAAAGTAAAATAGTAAACTGAAAAATTTTGTTTAATTATTAAAAGACAGAAACTTCAAATTTAACGTGCGCGTTGTTTTGCATAATGGATAAATGTCCTGTATTACCTTAATACCGCGTTCTGAGCATATGTTGCTTCGCTGTTGCTTTAAGATTACTGAAGCTTCTCTAACCCAGTGTCTTTTAAGACATGCTTGACCGTTCTTAAATCGTGCTAAGTATTGATCTAAAGCTGCGAAGTTGTCTTTATTAAAGCAAAAAAAAAGTTTTTTGCGCTTTTTAGCTAAATGAATAAAAAAACCATTTAAAAACTTTACCGCGTTTGGTGGGTGAACTTTTTTGACAACTGCGAAAAAGCAATAACATTTTTTTATATAATTTTCAATGGCCTATTCGACTATGCTAGGGCCATTTGGATATTTGCAAAAAATTGTAAAAAGTTATATCCCTAATGTACATAGATATTATTGGCCGAGGACTGCGGAATGTTACTACGGCCTTTTCATGCATTGAGAAGCAGTCGGCAGAAGTGGGTCTGGTGAGAAATGGGCAGTGTTCCAATCGAGTAGACTCTTTCAACGAACAAAGAGCCTACTCGATTGGAACGCTGCGTAAACGTTGACAGCTTCTCTACCTTGGCTTCGTCGTTAACTTATTACTCTTGGATTTACAACGCACTCTTTTCAATGGTTTGTAAAATAATCTTAAAGTCACCGCGGCGTTTTCAATTTCTATGTGGATTTAAATTCAATCTTGTTTTGTAATTCGGCATTAAATCCTCAATTTCTCAAATTGTCACTCGCATTTATTTTAAACCAAAAAAATGGTTTATTTTTCTGGCTTTGCCTTCTATTTATATTTTTGTGACGTTAGGTTTACGCCATTGCATGTCACATATGTACGTCAGCTTACTAAAGACCATCTCTGATAGCTACAGACATATCTACATACATACAGCCATACATATGTTTTCATACAATTCTATAGTCAGCACGTGAGTATTGCTACATACAGACAGACACACAGGCTCACACAACAGCGAATTACAGTCGAAAAGTACCAACATACATACGTATATATTCATATGTATGATGATCTACTGTCCGGTTTTAACTCCGCGAATAATTCTTGTGCGCAACAATAAATCTGTAGATGGAGACGAGACCCAAGCACCAACACAGCACAAATCGACGATGCTCTCGAACAAACAGTTCAAATGTCCCTTGACGCAAAACAAATGGTACTGGGAGGAGGTTTGCCGTGAGTGTGTGTGCGAGCGTGCGTCTTTCTATGCACTGCAGAGATATAGGACGAGGTAGTCAGCAGGTCGATCATCAATCCGTGCTGGTTAGTCGAATTGTTGTGCGACGAGTATAAAAACATGACATAGGACCGTAAGCCCCCACCCTCCCTCGAGTGCTTTTGCGACGTGAAGTTGTTGCGGTAGTCACTGCCAGTGGTTGGCGGTGACTGCGATGATGTTTTCGGTTGGCATTTATTGTTAAATATGTAAAAATTATGATTTCTCAGAAATGGCAAAAAAATTGAATAAAAAACCAGCAATAATAATAACAAAAGCAGCACCAGACGGAGCTGCAGCAAACTTGTTCATTTGAATTGCACAAGAATACAAAGTCAAAACAATACAGAATATTGGCTAAAACAACACCAACTGCCAACACATAAAGAGACAGGTATACGATACACGCTCCAAAGGACACCAAAAAGACCAAGAACTTGTGGTCGTAGTATCGAGGTTGGCAGCGGCCGTCCCGAACGCAAAACGACTGACAAGAAACCCAACAAAAAAAAAAAACAAAGCTGAAATTCTCAACAAGCAGATCAAAAACGGGACGGGAGTTGTACCGATTGTTATCGTAGTCATTGTGGTCCACGACACAATTGCACCAAATATAGCACAGGAGTTCATAAAAAAAGAAAAGCACCACATAGCAACCTACTATGCAGGATGGTAGTCTGTCAAAAGCCAATAGTATAAGAGAAAATCAGTTTACTCGACGGTGCGTCCTATTCATTCTTTGTCAACTGTGTTGTTGTGTTAGCTAGAGTATGCATTTCAGATTTAATTGGGAATTAGTTATTATATAACACATAGTAACAAATAATATTCCTATGTACAGGTATTCGGAGCGGAGCGGATCGTATTGCGGCCATGATTTAACGGAACGGTTGCGAAAATATTTTCCCCGGAGCGAAGCGTTTTTAATTAAATATAATTAACTTAATACATTAACTAAAATCAAAAAATTTGGAATGTCCAGTAAATGGGGATATATAATATGATAATGTAAGAAGTTAAAATTTGCTAAAATGCTTCATGGTTGCTATGTATCAATAATTTAAGAATATCTCATAAATATGATTGATTTTTTTAATAATTTTGACCATTGTCATCTGCGGTACAAGACTTAAAAGTATAAATACAAATCTTTTGATTCGAAATTCAATATGGTTTCTAAACTATCAGAGTTCAAAGTTGTTATCTCATTTTGTATGGGGCCAAAAAAAGTATCTTCCGCCCACCCCCCAAAATGTACCTTGGTTTGTTGGTTCACCTATGTGAACCTAAGTTCCTTGCCATTATTAAACATGAATTTTTGCAGCAAGCGGAAAACACATGCATTTTTCACTTTTTCTTTGTTAGTTTTAAAACAGTGTTACATTTTTTTGATAACAAAATATTTAAGAATTGTTTTCAACATTTAAAAACTTTGATAAACAGTTCACCAACAAAAAAACTGAATCTTTTTTTTTTGAAATTATCCATGGAAAGGATATAATCGAGTGCTGTATTTTCCCGATCGGCCAGATTTCTGAAGACGCTCAAGAGTGCAGAAAAGAAAGTAAGCTGAAAAAAGTTCCAACAACCACCGATTTATTGAACCGATTACTTATATTGTCTGATCTATATGTATGCAGCCTATGGAAAATTGCATTGTCAATGAAGCGAGCATTCAACCCGGAAGTTGTTGAATTATTGGCCGAACCAGAAATTGCATAAACCTCAGAATAATTTTTCGTAATATTCTTATTACACCTTAACCCTTCTGTAATGTTAATATAATATCGCACATGTGATGTTAAGGTTACGGAATCACCTGGCAGTTTTTTTTTGGGAGTGTTTGTTTCATATATATTTCTCAGTTAAATGACGAAAATGTTGCGAAACTTACACTTGATGCTTAAATAATAATGGCCACTCAATGACCTTCTAGTGCCCACATAAAAAGATATCAAGATGTAATAGAGTAATAGAAGGGAAAATAAATATATTATGTATGGAAAGGGTGGATGTATGATCCGTCCATGCCCTATATGTGGCATGAAAGTTATGATTTTTGGTATTCTAAATGTTAAGAAAGATGTTAGACCACCACTGAGGAACAAGATAGTCTGGGTTAATGAGCACATAATTGCTAAAAGAATGAGAATTTTCTATTTTCATTAGCCCCCATCGTATAAGTTAGAGCTTAAAGGGACAACATTGAAGCTTATACGATTTCATCATACACGAATTAACGAAACTAGATATGTATGTTACAGACGTAGTGTGAAACGGGAACCTTGCTCCAATTTCGCACTTTAATGTATCTACGATTCAGAATTATATATTCACATATGTTTGTATACTTGTGTACATGCAAATTAGCAGTATACGTATAAAAATAAATAGAAAATAAATGTATTTCAATTTTGAATAAATGTGTTTTGTTTAGTTTTTATATATAGAACGTATAAAAAAACCGGAAAGAACAAGTTATTTACCACAGTCTTATCAAATTGTTTTACCGCGAATTTTCTAATTGTTCAGTTTTTGTTTTGTCGTTTCAGTGTATTTACATCCATTCGTAACATATGTACATTAGGGATATAACTTTTTGCTATTTATGCAAATATCAACAATCCCCCCGCCATAGCCGTGTAGGGCATGAACAAGTGTTAAGAAATATGGTGTCACTTTTTATCTATCGTGAAAAAAGTTTACGCACCAGTTGCTTTGAAGTTCTGATGCTATGTTTTCTTCTTTTTTTCATCTCAACAGCAACTCTTGTCTTAAATCAGTTATTATTGTTTAAATTCTTATATGATCTTCAATACTAGACCATTTTTTATAAGTCCAGCCGAAATTTGATCAAATCGCGATATTTTTAGTAGATAAAGTAAATTTCTATAACTTATTTAATTTTTTTCTGAGAAAAAGCCCTAGGAAATCGGTGCGGAAACTTTTTTAAACGAATCAACCTAAAAACGCTCCACAAGGTACTGGAGGTGGGATTTTGCGCTAAAAAAAAGTTGTATCCCTAATGTACGTACATATAGAATCCATTCTTATGAAATCAGTAACCACTGAAGTGGCTTTTTAATGTTTCTCCATGATTCACAGGCAACAGGTTCAAAATATAAATACCTTTATATAAAAAATTTTATTCCATCAAACCCTACACCAATATTGGGTCAATTTTGTGGACTGCAGGCAAGCGAGCATAGTATCATAGTCAGTATTTTGTAGGTCTCACGGGATTTTAGACAATCTTAGCCTAAAATACTATGCTATTGTTCCCCGTCGCACAATTTTAATTTTGATGCATTCTATGAGCGCCTGGAGGAGATATATGACCGATACCCTGCACATGACATTAAAATTGTTCTGGGAGATTTTAATGCTAAAATAGGAAGGGAACATGCTCTTGGTTCAGCAGTCAGAAAATGCAGTCTACACAACCACACCTCCTATAACGGATTCAGACTGGTTAGTTTCGCGTCGGCAAGAAACATGGTTGTGAGTGGAACCAGATTCCCGCATGAAGATACCCATAAGACAACCTGGATATCTCCCGATCAAAATACAAGGAATCAGATTGATCACGTGGTAATTGATGGAAAGCATGTCTCAAGCGTTATGGACGTGCGTGTGATGCGCGGTGCAAATATTTACTCGGATCACCACCTAGTTGCAGCCAAGGTACGCACACGATTAAGTAGCCTAAAACACTCGTAATCAAACGCAAAAGAAGCTAGACTTCACCAAGCTGCATACCACCGCTGCATGCCCACTCCAACCAACTCTCTCAATTACACCAAACAAACCCCCTAGTTCTGATGTTACCGACACACAGTGGCAGCATATTGGGAATTCTATGACCACTGCCGCAACGACCGTACTGGGTTATGAAAAACCACGCTCAGACAAGCCCTGATATGATGATTAATGTCGCGAAATGTCTGAGGAAATGATGTATCATCCATTTTCAAGGCAAAACTGCTTCCAATGGCGACGCGTGCGGTGACGGAGCGTTACAATGAGAAAAGGAGGGAGATGCAACGCCTGTTCAGACGGAAAAAACGTCTTTGGTAGAAAAAAGAGAGCCAGGATATTGAAATCTACAGGGATAGAGGTGAGGCCCGAAAGTTCTACCGAATTCTAACTACAGAAGTGACATAACTAAATTAATGGAAGAACTAGTTACGGAAAATATTAAATTTCAAGTCAAGTCAATTATTTCATTAAAACAACACGGATTTCTCAAGGCAATATCTAAGGTTACTAATCTACTTGAATTTACGACTCTTGTTGTTTTGGGATAAGTTGAGAAAACTATATCGCTCATTTAGTGCAAGAGCGGCATAACTCAAAAAAAATCGATACCTTGCAAAGAATAGTGGAAATCAAATAGCTCCCAAGCGGAGTGTATAAAAGATATTAATATGAATTTTTTACACAACATAAAGTATGATGCAAACTTGATCATTAGCGCAAAACTCAAAATACACCGATATATACACCGATTTTAGTAAAGCATTCAATAGGGTGGATCATTGTATTTTGATTATGAAGCTTGATGGTATGGAACTCCTACGAATGTCCTACTTTGGATCAAATCTCACCTTTCCGGAAGGACACAACGTGTAATGTTCAGTGATACGGTGTCTAAGTGAATAACATCTGGTGTTACCCGGGGTTGCCATTTAGGTCCGTTGCTCTTTTTGTTATTTTTGAATGGTCTTCCCAATGTTATTTTGAATAGTTTTACTTTAGGTACGCTGATGAAGTAAAGTTATTTAGTAATTGTGTCGATGCGAACAGTATTTTTACATATTTCAGTGTACATATGGATTTCATTGAATCAGTACAAAAGCAAGCAAAAAGTCATTCTGCCTCCGTGTTTTTGGTTGAAGATGTGCTAATACTTTGCCTTCGTATGAAAATAGTCAAGACTCATAAGACTACACACACTAGGGAGTAGTAGAACAATGCTTGCTCTTTCGTTTGTGTGATGTTGATTCGACGTTTTTATTTTCGAATATTAAATTCAATGTACCTTGCAGATACTCTAGACATTTTTACACTGAATTTTTTGTAAAACAAATTATGCGATTTCTTATTTCTTCCGTAGAATTTGTCATTACCAATTGTGTGATTTTGTAAATTTTTATTGTTATATCAAAATAATGAAATTTTGTATACACATTTGAACTAAACACTCTAGTTGCTGTCTCACCGGTATACAATTTATTATTTTATTTTCTTTATATTATTTTGTGTTATTATTATCTTTTAGATATTCAACTGATGATTACTGTAGCTGATATACATTTTTTTGGTTTCGTTGTTGCAACCTATCTCTACATTAATCCGCTAAAGTCCAGACCTTGGTGTGTACGTTGTTCCACGTTATGGGACTGTGTCTTCTCGACGGTAGGAGCGGGTACTTGGTACTCGTTACTGACACTACTATAGCAAAATTCGTTGTACACCATATCGAGGTCCTTATAGCCGCCAATCATTTCCTTTTTCATTCTTTTTTATATTTACTTTATAATGTATAACTCTTTTTCGTATTTATTTTATAAGTAAAAAACTCAAAAGAAATAAAAAAAAGCTTCACCGCACGCCAAAGTTTTAAACAGAGTGCCATTGTTATATGAATGTTGTTATAATATGTATGTAAAGTCGGCTGCGGATTAAGTCGAAGTTTCATAAAACAAGAAATAACTTCATTACGCCGGCATGCCGCGGCAACCTCAATAGACCTTGAACGACAGTAATTAAGTAAAATATCTATAATCCGTTTTACGTTTGCAATATGAATCTATTCATAACCCATTGCCAATTAAATATATGAAAATATAAAAATGACAAAATATATTTTCGCGAGACAAATTTCTAGTAAATAAGATCTTTCTATAATCAAAAAAGTCGACCTTTTAGTTAGTGTGAAATACAACCAAAAAGCCCATATAACAATTAGCAGGTCCACATTTATAAAAATTTTTATGATAACAATCTAATAAATACGAATACGCTGACATTATCAATTATTATTTAAAATAAATTCAAGGAAATTTTAAGATGGTTCTTGTAATTTCTTTACGCTGTCATTTAATGTTTTTTGTTTTGCGTTTTAACATTCTATTAGACCCTTAAGATTAATAATGTAATCAAACGCATGGAATTTAGCGCATTCACTGTTAGTAAAATTACTCTTTGCACATGTTTCACTAAGAACAATACAAATGATATTCAGCAGTTACAAATATTGACTGGGCCAAAATTCAGTTAAACGGAATCTTAAGCTAAGCACAGACGGTTGCCAGATATTACAATATTGCCCGAAAAATGTTTAGAAAATTTTCAACAACCGTGTGCACTTAAAATTTTTGTATGGCAACGTTTGCAGTAAGAGCATTGCCATTACATTGTAAAACAACAATATTGCTAGACACCCGATAATCGTGTGAACCGCAAAATGTTGCCACTATCAAATTTTAAGATGTGCAAAGTTTATGCAAATTCAACATTTGCAGAGATATTATATTGGCAACACTGTCCATGTTAGGACTTTGCCGGTACATTAGCAGATTTGACAAAATTGCAAATATATAGCTTAAGTATTAGGTTCCATAGGCTAGAGAAAACTGGAGGGAAAATGTTTAAAAGGAGGACCAATGTGGATCTTAAGTTGCGCGTGGAAGAATGCGATTTAAAAGAAATAACTGCGTTTTTGTTTTGCTGTTTTGTATCGAATACGCACACGATTTTGATGAGGCACATTTTCACCTCCGTGTAAACAAACAAAATATGCGGTACCGGAGGGAAACAAACCCCAGAGAACTTCACCAGAGACCTCTGTATTCGCGTCACTGTGGTGGTGCGCCATATCACGAGTTGGAATCATTCTATGGTACAGGATTTTTTTTCAGCCGGCTCTTGAAGAAATTTAATTAGAGGATACATGGTTCCAATAGGATGGTGCCACTGCACACTATTGACATTTGCCAGATACACTATTTAAAACCATGTAATTCCCTTACTGTTCAATATATTTTTTTTTAATTTCATTCCCAAATAAGCAAATTGCCGCGCTCCACCCTGTACATTGGCATACAGAGCAGAATTTACAAAGAGGTATGTTGAATATATCGTCGGTATACTGCGTAAACTAACCAACTTCACTTTTTGTGTTTCTGAGTTATTGATGATTTAAAGTTTATGGCCGCTTGTGTTTTTATACAATAACTTCTAATAGAATATGATTTTTGGAACACTTGTGCAAAAAAGTTCTTAAAGAAAACTTTTTGAGTTATTGATGATTTAAAGTTTCTGGCCGCCTAAGTTTTGATACAATAACTACAAAAGAATTTTCAATAGACATATGATTTTTTAAGAGGGCATACATTCTATGCCATAGACTTTGACTTTTTGAACACTTTTGCATCATTAAGTCCATTTCACAAAAAAGTGGAGTTGGAATATAATACAATATAATTATTGCAACCATACCAATGACGCCAATTTATTAAAAATTTTATTTGAATTAACAGCATTAATGTTAGTGCAATGGCTCCCCGAAATATAGTCTACCGAAAAAATCCAAAAATCAAAATAATAACACTGTGCTACACACAAAATATACAGGGGTTCTCATGTAGCATTTCTGTTAGACTAGAGTCCATAGAGTAAAGTGATACTTTTAATTTTTCTCGGTCACTTCGTTAAGTAATGTTTTTATAGCAAATTAAGTGAAATGGCGATATTCCTAAAATTACAAGTTCCTAAATTCATAAGTCTTCTCTTTGTAAACAGATTTCCAAAACCTTACATCTGTTGTCAAGCTATGACTTTCACCTTATATTAAAAAAAAGAATTTTGAAAATCGGTTAAAAAATAGTGAAACGGCGGCTGTTTAAGCAAAACAACCCCGAAAAAAAATTGCGAATTTTCATTTTTATACCATCACCCGTAGGGATGAAGGTATATATCATTTGATACGACCCAAAAGTGTAACACATAGAAGGAGTCACTTTAGACCCTAGGTTTCTTTGAACCAAATTCGTTTCATGACTTTTTAAGTCGTTTGAGCCATGTCCGTCTGTCTGTCTGTCTGTCTGTCTGTCTGTCTGTCTGTCTGTCTGTCTGTCTGTCTGTCTGTCTGTCGGGTGGCTGTCCGGCTGGTTCGCACGATAACTTTCGAAAGACGCAACCAAATGTTTTGAAATTTTGCACGAGTTATTATTTTCTCAAAACTACTTACGGTATTGCAAATGGGCTACATGGCCCCGCCCCTTCTGGTACCTCCCATACAAATACATCATTCCGCCCACTTTAGAAATCGAGTAATAATATCAATACACCCTAAGGGATCGTCCCCAAATTCTGTATTTAGTAAAGCTATAACAGGATAAAGTTTTGGAAAAAATTTTGAAAGCCTAGCCACGCCCCTTCTGGTACCTCCCATACAAATCTACCTTTCCGCCCACTATAGAGATGGAGAAATAATATCAATAAATTAAACGTGATCGTACCCAAATTCTATTTTGAGTAAAGCTATAACAAGATAAAGTTTTAGAGAAAAAAATTGGAAGTCTATTCACGCCCCATCTGGTACCTCCCATACACATCTGGTACCGCCCACTTTAGAAATCGATTAATATTATTAAAAGACCTAACGCGATCGTGCCCAAATTCTGTATTTGGTAAAGTTTAAGCAGGATAAAGTTTTGGAGAAAAAATCTGGAAGTCTAGACACGCCTCTTCTGGTACCTCCCATACAAATGTACCACTCCGCCCACTTTAGAAATAGGGTAATAATATCAATACACTCTACACGATCGTGCCCAAATTCTGTATTTCGTTATATTATAACAGGACAAAGTTTTGGAGAAAAAATTGGAAGTCTAGACACGCCCCTTTTGGTACCTCCCATACAAATGTACCTTTACGCCCACTTTTGGGATGTAGTAATAATATCAGTACACCCAACGCAATCGTGCGCAAATTCTGTATTTAGTAAAGCTATAACAGGATAAAGTTATGGAGAATAAATCTGGAGGCTAAAGACACCCCTTCACGTACCTCCCATATAAATGTACCACTCCGCCCAATTTCGAAATCGAGTAATAATATCAATAAAATAGAAAATTATTTGTTTTACTGAGGGTAAGGGTAAATGTAAGTCGGGTTGCCCGACTGAAACTTTCTAACTGGTTTTAATTACAAATCGATTATTTTCAATAACTCAAGACTTAAACAATATATTATATTGGGTGATGGTATTTATCAGTCAGTTTAACTGACTGAAATTTCTGTACTGGTCCTAACGCTTTTAGTTGATCATGAAGCAGCGCAATGTATATTTTTTATATTTTATATTATATTTTTTTGTATTATGCTATATTAAAGTAGCTTTCTAAAATAGGTAAGTTTATAAGAATCGGTGGAAAATGAATGAGTTATGCTAATTTTTGTAATATATTTTTCGACATTCTTTGGAATATGCAGTACGAATTACTTGTTGTGATACGTATACGTCATGCGTATTGGTACAAAGTGACACACACACTCAAAGGAAAAGCAACGAAATGACGCGAACATATAATTGCAAAATGTAGCATAACTCATTCATTTTTCAACCGTTTCTTACAAACTTACCTATTTTAAAAAGCTACTTTAATATAGCATAATACAAAAATAAAAAATATACATTGCGCTGCTTCATGATCAACTGAGTGCGTTGGGAAAATGAAAATTCGCAATTTTTTTTGGGGTTGTTTTGGTTAAACAGCCGCCGTTTCACTATTTTTTAACCGAGTTTTTAATAAAAGGTGGAAGTCATAGCTTGACAACTGATGTAAGGTTTTGGAAATCTGTTTACAAAGAGAAGACTTATGAATTTTGGAACTTGTAATTTTAGGAATATCGCCATTTCACTTAATTTGCTATAAAAACATTACTTAACGAAGTGACCAAGAAAAACTAAATGTATCACTTTACTCTATGGACTCCAGTCTAACAGAAATGCCACATGAGAACCCCTGTATATTTTTTTCACATTTGTATCACTGTGTAATAGCCCCAAAAATATCATACAAAAATGGGCAATATTTTTTTTTTTTTTTGGTTTTCAAATTCTTTTTTTATTGACTATTGGAAAGCTCAAACAAGAGATTTTCCAACAAAATGAGAAAAAATAAAGAGTTTTTTAAAATAACAAAAAACCCCAGCTGAGCCCATGTGGCCACTACTGGGTGATTCTTTCCATCTTCTGCTTTGACGAATGTACTTATTCAAACTTTTACATGGGTAGGCGTGTGTGTTAGGGCGTTTCACAAAAAAAAGTTTGTAACTCTTGAAGCGGAATATTAAAACTTGTGATCTAAAAGAATTTCGAAAATTTTTTGGGATTTTTTGAAGATGTGTATGGGGTCGCTGAAATAGATTTTATCAAAAAAATTAGGTTATGGAGAAAAAATTTGTATATTATTTTTTTCTGGTGCTTTTTGTTCATACAACTAAACAATTCTATTCTTAAGGATCCGATCCCACAACAAAAAAATTATTGGTGTGAAAAATTATTATATTAAGGACCACTTTGATAGTCTTAAAAGTGATTATTTATCCTAGATTTCAAACCTCGATAACTTGTAAAGTTTTCAACATTTTTTCAAGATGTAAATTGCGTTAGAAAGATAATTTAGATACCTTTATTTTGCTATATATAAGTTATCTTACTTGTGAAAAATGTTGAAAAAAATACAAAATAGACAAAAAATAAGTTTTTTTTTTAAATTCACACTATTTGAATTTTAAAATATTTGAAGTAGCCCCTTTTAAAATGTAACAAAATATATAAAACTAAAAATAATTCAGACTATTTTAATTTTGCGATACTTGAAGCAGCCCCTACCGTCCAGAGCTCTGTTATGAGCATCTTAGGTGTCTGCGAACTACAGCGGGATAACAGAGAGAAAAAGGGTTGTTGGCCACTGTTTTACTAATTTCAGTGAAACAAAAGTTCGCTAGCACCTCGTTTTCCAGGCATTTTTCGACACAACATTTAGATACAAATTTACTTTTTAATTTTAATTTGTTCATTAAATATGTTGATTTGGTTTATTTAATATCTTTTGATTTTGTATGGGAATACAAATATATTGATGAAATCGCCAAAAACGCTTTTGGTAAAACGCCCTAGTGTGTTTTCTATTATTCTCTATACATCATAGAAGAGGAATTAATCCAACTTCTTGAAGCCAATATCGTTGGCGTATTCTCTGAAACATTAAAAAAATATATTTTTTTGGGATTTGCTTTACAGCAGTTTGGGTGATAAACCCACCATATAACAATATAACAAAAGAGACTAAAACATGACAAATTTCCCTATACGATACTTACTAACATCAAATCGATATTAAATTGTTATGGCATGTAACTTGACAAAGCGAATGACGCAGAACTTCTTCTTTTTGGGGCTACTTTCACGTGTAGTTCTCAGAATTGAGTCCCAAATCAATGAGCTGAAAAATGTTTTACTGTGTTGTGGCCGATTTGATTTTGCCAAAAATACTTAAGGGAATATTAACATATTGATAATGGTTGAAAAACTGTCCCATTATTAATTATGGTGCGTTTATTTACTGTTAACATACTGATTTTCAGATATTCTATGATTCGTCAGATATAATAAAATAAATAAATGGTTAAAAAAATACCTTCTCGACATAATTTGACATGGAAATGTATTGAAGAAACAAAAATGCACTAGTACGAAAATTTCAAAATGTCTGACAACTCAATAGCTTCGTTATTACACCTTTAAGATCATCGGATGTTATTTATTACATAACAAATCCAGATTTTATCGTAAAAAGTATTGTTTTGGGGTAAAAGCCAGTAAGAAAGTTTCAGTCAGGCAATCCGACTTACATATACCATCACCCTCAGTAAAACAAACAAAATCTATTAATATTATTACTCGATTTCTAAAGTGGGTGAAGTGGTACATTTGTATGGAAGGTACCAGAAGGGGCGTGCCTAGACTTCCAGAATTTTTCTCCAAAACTTTATCCTGTTATAGCTTTGCTAAATACAGAATTTGGGCACGATCGTGTCGAGTTTATTGATATTATTACTCCATCTCCAAAACTTTATCCTGTTATAACTTAACAAAATACAAAATTTGGGCCCGATCGTGTCAAGTGTATTGATATTATTACTCCATCTCTAAAGTGGGCGGAGTGATACATTTGTATGGGAGGTACCAGAAGGGGCGTGTCTAGACTTCTAGATTTTTTCTCTAAAACTTTATCCTGCCAGAACTTTACTAAATACAGAATTTGGGCTCGATCGCGTTAGGTATATTAATAATATTAATCGATTTCTAAAGTGGGCAGTACCAGATGTGTATTGGAGGTCCCATATGGGGCGTGGCTAGACTTCTAATTTTTTTCTCAAAATCTTTATCCTGTTAAAGCATTTCTAAATAAAGAATTTCCAATTTTTTGTTCAAAGCTTTATCCTGTAAAAGCTTTACTAAGTACAGAATTTGGGTACGATCCCGTTGGTTGTATTGCTATTATTACTCGATATCTAAACTGGGCGGAATGATGTATTTGTATGGGAGGTACCAGAAGGGGCGGGCCATGTAGCCCATTCGCAATACCGTAAGTAGTTTTGGGGAAATATTAACTCCTCGTGCAAAATTTCAAAACATTTGGTTGCGTCTTTCGAAAGTTATCGTGCGAACCAGCCGGACAGCCACCAGACAGACAGACAGACAGACGGACAGACAGACAGACAGACAGATGGACATGGCTCAAACGACTTAAAAAGTCATGATTCGAATTTGGTTCAAAGAAACCTAGGGTCTAAAGTCACTCTTTCTATGTGTTACACTTTTGGGTCGTATCAAATGATATATACCCTCATCCCTAAGGGTGATGGTATAATTAAGAAAGGAAAAGCACACTTGCCAATCAATAGTGATGAAATTATAAATTTTTGACAGAATCTGAAATTTCTAATTAGATTGATACTAAGTTAGTTTGAACGAAATTTTTTACCGCTCAGTTTTTCACCTGCTAGTTCTATTATTCGTTTAGCTTTATACATTCGTTTAAAATTCATACAATTTAAATGATTATTTTTCTGCATAACAATTTAAATAATTCTGGTTAATGTGCATACACTTTAATACTATATACTATGAGAACTTTACTTCATAGATTTAAACGAAATATAGAAAATGTTGCCAGCCTTAACGAATGCAGATTACCTGACATGCTGTTTCACCGGAATTTTAAAAACTTTTAAGCTATTCGCAGAATTTCCGATCGATTACTCGTCCTTTTAGTATATTGTTTATTATTCGCCTTTTTGTTTTCAGTACAAAGATACACTTGGAAATACTTTACTTAATTTTATTTAGATGTTATCTTGATTGAAAATTTTGTACATATTCTACAACATATCCAATTTAAATTCAGGGAAATCAAATGATATTTCAAACTGTTGTATAAAAATGCAAATATATCATTTAAAACTAAAAACTGGTTTATTAAAATTTAATTTCGAGTTATTCGCTTTTAAAGTTTTAAATTCTAGTGCAAATGCAGGCTTGAACTGTTTTTCCGCTAGTTATCACCACTGGTAATTAAAATATGATCTCATCTCATGCTCATCACAAATTGTTTCAAGTTACAAAACTGCACACTTATCTCAATCTTTGCCTATTTGCTTCTAACCCTCTCAATTGAAATTCAAACTTCCGTAATTGGTATTAAACCTTATATGTTTGTATTTGCCACAGTAGTTCACTTTACTTAAAGATGATGATTTATAGAATTCGACACTAAATCGTCCCCTTAATAAAACAATAGTGTATAATTTTTTTTGGTGTTTTGAGAAAATCGAGGTAAAAGTATTCGTCAAATCGGATGTCTATGAAATTTTCGAAGAAGAAATTATACACTACTTTTTCCAAAGACCTTTTGACTCACATTGTGGAAGTAGATTTTGACCAGGCATAGAATCAATGGTGGAGATTCTAAATATGGGCATTTCCAGGGTGTCGAACGTGACTGTTGTACACATTTCAAGTGAAAAATATGACAAAATAATATATTATTCTTTTATAACAAAGGCGTATCGTATAGCTCTCAATTAGGCCGTTCATTATTGGTATTGTAGACCTTTGGGCCATTTTCCATTTTCAAAATATTTGTAAAAAACCAAGGTGGTCGCACGTGACCAAAAACAGAAGTGGTTTTCGTGGCAAAAAATTCAAACGCGGATTTCAGCGAAATGGGAAGCAATATTTTCATGTAATTTTTTTTTAATTATGTGTATTGGTGTTCCTTTAAAATGGCTAGCATTGTAGACATTAAGGATTTATATATTTTTTTTTATTTAATAAAAGAGATGGTCGCACGTGACATGTCGCACGTGACACTTTTTTCGATCACCATATTTGTGATCTATATTTCCATATTGTGATCCATATTTGTGCTCTATAATGAAATTCAAATAAAAAAACTATGCATAGGTCAACCAAAATATTTATTCAAACATAATAATAAAAAACTTAAAAAAATTTCATGAGTATGGTTTTGTGAAAGTATAACAAACATTAATGAATATGATTATGAATATCAAGCACTGTTTTTTTTTGAATAGGCATAATTTTCCGCAAAATCTATTTGAATGGCTATTTCCGTAGGTTTTAAGTTATTTGTTGAGCTCTTTTCACAAAAAAAAGAGTTTTAAAGGAGGGCAATTTTTTTTCCACATCAACTATTAAATCCGAATAAGTTTTAATTGTATTAGTAAGGAGAATTCGATTATCTATTTTCTTCCATATTTGAGAAATAATGTAGAGGAATGTATTCATTTTTTAAATCTGTTAAGCACTCATTGCATTTGCCGGTCATGCAATTTTCATTCTCAATGTTGCAGCAAACAGATTTAAGAATGCTTTCAAAGTTTCTAGGATATGTAGGTATAAATGTAGGCAACGCATCCTCCACTTTTTTGACAGCTTTCGCCAACGTTTGCTTGCATTTGTACGGTTCGTTTTGTATTTGTTTTGATTTTTTAATTTTTGCAGTGTTCTCCCGACTTCGTCTCTTGCGTATGCGATCATCCTGTTTTTTTACTTCAATAATTTTATTATTTCCTTTAACCAAATCTTTCCACTTTTGCCTATTATTTCGCATTCTTTCCCTATTATTATTATTTTGCAATTTAATTGCATCTTCCTTTAACCGCTTACCGCTTACATCTATTTTTGTTTTTTTTTCATCGTTGTTTGTGCTCATCTACAATTAAAAATTTGTAAAGTGCGTATTTACAGTAATAATTGATCTATGTAAACAAAAAAAAAATTAATTTTGAATTTCTCACTTTACCATGTCGCTCGTGACCAACTTTATACAAGTTAAAGCAACACAAATTTTTAATTTTTTTACCGGTTTTTTTTTTAAATTCGCATGAATAAACTCAATTTATAATAATTATTTTGTTGGCTTACTGCATGTTCTTCCGACGCACTGAGTAAAAATGTTCTTTTTGCATGTCGAACGTGACAACGAACTAAACGAAAAAGCAAATCAAAAATTTACCGTTATCTTTTATTGCGTGGTTACATATGATATTGTTTTTTCGTTCCTTATACTCCTGGAAAGATTTGAGCAAGCAAAAGTCGATGCATTATGTATGTGTTTAATAACTGTTATAAAGACAAGACATACCAAAGAAATATCAAAATAAGCAATATTTCACAATTGCGCTCTTTGCATCCGAATATTTCGCAATGAGATATGAATAAATGTAAAATGTTTTTAAATTACTTAAATTTGATTGTTTCCCTATGTGAATATGACATCAAACATTGTTATCAAGAACTTTTAATTTTTTCGTCTCGGTTGACCTTTTGATGGAAATGCCCATATGCAATAAAAAAATAATGGTGTATGAGCACATACACTATTGTTATATTAAGGGGTCGTCCCCTATGGTCTATGATTTATTTGGCAACGTGGTTTTGCAAACCTACATAAGTGTGCTTATAAATAAATGTATTTTTGAACTTATTGGAATCATTGCGTAAATTTTAAATACGATAGCAACATAAAAAATTTAATTTCTATGTAATGCACTGGTCGACTTACCAATTCCTTTGCGAGAGACCACTGAAGACCAACATATTATCGATTCTCGGTTATTTCCCTCTTCGTTTCTGTTGTCGACCGAGTGAGATTAATGCAATAATCTCCGAAGTCTATGTTGCGTTAATTTTTGGTTTGTGCATAAGTCTAGTTAGTTAGCACTTTTTCGCACTTAACGGTCACAATTATTCCGTTTGGGTACGAAGCAATTAAGCACAAAACTCTGTAACGAAAAAATTTCATGAAAGCGATAAAAAATATTTAATATTAAAAAACAATTTATTTAAATAACTCCCAAACATAAGGGATAGTTAAATTAAAACACAATTTGCATAACCGGATGTCAGGAATTAGTCATATAAAATAATTATAGGAATCTGATAAGGCCCTATTACGAAACTGTTTTTTTATGTGAATCGGTGAAAAATATTTTGCTATATATCTTCCTTTTAGGACCCTTTATATTACCTTTTAATCACATTTTGTTATTATTTTAAAAGTTATTACAATTTCTGTTAATTTTATTAGCTTGAGACTTTTATATATGAACAATCACGCATTTACTTAGTTGCACCCTTGTTTTAGGTTCCGAGCCACACATTTCCTTTCCGCGTGGGAATAGACGTTGGCTATCTCGGAAGTATGCAGTTTTTCGATGTTTAGCTTTTTAGCATCCGTTTGGGATGGAAACAGAGGTTGATTCAAATTCTGCAGGAAATATCCAAACATTTTATTCCAAACAACAAAACAATTATGTCTAGCCAATTATGCGTTCGTTAGAGTCATACCACCTACGATATAGTTGAAGGGCTTATTGCAAAAACTCGATAAGCTACAAAATGAAAATACGCCATTGAAGTTTAAAATAAATGCAGAAAGTAGGGATTTGTTAAAATCATGATACAGATTATTTTATTTAGTGTTTAAGCAAGACTACTATCACATACCCGTCGCTGCACAGTGTACACCAAGAAAACTTCGGATATCGATATAATCGCAAAAAGTTGTGGCTTATCTAGTTATTGCATGAAATTATTTCATATTTTGAATATCAAAAGCTTGGTTATTTTGGTTGAAATAAAGTGGCATATCGTGTTTTTGCAGTTCAAAATTTATTATTTTTTTTCTATTTGTTACATCAAATAATAACAAAAACATTACAAGCCACACAAATTTAAATACTCGATTTTATTTGCTATAACATGATAAGCCACGCTGTCATCACTATCTTCAACAAAATAATCACTTCCACTGCTATCTTAATTAGAATCCATCGTTTTGTAGTTAATTGCTGTGGCTTATCGAGTTTTTGGAACAAATAATTCTGAATAAAATCAAAATGTAAAAAGTGACACTTGCGGCTAGGGCGGAAATTAAACAGAATATAGGTAGCTACAATATTTTAAGAGGACGTTCCGATGGTGTAAAGTGATTGAATGAACTGATAAAAATCACTTTCTGAAATCGTGTGGTCATTATCAAATACCTAATTTTTGGATGTACTTTTATTTTTTTATAAAAGCTAAATCGGCGAAGAGCTTTAATTGTAGTTACACAGCTCAAGATTCTGAACGATTCTTAAATTCGAATGTTCCAATTTGCAAGCCTTCGCTGTTACTTTAAAGAGAACAATGTGATTTAAGTCACTTTTCCAATTACCAACACATATAGATATGATATATTCAGAGCAGACTTGCTGTACGGCTTTGTGACGTTCCTTTGCCTCGTACTGTACGCTTGTAGTATGTATATACGTATTTATGTAATAGAAACACGAACGTTGGAAACTCAATTCCACATTTGTACAAAACACACATCAACAAGACTGCTTACGAGAGGGAGGTATGTGGGAGGTGGAGGGTACACTTGTTGTCAACACCGAATTTAATATAAAATAAATATTTATTCGCTTTCGAGTAGTACTACGTACGACGATTACAAGCATTCCCGTTGTGGGCTGTTTTTATACATTTCTGCTTTCAAATCTTCATTTGAATGGCTGGCTGAGCTTCGTTTCTGATTATTTTAAACGGCTGGTGCTGGCGATAAGAAATATCTGATTCAATACTAACAGAGGTGGTGCGAATTAAAAATAAATACTAATAAAACAACAAGTGACGCTATTAGCATTTTGTTGTTTGTTCTTTTTGATATAGAAATTCCCAGAGTTGGCCGAGGGATTTATCTTAATTTCGTCTCTCGCTCTCATTTGTTGGATAGCATTTGGGTCTAAAACGCTTAGGTTTCGTCTGTGCAAAGCAGAAGCGAATGGAAGAAATCATAAACACCAGATACTCTAAATTCGCGGAAAATTTGTCAATCGTGAATTTCTGCTTAAAAATTATGTTGTTACGGCTGTTAAACAAAAAAGAAGCAACGCTTTGTTTGACGTTTAGCTGACTGTTTTTGCGTTATTGCTGGCTTCTGGCATCTGAAACGAAATTGGCTGTAAAGCACAGTAACAGAGAGCGAGAGAGAGGCACGAGTACAGTTAAAGAGTGCGCATGAATAGTGCAGGGTTCTGCTATCGTCAGTGTTGCCATGTTCTGAATATTTATCGAAAAATTAGAAAATATATGTTCTAATTCCTCAAAGACACAAATGTATGTTTTAATATCGATTACAACTTTACTTAATTTCTCTTAACCCTTTGACACCGCACCATGGCCAAATATTTTTTTAACTCATTTCCTGGCTTAATATACCTACCTAATTAAACTATTTTAGAAGATTTTATCTTTCTAGCTTGATCCGACCACTAGATATAGAAAGTTGCTTAGGAGCATAGGCCAATATCATATTTTACGCATCTTTTTAAGGCGGCATAATCGGAGGAAGATGATAACGCTGGAGCTAAACCTATTTCCATAACCTTCAAAGGGCGTTCTCTTTTCATTCGAACAGAACTTGCGACCGAAGGCGTAGCATGTAGAGCTGCTTCGCAATTTCCATCTGGACCTAAGAGGCACATGCTTCACATTTCGTTCAACTATTTTGAGATAGCTACTATACAGAAGCCAGGAATTTATTACCGCTGTTCGTAAGTCCCAGAAAAACCCCTTCATGTAATAATTTATTGAGCGATAATAATCTTGCTTAATTCCAATAACTTTTGTCCTTTCCGTTCCGCCAATTGCATGTCCCGATTGGATCATCTTCTTCAGATGTCGACAACAACTTCAAAGACACAAGAAGACTTACTGAAGTAATCAAGTTGTCAAAGTACAGCTTGAAGCTTTGAAATTTGTATGGGCTTCTTCACCGTGTTCACGTTTCCACAGACCTCTACCACGTGCCATCCTTAAGATCAAATGGTTTTTTTTCTTCATTTCAAACTAGGGACGTCCTTTGGGGGCGAAAGGGTTAGCATGATATGAATGAGATATGAGAGTTCCTTTTTTTTACAAATCCAAATGTCAACTATTTGAAAAGCTTTTAATAGACATGCCGATTGACTGGACACTACTGCGAAGTTGCTGTTAACAACATCGAGGGAACTGCCGATTGAAACATAGTCGCTTGATCTCCTGCATGATAGTCGCCTGTTCTAACCATAACGTTACGGTCGGCCCCGTGGATAACTACTATGATGGGATAAATCGACTACGCCAGACGCCATTAAATGCATGAATAAAAATACTAATAATATAATAGTAATATTTAGACAGGCAGAAGTCCCACGATGTCGAACGTTAACATTCGCTGATTTTTTTTAGGCAAACAGCTGAAATACGTACAGCAAATCAGCTGTTTAGCGCATTAAAACCAAGCGAACGTCAATAAAAAAATGCATTTAAAACTGTAATAAGATGTATACTACTACCTAAACACACTACGTGACGGTAAAAATATAATTATACTAGTGGACCCGGCAATGCTTCGCTATTGCTTAATTGTCGAATACCTATAATATGTTTGGCATGCCTACTTTAGGGACTGAGCTTAAGTTTCGTTCTTGTACGCTCTGTAAACTATTCGTTATCCCAAGTTACTCCTTAACCTGATCAAACTAACAACGTCCCCCTAACCGATATTAAAACATACGTCAGCAAATTCATATCTATAGCACCAATTACTATCTGTATACTCGTACAAATATTACCTTATATAGCCCTAAAAACATGTATATATTCATGGCTCATTTATAGTACTGACATCATTGTCAGTATTTCCCTTTAAATTTTTTCGACATACTTTTTCTGACGTTCTATTGCCAAAATTTTTGACAAAATAAATTGACGCAGTGTAAATAATCCATAAAATTGACTGACACAATTCTTCAATTCTTGCTCTTTGCTTAAATAACAGTACTTTTTGACAGAAATAAAAGTACTTTTTGATACAGTAAACATCATTTTTGACACAATTAAAAAACTTTTTTTGCAATAATAGTAATTATTAGTAAATTTAAAGTATTTTTTGGTACAAATAAGGTACTCTGTGATACAATTAATTGTTCTTTTTGTGCACAATAAAAGTATCTTTCAATACAATAAAATCTACTTTTTGGTACCAATAAAGTACTCTTTGATACCTTAAATGTTTTTTTTTAACAATAATTGTACTTTTTTGTACAATAAAATCACTTTTTGGTACACTAAATTGTACTTTTTGGTACAATAAATGTACTTTTAGTACGCTAAATAAATTTTTATTATTTGTATATCAAATATTATTGCTCTAGGGCTAAAACAGTTTTGTCACGCTCCCTCCGCCCACTGGTCCAAAATGCCATCTACATATTCATATTCGTGTTGTCGTGTACTATCTAGGTGTCTCTATGGATAAAATACAGTTTTCCACGCCCACTCCGCCCACCGATCCAAAATATTAATTTCGTTTGTTTATTTATATGCGTGTAGTCGAATATAACCTGTATATTTCATGTTATGTCTCTAGGACTAAAATTCAGTATTGCCACGCTCCCTTCCCCCAATAATGGAAAATTAAAATATCGCCTACATATTCATATTCGTGTTGTAGTGTACTATCTGGGTGCTAAATTTTACCTCTCTAGGGCTTAAACCCCTTCGCCCACTCGCTCACCTATCGAATATTTAAATTCCGTCTGCATATTCACATTCATATTGTCGAGTACTATTTGTATACCTAATTTTATTTCTGTGGAGCTAAAATGCCGTTTGGTCATGCCCTCTCCGCCAACTGATACAAAATTTAAATTTCGTCAGCATATTCATATTCGTGTGGCCGAGTACTATATATGTACCAAATTTGATTTTTCTAGGGCTAAAATACAGTTTTTCCACACCCCCCTCCGCCTATTGACCCAAAATTAAAATTCTGTCTGGATATTCATATTCATGTTGCCGAGCACTATCTGTGTATCATTGGGTCAAAAATAACAATTTCGTCAGCATATTCATATTCATATCAAATTTTATATCTCTAGCTCTAAAAAATGTTTTGCCACGCCCACTCCGCCCATTGGGTCCAAAATTTAAATTTCGTCTGCATATTCATATTCGTGTGGTCGAGTACTATCTGGGTATCAAATTTTATCTCTCTAGCTCAAAAAAAAAGTTTTGCCACGCCCACTTCGCCCATAGGGTCAAAAATTAAGAAATATATAGCCTATAGTAATTTCCATATAGTACACTAACTGTCTTCCAAATTTTATTGAAATCGGTTCAGCCGTTTAGGCGTGATTGAGCAACAAACAAACAAACAAACAGACAGACATTCACATTTATAATATTAATTGGATGAGGTTTGACCAACAATTCTGTATATTTCGGTCATGCTGAATTCTATGACGTACTTAATTGTTTGATGTATGGTACAATCAACCTAATAGACAATTTTGATATTGTAACGTTTGGATGACACTGGCAGATACTTGTTGAATGTGAATTCGGTTATAATAAATATTATGTATAAGCCTTGGCCGTGATTTTTCTCACTTTTTGCAATTTACATTTCCAAAGTATCTGAAAATATCCAATATTCTATTTATGAACATATAAAGGGTTTTCCAATGAGAGGTGTTATTGTGACTGGCCCGCTATTGCTGTAGCTGTCAGTTTTGAAGCTTTTATTCCTTATTCTTTCTTTGCAGTCACAGTTCGCAAAACTAAAGCATTTTTTGGTCGTCATGAGGCACCTTGTCGGACCGCAATACGGAAATTGGTGGAAAAATTCGAGCTATAGGGGCAAGTTAGTGATGTGAAGAATAAAAGCCGTGCACGTCGCTCAAGAACGACTGAGAATATTGCTGATGTAGCCCAAAGGTTTGTCCATTCCTCGTCGTTCTTTGGAATTGGGCATTCCACAAACGTCATTACACCGTATTTTGCATTAAGACTTGGGTCTAAAGGCTTATAAAGTTCAGTTAACACAAGAACTCAAGCCGGCCGATCATTAACAACGTCCTGTCTTTGCTGATTGGGTCATTGAAATGCATGAAAATGATCCGGAATGCTATCGAAAAATCATCTTGACTGATGAGGCCCATTTCCACCTTGGTGGCTACGGCAACAATCGAAATTGTCGTATCTGGGGCTCGGAAAACCGAAGATCTATTGTTGAGAAGCCTCTCCATCCTCAACGTGTGACTGTTTGGTGTGGTTTATGGTCCGGTGGTGTCTTGGGACCTTACTTTTTTGAAAATGATCTTTTACGGGAAAAGTTTCCGGACCATGTCATATCTTGAAGAAGTGATCACAATTGGCCACCGAGATCTTGTCATTTAACACCTTTCGACTTCTTTCTTTGGAGCCACGTGAAACATAAGGTCTACGCAAACAGCCCAGCGTCGATTCAAGACCACATTGCTATTTGGTTTTGGCAATTTTTATGAAAAGGATATGGTTCTGTAAGCGTGCTAGTGGTGGCCATTTGACTGAAGTTGTTTTTCATTATTAACGGCATACATTCCTCTTTATTATGAAATAAACATCCGATCATTTATCTCAAAAAATTGCATTTTTCTTTGAATACCAAAATAACACTTCTTATTGAAAAACCCTTTATATGTGATTTTAAGAAACTATTTAGTGATTTGGGAGCCGATTTGTCTAAAAAGTTTAATTTTTAACAATTATTCATTGTAAAAACCTTTCAACAATAAATGTAATTCAGATTCTTTAGTGAATTCAAAATTTCAGATTTAGTCTTTGGAGAATAAGCAACAACTGTTTCTTTACATGCAAGAGAACGTCTCCGACATCATTTTTGAAAAAAGCCTACATTTTACATATTTAATTAGTCACTACGTAAAATCGTGCAGTTGCCAATAAGCGAAGAATTTTTACTGTTATTAAGTTTTTTTAATTAAGTGGAGTTGGTGTCAAGTAAACGTGAATTGGGGGGAGAAATTCTTATTTATATTAAGCAATTTTTCAATTATGCGGAAAAATTCATTCACCATTCGAAAAAAATAGTTTGTGATCTTAATGTTAGATTTAACTGCCTAAATGTCTTGAAATTAATATTTTTATTATTTAAAATCATGTTTTACTACAGAATGGTAATTATTATATTCTACAGATATTTAGGTGACAAATTGCAGGAAAATGAGTAAAATGGCAACCCTGCAACCAGTACTACGCACAAGCAAGCATACATGCATATGCACATTCAATTGCTTACACGGATAGTAACTTGGTAGTAATACAGGTTGCTGCACTGCCATGAATACATATAGGCGCATACGAGGGACGTTAGATTATGTTAATAAGCTTTGCTGTGTAAAATTCCAGATTCAAATTAGAAAAGAATTCAAATTAAATAAGATATCCCAATTCAATGGATATTTATTATATTGATGTAATACAAAGGGAGACTATATTAAATTTTGTAAATAATGGCCTCTGTCACATTTTGTTTCAAATTTATATGCATTTACCAACATTTTAAGCAGATTTCACTTTATCGTCCATTGAACGTATTGTTATTTAAACGTCACAATACTGTGAATATTTCAATACGATTTGGTAAAAACTGTGGTTGTATATAAGTGGTGTCAAGAAAATAAAACTTAAATGGTAATACGTCAGTTAACTTGTCATAATTATCGTCCTTAACGCGCAACTAAGTTTATTTATACGAAAATTACTGAGCAACTTTTATTTGTTCGCTACGTATTGTGTCAATGTGTTTTAATATGTTTTTCTTTGTTAATCTTAACATTTCGTTTAAAGAAGTTGACATGCTTATACTCATCCATATAAGTCAAATATTGTTTAAAACATTTTCTAGTTATGGTGCAAACAACTTAATACTACCTACTTTGTCACGTTTCTTTCAAAGCTAAAAATTTTGTATGGTTTTGACATCATCTAATATAAAATATTGAACTCAATGTCAGCCTCTATCTCCGTTTAAAACTAGATTCAATTTAATTCGTATATTATAGTTTTTTTTTTAAGAAATTACGCATTATCTCTAATTACACCGGGAAAAAATTGGAACAAATTCTGAGATTTTTTTTTTGTTTCTGTCAAATTAACGGCAACAGTTTTTCTCTAACAGCTATTGTTTTTGAGTTATAGGTAAGTAAAAAGTGGCAAATGTTCCAATTTTCTCTCACGCAAGTTTCCAGATCCTAATTTTTTTGACTGAAGTCTAATCCAAAATTTTGAATTAATTTTGTTTTTTGGTTATAAGTAATTTCCTAGGCATGCTACCGAACTTGCAAGGGTGATCATTAAAATCCACTTCTTGTATTGAATTGTTGAGGGGAGGTGGACTTACCTATTATGGCAGACTACTGCTGGAGTTTACAACGAGATCTTCTTAAACTTCTTTTATTTATTTTTTTGTTATTCACATTCAACAAGAATAAATTATTAAATTTAGTGAGAAAAATGGTATTATCCATTCAACGTAATCTTATAAAAGAAATTTTGTTGACAAATTTAATAATTTTTTGTACTTTATATAAAAAAATAATAATACCGTTTATTTCAAAAACTAAAGCTGGACATACAAATACATATAACACAAGAAAAATCAAAGGACAAAGATTTGTGTTGTCCAGTGTTATTGATACAAACGAAAATTTCTGTCTTCTGACAATTTAATAAAAATGTACAGTGAGTCTCAAAAGTATTTTGCCTTCAAATTATTTCATGTTTTTAAGAACAACCGAACAAACCATGTGGCGAGGGATGATTCGCTAACGATTCGTTGGCAATTCGCTAAAGCGATTCTAAAACAAATTCGAAAATGATAACATTATAGAGTCACTCGTGAACATTCGCAAACGAATCGTAAAAGCGATTCGTTTACTAATCGTAAAACCGATAAAAATTTTATAAAATTCTAAAAAACATTTGAAAATGATAACATTATCGAATGATGAACATTGGTAAACTTTAACGAGAATGATATGATTCTCGATTTGGATGGTTTGTCGGGAAGAGTCCCAATAAAATAAGTTTTTAACCAAAAGATATTCATATTTCATTTGGTATAGACAAAAAGGATTATATACGTGACATCTATGAAAAACAAAGTCCGGACTTTGTGGCGGAGTTGGCAAATGTTTAGTGTATAATAATATAATAATAATATAAAATAGAATAAAATCTTTCAAAATGGACAAATATACGTGGTTGTCCATTAGGGTGATCGAAATTTTTATGAGGAAAAAAAATTCTGAATTTTGTTGGTGCCACCACGTAAAAATGATAAATCTTTGCAGATTTTAGGATAACCAAAGTTTGAACACGACTGGAGTAGGTTAACCCGTGCGGCTTTTGGCTTAAAGCTTTTAAACTCCTACAGCCAAGTTTTGGGGGCGTAACTCAAGAACGACTAGTCCAATTTTGATGAAACAGAAATTTAAGAATACAAATTTCTTTAATCTGTTCATATATGATTTCTCTGCATAATTAAAAGTTTTGCAGTTATAAATAAATTTCAAGAAAAAATAAAAAAAATCCCTAAAATAATATAGGCTGTGTTTTGTTGGTATCCTATATAGGAGACCGATAAAGGATACCAACAAAACGCTTCGCCGTTAACAAAAAGAAATTACTTGGCAGCACAGTAATTTATGTCGAATAATTGTTTGTTTTCTTTTCATTCATTCGTAAATATTGTATTAATTGTCGTTTTGATTTTTTTGTTGATATTTTCGAAAAATGATGTTGCATTTGTATAAAAATGATTCACAAGACCCTTCTTAGGATCTAATGTTCCTCACGGAATATCAATCAAATGCAAATTATTTTATTTGACGTTCTCTTTTCTTTTCTTTTCTATATTTTGTTTACAGCCGCAATAAATAATTTGGTCACATTTTTTATTTGACTACTATTTTGAACAACTTATCCCCGTTAAGCTTAGCTTGTAAATTTATCCCCGTTAGCGTATATGGGATAGCATTTGGATGGCTAAGCGGATATAAGTTACCAACAAAACGCAACCATAATATAAAAAAAATTCCAAACGGGAAAAAGTGTCAAAAGTGTGTTTTTCGTAGTCCAATGAACAAAATGAGATATAGGTAAAGAAAATCGATTATCGCGTTCATCTCATTTCGGAAATATTAATTTTTTTCAACACAGTTGTCAGTAATATATCAGAGACAAATTGAGGCAAATTTGGTTCAATGCCAACAACAATTTTGGAAAATATAAGTTTTTTTCCATTTCAGGATATATGGGAGGTGGGCGTGTCCTTTCATATAATTCAACACAATTGTCAGCAATATATCAGAGACAAATCGACCTAAATTTGGTTGGGCAACGATTGCAAACAGTCTTCATCCTAAGGTTCCAGGGTTACTAAAACACTACTTTTTAAAAGAAAATTGAACAAAGTGCAATTAAAAAACAAAATTAATATAAAATGTTATTACATTCATACAAAAAAAAATCAATTAAAGCAAAATAAAAACTGAAATTAATTTATAAAACAACATACATACAAAAAAACAAAACAAATTTAATTAAAACAAAATTAAATATTCAATTAATATTGATTTGGAATTTATTTCAAGCTCAAGACCAGTGTTTTTAAAAGAAGTTTATAGCAGAATGATATTCTCATAATGCCAGGCAGTCTGTACAGCTGTTTCGGATTCAGCCACGAATCCTCGTCAGCAGACTTTGGTATAATGGTTGCAAATTGTTTATCAAGTCTTATGCGCCAGAACCTCACAACGAAATGAGAATTCTTTTTTGAGTGCATAGACTCGTAAAACTTCACAACCATCCACTATGAGAAACCGTTTGCTTAACTTCTTTCTTGTTTTGCTTGTACAGACTGCCTGGTATTATGAGAATATCATTCTGCTATAAACTTCTTTCAAAAACACTGGTCTTGATCTTGAAATAAATTCCAATACAAAAACAACGATGTATTCAATTTATTTTTTAAAAACTAAAATAAAAATTAATCTGTCTGAACCCAAAACAACGCAACATCGAAAATCTATCGACGCACAGCGAAAATTAGTTCTAATTCAGCAGCGACGCAACTTCGAAAAAACGCAAAACGAAACGACACAAAGCGAGGATTGGTCTATTTGATGTTGCTGTCTACAACTACGAGAAGATCGTTGGTCAAATAAATGTGTATGTCGGTAATCGAAACCCCCAGCACCTGCATGAAAATCACGTGCACCAACCAACATGCCACGATAGGTCTTATGTATTGCTTGTAAATACATATGTATAGGACAAACCACTTAAACTTTAGATAAAATTAAAGCAGTGGTAGGCATAACAGAACGCACAACAATATGATCAGCGCTGCCGAATTGTACGCGTTAAAAGGTTTGTGTTATCCCAACAATCGAGTTATTATGCTCTCCCCACAAACGTTTTTGTGTTGAAATCGAAACAAGCGTGTGTGGTGATGCTTTCAAAACACTTTGTTTTGAATCAAACAAAACTTTCTATTTCGTGTGACTTGATGATCGAGCATGTGTAAGGCTCGTATCTGTACTGTTTTTCGCAGTACAGTACTGTTTTTCGACATCAAAAACTGCGTACTGCTTTTCTCCCTCAAAGTACTGTTTTTCGATACATAATAGAAGTATAAACGGCGAACAGAGAATTTATGCAATAATATTGTTTACTTTAAAAATAAGCTCTAAGAAACATTAAAAATGCGTCAAGAGGGTGATTTTTTATCCCCAGCTGTAGTAGCAGAAAAGCAAAAACTTATTGACAATGGATACAATTCGGTGGAGATGGCTGCTTTACGCACTGATTTTTT
Source organism: Muscina levida (assembly GCA_964034835.1). Lineage (NCBI taxonomy): Eukaryota > Metazoa > Arthropoda > Insecta > Diptera > Muscidae > Muscina > Muscina levida. The sequence goes on along the minus strand of OZ035882.1, from coordinate 111,124,095 downwards.
CGGTAATTTTGCCTGCTTTGATTTGAATGCTTTAATACTAATGGAATGAAGTCGAAGCCTTTATGAACAAGTTAAGCGAATACAATTTGTACAATGCCAATGAAAATGCGGTATATTTGCACACCCAATTTCGATATTTGTATCAAAAACGAGCGACAAAATTATGCAATGGAGAGAAGGCAATGTTTCGAATGTGGATCGGTGGCTGGAGATATTTATTCATCTCAATAACGCTGATTGGGAATTCAAAGAAATGGCCACGATCGTTGAATATATTTTATGTTTGCCAGGAACTTCAGCATCAGTTGAGCGAATCTTCTCTGCAGTGAACAAAACTTGGACGTCAGACAAAACCCGATTAGATGTGAAACATTAAAGGCGATTCTGACCGCAAATGTAATATGAAGTAGAAATGCGTTGATTTCTACAATTACCTCAAACCGAAGCCGGCATTGCTTATTCAAATTGCTTCAAACGACAAATACAAAACAACCACAAAAGTTGATTCTGGAAATGATTGTTAATTTTTTCTTCATATTGAATAAAATTTATATGCTATGTAAATATGTACTGCAAAAAGTACTGCTTTTCCAAATCGATGTACTGCTATTTTAAAAAATTTCAGTGAAATGTACTGTTTTTTTCCAAAAAAAATATACGAGCGTTAAGCATGTGCGAAGAAAAACAATTAATGCCAGCCTCGCGAGTATATGAAATGCCTATTATGGTACAATTACGGTTATTAACTACCAATTACTGTCAGAAGTTTTCTTCAAGCATAAGAGGTTTTTTTAAAAGTCAGAATAGTATGTTTATTGTTACAAAGTTTATGAACGACAACATATGGGTAATTCCAGCCTTACGAATGTTACGATCTTATGTTTCAATTGAAAAAAAGCACATAAAAGTAAAACTGTTTTGTATTTTATATTATATTTTGAATATCTCCCTACTAGCTCTAAATTTTGTAAAAAATGCGTCATATTTAAAAAACTACAATCCAAGATATTAACATAACACATGCCTACTAGACCATTTCATTTTACCAATTTTTTCGAAAAGTCATTGGGATAATATATTTTCTAATTCTACTTAAAAAAACAAAAATTTTGGTATATAAAACTTGAAAATTGATCGAAGTTTAGGGTCGCGCAATATCGTTTAAGATTTTTGGCTGCAAAAAGGCATGTTTCAAAAATACTGATTTACTTATATGAGTAAAAGTTGTGATACGCTTGACCGATTTTGATCAGAATAGACTTGTTTTAAAGGTAATAATATTTCACACATTTTCTGTGAAGACATCAAAACATTTCAGATAGTAGTTTGAGTTTAAGAACCCTTCAAATCTAAAAATTTTAACATTTTAATTCAAAATTTACCTACTTTTGCCCATTAAAAAATAATTTTTTTTAGTTTTGGCTCTAATTTTTGTATATCTTTAAATGCACAATTGACAAACACTTCCTAACGATACTTTTGATGTAAAACATAATGAAAAGATATTTTAATTGTTGCTGAAATTTTTACTATTTCGCTGCTGATGAGCTAAATGGATTAATTCAGAACAACATTTTTGAGGTCAACATTTACATTCAAAACTGGTTTACGTGACCCCTTGCCACACAAGCCCCACTAAACGACATTTTGTTGATAGAATCTTAAAAAAATACCGCAAATCAAATGAAATGATAGCAAATGTTGCACTCAAAACTTTTCTGTGGCATTTATGGTATATAAAAGACATCGCGTTCGGCTTTTTTTCTTTTCGACCCCACGCATACCGAAGGTACTATAATTAAAATTACATCTGCATTAAAGCATCCTGGAGACCAAGATTGCGAAGGAAATGTTACAAAAATGATTTCAGAAAATACTATGAAATTCTTTGATATTATCGGAGTAGGCAGCAATTTTCTTGCTATCCACCCATCAAATTGGCCCAAGAATGAGAATTGTAAACGGATTAAAGAAATTGTAAAAATCATCAGCGTTGTCAATGATTGCTATTGGGCTTATTAAAACTGTGAACAACACTTTGACGAAGGATAATAACCAGCAAAACTAATTAGTACAAGTCATCTAAAAACGCAATAAAACATACAAAAAGAACACAAAAGGTGTAATCGTATCCTATTTGAAAAAAAATCTTATTTTTTATTACCTAAATCGTTTTCCTTACTAAAAATATACATAGTACACAGTTTTCGTTTAATTTTTATCACTATTGATTATTATTGCTGCTGCTGAACATATGTCATTTGCATGCTACTGCCATACATCAAAAGTATCGTTAGAAAGTGTTTGTCAATTGTGCATTTAAAGATATACAAAAATTAGACCCAAAACTAAAAAAAAATTTTTTTGATGGGCAATAGTATTTAAATTTTGAATTAAAATTTAAAAATTTTTAGGTTTGAAAGGTTATTAAACTCAAACTATTATCTAAAATGTTTTGATGTCTTCACAGAAAATGTGTGAAATATTATAACCTTTAAAACAAGTCTATTCTGATCAAAATCGGTCAAGCGTATCACAACTTTTAATCATATTAGTAAATCAGTATTTTTGAAACATGCCTTTTTGCAGCCAAAAACCTTAAACGATTTGCGCGACCCCTAAACGTCGATCAATTTTCAAGTTTTATATACCAAAATTTTCGTTTTTTTAAGTAGAATAAGAAAATATATTATCCCAATGACTTTTCGAAAAAAATTGGTAAAATGAAATGGTCTAATGCCTACGTTATGCTACACGAAATAGAAGTGCGTTTTACGTTAGTTCTTGAAATTTCAAAAGTCTGCGTTTTGTTTAAGATTTAGTAAATGCACTTAATATTTTCATAAAATAGACCAACAGCGCTTTAAAAATATATTTTTGTTGGGTAAATTTGTTCCTTTAGTTTTTAACCGCGAGGTAAAAAAGACCTACGTTATGTGACAAAATATCCAATAGCTGTAAAATGCTTTAAAAAATATTTGCTTAAGCCATTGTTTCATTTGCGAAATTAGGGTATAGTATAAAGTATATGTGCCACTAATTGTTGGTCACGAAAGTTACATTAGAACGCCAATAAAATAAAATCAACATTTTGCTGCTAACTGCTAATTTTTTACTATTATTGGTGCTATATATTGTTGTAACTATGATAAGAATGGACTTGCATCATCGGTAAATATAATAAGAAAATTTAAAACTGATGACCAGCAAAAGAATGCAATTTTGCAATCCGCTTAATCAACACGGAAATTAAGTAAAGCTTTGGGCATTTTAATTTATAAAATGTAAGTATTCGTCTTTACTAATACAAGTCAGAATTTTTTTTTGCCAACTTTTAATTTTTCGATCACGGTTGACACTTCTGTGGAATTACCCATATACAATACATAATTATACAATACCACTAACCAACTATGTAAATAATTACCTAAAGAGGTCGAGAAGAAGATTGACCAGAAAATTATGTGTAAGTTCATTAGTAGTTTTTTTTACTATAATAACGGTCTTCAACTGAACTATGAAACAAAATTCCATTACTATAATTAACAAAAAAATCAAGAGAAACAAAATACATGTTGACAACAGCAACATCTATGCAGTTATGTCCGATGGGCATATTGACAGACTTTATTTAGACCAACTTCGCACACGTGGATTATATGTTGCTCATTTTTTTAACTGTTTGCACTAAACGTTTGCGATAAGTATTGAGAAGGTACGCTAGTTATATTGATATCCACCTTGCAGCTATCACATAATCTCTATGAGCAATAATAAACACTTTCAATCTCAAATCGACACCTAAAACAATAGTGATTTGTTGCAGTTTCCACTTTCAGGCGCGTTCAGACACACGGTCTCTGTCAAAAGAATTGTCTCTCAGGAGTGTTATCGATAAGAAATTGGTATCACATACTAGTTGTCGAAAACCATTCACAGACAATTTTTTCTCGCAGATTAGACGAGTACTTCAAAAGATGCGTGTGTCTGAACACCGCCTTAGAGGAATTAGCTCAATAATTGTGAATACAAAAAATTTTAAGGTCAAATAGTCCAACATTTACCTTTGAAAAACGAAAAAAATAATAACGAACAAGTTTAAAATAAGATATAAAAACATATTTAACGACGAATCCGAACGTCAGCTGTTTGAGAAGCTGTGCATGCCGATTGACTCAACTACTAAGGAGTTGCTGTCAATAACTTCGAAGTGGCCGCCGATCAAAGAAATGTAGATGACTGCGACAGGGCTTGAACCCAGGTCACTTACATGATAGACGTGTGTTTTAACCATATAGCCAAGATTGGAATGATTCGCGTATATTACAGTTATTTTTCTTTTAAAAGTGTGAATTTATTGAGTTTATAGCAAAATGGAGTTATGACATCATTCATTCTTTGTTGATAATCAGTAAAGAAATAGTGTTTTCCTATTTCGACTTTTTTTGTCAATAGATTGAAAAAATAACGATTTTTCCACTTTTAACTTTTAATATATTCTACAACACTAAATATAGCTCTTCATAATAATTAATATAAGTACAATAAATATTACTTATGTATATGAATCGCGTCATTCACTTTTATAGACTGAGTGATATCAAAAAAATTTAGTCAGTTATAGAAAATATCGCTCATATCAAAATGAACCAATAAATACCAATTACGTAATTACGTGAAACATCAGACAACAAATCGCATTTTATCAAAGAACATCAACTCAAATAATACATAGACTTCGGACTTTGCAATTTATGATTCAATCTGCAAAAATCTAGGTAGATGACAAAAATACAATATAAAAAATAATAAATTGTTTACATTTAGATTGGTTTTTGTGACAATTTGATTAGCGTATAAGGTATACAAAAACACATCTCTCGAAATACATGTTATAAAACGTTTCTTATAGTACATTTAAATTTGCAAATTTTTTTATTTTGAGTTTTGTTTCTTGTTGAAAATAATGGGTCTCATGCATAAAAACGAGTAAAAGTGTTGAGTTGAGTCAGGTGTGCAATTGCTCGTAAGCCGAGTTCAATCAAACAGCAACAGCTTTTGCTCAATTTCGTATGCATAAAAATGAGTTCAAACCAATTGCAATTACTTGAGCAAAGGAAGGTCAAACATCTAATTGTTATTGAAGTGCAAACATGTCGTCAAGTGAAAGTGAAGTAGAAGTAGAATCATATAATAATAATAAAATAGATACTGACGACATTTCTACATTTTTAGTAGAAAAATAAAAAAAAAATATTCTAGAAAAAAGTCAATTACCAAGCATTACCAATAAGCAAAAATTTAGCATTAAATTAACCGGGAAAAAATATAATAAAAACCAGTGAGAAAGATTTAGTCGGGCAACCCGACATACATATACCCTCACCCTTAGTAAAACATAAAATTTTCTATTATAGTAATATTATTACTGGATTTCTAAAGTAGGCTGAGTGGTACATTTGTGTGGGAGGTACTAGAAGGGGCGAGGATAGACTTCCAGTTTTTTTCTCCAAAACTTTGTCCTGTTACAGTTTTACTAAATAAAGAATGTGGGTACGATCGCGTTGGATTTATTGATATTATTACTCCATCTCTATAGTGGGCGGAAAGGTGCATTTGTATGGGAGGCGTGTCTACACTTCCAATTTTTTCTCCAAAACTTTATTCTGTTAAAGCTTCACAAAATACAGAATTTGGGCACGATCGTGTCGATAAATTGATATTATTACTCCATTTCCAAAGTGGGCGGAGTTGTACTTTTGTATGGGGGGTACCAAAAGGGGCGTGTCCAAACTTACAGCTTTTATCTCCAAAACTTTATCCTGTTATAGCTTTACTAAATACAGAATTTGGTTACGATCACGTTGGATTTATTGATATTATTACTCAATCTCTATATTGGACGGAAAGGTGCATTTGTATGGGAGGTACCAGAAGGGGCGTGGCCAAGTAGCCCATTTGGAATGCCGTAAGTAGTTTTGGGAAATATGAACCCGCGCAAAATTTCTAAACATTTGGTTGCGTCTTTCGAAAGTTATCGTACGCACCGGCCGGACAGCCAGACAGACAGACGGACATGGCTCAAACAACTTAAAAAGTCATGAATCGAATGTGGTTCAAAGAAACCTAGTTTCTCAAGTGATTCCTTTTGCGTGTTACACTTTTGGGCCGAATCAAAATCGAGTCCGAGCTCAAGCTCACGTTTTATGCATGAGACCCAATATCGTCACCTGAAATGCAAAAAGGCGTAACCCTCATTTTCATAATTTTACAGGAAAGGCAAATATTGTTTGTGCAATAAAATTTTTATTTTTTGACGTGTTGAGTTGTCTGAAATGTATTATGTGACCGCAAGTTTGGTGGATAGCTAATTCGATATTTACAAATATCTCCTCAGCCCTTTGTTGTGGGTTCTCCACCATCGTCACCAACCATAGTGTAAAAAGGTTAGCAAAACGGTCGTGAGGCATTTACTCAAATGTGCGCTAATGTTATCGTACCAACGATATTAATTGTATAAAGCTTGGAAGCGCTTCTATTAGATAACATTCAACTCATTCACTAAAAATAAACATCCTGCAAGTGTTTCACTTGTGTTTTCAAGTGCAACCTTAAACAGCTACTTAATTTCAGAAATGCTGTAAAAGCTATTCAAGCTTTATTATTGTCACCTTCAGAAATTGAATTCAAGTACCGCTTCTATAGAACTTGTAGAAATTGAACGAAGGTTCTCTTAAAAATGTAGTCTTTGCTTGTGGAGCGTAAACGGTTGTAGATAGGACTTTCGGTCATAATACCAGCGGTCTAGAGATATGTAACAATACTGTAAAAGTTTTACTTATTTGTTTAGGAGGTACCATTATGGGCAGCACAAAGTGTCCGAAGTTTTTTTTTTGTAAATTAACGTCCAATAAACGCTTGCTTTGACAAAATTTGGCTCAATGCAGTGGATATACAAAAAAAAATATATGTATATATATATATAATATACTACTTAAAAAAAAAACTTAATTTCCCTTTGCACCCCATGAATGAGGTATGGGATAGCTTCTCGCGTTGTTGTGAATTAACACGCTTTCTATTTTTAGATTCACAACTAACGGCACCTACTTGTTTATCGACGAATGCGAACGTCACTGTTTTGAGAAGCTCTTACTAGACACGACGATTGAATCGACGCTTAATACTGCGAAGTTGCTGTCAAACAACATTCGAGGGGAGCCGACAATGAAAGAAAATTGTTTATTTTTTTTTTTATTTTTTTCTTTTAAGATGACTGGAGCCAGGTTTGAACCTGCGATCTCCCGCATGGTAGTCGCGTGTTCTAACCACTATGCCACGGCCGGTCCCTAATATATATACTACTACAAAATGGAAAATTTGAAGGAACTTAGGAAGTGACCTAGCACATGGTGTAGGTCTGGGCGAGTACAATATGAATCTGTAAACCACAATTTTATTAGAATACCCTAATGTTTGTAGTGGTTAACTAGTGGTTCAGTTATTCATGGTTTTTGAGGAACGCTACTTAATAAAAAAAAACACTTTGCATTCAAACACGATAAACTTCTAAGACAATTGTTGACATGACACTGTAGATCAAACACTAAATGCAATTTTGTAAGCACCGTTTAACATAGTCAGTAATGGGGAAAGTAAATTCTTTTTTTTTTTTTGCAACTAACACATCAGAGTTTAACGGGACTTAAAAAAGAGAAAAGAAAAGAATATGTAAATAATATGTCTGTTTACTTTACTATCCCCTAGTAATGCGCATGGGAGTCAAGTTGAAGTTCAGTACGAAGTAGTAAAATATTATTTAAATTTTTCTTTTGGACAAAAAGACGTCAACATTTATCTAAAATTTGCAAATAATTTAGGGGTAATGGACGATGACACCACATAAAATAATCTATTATTGGTATTTGTACTACATACATAGTACAAAAAGTCGTTAAGACTTTTTTCAACGGCTTCTTCTAAAAGTTCTGTTTAAACCAATGTTGTTGTGTTGACTGCTTTGAATACACGTCTCAAAATATTTGAATTTCACTCTTGCTTCAACTACAGAGATTTTTATGTTTTCTTTTTCATGTTATGTTTTGTTTTCACATGTTATATTATGTTTTCACATAAATGTACATAATTTCTTTAATCTCATCCCTATTTTACTCCATTTCATCTTTGCAAATTGTTCTTATATTTTCTTTGTTTCGTTATTGACATTGGTCCCCTCCTAATCATTTGTTATATCGAGCAAATATTTGTCAATTCGTTCGCTATTTAGAGTATTTTATGTAACAAATTTGTTTGTAGTTATATTGGATTTTCTTTAAACGGGCATACGTGTAGTCTTTAAATACTTAAATTTTTCTGAAAACCGGTTTCTTTTATATTCGAAATATACCTTTTCCAACAATTCGGTTTTTGAATACCTAATTTTGTAAATAACCGAGTTTACCGGTTCTATTCGGTTTTTATGGAATTGTAAATTAATCTAAATATGAAATTACCCAGTAGGAAGTTCCGTCATACACGATTTTGTCGTCAACGCTGTCCTCAAGACAAAATGTGAAAAATGTTTGAACTTGCTGTCAAAACACACGGTTGACGACAAGCTGACCGACAAAAAACTAATGTTGTCGTGCATCAAACACATTCAACAAAATCAAAGGAAAAAAAGTGTTGCCATAATAATGGGAACAAAAAAATGGAATCTGACGTAAAAAATTTTTAGTTTATTACACGGACGAGTAAACATTAGCACTTTTATATATTGAAATCTCAAATGAAGGTGAATGCCGTAAAAAAGTTTATATCCTTCACTTTTCTCTTATTCAGTAGTTTTCCGAAGGATTAACAATTAGTCTTACTTATAAAAAACTAAAAAACGACAAAAAAAATCCATCTTTTAAAATGGCACCAATGTATATACAAAGTCATACTAATATGGCTTGAATGACAATTCAAGGCATACATAGGCATCAACGACAATTTGACGGACATTTTCATCCATCAGGTCGTGCATGATTGTGTAGGCGACGTGTCGCTTATATAGTCAACAACGACAATTTAACCGAAATTGTCACCCATCATGTCGTGCATGATTGTGTGGTCGCTTGTATTGGCATCAACGAAAATTTAACCGACATTGTCGCTCATCAGGTCGTGCATGACAAAGCTGACACTTGTATGAAAAGTTCGTCGACGATTTGTATGGACGGTCCACTTAATGTCATCAACGATTTACTATGGTCATGTACCTATCCTTGAGGATGTCTTGCAGACACTTCCTACTGGGTAAATATGAATTTAATAGGAAAACATATGAATATCAATGCCGTAATTTTCCGGTCCACTTAGTCTACTCAGCATTTTTTCGATTCAATAAAGATTTTTTATTCAGTCTGCTTCAATTTAGTTTAGGAGATAAAGGCACTTAAAGTTTTTCATATGAATATCGACGGTTTTTTACTCATTTCATGTTGAGTTCCCAACCTATTTCAAGATGAGATCGCAAATATCGTATGCTGCTCATAAATTAAGCTACTTTTTGCGATCGGACACTTAGTTTTCTATCCATTTCAAGGCGAGATCCCAACAATATCTTAGTGATTTCATAGCTATTGTATGGTGATCACAAGTTAAGCTCCACTGGATGCTTAGTTCATAAGATAACGGCAATTAAAGTTTTTCATATAAACAACTACGGCTTCCTCCCCAATTATGATCAGAGGAAACAGTACACAAGCAGCATTTTCAAACAAATTTTGGTATAGCTTAAAAATTTTTTTATGAAAGCATCCTTTGCAATTTGGCCAAAGTATACCCTATAACCAACTATCTTGGAATTGTTCTTGGGAAATACTTTCCAAGTAACTTAACATATAAAACCAGAGATTTTACCGCATATCTGAAAAACCTTTTAACCGACATCAAAAACCCGGTTAAACCGAGTATTCGAAAATCGAATTTTTGGAAAAACCGTCATACGGTTTCGGGGAAAAACCGGTTAGATGGTTTTCGGTTTTGAACACTTTAGGCATACGTTATATCGAGCTTCGACTTTTCATATCGCTCATTTACAATGCAATACCAGCAAAACTAAAAAAAAAACGATTCCGAGATAAATGCATTTAAACTTTTCAATTTACTTGCACGGAATAGAAGAAATCAAATACCCCCAAACGGAATGTATAAAAGATATTTATAAGATTTGAAGTTTGTTATAACGAACAATTCTTCACTATTAACTCAAACATCACGTTTTTTTAGTTATGTCGTCTTGCATCAAATAAGCGATGTATACATTTCGACGGTTACATGTTTGTTCTTATAAGAACACTTCTAACTTCTACAACACAAATGTCTTGCAAGCATTGCTCACTGCAGTAAATCACGTTATGTCTTAGTAAAGTTAATGCATTTTTGAAGGGCTCTAATATTGATGTTTTGATTAGAGCTGTGACATTTATGTGTACCCACACTAATTACTGCCTTATTGTTACATGATTTAATCTAAAGAGTCGAGTTCGCCTAAGAACAGTACCTTCCAAAGTAATCCTCGCATTTATTTGCAAAAACTTTGTCCACATAGATATGTTGGCCTATATGTACAATGTACATTGTACATACCTATGTATGTATGTTTTATGGTACATTCGTGCGTACGTACGCTCATGTTATCAACAACCAGTTAGTTGAGGACAGAAGGCCGTCTGTAATGTTAAAGTCGTTGCATTCTGAGTTTTTGCTTCTTTTCACATTTTTATGCGAATAAATTCGATGAGTGTACGCAGTTAGCACTTGTTACACTGTATGTACGTATATGTACATACACACGTTTGTATGGAGTAAAATGTGAGTGACGTGGGTATCCCAAGAACGAAAACAAAGCGATAATAAACAACAAACAAGAAGAAGAAAAAGACGACGAACCAGAGAAAGTGTAGTTTTTGATATGGGCCTTCGCAAAAGGGTGCACACCAATGAAACCGTTGACATTTACATTAATTGTCTAATGCCGGCCACTAAAAGATATTACCATTGTATTCGATTTGTTGCAACATCACTGATAAACAAAAATAACAACATAAACTTATTTTTCACACCGACCCCCATTCCTAAAGGTGGTATTACACGACATGTGTTGTACATATGACATGTCAATTTTTACAGTGTAAAATTTATACATGTCGTGTGACCCCTTTCAAACACTGCTTGTGTAAAACAATGTGTTGGATAACATATGTATACATTTCATTTAGAGCGTGCTCTATTTTGACATGTAATACATATCGGCAATCAGCTGTTTTTGAAAAGCAACAAAGCGTTTGCTGACAAAAAGTTGATAAGGATAAGTATTTTATTTCAAATAGTACATAGAACAATTAATGAGTGTTTTTCAACATATTTTTAGTTAAATTTGGCAAATAAAGCTGTGTTTGGCGATGATAAAATATAGCAAAGTCAGCTGTTAATGATAAACACATGTATACATACACAAGCACGTTTGAACGCAAAAATTATAAACCAAATGTACACGCTCATTTTGACAGACATGCAGAATTACATATCGCTTTTTGAATTGACAATCCATGTGTAAAATACACCTCGTGTAATACCAGCTTAATGTGGACATCATTTCTCATCTCCCCACACATAGCCAACACAAACACACTCACTGAACATCTCTATTTTGGGGTTTTCAGTCTTACCTGTTTCTCTCTTTTCCTCTTCGTTTGTTCAATGTTGAAAATACACATCTCTCATTCTCTTTCTCAACGGATTTATTTTTTGTTGTGTAGAGCCAAAACGAAGAAACCACTTTTTGCATTATTAATTATACATTTTTCTCTAAACACAGCACAGCTTTTTTTTCAAAACATTTTTCACAAAATTTTAAATTGTGCTAATTAATGACGATTCTTGGCATTATATTTAATAAGAAATGGCACATTTGTGTTGCATTTTTTTTATAAGCAACAGCTTCACAGCAGCAGCATTACAATTGGTAATTCACTTTCTTCCACAAACTGAATATTTTCCGTCCGTCACTGTATTACGTCCGCGTTAAATCACTCGCGTTACGTCCGCACTCACCGAGAGTCGCACACGATTTGGCTGAAAAGATAAATGAGCTTTGCTTTTAACAACAAACATGGCCAGGCCAGCTGTTGCAGAGAGTATGATTAACAAACAGCGAAAGAGAATAAGAGAATGATGTTATCAGTGGCACAGTATTTATTTTCACATTTCTGTTAATTTTTTGCAGTTTTAACAGTAGTGATGTTTTACTGTAACTGCTAGACTATGTATGTTTGTGTTGGACATCTATGTCATTGATAATACTAGTGGTCCAAGTACCCATCAAATGCCTTTCGAGGGATATAAGATTTGTGTACAAGTGCTTCATACACAATATGGTCATCAAACGAGAATATAATTTTCTAACGTTAATTCTATGAATAAAGTGGTTATCATCGCTTATATACAATCTATATGAAATTGTCGATTATCCGAGATTTGATTAACCGGCAAACTTAATCATCCGGTGTAGAAAAAAAATAGTTATTAGTTTTAGATATTTGTTGGGAAACTATTTCCAATATAACTGAATTAAACCAATTCAGAATTACTTCCGTTAGATACTGTCTCTAACTTTCCTGCAGAGTTAAGACTTGTTTGCCCCAATTTGAAAAATATTGTTACTTTCCAATGACAAAAGCTTTTGAAATTACCAAAATAACACATTGACAACAATGTACTTTGATAGAAGAACAATTATTGAAATGGCGTTTTACTCTCGGGCGAAAAGAGATACAAAAAACTCGATCGCCTGGGTAGCAATCTCACTTCTGCCTTTACAAAAAAGTTAGCTAAACAGCCTATAAGATAGATTTTAGAGTTGTCCTTTACGAATGATTATTATTTTATCACTCATACGTAAACTAAACATCATAAAACATCATCATCGCCTGCAGCGCTACCTGTTGATAACACAGTGATACAAATATGTAGGAAAACTAGTACAGAAATTTCAGTCAGGTAAACTGACTGACAAATACCATCACCCAATATAAGATATTGTTTAAGTCTTGAGTTATTGAAATTAATAGATTTTTAAAATAAAATTACTTATGTATTATTTTTTGTCTGCATGTAGAGCAAAAACATACAAAATTTGATCTATTTGTACAGAAGGTACAATTAGGGCCAGCACAACGTGTCTGATTTTTTTTCGTAAATCAACGTTCAATGATCGCTTACCTTGGCAAAATTTGTCTGAATTCAGTGTACATACAAAAATGATACGTATGTAAAAGGGAAATATCCCATATATTTATATGGGAGGTATCAGAAGGGGTGTGCCAAATAGTTGAGGTTGCTGAGGCTTTGTCTCCTATTACAAGATAAATGAAGTGACCAAATTTGATTATCCCCCCAGGTGACGGTTCAGAAGTTATGGGAGAAATATTAATTTTCCAAACAAAGTCATTTTGTATGGGAGGTACCAGAAGGGGTGATCCGATATAGTCCATATTCATTCCTGATTAAAATCTTTATAACCGTACACCTTACGCAAAATTTTACTGAATTCAGTGTACTTACAAAAAAGATATGTATGTGAGACTTTGGGGGTGGGTTCGGTCATTTGTATGGGAGGTACCAACATTGGTGTGTCAAATAGTTAGGTTTTCTGAGGTTTTGCCTCCTATCAGAATAGGTAATTTTGTATGGGAGGTACCAGAAGGCATCAACCGATATAGTCCGTGTTCATTCTAGAGTCTAATTTTCACAAGCGAACATCATACGCAAAATTTTACTGAAAAGATATGTATGTGAGAGGTTCGGTCATTTATATGGGAGGTACCAACATTGGTGTGTCAAATAGTTAGGTTTTCTGAGGTTTCGCCTTCTATTACAACATAAATTTATCGACCAATATTCATTACCCCCAAGTGTCCGTTGGGAAGTTATAGGAGAAATATTAATTTTCCAAAAATAGGTAATTTTGTATGGGAGGTACCAGAAGGCGTGAACCGATATAGTCCATATTCATTCCTAATTCAACTTTTCATAAGCGAACATCATACGCAAAATTTGAGTGAATTCAGTTTACTAACAAAAAAGATATGTATGTAAAACTATGAGGGTTAATTCGGTCATTTGTATGGGAGGTACCAGAAGGGGTGTGGCAAAGGTTTCGGTTTTCTTAGGGTTTGTGTTCTTTTGCAAGATAAATAAACTGACCAAATTCAAACATCCTCCAGTTGTCCGTTTGGAAGTTATGGAAGAAATATTAATTTTCCAAAAATAGGTAATTTTGTATGGGAGGACCAGAAGGGGTACGGCTATTCAGCCCATTTACAATCCCATAAGTACGTTTTAAAAAATATTAATACTGGTAAATTTTCATACCGATCCGTTAAGGATTACTCGAGTTATCCTGCTGACCAGCCAGCCAGACAGACGGACATAGCTCAATCGTCTTAAAAAGTCCTGAAACGAATTTGGTCTTAAGGTACTTGGGGTCTAACTCGACTCCTTCAATGCGTTACACTTTTTCTCGTATCAAATGATATATACCCTCATCCCTAAGGGTGATGGCATAAAAATATACTTGGGTTCTCGTATAGCAATTCTGTTAGGTTTGAGTCCATAGAGTACAGAGATACTTATAGTTTTTCTCGGTCACTTCGTCAAGTAATGTTTTTATAGTAAAATTTTGTGAAAAGACGATTTTCCCAAAATTACAAGTTCTAGAAGTCATAGGTCTTCTCTTTATGAACCGGTTTTCAATATGTTACCTTTGCTTTAAAGGAGCGATTTTTACCTTTTATTAAAAAAAAAATTACGGCTGTTTAATTTGAAATAACGAAGAAAAAATTAGCAATTTTTCATTTTCTCAAAGCTCCAAGTTTATCATAAGGCAGCAAAATGATTTTTTTTTTATTTTTGTAATATTAAAGTAGCTTTATAAAATGGGTAAGTTTATAAAAATCGATTGAAAAATGAATCAGTTATGCTAAGTTTTGTAATAACATCTTCGCGTCATTTCGTGGTTTTCCCTTTGAGATAAACAACATTTTTATTAGTGTGTGTGATACTTGGGACCGGCCGTGGCATAGTGGTTAGAACACGCGACTACCATGCGGGAGATCGCAGGTTCAAACCTGGCTCCAGTCATCTTAAAAGAAAAAAATAAATAAAATTTTCTTTCATTGTCGGCTCCCCTCGAATGTTGTTTGACAGCAACTTCGCAGTATTAAGCGTCGATTCAATCGTCGTGTCTAGTAAGAGCTTCTCAAAACAGTGACGTTCTCATTCGTCGATAAATAAGTAGGTGCCGTTAGTTGTGAATCTAAAAATAGAAAGCGTGTTAATTCACAACAACGCGAGAAGCTATCCCATACCTCATTCATGGGGTGCAAAGGGAAATTAAGTTTTTTTTTTAAGATACTTTGTACAGATTTGTATCACGTATACGTATGACAACAAACATTTCATGCTTGATATTTCAAAAAAAGTCGAACAACATATTACAAAACTCAACATATCTCATTCATTTTTCAACCGATTTTTATGAACTTACCCATTTTAGAAAGCTAATTTTACTTTGACGTTGCAAAAAAAATAAAATACAATGTTCTGCCTCACTACAAACAGAGCGTTGAGAAATTGATAATTTTTTCTCCGTTATTTTTACTTATATAGTCAAAATGTAGCTATTTTTTAACTGATTTTCAAAATTATTTTTTTTAATAAAAGGTGAATCGCACCTTTAAAACATATGTAACGTTTTGAAAATCGGTTGAAAAGAGAAGACTTATGATTTTTTGAACTTGTAATTTAAGGAATATGGTCATTTCTTAACTTACTTAACGAAGTGACTGAGAAAACCCATAAGTATCTCTGTACTCTATGGACTCCAGCCGAAAAGAATTGCTATATGAGAATCTCTGTATATTTTGTGTGTAGCACGGTGTAATTTGCCACTTTTTTTCTAAACCTTTGGCATCCGAACATATCACGATTCATTAATTGTATACATTTATATGGGAGTATATGAAAAAATATTCAATATATCCGGATCTATACCATGTGTCGGACCACTTTCGCAGTTAGTAGTTACATCAAAATGTACACTTCTTTTTATATACACTCACTTTTAGGGGTGAAGGGGACGTGTTAGACCCCAAGTATCTTAAGACCAAATTCGTTTCAGGACCTTTTAAGACGATTGAGCAATGTCCGTCTGTCTGGCTGGATGGCTGGTCAGCAGGATAACTCGAGTATAGCTTAACGGATCGGTATGAAAATTAACCAGTATTAATATTTTTCAAAACGAACTTATGGGATTGTAAATGGGCAAAATAGCCCCACCCCTTCTGGTACCTTCCATTAAAAATTACCTATTTTTGGATAATTTATATTACTTTCATAACTTCCAAACGGAAGATATTTAAATTTGGTCAGTTTATTTATCTTGCAAAAGTAGACAAACCCTAAGAAAACCGAAAACTTTGCCATACCCCTTCTGGTACCTCCCATACAAATGACCTAATTGACCATTATAGTTTTACATACATATCTTTTCTGTAAGTAAACTTAATTTACTCAAATTTTGAGTATGATGTTCCCCTAGGAAAATCCGATATAGGAATGAATATAGACTATATCGGTTTACACCTTCTGGTACCTCCCATACAAAATGACCTATTTTTGGAATATTAATATTTCTCCTATAACTTCCAAACGGAATCTTGGGGGGTAATGAAAATTAGTCGTTTAATTTATGTTATTATAGGAGGCAAAACCCCAGAAAACCTAACTTTTAGACACACCCTTTCTGATACCTCCCATACAAATGACCGAACTCCGAACCCCATAGTCTTACAAACATATCTTTTTTCTAAGTACACTGAATTCAGTCAAATTATGAGTAATTTGTACGCTTATGAAAATATGAATCAGGAGTGAATATGGACTATATCGGGTCACCCCTTCTGGTACCTCCCGTACAAAATGACCTATTTGAAAATTAATAATTCTTCCATAACTCCTAACCGGACATTTGAGGGGTAATGAAAATTAGTCGGTTAATTTACATTGTGATAGGAGGCGAAACCTCAGAAAACCTAACTATTTGGCAGACCCCTTCTGGTACCTCCCATACAAAGGACCGAACTCACTCCCATAGTCTTACATACATATCTTTTTTTGTAAGTGCACTGAATTCAGTCAAATTATTCGTAAGTTGTACGTATGAAAATTTGAGTCAGAAATGAATAAGGACTGTATCGGTTCAACCCTTTTGGTACCCCCTATCAAATAAAATTTTTTTTGAAAAATTAATATTTCTCACATAAATTCCTAACCGGCACCTATACCCCCTACACAAATTAGTAAAGTTTTGGACGATTTTTCACCACAAGCAGGGGAAAAATTATACATAAGTAATTTTATTTTAATTAAAAATCTATTCATTTCAGTTTACCTGACTGAAATTTCTGTACTGGTTCTTTTATGTCTTTTCTAAGTGATTATGTGACTATGACTAAGTGATATTTTGATTTAGAACAATGAACACTAATCATTATTTAAGGTCCCTGGTTAGACTGTGACAAGAATTCAAAATTGCTTCAGGTTTTACCAGGGAGTGGTCAGATAAAGGGAACCGTATCGCTTTTTAAGTGCAAAATCAAAAAAGACGATATTTTCAAAACGCTCCGGCCGCGTGGGATTAGTCGCATGTTTGCATACCGGTACATAAAACAGTTTTGGGAGACTGAAGATGTCAAAGACCGCCACCGATATGACCGTCCACGCACAATTCGAATGACGCAAGTCATCAAAGCCGCCAATTCAAAAATTCAGCGAAACCCGCCCGAGATCAAAATAGATGGCCCGTGAGAAGAAAAATTAATGAGTCATATTCTTAAAAAAGACTTGGGACTTGGTGTTTTCTTACCACGCAGCTTTAAATAATATCCCTACGGGAAAAGTGGTGTTAATTTACCTGAGTGTACCTATCTCAGGACGGGTGAAGAGGGGATGTGTCACCAAATGGGTTCTAGAGTCTCAAAGAAAAGTCAATTTGTCTGAACTGTAGTATTCTGCGGCTTTGTTTATAAATAAGTAGAAAAGTCAGAAAAATATAAAATATTTATAGAAAAAATAATTTATACTTTATCAAAAAGTTTCATTTAATTTTTCCGTCTTATTTTGGGCATATTAACATAAAACAGATATCATAGTTAAGTGGCTGGTTTTTACTGAACCTGTCGTAAGGCTTGTACTGTTAAACAGGTTCAAGAGACATCACAAAGTATCAGTTAGGTGTCAATTGACACTTTA
Source organism: Muscina levida (assembly GCA_964034835.1). Lineage (NCBI taxonomy): Eukaryota > Metazoa > Arthropoda > Insecta > Diptera > Muscidae > Muscina > Muscina levida. Next base: position 111,105,735 of record OZ035882.1, on the reverse strand, counting down.
GTGGCCAACCCCATACAAAGCGTACCGGTTCTCTACATACAAAAGTTCCGGAACTAGAACCGGTTCATGCACCCCAGGGAACCGGTCCCGTGACTGGTGCTGTTCCGGATCATTTTCCCGTAGGGATAGAACAGGAAAATACAAACGCACAAAAATCCTTGTTTACATATGACAAAATTATTACAGTGCAAGAAAAATGATAGGGCGTATGTACGGTAATTTAAGGAAGCATTTGAACTTATCCCACGAGTTGGAAATGGTCATCATCCAGCATCAGTTATGGTATGGAGGGTTCTCTCATTTGCATTTTTTTGAACAAGGATTCAAAATGGTGGGCAATCCTTACGAAAACAAATTTTGGAACTTGTTGTAAAGCCACATTACCATTCCCTATTTCCAAATTTCAAAATGCTAAAATTTCTCTGAAGAATGGCTTTCAACAAGCGCCGATTTAAACACAATGGATTAAGAATGATGGACAATTTAGAGGACATGGTTTGCCACAAATAATACCACAATATTGATTGCCTTAGGGCTGCTTTTTACTTTTTTTTGCCAATTTTTCAATGGACGCAGTGCGTGCTGTTATTGATGATTGGTCAGTGCGTCTTCAGGCGTGCGTGAATGACAGTGGCGAAAATTTAAACTGAATGGTAGCTGTTTGCATACAATAATCTGTTCACATTTACATATATATATGGACCAATGTTTTAAAACTCTCCAGTTGGCAACGTCTTAATGGCATTCTCAAGGATCGGTGCACGACCATATTGAATCGTTGATGACTTGTCGGTGATCTTCAATACAAATCATTGACAACTTTTTTATTCAAGTGTCGCATAAATCATGCACGATCCAATGAGCGACATTGTCGGTCATGTTGTCATTGTTGATTAACGAACATGCCTTCTGACAGTTCTTCAACGAACTGTCCGGTCAAATGTTTTCCATAAACTAATAAACTGTGACACATTCTTTTTCCTTTGTTATTTTGTTGTAACAATGTTCCGTTACATTTTTTTCTGCTAACAATACCTAAAAAAGAAAATCTGCTTCAAAGAACAAACCAATCGGATTGAGACAACACATTAAATTTTTATCGCTCAGCTTGTCGTTGACTTGTAGCTGGTCATGCACGTTATTTCTTCTATTAAGTCGACAACGAAAATTTAACGGATTTATGTCTTGCATGAAATATTTCTAAAAGTCTTAAGGAAATCTTCAAAGACTTAGTCATGTATAACTGTTTTGCCAACTGAGTCCTGAAGTAGACGTACACCCTCCATTATTTCAAAATTGTAGTATCTGAAATAATAATGTTATTAATAAAATTGCATCGTATCCAATACAGAAGTTAGAGTGTATAAAGATTTTGGCGATATTTTCATTATTTCCCACATTTTCTGCCACTCAAAACGTTCTTAGATACAGATTACACTTAGTACTAAGATGGACAAATGGTGTACAGTAAGCCAGTAGAGTTTTATGGGTCGCCAAAAATTAAACATGATTTTCTGGCACTTTTTGTATTTTAGATTGGAAAATTGTGTGCCTTGACCAATGAACAGACTTAATAAGACAGTTTGTAGTATTAAGCAATAGCAACCATTTGATATATCTCAAGTTGTTGTCACTTTTATAGAAGCTTGAATGTTACTCGTAAAATCCTGAATCGTGAATTTGACAGAAAAAAAATTTTCTGTAAAATTCTTAATCTTTTTCATGGTATATCCCCTGAATCTAGTTTTTTCGACAATACATGAAATAATCAAGAGCGCGTTTAAAAATAATAATATTCACATCTTCTTTTCGTATTGCAGAAATTTGGAAAAACAACTGCATCACAATATTTTTTGATTTTTGACACTTAACGGAGTTTTATATGATAACTAGTGGGTCCGGCAATGCTACGCTATTGCATATTAACTTGTAATATATTTCACATCTAGGTCAACAAAGTACTTTAAAACGGTACTTAAGCTCGACAATAATATGTTGAGTTTATTAACTTATGTAACTAATTTCAAGTAACTCCTTAACATGGAAGTTAACTAATTAAGTTTTATTGTTTAAAATTCTAAATATGATAGGCTCTATGACGATAGTAAAAAGTTCATCAGCAAAGTCATATCTATAGTTTCGACATATAGATTAAGTTTTTTCTGTATGTACTTCTTGCACAAATCGGAAACAGAAATTACTCTAAAGATCAAAATTCAATTTTTATATTTATCTTTAGTAGCGGGAACCGTCTGTATACTAACTATGTCTTTGGGCGTAAAAATCACTTTTGTTATGCCTTCTCCTCCTATTGACCGCAAATGAAAATTTCGTTTGAAGCTTCATGCCTTTAGCCATAAAAACCTCCTTTGCCATGTCTTCTTCTCATACAGACCAAGAATATACCCGAATACTCTCTATATATTGCCATTTTTTGAGATAATTCGGCCACCAACGTTTGGCTTAACAAAGTGATGTTCTTACGTGCTGTATGGCATTTTACGCCGTCGTGTTGGAACCATTTCTCCTTCAAATAATGTGCAATGACATGATAAATAAAAAAAGCAATTGATCGTCCACTTGCTCTAGTTCTTTTACCAGTTAGATTTTATATGAATGTAGATCAAGATCTTTCCTAAGCATTTGCAGAGACCGAGTTGCTGAGAAAGGCGTCGGTTCGATAAATTCGAGTCCCCTGTCACACTAACACCTACAGGCGTCGATGGCTTCTATTAGCTGCTCAGATGGATGATTATATGCACCCTAAACTTCACAAAGGGCTCCATAAGTTTGGCGAACAGTATGCGCATTTTATCTAAAGGATTTATTACCGATTCGCTCTCCTGAAAAGTAATTAACAAATACATATCTGTAAAGTAAAATAAAGACAAATCACTGTTTTAGTCGGCGCAGCTACCATGTGTCCTAAATTGCCTGGTGTACGGACCATTATTTGATACAGTTAAAAAGTTAAATATTGAAGTGAGTGGGCAGAGCCTACAAAAATCTCTATCTGAAATCTTCCTGCTTCCCAGCGCGAGCTAGGAATTGATTTTAGACACAAATTTTATTGATGAAATTTTTTAACAATCATCGTAGATTCCGATTTTGGTTACGATTTTTGCGAATAAAAATTGGCCTACTTACTATTCATATCTTTGGGCGAAATGCAATATGCTGTGGAATTTTGACAGTTATAACTACTTGTTTTAAAAGAGGTGTGGCACAGCCCACTTTTACGCTTACTGTTATGCATACTGTAACAACAACATATGTAACAAATCACATCTTCATACCTCTGATAGTTCATGAGATATAGACTTTTTTACTTTCAAGTTGTGTGGGCGGTGCCACGCTCCTTTATCCAATCACAACCAAGTACTGCCAGAGACTATCAACAGGTCATCAGTATCACTTTCTAAAATTATCGTATATTATATTAGAAAAGCCTTCAGAGTGATTTTCTAAAAGGGGGCGTGGCACCGCCCACTGCCTTCCAGGTAGTAATTAATTCTGCTTCAACACTATATATACCAAATCTCATCTTCACTACTCTGATAGTACATGAGATATAGCCCTTTTTATTTAAAAGTTGTATAGGCGGTGCCACGCCCCTTTATCCAATCACAACCTATTATAGCCAGGGACTATTTACAGGTCAACAGTACCACTTGGTAAAATGTTCGTATCAATCTGTCTATTGAAAAAGCCTGCAGAGCGATTTTTGAAAAGGGGGCGAGGCACCCCCTACTTCCACCTTGGCTGTAATTAATACTGCTCCAACAACATATATACCAAATCTCATCTTCATACCTCTAATAGTTCATGAGATACAGCCCTTTTGATTTCCAAGTTGTATGGGCGGTGCCACGCCCCTTTGTCCAATTGGACCGAATTGTAAATCTAAACCACAAGGGGCGCCACCCAAACGCATACAAAACCAGTAAGAAAGTTTCAGTCGGGCGACCCGACTTACATATACCATCACCCTCAGTAAAATAAAAAAATTTGCTATTATATTGATATTATTACTCTATTTCTAAAGTGGGTGGAGTGGTAAATTTGTATGGGAGGTACTAGAAGGGGCGTGTCTAGACTTCTAGGTTTATCCTCCAAAACTTTATCCTGTTATAGCTTTACTAAATACAGAGTTTGGGACCGATAGCGTTGGATGTATTGATATTATTACTCCATCTCTGAAGTGGGCGGAAAGGTACATTTGTATGGGAGGTCCCATAAGGGGCGCCGCTAGACTTCCAATTTTTTCTCCAAAACTTTATCCTGTTATAACTTAATAAAATACAGAATTGGGGCACGATCGTGTCGAGTATATTGAAATTATTACTCCATCCCTAAAGTGGGCGGAGTGGTACATTAGTATGGGAGTTACCAGAAGGGGCGTGTCTAGACATCCAGATCTTTTCTCCAAAACTTGATCCTGTTATAGCTTTACTAAATATAGAATTTGGGCACGATCGTGTCAAGTGTATTGATATTATTATTCCATCTCTAAAGTGGGCGGAAAGGTACATTTGTATGGGAGGTACCAGAATGGGCGTGTCTAGACTTCCAGATTTTTTCTCCAAAGCTTTATCCTGCTTGAACTTTACTAAATACAGAATTTGGTCACGATCGCGGTAGTTCTAATAATAATATTAATCGATTTCTAAAGTGGGCGGTACCAGATGTGTGTGGGAGGTACCAGATGGGGCGTTGGTAGACTTCAGTTTTTTTCTCAAAAACTGTATCCTGCTATAGCTTTACTAAATTAAGAATTAGGGTACGAGCGCGATGGATTTATTGATATTATTACTCCATATCTAAAGTGGGCGGAAAGGTGAATTTGTATGGGAGGTACCAGAAGGGGCGTGGCTAGACTTCCAATTTTTTTCCAAAACTTTATCCTATAATAGCTTTACTAAGTACAGAATTTGGGTACGATCCCGTTGGGTGTATTGATATTATAACTCGATTTCTAAAGTGGGCGGAATGATGTATTTGTATGGGAGGTACCAGAAGGGGCGGAGCCATGTAGCCCATTTGCAATACCGTAAGTAGTTTTGGGGAAATATTAACTCGTGCAAAATTTCAAGACATTTGGTTGCGTCTTTCGAAAGTTATCGTGCGAACCAGCCGGACAGCCACCAGACAGACAGACAGACAGACAGACAGACGGACATGGCTCTAACGACTTAAAAAGTCATGAATCGAATTTGGTTCAAAGAAACCTATGGTCTAAAGTCACTCCTTCTATGTGTTACACTTTTGGGTCGTATCAAATGATATATACCCTCATCCCTAAGGGTGATGGTATAAAAATGTATGCAAATCTGTCCAGCCGTTTAGGAGGAGTTCAGTCACAACACACGTACAGTAGTATTTTATATATATAATTTATATATATATATCAATATATCAATATTGTATGTTCAAAAATAAGAAACATTTACATATTGACTTAAAAAAAAAAACAGATAAAACTTGGATTGGGGCCTCATGTAGTCTATTCCTTATCGGAGAGTCGAAGGCAGCTTTGTAGTCGACAAAGAGGTGGTAGGTGTCGATCTGCTTTTCATGAGTTTTTTCTAGGATTTGTCGTAGAGTGAATATTTGATCCGGCGTAGATTTACCAGGTCTAAAGCCGCACTGATATGGTCCAATCAGTTTTTCTACAATTGGCTTTAGACGTTGACACAATATGCTTGAAAGGACCTTGTACGCAATTGGTAATAGGCATATTCCACGAAAGTTCTTACATTCACTACGATCTCCTTTCTTTTTTATGGGGCATAACAGACTCAGACTCCAATCCCCGCGCATGCTCTCCTCTTGCCAGATGTTTTCCAAGAGTTGATGCGTGCTCCTAATCAGGTCCTCCCCGCCAGCCTTAAACAATTCAGCAGGGAGACCATCGGCTCCAGCAGCTTTGTTATTTTTAAGGCGGGAGATGGCCATACGTATCTCGCTCTGGCTCGGAGGTGGACAATTAATACCATCGTCATGGATTGGAGCGGGGTCTTCTGGAGTGGTGTCCGTATCCAATAAAATGCTAAAGTGATCTCTCCATATTTTCAGAACGTTATCCGCATCCGTCACTAGCTGACCATCGCTGTCCTTGCAGGAGGGCAACCCTCTTCCACGCATTCTCGCCTTAACTATCTTGTAGAATTTTCGGGCTTCCCCTCTACTTCGGAGCAACTCTGTGCACTCATCCTGCCTGTTCTTCACCTCCTTTTTTTTCGTCTAAAAAGAAGAGTTGCCTCTCTTGCGTCTCTTCTCCCTGTGCCGTTCACGAACAGCTCGCGTTGCTATTGGCAAAAGCGATATAATATATACTTTTTTTTTGATACATTATGATGTTTTTTAGATAAATAACTATTTTGGCACAAACAAAATGTTTTATAACACCTAATAGTTATTTTATAAATTATCTTCGAAGTGTGCAAAACCGTTTTATAACCAAAAACTTATTGCTAGATGAAAAGTTATTGCACGTTACATCATAAAGTATACAATGGAATTTAAAATGTTTCTTGGCACAACGAAATCATTCCTATATTTGAAAATTTGTTAAACTTTCTAATTGCGTTTTGAGAGCGTTAACGCGAGAGATTTATGTAAACCATAATCATCAAAAAAAAGTCTTTGGAAAAAATTCTGTTTTATGTCATTGTTGAAAAATGTGAGATCGTTCTGATCACTGATTTGTTTCATCTTCCCAAGAACCTTTATCCTTTATTTTAACATTAAAGAGGCTTTAGAAAAGTTGAAATTGATTGAGGTTCTAAAATGTTGTATAGAGGGATGACGTGCCAATTTTTGGGTAAACAAGATTACAGTGGAACATTTCCTAATTTAAAGAAAATCGCCATCATGTCTTTCACAAAGTTTGAATATACTTATCTGTGTGAAGCTGCTTTCCCAAAAAGTAACTTTATCAAGAATGAACATTGCAGTTCACTCACAAACGTGCATCTCAAAAACTGCATGATTCCAGCAACAAAAACCGATGTTCCAGATTTTCGTAGACTAGCTCAAAGTCAAAATCACACTTTTCTTATTAGATGCTTTTTTTTAATAATTAAATGTAAAAAGGAAAAATAAAAATATAAAAAACCAAAAATAGAAATATTAAAATCTAAATCAACTCAACTCCACTTGGTGGCTGGCAGATACAAATTAAAGTGTAGCCCGCACCTTTTCAAAAAAATTTAATTTGGCCGACTAACAAAACTAATTAGGAAATCCTGCTAACTATATGAAGCTCAACAGTCGTACAATGCTGTTTGTGGGTTCGAATACCGACTTAACCATCAACCTTAATTTACGCGGCGTTCATTTCGTTGCACACACAGAACTGCAAATAGTCGACATTTGTCAGTTAAAAATATGTCATTGGGAATCGTCGTTAAATTGCAGATTATAAAAAAAGAAGCGTATTCATTTGTACGAGAAGCTCTCCCATAACACATTCTAGAAAATTCTTTTTTTTTAATTTGGTTACCCGTAAACTAAGAAATAGACAAACGACGATATTACATTTTTAATTTGACTTTAGAGTTTTAAAATTAATTTTGGTAAAATTTCGAAATTTGTACGTATAAAAATATAAATAAAATATTTACATTACAATAAAAAAAACAATGGACCTGTCTGGCTGTATGGCATCAGTAAAGAGAAAAGGTCCGTATTCTCAAATCGCCATAGGTACAGCTGCTGGATTACTTACAGGGTTCGTTACAATGAAGATTGGTAGATTGGCCGCTGTGGCTATAGGGAGCGCTGTTTTACTATTGGAAATTGCCTACATCGAAGGTCTTATTAAATTCGAATGGCCGGCGATAACAAAAATGTTGGAAGACGGAAGAGGCCAACCTCTCACCAGTTCAGCATTGATAGAGCAAGCAAAGGATTTCGCCAAAAGCAATATAATATTTACTGTTGCTTTTGTTGGAGGCACGTTCATAGGAATTGGACTTTCTTAAAATCAAGGAACAAATTTTTCGTCAAACAAATTACATATGTATACAATATGTTTATTATTATAAAATATTAAAAAATAACTGTCCATTTGGGATATAACTTTTTTTGAGTTCAAAATCCCACTCCAGTACTATTATTGTGATAATAAAAAACCGGTATTTAGGTTGATTCGGTTAAAAAATTTTCCGCACCGATAGAGATTCTAAAGTCACATGTGCGATATTACATTCCATTTGTGGGTGTCCTTTTTCTAGATACTTCTGTCTGTCCAATATTTTATTATTTTCTATTGAGAAAATTGACAACGCACAGTGGGGTATGGGACCCCCAAAACTGCGATTTATTCAGAAAAGCATCCGATCTTAACCAAATTTTGTACAAATGATCCTCCAGCTACAAGAACGCTCGGTATTAATTTGTGAAGAAATCGGTTAGCATAAACATATACGGTCGAAACTCTCTATCACGAATTCCAAGGTACTAGATATTTACTTCGCTATAAAGAAAATTCGCTATATAGAAAAGAAAAACAATTTCATTCCATTTAACACTTTTTATTTGTAGTAGTCAGTTATTTTGGTTTGAAGTACATTTTTCCACTTTTCCTCTTCAATTTAATTTTCTAATAAATTTAGAGAAGTAAACACAGTATTTGGTTCGTTTGTTTTCATTTCCAAATAGGTACGGAAACCTTCAACTGATGAAGAAAATTGTCCATATGTGGGTAACGGTTTCACAATATCGGCAGATTCTTCTTCGTATTTATCTTAATCTGTTTAAAGAGAAATAATAATATACATCAGCAAATTATTTGCTAAGGATTTTCTTTATTATTGTTTCTTTACCTGAAATAGCTGGTGCTCCAAAACTTTCTTCAACACTTTCGAGGATATCTTCGTCGGAAGGGTTGTCTGTGGTAATGACATCACAGTCAACATTGATGTAGTCTTTAAATGTTGCATGTATATTAGCAACTGTTTTAAATGAAAACTTTAAAAAGTCGAAGTGGGATAGTGGTAGATAGTCCTCTTCGTGCCAAGGCATAATGTTTGAATAAATTTTATTTGCTTCGTTGTAAGGAAATATTCGCTAAAGGGAAATTCGTTATATGGAGATTATAATACACTCAAAGTAGACCCAAAACACAGTGTTCTTATAATTGCTTAGCAATAAAGAAAACTTCGTTATATAGGAGGTCGTTATAGAGAGTTTCGACTGTAGTCCCCATATATATATGGGCCAAAGTCAAAATGTTTTTAAACTCATGAAGTCCATTATTTCAAAGTTGTAGTATCTGAAATAATGTTATACATGAATTTGCATCGTATACACTTACAGAAGTATGAATATACAAAGATTTTGGCTATATTTTTATTACTTGCAACATTTTCAGCCACTCAAAGCTACAAAATGTGGTAAAAATGCTTGAAGATTTCTAGGTTTTTTGATAATCTTTTTTTGTTTGCATTTGTGTGGTTGAAAAGAGGTCTTAGGAAAAGATATAGATTACACTTAGAACAACAAACGTCTTAGATAAAAAATGGCGTACAGTCAACCAGTAAAGTTTTATGGGCCGTCAAAAATTAAAGATGGTTGGTTTTTTGCCACTTTTTGTATTTTGAATTAAAAAACAGACAGTAAGGCAGTTTGTATTACTAAACAACACCAACCTTTTGATATATCTCAAGTTGGTGTCACTTCTATAGAAGCTTGGAAAATTACTCGTAAAATCCTTACTTCGATTCGTGATTCATTCATTCTTTTCATATAAAAATCGTGATGTTAGCCATGGTGGATCAGTATATCGCCTGAATTTAGTGTTTTCGGCGTTCCATGAAATAATCAAGAGTGCGTTTAAAAATAATAATATGCACATCGGTTTATCGTACTGCAGAAATATCTAAAAAAAATTAATTGCATCACAATATTTTTGAATTTTTCACTTAAGGAAGATTAATATCAATTATACGTAAATCAACAGAAAGTCTTAGATAAGAATTATCATTTAGGTAAAAGAAGTGTTCCACCAATAAAAGGGCGAGTAATATAATCTTTGGACCATGAATGAGGAATATGCGTAAATTTAAGAAATTCGAATACCACAAAAACAATTTTGGAAAATGACAGGCTGTATCGTGTCCGTTTTCTATAAATTTATTAATGTTGACCACTAAACACAACTATTAGAGACACTAATAAATAAATATAAATAAATGTATGTTCAAAAATTGAAAAAGTTACGTATTGACTTTTTATAAAAAATCGGTAAAAACTCGGGTTGGGGAAGATTGGAGATTTGTTAGATTTATTATAAAGTATATCGATCTTATTTTTTTAATGTAATAAAATACTGTTATAAAAAATTAAACTAAAAAAAATTATTTTGAGTCTATTTTTCTATACCTCGGTTATAACGAACTTTTCGTATAATAAACTCAAATGACTAGTCCCTGGGAGTTCGCTATAATCGTACTCGACTGTTCTTTATTTGTGCAACATTTTTTGTATGATGGTAATTAATTATTATCATAATTACGTGAACTTAAAAGTTGCATAAGAAATTTATATTAAAGAAATTGATAAACTTCACCTTAAACATATCGAATTTCACTTTTTTCAATGCTCAAACAAAAACTTTTAAAAGTTTGAATTGTATACACTGTAGGCGGAAAAGTAAACAATGAATGTCTTTGGTTCTTTTACCTATTGTTATAGAATTTTGTCTAATTTAAAGAGCCAAGAACTAAACCGTAAACTTAATTTTAAAAGTGCAATTAATCGCCGTTTTGCACTGTGCAATGATTGGGATAAAAAGTAGTTTCGGTTTTGGTACCAGAAACTATTTGACTGGTGAGTTCGAAATTTATAAACTAGCTTTCCCGTACTTACAATGAATCTTCTTAAGAATTTAATCAATATTGAACGTAAATTTTACAAAAAGTCAAATAAGACCGTGGCGAAATGTAGTGTACTTACGCCCTTAAGTAACACACTCGCAGATCGGTACTGAACTGATAGCACGGTATAAAAAACGATGGAAATAAAAAGGATATCCAACATTTGTTGACTCGACAAAGAAAAAGATAAATGTAACATTTACTCAGCATTACAATTTCGTAATTTGTTTTCTTAATTTTTGCATATTTACATCTACTGACATACGCTCTTCTTCTTCCAATCTACGCTCTTCCTCTACCAACTTACCGTAGTGTTATTTAATGATCAAAACAAACAGTTAATTTACTTCTTTTATAATTAACGTTCTTTGGTATAGTGTCAAGTCAATCGGCATGTTTAGTAAAAAGTTCCCGTTACAGCTGATGTGCGTATTCGTCCTTAAAAGTGGGTGCCGTTTGTTGTGTTAATTCACAATATGGTGAGAAGCTATTCTATACCTCATTCATGGGGTGTAAAGCGAACTTTAGTTTATTTTAACTGTTAATTACTTGTTTGTTTGTTAAGATCGTTTTAAACTTTGATGTTTTTGGTCAAAAGTCGAATATGAAAAATCTTGTATAAAAGTACATTTGGGATAGTTCATATCTTCGAAGACCTATATCAAAATTGTCATGGGAATATTTCTTCGGAACATTGTAACCCTTTTTTCAAAATTGGGTCTAAAATGTCCTATACGGAAGGGAGCTAGATGGTTAATTTGTTTCGAGGAAATATTACACGGAAAATTATATTATAGGCCTCCAAAGACTTGAAGTATCCCAAATGTATTTTTACATATGATTTTTCATATTTATTGTTTCCACTTTTGATCACAAATATTAAATTTCAAACCACTATAAACGTAGTGGAGCAAAATGGAGTTTAAGGTTTTGTTACTCAGGCAAATGCCATCGTTTGTGTTATGAATGGATTAATTTACTTTTCACAATATGTCTTCACTTATTCATTTTGAAGAATATAATTTTAAGATTATTAATAATATTTACGTGTTTGACGAGTAGCACCTCAAGTGCTTGAAGTGTATTCTTAATGAAAGTATACCCAATTCAGTGGTGGTTTCAGATATATTATTTTTCCTCAAATTGCCGAGTAATTAATAAAACACAGAAGAAAGTGGATGACAAATTTACATTTTGAAACTTTGATAGAGAATATCTTAATAACGGTAAAAGATCTGACAAAGACATCTGACATCTGACAAAGTTTCAGCCGGGAGAAAATGACAGATTTTTTTTATTTTGTACATGTTTGACGAGGTCCCACTGTTCAACCCACCAAGGAAGTGCCAGCTGACTGTTACTAATCTTCATTATATAACTTCAATAAGAATTTAACGAGTTTTCGTCCGGAGGCGATTGGTCATGAAAATCTGGCTCGCGGACTAATAGTTCTTTGCTCATGTAGTTAGGTAGTAAATAATAATTAGAATTATCATTTTCGGTATTGTTTAAATACAACCCTTAGTCAACCGTCGCAGTTTAGGTAAGACCCTACGTATATGTTTGCTTGAAACAATGAAATGCCAACCAACCCTTTGTAGCCATTGCCAACCACGACACAATCACAAATTTTAAATTTCCATGACAACGGACAATGAAATTATTAAGACACTATTCACACATTTAGTTCTGCATTAGACAAATATGGAAACGAGTGCAACGATTGCTAGTTATTTTAACATTTTTATAACTGGACAACTGGAGAAGGCTGTTTTTTCTCTGGGACCTGAGGCCAACGAAATATTCTGTCGTTACGAATCAGTAGCCGGACCGGATTGGGAACTTGTTGGCGGTCTCAAGAGTGGCATCACCCAGTCAGCATCGAATAACAATGGAAATTTCAGTGATCCGATCGTATTTAATATGCCCATAGAATTAACTTACCGCAGCACAAACGTATTTGGATGTAAGTATTTGCAATCAGTCTGATATGGAAAGCTAATGATGAATGCTAATTATGTACGTTTTGTCTTTGGTGGCGAGTGTAGGGCCACAGTTGTTAATATGCGTTTACGGGAAAACACGATGGGGCATGGAAACTTCTTTGGGCTATTGTCGTATACATGTTCCTGTGTTTGGAACGAGCAACCAACAAATAAAAGCTCCAATATTAAAACCACGCTGCACCAACACCCTCTCAGATGTGACAAGCTGGATTACGGGGCGTAATCCGGAATTAAAAGATGTCAAAATATTATTGGACAATACTAAAAATCAAGGTAAATTGCTAAAACCTTAAATTGCAAAAGTGTTCCAGTGCTCACTTGAAATGAGAGCACATGGACGAATGTATTGCATTTCACAATTCCATATTGAATTACTTTCCCACTCATATAACGTTCTAAACTAGACCCCAAAAAACACTGCTACTTACACGAAGAGGCATTTTAATAAGAACATTAAAAGCCATTTACTCCTAATGCGTTAAAAAATAGAATATCGTCACCTAAAATGCAAACGGACGTAACTACACAATAAAATATAAATAGGTATTTTTTATTAAAAAGTGTTGAAAAAATTACTAACATAACATGGATGTTTTAATTTTTGTGGGATTATTGGTTGTACATCTAAAAATGACTATTGTAGTTACGTCTTTTTGTTTCAGAAAAAAGCTAGTCAAAAAGACGTAAGTAACCGAAAAACTTTAATATACAAAAAAATAAAAAGTTTTTCAAAAAATAAATTCGTCTCAATACTGAAAAAATGCAAGAAATACTTAATTTTTAAAGATTTTATAACGTTTTTTGCTTCTCCTGTAAAATAAATAATACGTCCGTTTGTATTAAGAAATACATGCAGTCGTAGTTACGTCCGTTTGAATTTCTTTAATAGACTCGCCGTTTTTGATGGTAGGCGTCTAAAATTTTGTGTGGACATGAAGTTTGATAGAAGGAACAGTTTTCTGTAGTTACGTCCGTTTGCCTTTTAGGTGACGATATAGAGTTCAACGTATTTAAGTTCTCCAGTCTCTTAATTGTGAATTTTTTTTAATTATTCAAAATCGTCGTTGAAGGAGGTTACCTGTGGGCCGGTCTTCCAACTTTTTTATATTTTAGATTCGATAACTACTTAAGCCTTAATAAGATTGCATTTAATTACGTGCTGGAAGAAATAGTTCCTATAATAGAAAGTGAACTCAGGACATCTGTTACAGTCATAATTATGTTGTCAGCGACATTGGGGTGATTAGGACAGGGGTCTCACAACCTAAGTGTAGGCAATGCATTTTAAATTGGACTGTTGCACAGTACTTGCAAGATTCTGGTCGAAACACTGCATTAGAAAGGTTATTTGTCCACAATGGATACAATTGGAAGATGAAAAATCGGGAGCAAATCTAGATTTTTTAAATAAAACAAGATTACCTGGAGTTCTTGGATGTGTTGATGGAGCCAATTACGAACCAATAAAGAAGACCAGTATCGTTACTACAACCGCAAAGGATTTTTTTGTATCTCCTAAAGGCGGCCGAAAGGAATTATTTTTTTCTCATTTTTATTACATTGCCCCTTAAAATTGGATGCAACTGTTCCTCTCCGAAATCCTTTTACTTGAAATTTTCATTATTGACGTCAAAACCTTTTTAAAATTTACAAAAACTAAAATTATTCCTTCAAATGGTAACTCGTTACTAAAACCTCCGACGACATATTCAGAGTCGTTTCGATTCAACGTCGTCGTAACATTCCCTTACAGAATACCGAATTTGTCAATAGTAACCGATAGTTATCGAAAACGACTATAAGAATACCGATTTTACAGCTCCGTCACAAGACGACGTCGTTTTGCGTCGACGACGACTACGGGAATAAGGCCGAATATCTGCTTAGCAGTTTGAAGTAATGCTGCCTGCATAGCAGACTGTTAAGCTAATTCCTGCGTAGCACTGTCTGCGTAGTACTGTTGTAACGAGTCCTGCGTAGCGTTTTATCGCGTAGCAACTTGATGACACAAAAAACGGCAACAACGGATATAGGCAGTTTTGACGGTAGGCAAATATGCATCAAGTAAAAAATGCATATTGAGTTTTAAATTAAGTTAAACTCGAGTTTTTTTTTTCTATCTCTTCTTAAGTTCCAACACAACTACTGAATAACGTTATAATTTGGCTTTTGGCAATAAGTAATAAATTTAACATTACAAAAAACTGCAGTTTTTGACCTAAGACCATTTAGCCAGAAAAAAGAATTACGAAGTAAGAGCATCGGATTCGTATGTTCATGAAATGATATACATATATCAAAATTTCATTTTGGGACATTTTTTCTTTTGAGATACCACCACAAAATGTTTTTACATTCCATATTTTTCTTATATTTACAGGATTATCTATGGAGTCATATGGTGAAATAGTATTTGTTTTAAATGTTATAACGAGGGGTGGTAACCGCCTGGGCTTAGAATATTAAATTGAAGTAAAACAATTTTTTTTGTATTTCAATATATTTTATTGGTAATAAAGAAAAATTTAAAATAAATAAAAAATGAAGTTTGAGCACGAATGTTGTCTTCCGATGTCTCTTCTTAATCCAAAGTAGATGTTACGTACCTGATCTGCAAAAGAAAAGAAAAACAAGGTATGTATTAAACTGAATGAAGTACACAGTGAAGATGTTGAGGGCCATTTATTTGAAGCTTAATCAGATTTAAAAGTATCATCAATAATTTTGATTTATGTCGGGAAAAGAAGACACAATGAAATTATCATCATAAATAACAGGGCATTTATAGTCGCTAAAGACAATTTATTATCCGTTGCACGGAAACTTACCTGCAAATTTGAAATCACCGCCGCAAACACTCGACATGGTGTTAGTTTACAATACCTTCTTTCTAAACATGCTCAAAACTAAGTAAAACTCAACGAAACTGAAACATGCTAGAGCCCTCTTAAAATGTTTAAAATCAATTCAAATATACAACGTTATGGGGATGATGTGACGACATTAAGACTTTACAATTAGCATAATCTGCAAACATGAAAATATTCACGACTAATGCAATGAACATAGGAAGCGCGTTATATATTTTCTTTCTGCATTTACAGGGAGAGAAAACTGGCAAAATTCTTTAGCTAATTTTACAATTTAAATCACAACAATCATAAGTGAGTAAAGTCGCAAATCATAATTTTTATAACAGAGTTTACATTTTAAAAGCGTCTGCATGTTTTCAATGGATCGAACAATTTTGTCCGTAAAAAACGAGGTAACCCAAGGGTTTCCCATAGACATAGACAATGATTAACTAGTTTCACTGAGCATTCTACGGTAATGAACAAACGTTTAGGAAAGTGTTGTAAACTATTGTCTAACAGTTACTCCTTCCGTAATCCAATCGGTGTTTTGTTTCGATATCCAAATATGCTGAAAATAAATTAAAAAAACAATCAAATTAATAAGCGTACGGTTGTTGGGTTTAGCATACTGTAGGTGGTATCATATATAATATATAGCATTTGGCGTAAAAGTTGGCGATTCAATAGTTTATGTCATCATGTATTTTTGTCACGCAAGCTGTAAACTATTGAATCGCCTACTTTTAGAAAAAGAAATTTTGCACCAAAAATTTTAAATTTTTTAAAAACATGTATTTTTAAGTATTCAAATAGTAAGAAAACATGTTAAATTGTATAAGTGTACATTCTGTTAAATATATATAGGTAATTAAAACTAACATAGTAATAAAGGATGTTTTACTTACAATTTAAACAAAGGTCATCTTTATGAAGGACACAATTGGGAAAACTAAAAAAAAAACGTACAAATGATAAATTAGTCAAAAGTTACAACTATGTTAAATAAATCAAGTAATTAAAATTTTGATTCAATCAGTAATTGGAAGTGGAAATCAACTAATATTCATAAACACGGACCAATTAGTATCATCATTGAGAGAACCATGTACTTGCATACATACAAACATATCGTTTTTTTAAGCTAATTATTTAAAAAAAAAAAAGTGCACGCCAATTTTGCCTAGGTTTTTTAAGGGTCCGAGATCCCGCCTACACAAACCCTGCATGAAGTTTTTTGTATACATATCTGCATTTTAGATAACTCAAGTCATCATCTTGTAATTATAATTTATGTACATATTACGGAAAACGTAAATACATATTACACATGTGCAGCATCTTCAAGTATTCTACTGCTAGAAAAACTGTGACTAGAGATCAGCTAATACGTGCCGGGTGTCTTTTTAACAATTCTCTCGATGGCAAACGGATTTTTGTCTCAGGTTTATTCCTGGTATCGAATTTTAAATATAATACAACTTTACTTAACAAAATTATAAAAATCTTGTGACTAACTTCCCTAAATTCTCTTATTCATTTAAGGACTCGTGTACAATTAAGTTAATAAAATACAGATACATAGTTTATTAAAACTTACCTTCGATTCCGACCAATAAGACGCAACATTCAAAATACAACAGAAAAAGCATTTATCTATAAGAAAAAAAAATAGTGTTATTTATGACAGTTCAGCGATATATATTTATTATATCTACAATATTTTTAGGGTAATCAGTAATTGGAAAAATTAATAATCAATTAAAACTCATAAACACGGACCAATTAATATCATCATAAAATGTCAACACAAACATTAAACAGTACATATGTATGTATATTGCATTAATATATGTGGGGATACAAATACAAAAAAATTATAACAAAATCTCACCATTAAATTGGTTTTAAAAGTCCACGTTTCCATATGTA
The DNA here is from genome assembly GCA_964034835.1 of Muscina levida. Classification (NCBI taxonomy): domain Eukaryota; kingdom Metazoa; phylum Arthropoda; class Insecta; order Diptera; family Muscidae; genus Muscina; species Muscina levida. Next base: position 111,088,065 of record OZ035882.1, on the reverse strand, counting down.
CACACGGTTCCATCATAGTAATTGTCTGATATCTCCACGCTTGTGGAAACGGAATATTACCACAAAAGAAAACGTCTTGCTATAAGAACAGAAATATTACATTAAAACTACTTTTAAACTCACAAATCTCTCTATTTAAGGACAAAACTGCGTCATTTTATATTCAGTAATTGGAATAGGCAAATCAATTTAAATTCATAAACACGGACCAATTAATTTCATCACTATAGAAGATATAACTATATGAAACGTATGCCCCTATTACGGTTTACAACTCGACTCAGTTGAGTTGAGTGACGTATTTTTTAATTCCAATTTTATATTCTCTCAAATTTGTATATTTCAATTCAACTGAGTCGATTTGTAAACTGTAATAGAGACATTAAATAGAGGGGACAAGCTCCACGATACTTTATAATTAATTAATTTAACTCACCTTTTTTTGTTGAACCACAGTAGATGCCGCCGTATATTGGAAATCTGCATCTGCCTGGAAGTGCATAAGAGAAATTAAAATCGATTAATTTGAGTATTCATTGTCGTAAATAGAAAACATTGCAAGCATTTGTAACAGGAAAAATCAGTACGCAATAAAAAGCGCAGCCGAATGATATGTAGTCATTTTAATTCATACGGTAACTTTTGTCATCATTATGTGCATATAGTAAGATTAAGTATTTTGTGTATAGCATTTTGATACACTGAAATAATATAAGAATGAAATTTTATTCATTTTTCTTACAAAAAAAAGAATCTACTTCTGATCGGATTTAGGGATACTAATCTGTAAGAAATTAATTCAACTAACCTGTTTTGTTTTAACACAGTAGACGCCTCCGTACTTTGGAAATCTGCCTGAAACTGAATAAGAGATATCGATTAGTTGGCGATGCTTGGCTTAATATAAAACTTTCAAGCTTTCGTATTAGAAACAATCAGTACGCAATAAAAAGCGCAGCCGAAAAATATGTAGTCATTTAATTCATACGGTAACTTTTATCATCATTATATTAGTAAAGTATTTCATGTATAACATTTTGAAACAACGATAAATCGCTAAAATCTAATATCTAAGAATTTTCCAAATGTTAGAGAACGACGTTGATTTATACATGTTAAACAAAATATTACACATGGAATAAAGCGTATACATTAGAGTGGGTTTATTTAAATAGAGTAAAAAAAACAAATCGAGCCCCGGTATTTAACAAGAAGATTTAAGAATTTCAAACTTTAATACGAAATGTTTCTCGTTAAAAACTAGGTACTCGATTTTGATTTTAGACCCATGGTTTCTTGGGCAAATTTAATTGGAATTTTAATGGAATCGCTTGGGTGAGAAAAAAATTGACCCAATCTAGTGTACACATAGTCAAGTCATTGGTTATTAATTTCAAAACGTACCATGGCCTTTAATATCAGCTCCAAAATGCTCTCCAACAATTGTTTGGTAATCACATCCTTCCTGTAAAAGAGGAAATGAATGTTAAAACTTGCTATAAGGCTAATGAAAAAAATAGGGTTTCTTTTAAGATTGGTATAAAAGAGTCAGTACGCAAGAAAGCGCAGCCGATTGTTGTATAGTCATTATGTGATCATACGGTAACTTTTGTCATCATATTTAAATACGAATATCCCAATAAATTCAAAACTATTTAGTTTATATTGAACTAACCTCAAAAATGTAATCGCGATATAAGAAAAACTTGATGTCTTGATGATGCCCAGTCTGAAAAAGAAAAAAAAACATTTTTAAAATTTGTTTTGTTATTAACATATTAAATGTATTTTACAACTGATATGAAAATCTCATAAAAACAAATCAACATAGGTTTTTTCAATAGGTAAGGTAAGGTTTGAATTCAGGAATTAGATCCGTTGTTATAATCATAGATAAATTTTTGTTGAAATATTTTAATAACTGCATATAGACGCGCGCACGTACCTTCTTTGAATCGCCAACTATCTGTATGGTACGTTATAAAGCCAACAGTTCCTGTAAAACATAAGAAAATACGAATCTAATATAAATATTAATGGCTTAGGGTGAGTTGTTGTTCTAATGTGTTAATTAATTTAATTAAATCATACAAAATAAATCAAACATGGACGAAGAATTGGTAAGGTAAGGTAATTCAGTAATTAGATCCGTTGTTTATAATCATGAGATATCATAGTACATTGCGAATAAATCGTAATAATAGTGAATAAAAGAAACTCACCGTTAATGTTTTAGCGCTTCGTTCATGCTGATGATTTCCGGATATGCGCCGTCGTTTTCTTAGCCAAACGCTGAAAATTCATAAAATATAATTTTAATACACATTTAACCAAGAAAAAAATATATACATATTACAGATTCAGATTATTTAATGCCATACACCACTTATACCACGAGTCAGTCAGTAAGTTGCGGAACCACAGCCTATAAGCTACATGTGTTTCCTCAATTTTAACTATTATTTACCCACTATACACGAGTACACTTTATCCCTTTAATAAGTTTTTTTAAACAAAGCTATGAAGTGTTAAAAATACCTAAACAAAAATCAAGGGCCACTTTTTTTAACTGGTAGATTCTGTAACAATTTTTATTTTTTTTTTCTGAAATTACGTTTCTGCTTCTTATTTTTATCAGATACAATTGTCCGATTTACTAATTGAGATTAAGTTCTAAAGGCTTTTGTAATTGTCCCCCTTTTGAGTCCGTACTGCAAACTATACCCAGTTTATAATGTCGGTAACTTTTTGTGGTGTCATTCCCTTAAGGTAATTATCGTCATTGGTCAATAAATATATCTACTATTGTCAGAAATGTGGATAAGATGGTGTATGGCTCAAATGATAGCGAGAGTAAGGAAACAAATTTTAACCAATATTGTTCTTCGATAATTTTTTAAATCTTTAGGTTGTCTAAAACTAATTCTACCGGTGGTAAAAAAGGAATTTGGTTAAAAAAGTTTTTGATTCGTCAATATGTTTAGTAGTTTGTTATATCCCACAAATACTTTGTTGTATGAATAAATGAGAGATTCTTAGCATCGAAACATAATAGATAAGAGTTAGATATGCCATTAAAAATAGTTTATGATGTTTCGCCATCAATTATCAAAATGCTCTCGAAAATGTAAAAAAAGAATCCTGTCTAACTGACAAAATCGATAAAACACTCAATACAACCACACAAATGCAATAAAAGGGTAAACATAGAAACCGAAGAGGAGGTTTAATTTGTTTATAACAAAATACAACTTTTCTTAATCGCAGGCACTCATACAAACAATCGAACACGCGATAGGCATCAAGCCTGAGTTAATATCAATTAAAAATATAATACACAGTGATGAGGAGGCAGATACACGTCGATAAAGATCACGCCACAATTTAGAAAAATAAAAGGTATGATACCTGCAATCGTATCATTTTAACTACAAGTTTAAATGATCAATAGTTCTGATTATCTCCACAATAAATAACAAAGAAAAAATCTTCAGCAGTTAACATTAAATTTCCAATTAAACACAAATAGATGTATATGTTGGAAAGTCAACTCAAGTGTAAATTGTTTTCTATGGAATATGTTTGTTTTGTTAATCATTTAATTTTGAAAATCATAGAGACATTGTATAGTGCTAAGACGCGTGATGAGAATCGATCAAAGGGAAACATAACACTAAATGATGTACAGTATTGCGCAATTCATTGCCCGTGTCTTATTTAAATTCAGCTTATCATAAGCAAATACTTTGTTTTAAATGCATCTCTGTTGTCAGAGGATCAAATTACGGATTGTAATAGAAAGGACTCCTCCGATTTATTAATTAATTAATACAAATACGTCCATATAATAATTTTATTAACAATTAGAATATTATCATAGAATTGGTGGTTCAGAGCGTAACATTTTCATACACACATTTTCAATAAAAATTAAAAACTTTTGACAATACAATAAACTGTTGTCGATGACATCATTATTAATATTGTAAAGTTTCAGAATTAGTCATTGTCATGCACTTGCGACGCCTGGAAAATCACGGGCCAAAACATTAGCAATAGATGACGTGTACTGACTCTATCGGCTATTAGAATTTATACATTATTTTAATAAAACATTCCAATAATTACATAAATTTTTAAACACATTAAGTAATTTAGAAAACTTTTCGACGGATTCCATTCCTTCTTTACACTTTGCAAGAATGTTGCTGAAATACACTAGTCCGACTATCGTCTATAAGCGTATTCGTTATAAGTTACAATTTGAAATTAAGAAATCAATGTTTTATTAAACTTGTGTTGGTTGATGGAGCTGATCATAAACCATCCATTAAAAACTTTAACTACTCATTCCCAAAAAAAAGCGAAAGAAATATTATCAAATGTCAAAAAATGGTCAAATGCTTGTATAATCAAATATTTTGGAGTCAATAGATATATTCGGAACATTTTTCATAAAGTCAACAAATTTATTGTTAGATATATATATGATCGATCGAATCGATTTTAAATCAATTGGAGAACACCAGAAAAGAGCGAAAGTGTAAATCTATGGTGCAATACTCTTTTGGCGCTTAGATTGCAAAGATAACATATATATACAATAATAATTTAAAGAATTGCAAAGTTATTCATATTGGCATATCTCGCATTTCAAATAGTACTGGGAAACATATTTCATGTACCTTTTATGAGTAGTAAAACCCGAATCCTCTTAATACTTCAACAATTAGTAACGCATATGATGTTAAAATTATGTAACAAAAGTTCATGTACAAAATATTGCTTAAGACGCTTTTACACCAAGTGTATTTTACACATGTCATGCTACAGCCGATATGTAACATGTATAAAGAACACGCTCTAATTGAAATATTTGCATATGGTACATACATTTCTACACAAGCAGTTTTTGTTGTGTTTTACGGCGTTTTACAGTGGAAATAGTAGCAAGTCACAGATAACATACACATCGTGTAAAGGCACCTTTTAACTAGAATTTCTTATCGTATTTTACCATTTAGCTAAAACATTTTCACTATCTTTTAGAATTCCACATCTTAAAAAAGGAGGAGTTAATAACATGTAATATAAAACTGTTCACTATTATACAACAGACGACAATATTTGTGAATTTCTAATGTGTGTTAAACCGAATCAATAATTACAAGTACAAATTCAATCTCTTGTCAGAGTTAATTTCAGTGCATAAAAAGATTCGGGTTTTTTTGTTTTGTTTCTAAAATATACTTTGTTTTTAGTTTTCTTAAAAATGCTTACCTCACGGGAAATAAAAATATGACTTATTATTGGCAAAGTAGTCACACATTTCATGATTACTTCTTTGGTGAAAAGTACTGGAGAAGTGTAGACATCGGCAATTTGTTAATTATTTGACAGCTATAGCGTAAAATCGGCCTTCTTTAGACAAAACAGGATTGATTCCCATACATTAAGTTTTTATTTTTTTTGCTTCATTCGCTTTGCTTAGCAGATCCATACATCAAACATCAGATATTCCACAGCATGCTGTCTGCCGCCCAATCACAACCAAAAAACAATCCCTTCATTACTAAGTTTGAATGTTTTTAATAATGATCGGCGATGTAAAATATTCCACACCTACAATTCAATGCCCAATTGTCCCCAATAACGAAACATGTAAAGTGTCTATTATTTATGCCCAAAATTTTAAAAGTATTCTTTGTAAGACTCGCGGATTATCATAGTAAAAATTTGCGTATGCACATTTACAAATACTTGGTTATTTTAAATATCTTCACTGCCGACCAAAGAAGAAGTACTGATGTAAAGATTTCGACGAATATATCGCTCATTTGGTGCAAGACCGACGTGACATAATTTTTGAGTTAATCGATAATTCATGTTAATATCTTTTATACGCTCTACTTGGGAGCTATTTGAATTCCTCTATTCCGTAAGCGCGTTAATCACGCAATCGAATTTTTTGAGTTATGCCGGTCTTGCACCAAATGAGCGATATGTAAACGATATTTATATTAGGAAAATTAATTTAGATATCTTCTGAGGACGTTCTCGTCATACAAATATAATATTATATAAACAAACATTGGTAGTTAAAAAACGTTAGTAATTGGACAGAAAGTGATTTAAATGAAAAACATCAGCAAATATATTCATTTATTAACCATAGTTTTAAACGAATTGAAATAATTTATTTCGGGCGTGTTATTCGTTGCATGAGAACTATCGATAACTATGGTCTGACATCTGAGAATGTCATATTTTGCTGACATTTCTGTTCAGTAAGGTTTGGCAAGTATTCATGAAAAAATAAAAAAAACAATAAATCTGTTCGCCAAATTCATGAGTACTTTTTTAAAGAAGTTTGTTTAGTGATTAAGCTTTTTCTGGTTAAATGGCTATGGCAATAACCATATGGCCGTTAACGAATCACCATTAGATACATTAAATACGCTGCTGGCAGGCATCATCCATCAGTTCTTTTTTTCATTCGAAACTAACAAAGAGCTGCCGTTACCGTGAATGGCGAGCACTATTGAGCCATAATGACTGAATTTGTTCCCAAAAATTTACAACTAAACATTGACGAGATTTGTTTTCAACAAGATGGTGCGAAAATTGCCATACAACCATACCATTGACGCCAAACGGCCAGATTTATTGAAAAAGTTGTTAAAAATTGGACGGCGACAAACATACGCCATGAAATTAATTACGGATATCATTACAACAATATAACAACTTTATATCCTCATACAGCTAAAAAAAAACATCAACATTTATATACGCACGAAATGAAATACATATATATTTTAAGATGAAATATTGTAGACCATGTGCTAAAAATTTACAGCCGTATTAATAAACATTTATCAAAGGTTTATCATTCAAAAAATTCTTAAGTTTAATAAACCTCTTATACATTTTTATAAATAAGGCCTTGGCTGTGTGAAAAATAACTTCCGACATTATTGTGAATTCAATTGCTGCCGTACTATAATTTAACACTGCAAAGATAGAGAATTGATCCCTTTAAAAATTATCCAAATAATTGTGCTGCCATATTAACATTGGTTCAGCACTTCAAAGATAAAGTTATGAGTTTAACATACAGTACTTGATCTTTAGATGACAATACAGATATCTATTGTTTTGTAAAGAGCGGAATTGAACAGCATATAATGCTGAAACCAAAAAAACACCACGATAAATTCAAATTTAGATATAAACAGTTACGCTACGCAGAGTTACGAATATGCCCCCCATAAAGGTTCGCAAAAATATTAATTCACCAACCGTGTATCCCACCGACCTATTAAAGTGGTAGACTTCAACACAAAGTCAAGCCACATACATTACATTTTCAGAGAAAAGAAACAAATATTTTTTTATTAAAATACCCATTACTTGGTGAGTACATTTATGTTGTCAAATTGTTGTGATTATAGGTAAACCTAAAAACTAAAAGAAGACAGTTAGTCTAATCTCTAAGGATTACAGATCTCTGACACATTAAAAGTAGAATGTCCATCATATGTATACTGCATTTCTACTGCATACAAAAATGAGTGATTTTGTACAAAAAAAAATTGAAAATATAACAAAGTATTAACTTGTCTAATTTCAAAATGAACAGAAGTGATCCGTCTCCAAAAAGCGGAAATAATCTGCATGTATTCAGATGGATCTGATGATACGTAAATACTAATTCTTCTTAAATCTAAACTTGAGATTAAAATTTTATGTATGTAAATTTCATTACATAATGATATTAAAATTACAATACTATAAGAAGAAAGCTTAAATATAATTATGAAAAGTGATAGTGAGATCAATCCCAATGCCAAGTTTTTATACCCAAAATATGTCGCCCATCAGACACATTTTGAAAATAAAAAGTGTCATATTCTTGGGTTGTGCTCAATACCATTAATAGAATGTTTCTTGTGGGTTGTACACTTGCTGTGCGCACCCCACCACGGCGGTATGCTACACTTTTAGCAACAGCTGCGATGTTCAATAATTTAAATGATAGTGGGGGAGGAGTTTGTGTTATAAGCATAGACACGCTGGGCAAGTATTTTGAAGCAAAACTTGTGTTATTTGTTAGATACCAATAGTGTGCGACGTTAACTTGTTACTTTTGACGATGAGTCGAAAGTTATATGGGTTTGCTTAATTTGTTTTTAATGTAACAGCAATGTTACTTAGTTATTTATTAAAATCGGATCATCATTAGCTTCATCTCAGAAGCGTCTTCTGCGTTCCCATGGATTGTTGTTTGCAGCATTATTTCCACCGCGTTGAGCTCCACGATTTCCGTCATTTCCACCTTGTTGATTTTGGTTACCACCAAATTCAAATCCGAAATCCTATATAGAGGATGCAAATTTAAAGGTAGTTTTGAAGTGGTAAAAACAATACATACAAATGTACAATCATACATAACATTTCAAATTAGCAAAATACAGTTTAAAAAAAAAAATAAGTACAAAACAAAATAAAAGAAAAGGTCACCATAATTTTCTATTATTATCCAAATTCAAAGCAACGATTTGTTGTTAGTAATTGTCAAGGACCTCTATACCATCCGCATTCAGCGTATTTCAAATCAAAACATCGGAGAGGAACGCACAGAGTAGCAAAGGGAAATGTATTCATACCCAACAAATACTTGAAAATATTTAACCCATTTCAAACGTGAATTTTTCATTCATACGATTAGACGTTAGTTACCCCTATGTTGTATAATAATCACAAGATATATTGACCACCCCTATACCCATTTAAACAACTCATACAGAGTGATGATAGTACATAAAATTACAGCGTATGTAAATCATAATTCATTAGCATTTGTCCATAATTCAATGAAAGCAGTAACTGCACTTTTCCACGCATAATGCAGCCATTAGATTAATTTAGTCATCCAATAAAACATTTTCTCTAATCAACGGATTCTAAAAATGATTGAAATTGTCAAAATAAAATACTACAAGTATTACTTGGCAAATGTACTAAAGACGAACATTATGTTATTCCCCTACTTAATTTCAATTTATTTATTAATTTTGTTGTAATAAGTAATTTGAAGCCAGTATGCCCAATAATTCCACTTTTTTTTCCATGTATGTATATATGTATGGATACATAGCGCACATTGATTTAGGAAAAGGATGCTAAAATAGCAATTAAAACACTCTAAATGATTTTGAAATATCAAGAGCATACAATGCGTTCAGCACTAATTATTTTTACTGTAGTGATGTCTGACGTCTGCATCATTTACGTAACTGATTTCGGAGATTTTTTAAATAAAATTCAAACTTGAAATGTAATTTTAACAATATTTTTGTTACTGTGTAAAGTATCGACCATTCCTTTTTTAATGATCAAAAAAATTATTGAAATTGCATTTTTTTTTATGAATTTTTTCGATGCTTGAACTTTCGTAACTCAAAAATTGTGCAATCCTTGTGTCCTAATAGCTTAGGTTGGAATTTTATTTAAAAATATCTCCCGACAATCAGTAACGACCGTTACTTTGGTAACATCCGTATGTAGAATTTTTCAAATCTAAAGTCCACAATTATTGTAGTAGTTTCCGGTGAATTCAAATGAATAACATACAGTCACAACATAGGTTACAACATTTTTCAACGTATATTTTTTACTACTAATAGTAGATTTTAAGCTCTTATTTTTTGTTTATGTAATTTTCGTCAACAGAATGTATTTTACGGAGAAATTAACGTATTGCATAAGCATGATGTGGATTCAGATATGAATACTTTTTCATTTCTGTCTAAACATAAGAAATAGCAACTATTTGCTAAAGATTTTAGATTTGTATTCGAATTATGCAGCATTTTGTTGCTCAATCAAATGTCATCATATGTCGACGCATTGCTCATACATAAATACATACATACAAAAAATCCCAATTTCTATATTAAAATATTTTCCCAAAACACCAGTACGAAGATTCTTCATGTATCATACGAATCTTAATTTAAAAAACCATCTATTAAATATCTCGGAATTAATAACATACAATCCCCCCCTCCCATTCCCACATAATCATAGAAATCCTAATGTCGTTTGTTCTATTAACAACAACGAAACCACCCCCCAAACATAAATGCATATTTTTATCAATTCAGCATTTGAAGAGTCAAATAAATTCAAGTTAATTATCAATTTGATGTTTTGTTAGTATAAATACAATTTCCGTAAAGAGCGAGTCATCATCTACAACATGACTTTTTCCTCCTAAAAGTCTAACTTGTCTCTTATTGAATACTAAAACACCCGTTGAAAGCGTTTGATGCTAAAGGTTCGCTATAACACGAATCCTTCCACAATCGGAAGAACAATTGGCCAGATTGTTAGTCGAAAGTTTCAAGCTCAAAACAAAGTGTTTTAATGGTTCAAATACGAAAACGAGTAGACAAATAGAAATTGATCTGATCTTATATTGCTGGGACGACTACACACAAAGTAACAGCAGTAATTGCAAAACAGAGTGATTGATTTCCATGATGTTTGTTTTCTAATAATAAACAGTTTGTTTATTGATAGCATAACAATGTAAAAGGTAGGTTAGGATAAACAGTTGTCGGGTCCCTCTTTAGTTAACCGACCATGATACAATTTCTTGTCTTAAGGGAGATTATATAATTGTGACATTAGTCTTAAACAAATCACTAATTGCAATCTCAAATTAAAAAGTATTTACAAAAAATTAGGAAACTATATAGTAGGTAAATATAAATACATAAAATACTATGGCTACTATTTGTTCGTATGTGTATTAATACTTCGGCAGGTAGGTGGGTTTATTCGAAGCCAGAATATTTAGAAGATTTCTTTGTGAAAGATTATGATCAAAATAGATCGAAATCTTTAGCAATTTAATTAGATAGAATTCAAAGGGAGTTCGTTATTGACTGAGGCTGCATAGCGAGACCACAGTTTTTCACCAAAGGGCAGAGGTGTTCATCATAAGTTTCTTTGATTTGGAGTTGTTTTTAATTTTGATTTAATGCAAAAGTAGTACTGCTCTATTGTCTTCGCCTTTTGAACATATTGAAAAATGAACGTACCTGTTGATTGTTGGGGCCGTTGGGACCGTTTGATCCGTTACCACCACCACTATTGTTATTATTGCCTGCAAGAATACGTAACGGTAAACATTATGGTCAATGTTTGAATTGAGTTGGTGCTTAGAACAAAATGCAAAAGAATATCAACTTTTAAAGCATATGTATATTTACCTCGGAAATCAAATGGGCTTGGGTTGTTTCCTCCGAAACCATCAAAATTGTTACAATTTCCACTGAATCCGCCTTCTTGTTGGTCGAGCAGAGAGTTCAACTGCTGCGCTTGCATAAACAGTGTATTTTCCTGCTGACGGCGACGCATCTCTTCTTCTTGACGCATCATTCTTGACTGCATTTCACCTTGTTGACGACGAACCTGCTCTTCGTCCCGTTTGCGCATCTCCTCTGCTTGTTTCTCACGCATCTCCCACTCCATCTTCTTGCGTTCATTATCTGATTCACGCTTACGTAGTTCTGAGTCAAACAAAAAAATTTTCATATAAATAACGAACTTTCTAATAATTTTTGTTTATTTATTTAATTCGTAATCTTTATATCAGTTATAATTTCAAATATATAAGAATCGTAGAAACGCAAAATGAAAACGTATCGCAAAAATTTCAAGCACCTTCGATTTACATGTAAAACATACCTTGTCGTAAAAGCTCAGTCTCGTGCTCGTAGCGAGCATATTCCATTTGGGCTTCCAACTTCTCTTCCTCCATCTTCAGTTCACGTTTTAGCGCCTCTTGCTTGCTTTTGAATAGTTCATACAACTGCTTCCATCTTGTGCCATATTCATGTTCAAAGCTGCCACGGTCGGCGAAACGAGGTCCCACACTGCGCTCGTGGTTGAATTCGTTGAGTTTCTTGTTCAACGATTTGTCAGGCAAGCCGTCAGTGTCTTCATTGGGCTCGGAGGGTTCGACTACACAAGGCCTCAAAGAAGCTGTGAGGAAGAAACACTTTTCATTGCAGTAACGCAAGCAAATGTTGGCCGATGACTTTTTGACAAATTCAACGATGCCTTCGCCAGTTGATTTGCCACGATCATCAACGTTGACGACAGCCCTTTCGATGGGACCGAATACTTCAAACGATCTGTAGAGCAACTCATTGGATACGAAAGGCGTTAGATTGCTAACGCGCAAAATTGTGGCATTTGGGGCGAAACGCACACGCAGTGGGCGCCCTTTGCGATTTGAACCATCCAGTTCACGCTTTGCACGCTCAGCATTTACGTGGTAATCCATTTTGAGGAAAGCAAAATTCTTTTCCGCATTACAGAATACTTCGGCTATCTCGCCGTATGGTTTAAAGAGCTCCTTCAAATCTTCTTCGCTGATCTCACCGGCCAAGTTGCCAATGTAAAGACGATTGCGTCCGGAAAACTTGCTTTCTTCAGCATTTTGTATTGGTTCAATTTCATGGGTTGGACCAGAAATTGAACGTAGACGTTGGTTGACAAAGAAGTCATCATTACGAGGACCGCGGGGTTGGTCACCGCCACCACCTCCACGTGGACCACCACCGGCTTCACGATTTTCACGGTTGCCACCAAAATCACGATTGCCGCCACCAAAATTGCGATCACCAAAATTACGGTCACGCTTCTGTCCGCGATCGCGATTGCCACGATTCATCATCGCACCCTCAGCACCGAAACCACCATGTTGTTGTGGTCTGTTCATATTTTGCTGACTCTGCTGCAAATTTTGCTGATTTTGTTGTTGTTGATTTTGATTCGGGTTTTGTTGGTTCTGATTGGGATTTTGTTGGTTCTGATTGGCATTTTGTTGTTGGTTTTGTGGTTGATTCGACTGTTGGTTTTGTTGTTGTGGTGGATTGTTGGCTCCAGCATTTCCAGCATTCGCGCCAGGTTTTACGGCTGCGTCTTTTTTTTCATCCTTTACTGCTTGTGCCTGAGGCGGCGCTTGCTTCTGCTGCTGCTGGTTCTGGTTCTTTTAACGAAAGAAATTTATATTTATAGCTTAACATTTTATCAAGGCATACTGCAGAGATTTAGAAAAATTGAAGTAATCTGTGAACGATTTTTCGACTATTGCATCATTATTTTCAGACTTATAATTTGTGTATAACTATAACTTTCACAATTCTATACTATAGTACATATTTCTTTCTATCAACAGTACCTTCACAATGGATCACATGTCCTTAATTTTACCTAAAATTTGCTTTCTAATATGTATCAATGATTTCAAATTAACGCAAAAGAAAATGGTGATTCGCAAAACAGTCGATATGAAACTCGTATTTTTTGCTGGACATGAACTGTCTTTTTTTAAAGGAGAGGCGAAAAGAAGACCTAGAAAAGACATGTGACCAGGGTCAGTTGATTAATAAGACAAGAATTTTATAGATCAAATTGACTGTTTGGTAAATTGTACCCAATGACAGTCTTCCAAAATTACCTTCATGAAATTTCATAGACGATGTTTGTTTCTTTCTTAGGGCTTTCGTTAGTTTCTGTATTTCTTGGAAATATATTTACGAATGTGAAACTTTTCATCCACCTTAATTATATCTGCAGTTAAATCGTGTTTACAGGCGATTTCTCGGTGGGGGTTAAATTGTCAGTAAGTGCGACTTGCCGGCCGCCATTATTTATACTTTGACAAAATCATTCAAACACTGAGAAAAACGGATAGTTGATATTCGATAATCAACTAGCCCGCGTTCTGGCTATCCTATAGACTATCTACCTATCAAGTTCTTTAATATTATATTTTATATAGCTTTTATCCTCAAAAATCTGAAAAAATGAGAAACTTTTTGGAAATTCTCTTCTGGGAAAAAAGACTTTAGAATAAATTAAATCTGGGCCAAAGGCCATATCAAGTAATTTTAGATATTGACTGCTTCAATGCGAACAATACCAAGAAGTAATTGCTTGCATTTCTTCTAGAGGTAGTTTAAAATGTCTATAATTTGTATTGTATAGATGTTAGGCGTTCGCTTTTTTTAGTATGAACAATAGAGATTATTTGGAAATTTTGTTTGAACAGCAGTCTTTTGACAAAATAGAAAAAATATTAAATGTGTACTACACAAATACAATAGTCAATACGAGAAGGTTATACAGCCACTAGTCATTGACTCAAAAGGGGTTAATAACAAGTGATTGGCAACACTTTATATATATTATACTAGGGTAGAACAAATACCCGCATTTACGGAAAGTATATGCGGGGCACATTCATACATACATACACATGTATAAGCTTTGCTAGACCACATCAATTTATTCATAAGCATACGCCATTGCAGACAGATATGTTAATTATTCAACATTCGAAGACAAATAAATGATAGCGCGTCACATTGATATCTATAACCTTAGAGCCAAAAAAGAGGTTGGCAACTTTGGCCGTCAATACGCAAACACGTATGTATGCATGTATAACACGAAGCCGACCGGCACGAGAAATACGAAACAGAGAAAGCTGAAGCAGCCATTTTGTGTTATACATACTTTTTCTTATCGCAGATTTTATTTTTCAATGATGGAAAAATCGCACAAGACCACTACATAACATTTGAGCAATTAGAAAAACTTAGCAGACGTACCTGATTTTGATTTTGGAAATTTCCTTTATTCATATTTTGGTTTTGATTTCCTGGTTGATTTTTACGATTTCCAAAGTTTTTATTGTTATTAGGAAAACCTTTGTTCTGATTTTGATTCTGGTTATTCATATTTTGGTTCCTATTCTGGTTCTGTCCAGGACCACCTTGATTAAAACGTGGCTTCTTCTCTGCTGGACCTTCCATCGGGGCTTTGTTGTTCATATTCTTATTATCCCCTTGGTTTTTCTGCGGCCTTTGTGGCAACGGCCCGCTACCATTCACTTCAACTTTGGCACTCATTTTTTCTTTCTCTTTTTTTGTGTTATAATTTTTCACTAGCAACTTTTCAAGTATCACACTCTGTTAAGCCCGAGAGACAACTCACCTCAACGACTGCCGGAAAAGGAATGAAACCGAATGGATGGGAATTGAACGAATGCTAAAATCAAAATGGCGTCGTAGCGTGTTAAATTTTATTCCGACGTTGCCAAGTGCGAATAAGGTGTACAATAATTATCTTATAACGAAAATGTGATTGACAAACTTTATGACTGTCAAACAAATTTAGGAATGAGACGGTTTATTCAACAACGAAAAAAATTTTGTAAATTAGTCCCAATCCATACAGGGCAACTTATGCTGCCGAAGACGCTGTTTCGATCGAGAGGGGGAAGTAGTAAGAAGAGGGGTACTGTACTCGTAGACAAGCTTCGGTGCTGTCTTTGTGGCTGACAAGTCAAAAGATGGGGGAAATCCTTTTTATTTGCATCGTTATTTATTCCGCTCTATCAGTTCGGTGCCGAACTACAAGTGTGTTATTTAAGGGCGTAAGTACACTACATTTCGCGACGGTCTTATTAGAGTTCTTGTTTTATTTATATTCCTTGCCATCGTTTTTTATACCGTGATATCGGTTCAGTACCGACGAAGAATATAGATAACAGAAGAAGTCAAATAAGACCGTCGTAAAATTTAGTGTACTTACGCCCTAAAATAACACACTTGTAGATCGGTACTAAACAGATATCACGGTACAAAATACGATGGAAATAAAAAGGATTTCCACCATTTTCTGACTCGAAAGCCAAAGAGATAAATGTAACATAACATCAGCATTAACATTTCATTATATATTTTCTTCCAACCTACCGTCGTGTTTTTTAATGATAAAAACAAACAACAATAGACTTCTTCTGTATTTATGATCTTTGTTATCTATATTCTTTGGTAACGGCAATGTACTGACATGGACAGTGTTGCCAATATAATTATTTCTCTGCAAATGGTGTATGGCAGATAACATTTTGCGGTACACGCGTTTGTCGGATGTCAAGCAATACTGTTGTTTGACAATATAATGGCAATGCTTTTTCTGCTTTGAACGTTTTACAGTTAATATTGTTAGATTTGGCAACAGTCTGTGGGTAGCTTTACCAAAGAATATAAATATCACAAGAACTCAAATAAGAAATGTAGTGTACTTACGCCATTAAGTAACACACTTGTAGTACTGAACTGATAGAACAGTATAAAAAACGATGCAAACATAAAGGATTTTCTGACTCATCATCCATAAACATAAGTGTTGCATTACATCAGCATGTAATTTTAATAATTTATTTTCTAAGTTTTTGCAAATTCACATCTTTTTCGAATCCACGCTCTTTTGCCAATCTACCGCAGTGTTATTTAATGATGAAAGCAAACAGCGAATAGACGTCTTCTGTATCTATATTCTTTGGGATTACCTAATTTACCACAAAAGTAACCAAAGAACGTAAATTATAGAAGAAGTCAAATAAGACCATGGCGAAATGTAGTGTACTTACGCCCTTAAGTAACACACTCGTAAAAAAAAGCTAAAAAAATAAATGTAACATTAAATCAGCATTAAATTCTCATAATTTGTTTTCTAAATTTTAGCATATTCACCAGTGTGCACACTTCTACCGATATTCGGTAGATTCTACCGATTATTTTGGTAAATTTTACAATCTACCTATTCTACCGCACAGGGCCTGAAATCTACCGATTTTTTTCTTGTGGCAACTTAAAAAGATTTACTTAATTATTATATAAGTCTGTGTGATGAACTAAAAAAAATAAAGATTTGAAGTCAGTAACCATAAATTAAACTGTTAGAATATTAAAACCCAAAAAAATGCAGTCTTTTGATATGCCAATAATTTTACCATTTCTAAAAGCATTTCCGTCCCCTGGTTATTGTGAAGAAAAATTGAATAGTGAATGGCGACCGTTTATTTTGTTTAAAAAAGTAAAGGTTAAAGCAATATTTGAAGGAAATTTATTCCGAGTTCGGAAAACCTTGCGCGGAGAAAAGAATATGTTTAACGAATTGTTATTTAAGTCGATATATGTGCAGATTGGCTATTTTGCCATACAGCAGTGCAGACGCAGAGAGGTAATGATAATAAAAAACTAATAAAGATATCGGTTAAAAACTGAATCTATAAGCAACCTAATATTTGCCAAAGAAATGTGAGTTGGATATGAATTACATATTCCCCCCAATGACTTAATAACTTTGCACAAAAGTTTAACTTTACAAATGGATCATACATAAAATCTTATTAATTACAAATGTTTGCTAGTCAATTAAAATTTATGTTATGTAGTAACATTATAAAACCTACATATGTTTAAAAACTGAGTTCCTGTTATTTATATTTTTTATACATGCAATAAGTACATATATATGTGTATATTTTGTTATTTTTTACGTTTCTTTAAATAAAATGCACTTTCTACCGATATTTTTTGTCGATTCTACCGACCTACCAACCTACGCTCTTCTTCTACCAACCTACCGTATTGTTATTTAATGATCAAAACAAACAGTTAATATACTTCTTCTATAATTTACGTTCTTTGAAGTAACAAGCAACTCTTTTACAGCAATGCCAGTCCCGATTATTGAGCATAAATAGCAATTTGTGCGCCATCAGGTGAGAAGAAAAACTAATTTAATGCGGACCAGTCATGACATAAATTTACATAGCAGAAGAGATCAGATGATTGAATATACTACATAAATTTTGTATGAAAGTAGTTATTTATCATATAAAATAACAACATAAAATAACATAATTTTGCAATCTGCAGAAAACTGATTTGTTATATTTTTCGTACGTTTGGTGGCATAGGCAGCTGACTAGTTTTGATTTTGTTGTTTTGTTATTTGTTAAGTTTGGTATGAATTTGTAGTCTACTGAAAAAATGGCAAATGATAAAGGAAAATTTAATTTGTGTGGTCCTAAGTTATTCATTTCCTTACAATGCCCTACGATTTCTTAATGTATGTTATGTTTCCAACAATGGCTGTGAAAGAAGGCTGTGTTATGTCATGTTATATGATGTTCTGCTATTTTATGTCACGACTGATTTATTTCACATCAAGATGTATTAACTATAAGATGGTAGCATCAGTACAACAACATCACGACAACAGCAAAAATTCATGTTTTCGAGTCAATGACTGTCAAAATTTCGGCAGCAAATATATACATTTGACAGATAATAGCACACCATTATGATGAAATCAACTGACGTTAAACAACGTTTTCATAGACAGAAAGTAAAATTATGCCAAAATTTTATTAATCAAACATAAATAAACAAAATGTCTATATGTAAAATAATATTCGCTTAAATATAGATAGAATATCATAGTTTTTGGTATTAAATAAATTATTTTTCATAAACAATTTTAATTAAAAGAAATTTAAACACTTAATTGTACCGTTACTAAAACGTTTTCAATGACTTCCATCATAGATGAGAAGTAACAAAATTTACAAAAATCTGCAGGAATATCGTTAGCTTAGTATGCAAGCCTACTGATTCCCCTTTTTTTTAATGAAATTAGGATTTACATGCAGGAACGTTAAACATAATAAAATGCACTATTTACACACAAAAAAACTTGTTTTTCTCCTATGAGGCAATATGCAAATATGTTAAGTCTAGAAACAGCAATATAAAACGTAGACGATGTGCTAAGTCCAATTGAAAACGACAATCACCTTAAGAATAGCAGAATAACTATTTAGTTAAATTTCAGAACAGGTTCAGTTCATTACAATTTGTTCCTATGCTTCAATTTGTTTTTGATTAATAAACAAAGGTGTACTGAAATTTAACTAAATAAGTATTCTGCTATTCTTAACGTCATAATTTATGTGGTACGACGAAATATGTAACACCTGGATAGAACTGTTAAAAGTGCCAAGTATTTATGGACAAAATCATGAAATATATCTCTCGTGAATATCTGTGTATCATCATGGAATTGTGACGCTAGATTTTAAATGGGCTGTATTAACAAAGATTCTTTTGCTACCTCCCATTCAAGTTGATGCATTTTTGAAAGATTAATATTCCTCCTATCTCTAAGACAACCTAGAAAACAACCATTCTCCGCATGACCAAATTTAGCCCTGTACTTTATATATATTCTTTTAAATCCGTATATTATATTCTGAGCGTACATACAGTATGACTTGATTTATAAATGTATATTTCTTTTACTTTGATATTTTTAAGTTAAAACAAAAATAAGAAAGTCCCTACACACTTTCTTACCGTAGCTGCACCTCCCAAATCAGTTTTCAGTCAGGGTAATTTGTCGAATTTTTTTAAAGCTATTTTGCTCATCCATCGACCCTAAAATCCCTTTCGCGATAACTTGATTGGTTTGGAAGTTAGAAAATCAGTTTTTTCGCTGCCCTGAAAAATAATAGAAAAACACACGACGACGTTATGCTATTTAATATATATGAAACAATTATATCATAACTTCTATAATTTTTAGATTTCGCGAACAGATTTGGGGTGATGGTTTAACCGATTGACATTTCCGTAATGGGTTTGTTATTAATTTTGCTAAACAGATGTGACTTTATAATCGCTATGAAAAACGAAAATATAAATTTATTTTCCTTTACTTGGTGATATTGCGAAAGAACATAAAATCAACATTAAAAAATTTATAAAAAAAAGTGCTAAGTATACGTAAAAATATAAAATTATAAAGAGTCTTAGTCAGTACTGTTTACAAATCAAACGATTATTGGAATTACAACAGGATGAATAAAATTAAAAACACTCCTTTCAAATATTAAAACAATTTGTGAAACCAAAAATTTTATGAAGTTTTTTGTCCCTCCTGAAAAATAATAAAATATGGACTTAGCAGGTTTGCACACTAAAGGTGCCATTACACGATGTGTATTTACACATGTCATGCCAGTACATTTCGCTTATTTTTATGTTAAGCTAAGCACAGACGGTTGCCAGAAATAGCAATTTCGTCAAATCTGCTAATGTACCGGCAATGTACTGACATGGACAGTGTTGCCATATAATTGATCTCTGCAAATGGTGAAATTTGCAGATGCATAAACTTCGCACATCTGCAAATTAAATGTGTTTGCAATTATCTTACAAAAATTTGAAGGTGGCAACATTTTGCGGTTCAGACGATTATCGGATGTCTGGCAATATTGTTGTTTTCCAATGATTTTTCTGCAAACGTTGCCATACAAAATTTAAAGTGCACACGGTTGTTGGACATTTTCTGCAAATTTTTCGGGCAATATTGTAAGATCTGGCAACCGTCTGTGCGTAGCTTTACTTTTGCTATGAAAACACTAAATATCTATTTATTTTACAAAGAACGGGCCTGCAAATTAACAACAACAACAACAAATATTAATCTTAAAAATATTA
The DNA here is from genome assembly GCA_964034835.1 of Muscina levida. Taxonomy (NCBI): domain Eukaryota; kingdom Metazoa; phylum Arthropoda; class Insecta; order Diptera; family Muscidae; genus Muscina; species Muscina levida. The sequence goes on along the minus strand of OZ035882.1, from coordinate 111,067,621 downwards.
ATTTATTTAATTTAGTACATACTAAGAAGGGGAAAGGAAGTACAATATATATATTATAAATGTAGGAAGTAGGGTAGAGAAATCAATGGGAATACAGTTAAATAAATAAGAATAAACATAAATAAATAATAAAGTGTAAATATAAGGCATCTTTCAGTTCACCGTTTACGTGGACTGCTGGTGAAAACTAAAAATTTGACAAATACCTCTGTTATAAATAGGAAAGACAGATGTTTACACGGATTATTTGTCTCCCATTCTTAGTTGATTAATTTTTGAAATGAGATTTGAGAAAATAGATTTTAGGTATGCCACTATGTATGTTATTTGATCCGAAATTGTGGTGCATTTTTAAAGATGTCAAGATCAGTCATTGTTGTGTATATTATTTACAAATTTAGCACTGATATATTTTGAATAAATCCAAAATTTGAAACGAATATTCAAGTTTCATAAAACATGTTATGTTGAAATTTAGACAAAAATATTTAATTAACATGTAGTTTAATCATATTATTCATATTTTATTCCAAAAATGTATATTTGAAACGGGTTAAGCCATTTTGAAGTGAGATAATCTACTTTAGACAAAAATAAATAAAAAACTCAGTTATTTTGACATTATGTATTTGTATAAAATAAAATAATAGTATCTTTTTAAAATAGTGGCTGCAAATTTTTTCAAACTAAAAAATATTAAAAATAACCTAAAAAGTTTGCGATTTCGAGACAAAAACAGACAGATGTGACAAGTTGTTTGTAGAACTATTCTGTTAGGTGTGAGATTCTTCTTTCCAAAAAAAAAATTGTTAATAAATACAAATTGGGTCAGAACTGAATGAATTATCACCTCATAAGTGAGAAGACCCGAAAATCCGCTCCGGAGAAAATATTTGCACTCCGCTCCACGCTCCATAGCCCAAACAATTAAAATAAATAATTAATTACACTCCAACGAAAAGAAGTTCATTGTCTAATAATTCCTAAAGAGAATGAAAGCCTTAGGTGAATATATCGAAAATCTCGGGAGGACACGTCCTCCTAGATCCACCTTTTTTAAGGTCTGGAGAATTTTATAAATTGAGTTGAAAGTTGAAATATCCTAAAAGACTATGTTTCTTATTCTTTAGAATTCTAAAATCAACAGGTAATTATTTAAGAAAATATTTCAACACCAATCCCAAGTCCCAATCCACACACGGCAACCTTTGTCTCCGAAACTTATCGGATTCTCTTTTGAAGTTGCCTGTAGCATCCACACAGGGAAACTTTAGTCTCCGCAACTCGGGACGTTTGTTATTTTCATGTTTTCTTTCTGTGATATTCTCACATTTTGTTTTGGTTTTATTTTAATTGTTGTATAAATTATATGAGATCTAGAATTTTTATGAATAACTATGGAAATCAAAGACAAGAATAATTATTTTTTTTACTACGAATGAGTATAAAAATAAAATGCTAAAATCAATATGCAGCCAACTTCAGTTAAGAACAGCATTAAAGCGTGTCTCCGTGTACTTGCGACTCAGTATCCCTCTTCTCACTACTTCCCCCCTCTCCCACGAACTCAAGTCTACGGCAAAAAAAGTTACCGTGTGTGGATTTGGCCAAAAAACTGACTATTTTTACACAGTACTTTGAAAAGAGACAAAAAGATTAGTAACAATTGGAGCTAAAGTTTCTAAACAAAATTTTTGTAGAACATTTTTATGTTATAAAGTCACATTTTAAGGTGCCTTTCTGACTATTATCGAACTAATGACGAAAAGGACACGTAAGGAGTCGAGATAGAAATACTGACATGTTCCAAAAATAAGGACAATAAGGAACTTGACTCTTTAGTACCATTTGAAACAATTTTTAGTCCAATAAACTTAAAAATAACAAATGTAGAAAAGAGAAAAAATGGCACACTTATTATTCAAAGTGAGAATAATGAAGAAAGAGACAAAATAAAAACGGCCATACAAAGCGAAATGAGTGATAATTATGAAATTAAGGTACCAAACAAAATAGATATGCAAATTATTATAACGGACATGAATTTTAAAATGGAAGAAAATGAAATACTAGAAAAACTAAAAAAACAGAACGATATATTGGAAAATAGTCAAATGAAAATTGTAAAATTTTTCGAAACTAAAAGATACAACAAGAAAATATTTAATTGCAAAATAATAATTGATAATGAATCATATGCAAAAGTGATAGCAGAAAAGAGACTTAAAGTAGGATGGGACATATGCCGAGTCTTCGATGGCACGACAGTAATGCAATGCTTCAAATGCAAAGGCTACAATCATAAATCATCGGAATGTAGAAACCAGGAAACTTGTTACAAATGTCATGGCAACCATAATAGTAAAGAGTGCAATAAGGAAGTGATAGTTAAATGTATAAATTGTGTCAGAAACAATAAAAGACTTAATTTGGGATTGGACGAAGATCATTTAACCAATGACAGAATATGCCCGGTATACCAAAATAAATTAAGCATGAAAATGCGAATGATGGGTCTTGTGGCCTAACAATCAAAGAAAATAACTGGTATCTACACGAATATACAAGGACTAGTTAATAATTTTAATCAATTGGAGATTATTGCCGGTACGTGCAACCCAGATTTTATAATATTATCTGAAACTCATCTAACGGAAAATATAGAAGAAAGCGAAATACAACTTGAAAACTACGATCATTATACGACATTATCGGAGTCGTCCAGAACAGGCGGTGTAACCATATATTTCAAAAACCAGTGGAATATTAAACAAATATATAAAAAAATTTGCAATACTAAATATTGGATAAGTGCATACATAGCAAAATATAAACAAACACACTTTATAATAATGGCTGTATACAGATCTCCTAGTAGCCAGAAAGCAGAGTTCTGCGAAATTTTCGAGGAAGTGTTGGATGAACTAAGTGAGGAGAACATTGACATATTGATAGCTGGTGATTTTAACATCGATTGGGAAAAAGATTTTTATAAAGGGAAGATTGAACATACATATGCTTAATGATAACGGATTAAAACAAATTGTGACAGAATATACAAGAATAACACAGAATACAAAAACAATAATAGATTACATTATAACGAATAATGAAAATATATCTGTTAAAAACAATTTAAATAATAAAATATCGGACCATGAGTCAATAGACATCACAATAGAATGTGCACAAGATAACAAAGAACAAGTTACCAAAATAGAAAGATTTAAATATAATAAGCCCTTATTTAACAGAAAATTAAGAAATATAATTTTAAATAACACACCCATTGATATAAATAATAAATCATTATTCCTTGATACATGCATTGAAAATACAATAAAAAAATTTACGTATACAAAAGTAAGAAATGAAAAACAGAATTCAAACAAATGGTATAATCGGCAATTACATAAATTAAAACGTGAAAAAATAGTTAAATATCAAGCAGCACTTCTGGATAATACTATAGAATCGTGGAATGCATACAAAACATATCGAAATAAATATAAAGTTAAGATTGAAAACAGCAAAAATGAATACACAAATTATAAAATAAGTAATTCCAAAAACCAAAAAGAAATGTGGAGAGAAATAAAAAACCTAGTAATGAAGAAACCCAAAGATGTGATACAAAATGTGATATTTAACAACATAGAATATAGTGATAATTTAGAAATAGCTGATAATTTTAATAAATACTTTGTAAACAGTATAAAGTCCATTCAAGACTCCATAGAAAATGTGCAATATGTAAACCAAGTACCTGTAATATACAATAAATTTAAATTTCGTGCAATATCAATAATAGAATTAAAAAATATATGTAAGAACATGAAAAATAAACCTGACTACACTAACGTTTCTCCAAAGATAATTATGGATAACTGGAATATAATTGGCAATATATTACTTGAAATAATAAATAGGTCGCTAGAGACAGGAATATTCCCTGAAAGTTGGAAACATACAATGATAATACCGATCAAAAAAATAGCAAACACAAATAAATGTGAAGAATATCGCCCAATTAACACATTAAAAACGTGTGAAAAGATTTTTGAAAAAGTGGTCAAAGAACAACTAGAGCATTATATTGAACAAAATGAGATTCTATCGAAATATCAATCAGGTTTTCGAAAAAAATACACATGTGAAACAGCGGTAAATTATGTTATAAATCGGTGGAAATATGTTGAAAAAATAAAAAAATTTTGGCACTATTTTTAGACTTTAAAAGAGCGTTTGAAACTATAGATCGGGAAATTCTAATAAAAAAAGTACATAACTACGGAATTCAAGGGACTGAATTAAACTGGTTCAAGTCATACCTTACGAATCGGAAACATCAGACCAAAGTTAACAAAGTAATATCAAATACCATAGACAACGATTTCGGAGTGCCTCAAGGATCGATTCTGGGAGCACTATTGTTTATTTTGTATATAAATGATATGCCAAATGTACTGGAAAGGTGTGAAACAATATTATATGCGGATGACACTCTGATTTTTACAGAGGCAGACACGGAACAAAATTGCTACGAAAATTTAAATCATGACATGACAAATATAAATACTTGGCTTAAAATGAATAAATTAAAATTAAACGAAAATAAAACAAAACTAATGGAAATTAATATGGACACTTACATGGATTTCAAAATAAATGACGAAATAATTGAAAAAGTCACGAACATAAAATATTTGGGTTTCTTAATAGATAAAGACTTAAAATTTAAAGAACATATAGAATACATTTGCAAAAAAATTGGCAAAAAAAACTTGGATTCTTTAAACGAATAAGGAAAAAAGTTTCAACAATAACAGCAATAAATATTTACAACACAATTATAAAACCACACTTTGAATATGGATCAACTATTTTATACACGTGCTGCACAAAACTACAAATTGAAAGACTACAAAAACTTCAAAATAAGGGCATGAGATCGATTTTAAAATGTAATCGTTACACGTCTACAATTTACATGCTCAATGCTTTAAAATGGCTAAATGTATCTCAAAGACTTAAAGTTAATACTCTTCTATTTATACAAAAGCTTAAAAATGGAAATAGTGCAGAATACCTAATAAGGCAACTTCACTATGTCGGGGAAGTGCAACCATATAACCTCAGAAATTCAGAAGATTTCAGACTACAAAGGGCGGACACAAGAGCTATGCAGAAGTCATTATTTTATAAAGGGCTACTACTTTACAACGATTTGAATGGTGATATAAAAAATGAAAGAAATTTTAATAATTTTAAAAGAAAAATTGTATTATTTGTTAGAAGTAATGAAAACTGAATTTTGTAAAAAATTTGATATTTTAAAATGGAGTATTTTTTGTAATCGAAAAAGTATTTAAAAATACTACTTAATAAATCATAATAATAATTCAAACCGAAACTTCACCAGGCCAATGGAGTCAGGTCTATAGGAGATCTGTCCTCCCGAAGTTTGAATATATTCACATAACGTTTTCATTCTTTAAAGGAATCATTCACCCCAAATGATTGCTGTCTGAAAAGTAAATCGGGTTTCGGTTTCTTATATAACGTTTGAAACCGGATGATTTTCGCATAAATTTCGAGCTATTCTAAACGAATTGACGAGTTTGCATTTAGAAACGATATTGAATTTCAAATCGAGGGATATGTATTTATACTTATATGTCTTGTACAGTAGAACACAGGCGTCAGGATCCATAATATCGCTTTTGATACATTTTAGAGTATTTCAACTTCTTACATTATCATATTAAACAACCCCTATTATTGGACATTCTTTTGATTTTAGTTAAACCATTAATGGCCAATTTTTAGGTTATAGTTAGTAGTTATAGTTGTTGTGAAACATTATTTTCATTCTTTCAGAAAATAATTAACAGCTAGTAAGCCACTCTATTTCCGTTGGTTAAACTATTGTTAAGTACACTTACTTAAAAAAAAAAAACTTAATTTCCCTTTGCACCCCATGAATGAGGTATGGGATAGCTTCTCGCGTTGTTGTGAATTAACACGCTTTCTATTTTTAGATTCACAACTAACGGCACCTACTTATTTATCGACGAATGCGAACGTCACTGTTTTGAGAAGCTCTTACTAGACACAACGATTGAATCGACGCTTAATACTGCGAAGTTGCTGTCAAACAACATTCGAGGGGAGCCGACAATGAAAGAAAATTTTATTTATTTTTTCTTTTAAGATGACTGGAGCCAGGTTTGAACCTGCTATCTCCCGCATGGTAGTCGCGTGTTCTAACCACTATGCCACGGCCGGTCCGGTTGTTAAGTACACATCTTATATTAATTGATCAAATCAAATTTCATGATTTGATTTTGTGAAACATAAAATAGTCTGTATGTAGCTATATGGGTATTTCCAGCGGAAAGACGGACGATTTCATACTAAACAATTGCTATATTTTTTACGCTTATCTCAAGATTTTGGGGCTTTTGGGAAATTTGAAAAACAGATTCTTGTAGTGCTCAGCAGCACCTACCAGAAAAATAGTACAATTTCCCAGGAATTGTTTTCTTTGTCGCTCTGTGTTACAAACTAAAAAATTGGGCATAAGTCGAAAATTGGGTTGGAAAGGGTTTAAAACCGCTCCGCTTTCTTAAAAATATTTCCGCTCTACACTCCGGCAAGTCATGGCCGCTCCACTCCGCTTCGTATCCCTGGGTTCCACCATGCTCAATTGGTTTAGTTTGTCGGTTACTAAATATGTTTTGTTGTTAATTTTGATGTTATTTACTTTTCTCGTTTATCTTTATTTTTCTTATTTTTAAATAAAGCTTTATGTACAAATTTATTACAGTAGATTTTCTATTCCCTGCCTGGTGATGCCTTGATGCATTCACTGCAACTTTAACACAAAAATCCTCGCGCACAGTGCTATAAAAGTATTTACATTATTATTTCATATTTTTTTCTAGCTAATTTCCTAGCTCCACTTTTGTCGTTACCGTCATTAGCGGTGTATGCGGTCAAATTACTCAGAAGTAGTTAGCTGGCTTCAAAACGACAGCTTAAATGTTAATAAGTGAAATATGTCACTTTTTTATTTTTTTCTAACAGTTTCCTATTACTCCTAGTATTTACAAATTACAAAAACAATGCTTGTTTTTTGGTTGACATAAAACACATGCAAATTAATCAAATGAACAGTGGATCCACATTGAGATGGTTACGAAACTCGGAAAGATAACGACAGTAATAGAATTGTGGTTTAAATTTTGCTAACTTTGGTATTTGAAAAAAACGCGTAGTAACGAGTATTCGAGTACTGCAATTACTAGTACTTTATCTGTTCTAACATTGGTTTTTCTCAGCTGACATTGCTATCGGTTACTTGCTATCGATGTATCGGTTATTAGATAAAATATATTTGTCCCGAACTCGAAATGAATTTAGTGCTGAGCGTTCCGTCGACCGATTGATTTATGTGTTCATTTTTGTTTGCGTCGGCCAACTAAATTACAAGAAACGGACAAATAAAATTTACATTAGCATAAGTAGTGACATTGTAGTTCTTACACAACAAAATTGGTACTCTCGTTTTAGTGAAAAATATTAATCAATATATAAAAATACTGTCATAAGTCTCTTAAACTATCGCTATTAGAGAAATTGCTAGTAAATAGCAAAGAAGAAAGAAAATACCAAATACCAAGTGTTATCTGTCTTACCGTTGAACAAGTAAAACACAAATAAAGTGTGTTGGCGTAGAATGGAGGACAAGTGAAACAGAAAGAACCAACCAATAAGTTTCCATCGATATACAATTTTGATAAACACCACGGAAAAACAACAAAATCTATTTTTATATTAAACACATTTGTGTGCGTGATATTCTTCGGCTATGTTCTAATTACTGTTAAATACTGGAAGAAAAAAATAACTTATTAGTTGTTTTTGTTTTCTTCATCTAATGGCCGCCGAGTGCCTTGACACTTGATATACACCATAGTGCATTTTAAAAAGGAACGAGTGCATCCCTGCAGTGTGTGAAAGCAGTAGATGCCAGTGTATGCGTGTGTATGAAGGTGGGAGCGCGTGTGTGTGTGTGTGTGGAGCCTATAGAGAATTGAATAAACGTTATTGCGCCGATAAATACAAAAACAACAACAGCTAGGCGCATATAGAAATGATGAAGGCGAGGTAAGTAAGAGGAGATTGCATTTCAAATTGTTCATTTCTTATTTGTTTAGTACGATGGGTACCATTTGGTTGATTGAAGAACAAATTGTAGGCACGTTTGTGGCTTACGCATTCCATCCAATGGGGGTGTATTGTTATTGATGTGGCCGTTGGCATCAATCAAGACGCTAGATGAAATCTACCGAACTGTAATATCATGTACACAAGTAAATGGCTGGCACCAACAACAAAACTCGTTTTCGTCTCACGTTCTCTGCACTTTCCGTCCATCGTGCATGTGTATTTGGATAATAGCGTTTAGCCTAATGTTTGTTGTTTCTTCCAATTTTTGCTTTTCGTTTTCCAAGAAAACCTCTTACTGAATCTCAAATCAGCTTATTTATTTTTTGCTTCATCTTATTTGTGCGTACTACTCGCCTGACCTCAGTCGCCGCAAGTTCGTGCTTAATTTTTAATACCTTCGGAGCGTGAGATAAAGAAAGATAAGAGACCAACCCGTCCGTCCCTCCTATTCGCTGTCATTTATCGCCGATGTCACCTCGATGGAGACAATTTTAAAAGCATTTTAAGTGCTTTTATGCATTAAGATAGAAAAATGTTAACGTTATTGTTTTTGTTTTGTTATTTTGTTTTGATTGGAACTAACTGGTCGTCTTGTGTGAAGGATGGAAAGGGGTAGAGAGCGCGGGCACAAAAACACGAAGCCGATATCAAAACAAACCTAAAAAGGCAAAAGCAACATATCGTCTGTGGTCGTAAAAGAATAGATTTCTGCGAATTTTTTCGTTGTTATTTAAATTTATTAATTATAAAATTATTTATGTTTGGTCTTGTGTACGTCATTGTACATATTATTGCTTTTGACCATTAAAATTTGTTTTAATCTATATCTGCTCTGTATAAACATAGGTTCATACGTACATATGTATATAAATAATTCATTGCTTTGAGACTTTCCAATTCTTAGAATTTTTTGAAAATATTTATTGTTGGCAGTTGCCAAATGCCTTTCTATGTATCATTATCAATTTAAGTGCACACGTTTATTTAGCCGGAATTTTTGGAGCACCTACAAGGTTATAACAGGTGACACTTGTTGGTTTATCCCATTTCTTTAGATCATCATCCGATGTTTTCTTTTCTTTTTACACGACTTTTCAGTAAGAGGGACATCCTTATGCTTAGATAACAATTTCCGGGGCAAGTGTAGTTTTAGGCATTATAAATTCTTGGGCTGATTTATGTCCATCGTCAACCATCTCATCGTCATTGTCCTCAAACATTTTTCTTTGATATTTTCACGAATAGTGTTGGTTATATGCACATAATATATTTAACACTCTTTAAGGCCATGATATAGGTCTGTACAGTATAAACTGGATGGTCCGGATCCCGCCAATCTGGATAACTCGTTCATCCGGACTGCGTTTTCCTACACATTGTGTATTCTTTAATCTGCATTAATTGCAACTCAATAATTCATCATTGTAATGGTATTCATGCGTTGCCTTTCTTGGCTAACTGAGCCAAGATGATTAGCGGACAAATACACTGGATAGACAGTTCTCGGTGTGTAGTGTGATCTGGTTAATACCAGATTGTACGTGTCCAAAACCAATACACAAACGATATTCATTGTAAGCCTACGGCATCTGAAGATCCATTAAGGAAGCCATGTTCTGGAAAAAAATCGGTTTGAAAACAGAGAAAAATCGGTAAAAATTTATTTAAAAGTATTACCTTTTTACCGATTTTGCTCTTTTTTCAAACCGAATTGTATTCCAGAACATGGGTGATAATCTGTTTTAGCTGCGCTTTAGTGCTGTACAAAAAAAAAAAAAATTCCCCTTTCCACCCCATGAATGAGGTATGGGATAGCTTCTCGCGTTGTTGTGAATTAACACGCTTTCTATTTTTAGATTCACAACTAACGGCAACTACTTGTTTATCGACGAATGCGAACGTCACTGTTTGGGAAGCTCTAACTTGACATGCCGATTGACTCGACACTAATACTGCGAAGTCGCTGTCGACAAAATTCGAGGGGAGCCGACAATGGAAGAAATTTTTTTTCTTTTTAAGATGACTGGAGCCAGGAGTTGAACCTGTGATCTCCCGCATGGTAGTCGCGTGCTCTAACCACTATGCCACGGCCGGTCCCTTAGTGCTGTACAACCTATTCAAAAATTTTCTTAATAAAATATTGCGCAGTGCAGGACTTTTTATTACTTATTGCATATGAAGTATTTATAGATATCCTTAAAAATATGCTAACCACATTAGTCATACCGTTACCATTTGTTTTTCACCATCAGCAAATGTTATGTCCATTGTCAAATTCTCTACCTATGTTACCTGTACAACACACATTGCGGCTGTTGTGTACTCGTATTTACCTTTCTGCGGCATCATGTTAAGAAGAAATGGTTTTTGTGTTAAAAACCTTATCTAAGCCAACAATTGCACAGCGATAAGTTTGAAGGTAGACGAATTTCGTAGCACTAAATCCTGTTGGAAAAGGAAAGATTTTTCCATTTTTATTAATTGGTTCTAGATATGCTCGAGAGGGTTCTGTATTCATTACTACCTGCAAACCGTCACGCCTGGGCATTTCTAATTGACTAATTTCTTTACTTCCGTTTAAATCCTCACGCACAAGCAACACAAACAAACACATACATACATCATTTTATAATGGTCTCAGCAAATTTTCCTCGGCTCACTAAAACATATAAAACGCGCATTGCAAACAATTTAGAGATTGGCTCTAGCAATGAAATGGTTAATGTCCCATCTTTCGCTAACTACTTATGACTTGAAATTTCCTGATTCAAATTATTTGGGAACTATGAATGTCGCAGCAGGAAACATACACCCGAAAATCAGTTAACAATGGAATAGTTTACTATTTGGTCTGTACATTTAAGTTCGTAAATATTGGATTCAATAGTATTGACGATGATAATGTAACGCACTAGTCCTTACTAGCTAAAAATTACAATAACAAGTTCATGTCAAGTCAATTTTTTTTAAGCAAGGCACGACATATTGTATCGACGTGTTTAGTCGACATTTGTAAAAATAAGAATAACACTTGGTTAATATTTGAAAGTCGTTGAGTGCATCAATTGCGTAATAAAAAAATCAGAATTAGTTAAGTAATAAAACAGAATTGTACTAATCTTTTTTATTATTACAAACAGTTTTCTATTTAGTAAATATAAAAGAGGTATTCGATATGTGTGGTGTCACAGGATATTTGGCCAAGATTGAGTGGAAGACGGACCAAATCACTATTGAAACTAGATAGAAAGTCCGTCAGGCGACAAATCGGAATAATTACAGGACACTGTGACGTTAGATCATTTACATTCAACTGGGAGTCAATACAGGAGGACTATTGTAGACTTTGTAACATTGAGGAGAGAATCGAGAACATTGAGCAAAAGAAGGAAGCAATTCCTCGGGAAATGGTTCTTTGATAGTCTTAATGAATTGTCGTCATGCTACATGCAGATTCTGGTTGTTGTTGTTGTTGTAGCAGCATATGTGTCTGTTTGTTTATCCTGCGACGTTGTTTTCCGCTGCACTTGTATCCAGGCCAAGGAAGGAAGCTACTTCCACTGGGTGGGTCCAAAGAGACCTGGGAACAAGGAGAGTTGGATTGGCTGGGCAGTTAAAGAGGTGTAGCGTGTCGTGTGGTCCTTGGTTGCAGGCTGGGCAGACGTTCGACGTATTGCCGTCAATTCTTGCCCAATATGAATTGAGGCGGCTACACCATCCGGATCTTAGTTGGGCCAAAACAACTCTCGTCTGCCGCGGTAAAACCTCTTCTTCCGAGGCCACTGATGGAGGGTGATCTCCGAGCACGACATTCACTCTATAGTTGTTTACTGCTTCCAAGACTTCGTCTGAGTGAATGTCTGCTAATCCTGCTTGATATGCGCTTTGATCTAGAGGCTCTCTCTTGTAGCGCTGGATCTCACGCTCTAGATCATGAAGGTCTTTCCTGACCTGCCTGGGGGGAGGGAGCCTATCCATAAGGTGGTGGTTGGGATGGCTGGTCCGATAACAACCAAGCAAGTACTGCTTCGACAAAAGGAAATTATGTCGTCGCACGGGAATGACCTTCGTCTCCTCATGTAGGTGATCCACAGATGACATGAGGAGGCACCCTGTCGCAGTTCTCAGGGCGGCATTTTGGCATATCTGCAGGTTCTTCCACTGCGTCTCGCTCACGTTCGGTGACCACACTGGAGCTGCGTAGTTCACCACAGACCGACCTATCGCTTTGTAAGAGGTCAACAAGGTTTCTTTGTCGGTTCCCCAAGAGCTGCCAGCAAGCGACTTGAGGACCTTGTTCCTACTTCTCATCTTATTGCAGATAGCTGTGGCGTGCGCGTTGAAACTGAGCAGACTATCAAATGTGACACCAAGGACCTTGGGGTGGTTGGTGGTCGGAATTGTTGTGCCATCGACTATCACATTGAGCTGCTCCTTCACTTGCGCTGTCCATGCGGTGAACAGTGTGGCCGATGATTTGGTGGCGGAAATTTTCATCCTTCTCGCAGCGAAGAAATTGGCAATATCAGCGAGGTAGGCATTCAACCTTCCACAAATGTCATCAGTCGAGGGGCCCGACGCCAATATCGTACAATCATCGGCATACGATACTATATTTACGCCGTCAGGTGGTGGTGGAATTGCAGAAAGGTAGAGGTTAAACAGTGCCGGAGATATCACCCCACCTTGGGGAACTCCCTGTTTCACTCTACGGGGCTTGGACTTTCTATTTCTGAATTCCACGTATGACTGGCGTCCACACATGTAGTTCACGATCCAATGTTTCAAATAGTTCGGGAGGGACGTGTTGGCGATGTCCTCGAAGAGCGTGGCGTGATTTACTGTATCGAAGGCCTTCGATAAATCAAGCGCCACGAGGACCGTCCTGTCACTGGGCTTATTCTGGTTGAGACCGCGACTTATTTGTGTGGTGATGGCGTGTAAAGCAGTGGTAGTGCTGTGCTGCTTACGGAATCCATGCTGATGATCGGCAATTGGGAAATGTCCTGTCAGGCTCGGGAGGATTAGCGCTTCAAGTGTCTTGGCTACTGGCGAGAGGAGAGAGATGGGCCTGTATGATTCTCCTTTGCTCGCGTCTTTGCCAGGTTTCAGTAGCGGGACCACTCTACCCATTTTCCAGGCCTCGGGTACTACCAGAGTGGTCAGGGACAGATTGAGGACATAAGACAAATATTCGACTCCCGGTATGTCCAATTGTTTCAACATCAACATGGATATTCCGTCGGGGCCTAGCGCTTTTGATGCCTTTGCGCTGTGGATGACATCTGCGACTTCTCCAACTGTAAATTGTGGTGGTGCTTCTTCGACTCGGAGAGCATGAATACGTCGCATTACTCTCCTTTTCGCCATGTCACTCTCGGGGTGCTCAACAAATTGACGGTTAAAGTAACACGCGCACCTCTTTGGGTCTGTCACAGTGGTGGCACCAAATGTGATGGCCGTTCGGTCTTCTCTCCTTCTTGGATTCGAGAGTGACTTAACCGTTGCCCACAATTTACTGATACCGGAACTTAAATTGCAGTTCTTCAAGTGCTCTAGCCAAAGGTTCCGCTTATATTCGTCGACCATCTTACTAATTTCTAGGTTCAGTTCACTGAGTCTAGGATCAGCAGGGTTGGCCGTACGAATTCCATCACGCTCGTCTGCGAGTCCCGCTGCCACTGCTGGGAAGTTAGGTCGTATCTCGGGTATTCGACCAGCAGGGATAAAGCGAGCGGCCGCTGCGCGTATGATGTTTCGGAAATTTTTCTCAGCAACCCGAACATCTGAGGGTATGGGTAGAGCACTGAAGCTGTGGTTGGTGAATTCTCTGAACCCGTTCCAGTCCGCTTTCTTATAGTTCAAGAAAGTACGGCGTTCAGAGATGATGTAATCGGCTGGTCTATCAATGGAGAGGATTATGGGGAGATGGTCTGATCCAAGTGCAATGACGGGCTGCCAGGTAACGTCATTGATCAGACCCGGCGAAACTATGGTGATGTCTGGCGAGCTGCTGCAATCACCCATAATCCGTGTGGGGGTATCCTCATTCGCTGTGCAAAACGTTGAGTCATCGATTTGCTCGGCCAAAGCTGTTCCTCTATGGTCATTGGCTAGGAGAGAATGCCAGAGTTCATGGTGTGCATTAAAATCTCCTAGGACCACGCGGTTATTGCCCTGGAGCAATGGGCTGATGTCAGGCATATAACGCGGAGGACAGCTGCCAATCGGCGGTATATATACGTTGTACAGCTCTATCTCGGCAGTCCCGGACTCAACTGCTACCCCCATACATTCAATGTATGGGTCTCTAGAGTCAATCTCAGGCGAGATAGGTCTGTACTGCACAGAATGGTGCAATAGGAAGGCCAATCCCCCACCTCCATTTCTGGTGCGATCCTTTCGAAGCACGTTGTAACCTTGACAACTGTGCAAGCTGCAGGTGTCGGTCAGCTTAGTTTCCTGGATCGCGGCGACCTTGATGTTTCTCCGATTCATGAAATCCACTATCTCGCTGATTTTGCCACGGAGACCATTGCAGTTGAATTGCAAAAAGGTTGCACGATCAGGGGTTGGTACAGCAATATGTGGTGTTAATTGAGGTGTTGGTTGCTGTATGAGCTGGTATTGCTGTGAGGGAGATTGCGGTGGTGTCCCGTAGATCGAAGAGGTAGACGACGTAGACGACGAGGGCGACGACGAAGACGACTGCGAGTCTTGGGACAGACTGAGGGATACGGAGGCACAGCAAGCAGCAACGTAATCCTGGCAATACTCCCTTAGGTGGCTGAGGCCAGAGCAACCCCTGAAGTGCACCCACTCCATGCATCGGTTACACCTTACTGATGTTGAACGGTGATGGAGGAGGTTTCTGCAGACGGAGCAGAAATATTGTGTAGGTCCGGGGTTTTGTTCAGTCCCGGCACGGACCAACAAAATGCGGAGCAGACACTCCGGGATGTGCCTCTCCCAAGGCAAAAAGATAAACAAACATATAAGGACACATAGTACTGAGGTGGCAGCCCCTGGCCGAAGAATTGCTGCTTCGGGTCAATCCGGTACAAAGAACCGGCTGCCGTGGGATTCTGGTGAAGTTCACTGATGGTTTGAGCTGGTTTAAGGACTGAGGACCATAGTGTCCCCAAGTAATCTTACTACTTGGTGTATAACATTGAAGGAGAGAACACATCGGGATTATTTTAACACTTCTTAACACTTCCCCTGTACTGTCCTTGTAAACTTTTTACTTATTTTGTACTACACTCTTTTGTTCATATTTCCTTTTCATAAATCAGGACAATCGCAATAGATGATGTAATGACATAGTCTATACTAGAACTTTTACTGAAAAGTTGCTGCCGCAAAGAAAACTAGATTAGGAATAATTTTTTATAAAATTATTTACAAAAAAAAAAACAAAAAAAATATTTGTGAAATTAGGGAATACACCCATACCTCGATATACGGCCTAGATACGTTCCCAAAATGTTGGCCGTAAAGCGAAACGCCGTAAAGCGAGGTAATAAATTTCATACCTTCTTTCATTACATACATACCTACTTATTATTACTAAAAACGGAAAAATGTGCAAGAAAACAACGTCTACTTACGATCAGCACAAATGCTTTTGTTAGTCTCTCACTTTTCGTAGAAAACGGTAAATCCCTTATTTGTTTTTAGCCGTATAGCGAGGTAATGTGCGCCGTAAAGTGAAGGGGCCGTAAAAAGAGGGGCCGTATAAAGAGGTATGAGTGTACATATTATACATTTTATCTGCAAAATATTGTTTATCCCAAATGTTACATTAGAACCTCAATGAAATCAAATCAAATCAATTATTGTTGTAACAAAAATGCTGTAATAAGAGTTTATTTGCATCATCACTACTTAAGTTATTTAAAATTCAAAGAGGTGAGCAGATCATTAATAGAATTTAGCTGTCCGTTTAATTATAAGGGAAACTAAAATAAGCTTTGGACATTTTAATTTTACAAAATTTAAGTTTTTCTCTTTACTAATACAATTTAAAAAAAAAATTGTTGTTAACTTTTGTTTTTTCATTTCATTTCATTTCATTTCATTTCACTTTTGGTCACGGTGGGCCATCTGCACCAAAATTCCTTCTCTTACCTTGTCAATCGTTATTATAACATTTTTAAAAAATCGCACGCACAATTTATTTTTTTTGTGAAAACGAGGAATTCTGGCTCGGTTCTATTTTATTTGCTAATATTTTAGGACCATTCAGTTCAGTTGTTTTATCCTTTTTATTAAATAAAGAGATTTTTACGTTTTACAAGAAAAGTTAAAGAAGTACAAAAAATAGGTTTTTTTTATTGTTTTTCTTTTAATTGAAATGTACGACTGTCGCATATGTGGGAATTACTTATATTTTTATTTAAACTTTAAATGGGACGATATGACTTTCATACTTAGACGACAATTGAAATAATAACTTTCGTAAGCACTACTTGTGTATACGGAGAGTATTGCATGACATATTGTAACATATTGATAAATGTGATCTACTGTGACATGATGGTAAGAACACGCGATCATCATTGAGCGGATGTCTCTTCGCATCACTTCGCATCATTTTATTTATTGTTGTTGTTTTTGTAACTGCTAAAAATATACTACTTTTATCCGGGGGTCCTGCGTTGATTTTCAAGCCTAGAAATTGTGCAACTTCTACTTGATTAGTCCATTAATCCATTTTGTTAAGTGAAGTAAGTTGGAGACATGATTAACATGTATTAGTGACGGTAGTTTGTATGCGGGACAGCCGTTGAGCCTGTTGCTCCATACCGATACGCCAGAGCAACTATTGATTTCCGCGGCATGTTTTTCTCTATTACTGCTGTAGATGGTAGGCGACCTTCAAATAAGACTTTCATGCGGTAACCTGAAACAACAGTATGGCGTCTCTTTGAATGTCGTTCAAAGCTGCTGTAACAGCTGGATGAAGTAGCCGGGGTGATAATTCTTTATGCCGATTAACTGGCACTCGATTGGGAATTTAATCCGTTTATTATTTTTAAATGTTGATGATCAATTATTCCCTTTTTCTTGGTCTATGTGTAATCTCGCAGTTCTGTAGTTTTTAGTGGAAGCATATATGGTGTGTTTCGTTGACTGGAGAACTCGAAAAGTATTTGAAAAGTAATTTTTCATCGATGTTGATTTGACCAGCGCCCCGTCTAGGAATCGAATCTGGCTAATTCTAATTGCCTGTCTACGTCTCTTACATCGAGCTATCGTTGCTGAAGGTAACGCTGGTGATAATTTCAGGTTACATCCATAGATGAAAATGCGTATTTCTCCGAAATTACCATTCACTATTTTGTATAGATGGATGGAAATGTGTGGTTTGGCTAGCTTTGTCGAAGGCCTTCGACGAGTCAAGCGCCCCTAGTATTGCACTTTCACAACCGAACTGCTGATTGAAGTGGTTGAGTGTTTATGGCGGTTAATGCTATGGTGGTACTGTGCATTTTTCGGGATCCATGTTTGTGACGAGCATCTGTTAGGTGGCTTGAGAGCTGGGGATGGGGGAGTGCCTCCTGAGTCTTCACGACTAGTGCCAGGAGGGAAATCGGTCTGAAGAATTGTTCATTGGCTGCGTTCTTCCCTGGATTAAGTATCGGGATGACCCTATCCTTTGAAACCCATTTGCCAAGTTGGAAAAAGACCGAACTGAATTCTTTTGGTTGATGTAGTTTCCAAATGTGTTGCGCCCAACATTTACGGCATTATCATGCTTACGAAAAGAAGTTTTTTCTGTCATATCCACAAATTTCCGACCTTCATTAAGGTACCTGCTAGATCAACGTCATTACACAATGTTGTGTTCCTCATTATTAAATTAAAGGTGTCCAAAATTCCATAATGTAGCTGACCTGTTATGAGCTGTGTATGTGTTCCAGCTATCGTAAAGTTTTTTTTAGCTTCATATCAATTGTAACTTGTTTTTTTTTTCAATTGCAGATCCTCATTATGGCTGCAGTTATTGTTCCTTTTGATCTACACTATGCAATACATCAGTTGTGTTCTACACAACTCTCCCGGAGGTGAGTACAAATTCCATATTACGACTGTTTATGCTAATGCGCAATAGCGCGATAACTACGCCGGGTGTTGATGTTTTTTTTATATCGAGACTTTGGCCATTGTATATGTGCAAAAAAAAATTTTTTATCAGATTTGTTTGTTTTCACATTTTCACACCTTGGTGTGTGCCCCGATAAAGTGCAAACAATCATACACCACGGATTCTTAACATTCCAAAAACATGCCCTAAACAAACTCTCAGCTTGCGGTTTAGTCATAACTAAATATTTACTTAGCTTCCCAGCAAATGTGCCTGAGTACTAGTTTTTTTTTATCTATTTCATTAGAAACGCAGCCACCACGAGTAGAGATAAAAATCAATAGCAGTGCGAACATAACATGTCAGATGAATCTAACGAAATTTGGCGGCAATGTCACCAGTTCTTCATTATATTTTGTGGAAGAAGACACGGAAACGAGAGTACCAAAAAGTGAAATAGAGGTGAGTTACTGGTTATATTGTATGCAGTGCATACTATGCACATATTTCTGTGGTATCTAGATGTTATTACATATTTTATATTTGTATTTATTATATTTGTTATATTGTAAAGTGTAGTTAAAACTCGATAATCCGACAAATTATTTAAAGTTCCCAATCCGGATTATCGGATTTTTATATTTTTTTTATTGAAAGAGAGTTTAAATGTTTTGCTCATTACCAAGTATATATTTATTGAAATATAAAATAGTTCATTGCAAAAGTACAAAAAAACATTAATTTTAGCTGGTATTATACTGAACTGGAACACAGGTACAACTATTTCAACACCATAAACAGTTCACAGCACACATTCTAACTGTATTTTGCAAGACAACACATGATTTAAAAAAGAAAAATAAGGAGGCTACAAATTACAAGCTTATAAGCTTGTAATGAAATGAAACATACTTTTTATCCGCATTATAGAGTTGCAATTAATTCGGATTGTAGAATACGCATTATATAGGGAAACTTAGTCCGGACTACCGAGTAATCTGATTTAGCTGAATCGGACTAGTAAGTTATTACCGTTTATACTTGATCAGTCAATTCAAACAAAAATTATAAGATATTGTAAATTTACGGTCTTATTCATCAAAAGGTATATAAATTATTTTGAAGCAAATTTCGGAAAAAACATAAACGATTTAATTAAATCTCTGCCAATTCCATTAATATAAGAAATATAGTTATTACAAACAAAAGAATCTGAATACAATAGGGCGAAAATATTTTTTTTGAATTATGTTTATTTGATCTGTTAGAAATTACCATATGTTGTTAATACTAAAGCTTTTTAGTCCGTTTTTTTTTAATATGAGTAAAACTACTTCCTTATAGCCCTGCACAAAACAATTGCTTTGGATAGCATTATACGTATATGAACCCGTTCTGTCTTTTATTTAAATTTGCTTGAAAAACTTTCAAATGCAATTGTCATTATATTACCCCTAGTCTTTAAAACGCTATAAACCCTAGCATAAAACTAGCAGACTTGCCAACAATCCTTTTTCGACTCTTTATTTAAAAAAAATTCATTTCATAGACTTATCTGTATTCTATTTGGAATTTCTAGTTTTTTCGCTGGTCCTATGTATAATAACCTTTGGTATACATATGTATATGTAATTTTTATATTGATTAAATAATAATGTCTCTTCTGACTAAGTTACTTTTACTGTTTGCACTGTTCACATATAATTTAAATTACATTTTCTAGATTTTAGACGAATCAACAATTGTTTTTATGTTACGTAATGCAACTGAACAAGATCGTAACTATGTTTGCAAATGTGGCACCAAATGTGGTATTGGCATCACGCACGTCTCAGTTGGTAAGTTCTTACACGGGTTTGTCCTAAAAATGGCATATGCATACTATTATGTATACATATTTGTAATGATTAATTGTGTCATCCATTTATTAACCATGACATTTTATCACTATAGCCATTAATATAGTCCTCAACTCATTGCTAATGTATATGTTAACAATCCTTATACTATTCAGGTACCGCACCCTTAGATGTGACGGACTTCAAATGCCGCGGATACGATTACACGTACATGGTGTGCAATTTTAGTATACCCCACAACGTGATACTGACACAGTACAGCCTAAGTTATACAGCACAATCGGCGGTAAGTTGACTAGAACCACATAGTTTTGTTTTATGTGTGGAAAGGATAGCTGTTATACCGGTAGTTTAGAAGAATGAATAATTCTGGCATGTTATATTATAAATTCTATTAATAAGTTTGCACCTCAGACACATTTACACTAGTAGTTATATGTGTATTTCCGATTATTAACTGTTTCGACATGAATACTTATTTAGAACTAATACCTCTTGTTACAATTAATCAAATGTTTATACACGTTTTGTTGAAACTATAATTTATACTTTTCTCTCTGGCACTTAGATACACAATCAAATGAATACTACTACAAATAATAGATCATTTACAATGCACTATGTTTATATAAAACACCAGAGCATTTGTTTATTGCGTCTTATATATGTGTATACTTGCACTTGTGAGAGGGTCATATGGTAACTTAAAAAAAACTATCTAAATCAGAAAACATGAGTTTTTTATGATTTTATAAAAAAAAACTCGCTGTAATCACTATCTGTTAAATTGGTAAATAGCTGGTACTTGATATCTTTGCCCATTTTGTATTTAACTCTGGTATATAGTCATGGTTTTGAGTATAACGTTTCTAACATCATTTTATGTATTTGTAAGAAACGATGAAAACACAAAAGCGAAAATTGTTACTATTCATTTGACAGAACTTTTTGTTTTTAAATAATCCGATAGTCAGTTATATAATGTTTAAATTTGAAAGCATCTATCGAGGTGACCGCCACCGTTAAATGCATTTAATGCATTTTTTAATGAATTTAAAATGAAAGCTGTCTGTTATTAAAACAGTAATGACTTTATTTGTCACATCAATTATTTCCAATTGCATTTTTATTTTCGGATTTAATTATAATTATTATAACAACACCCTTTAGAAAAATATGTAAAAGGGCTTACGCTTGACATGTTATAAGAATGCATTCCATCTTTATGTTGAATAAGTATAGGTTTGACAACGAGTGGTCTTCATTCATATTGCCTAGGTTACGAAGTTTTTCGGGTATTTATTTATTCTCTTCGTTAATATTATATCCAGTGTTGCTTATTGTAATAAATAAACAGATCTCTTTAGATCTTTTACAAAAAATCCAAACGCTTTGTTTTCGTTGTGTCACACGGCAACCATAATTACAACAAAAAACTTGTGTGAGAGATAAAAATTTCATTTAGTAGCTTGTTAGCTTCTAACTTTGTAGGAGGCAGACCACTTGTCTAAGAGGAAGATATATGTACTAGCGTTTTCTTAGAACTATCAAAATAATATTAATGACGAATTACAACGTCGGTTAGCACATATTGGCGTTTACTAAATAGATTTTGATTTTATTATTATTATAATTTAAATAAAAGTTTTGGAAACTAAATAACATATTAATCGTTTTTTTGATTTTTTCCTTCTTTTGCATATTTTGGGACTCTTGTGCATGATTTTCCTTCTTTCGCTGTAACTAACAACAATTCGTCAACTTTGTATCTACAATTGCAACTAACACACCAACCTAATCCTATTTATTTCCTATCCACCATTTTGCTTATATTTTCCCTTATCCCAATTGGATTCTCTACTACTAACAACAACGTTATTTGAAAAATCACAACTAACTGCCATCATAAATAATACATTGCACTCGGTTCGAAATTTGTGTTATATTTATTTATCAATCAATGAACTGTGAAAAAAATAACGCATCTACCGCGTTGTGGCGAACGTGTTGAACGAATGCATGTATTGCATTTGGGGTTGTGGTTTTTCTTCCACGTGCATGTATTCCACTGGCTTGTGCACTTTGCAATCTTAATACACTTCCACGTAAATACGCACACTCGTAGTTATATCGCACGTATGTTGAGGACAGAAGCGGCAAACGTCTATACCGTACAATTTATTCACAGAATTATATACAAATATGTCAACTGGAGATACAACAGAATCAGGCCATCTGCAACTTGACCTTGGACCAAAACAATTATCGCGCAACATATGAGTTCTTTAACTTTACGTTGACGGGCCGGAATGAAGTTGGTCTCAACGTGCAAAGTTTCTGGATCAACAACTATGAAAGTGGTAAGTTAATATGTTATCTCACCATGTGGCTTTTGCTAAGACTTGAGGTATTATGTATTAGTGGGTAACTTCTGAACTTTTTTGCAACAAATTGCCAATTTTTTGTTTAGAAATTATTCTGAATAAAATTTGTAGAGCTCAATGAAATATATGAGTTCCGATGCTTTAGAAGGTGTTCAGAATAATATTATTATATATACAATTTGTTTAAACTTTATTCATAGAATATGAAATCTGCTCCTTGGGAGCCTAACAATAAGTAAGAAAGCCTGTAATGAAGGAACATTTACAATGCCAGACTTTGTTGAAGTTTTAAACAACATCCAGCAATATTGCATGGCAAAACCGTAATTTTCAAACTTTTTCAGATGTTAATACTCAATTGGCTAACTTGACATTTATTTTGTAAGCTTCAGTTGAATAATTCTTTTAAACATTTTTGATAGACATGTTAAAGGCTAATGAGTCCATAAGAAAATGGGATCGTTTATAGAATTCTTCCATGCTTTTGGGAAGTAACTTAACTTTACTATATGCTCGAATAGTATAACATTAAACCTCAATGCGATAGGTAGAAGTTTATGATATTATAACCTGGTGCATTCTTTAGATTTGCAGCATTTTTTATAACAATTTTAACTGTAACTTACTCTAATGAGTGACAATCAGCTGTGACCATAGAATGGGTCGAATCTGTTTGTGCCAGGGTTAGGCCAAATAATGTTGTTTGAATATTCCACAATTGTGATACATAAAAATAAATTTAAAAGGGACTTTTTTCAATTATTTTTAATATAAAAAATGCTTAACATTGACTAAAACTCTCGCAATTAATACCAAAACTTAAATATAACATCCGCTTATATACCAATATTGTCGAAATTCAATCAAGTCTTCTGTTCGTTCATTAGCCACAGGAGCAGGTTTTTCATTTTAAAAAGATTTTCAAATTATAATCCACATTAAAAACTTATCTGACAGTTTCTCAAAGTATTTTTTGTTTGCAGTTTATTGAACAAAATTTTATATTTAGACTATATTTGGATACAGTTCTATTGAGATCAATGCCTTAAAGTAAAAATATTTAGTGTTGTTATTTACATATGGACATTTCCACAGAAAGGTCCACCGGGATCTTAAAATTATATGTCAATAATCAAATGATTTTTTCTCACATTATGTTAAAATAATGTCTGATTTTTTAAAATGTAATGTTAGACTAATCTCAGTTGAAATTATGAAAAATGCGGCCAGCAAAGTGAAAATTTATTTTTTTTATTATTCTTAGAGATTTTTAATGACATTTTCTTTTGAGTATTAAAGTGTTACAAATTCATATACTCAGGGCACGCATCTTATGAAATCTTTTGATGAACCATAAATTTATACAAAACAAGTAAATTAATAACAAACTAAGATCTATTAACGGTACATTTATCATTTGATTTTGTACATTTAAATGTTTTCGCGTTTGACATCCTACATTTGGACGATATTTTGTAAAAAGTCAAATTTCTTTTTAATTTGTAATTTTGTGCCACTTAAAGAACCGGTTAAACCGGATATTATAATACTCTCTCAAGACTCTCAGTGAGACTACTAGGGAGTTGAACAAACAAAAAGTATTGTTTTCGTATTATGTACCTAATAAAAATTAAATTCTATATCGAAATTTGTGACCGCACTATTTCTTCTTAAACATATTTCGATTGATTTTAATCGTTTCCTTTATTATCCAATTATAGTTATTCCACCAAAACCCGACTATACTTTTGAAGAATATACCAGCAATTCGGTCACATTAAAGTGGTGCAACAACAAATATAGTTTCTATACAGCTAAAGGATTACAATATGAAATCCGTTTGCGACCCAAAAATCGAGGCGTAGATTGGATGAATCACTCCAATTATGAAATACGAAATAATCGTTCAGAATACAAACTTATTGTACGCAACATACCATTTGCATACTTCTGGTACGAGATCAGTGTAAGGGTTCGCGTCAAAAAGTCTGCACGTCATGACGATACTTACTGGAGCGAGCCAAGCATTCGGGAATTTCAAACAGCAGCATCCGCACCTGAGACAGCTCCCCTCACAGATGTGGGCAGTTTTCACATAAGTCCAACTGAAACCGAAGTACGACTTTATTGGCGTCAGCTACCAGACTTTAAGGAAAATGGACCCGATTTCCATTATGTTGTAAAACAAGTAAAAATTGACGATAAAGAAGTGTAAGTTGCAATATTAGTCTAAGTATTAAATTTAATCCTCAATAAACCTCATTTAGAGTTAATTCTTACATTTTGGCGGTGTCCTGTCAATAGGTCTCAAGTCCACTTTTTTGTAATATATACATAATGATGCAACAGTGTCCCAAAAGTCATAGTCTTCGCCCTGGAAAAAAAATCCCATGTCAATTCAAAGTAGTTTTGTGATTATCGTATCAAAACCAGTTAAATTTGTGTCAAAATACAAAAAGTGGACTTGAGAACTTTTTGTAGGATACCGACGACATATCCATGCATTACAATATTTTTATTTTTTATTTAGTTCTTTGGAGCCAATATACATTGATCGCACATCCGCAGTATTTCCATGGCGAAAAAGTCACCGTTATGAATTTGTAATAAAAAGTCGCAATGCTGAAGGCGAGTCGGCGAATAGTAATTCTATCATTATACCTGCATGGGCCCCTAAGCATGCCGATTTGTCGATGTCGCCAGATTGGATACGCAAAGAATATCATGCCAATAATAACACGTACACGCTGTCATGGAGTCCGCCAACAAAGCTAGATGGCCTTATAGATTACTCGGTGTTTTGGTGTCAATCGAAAACCGCCATATGCAATGTAAGTGTAATTGTGCGATTTGTTCGCTACATAATGTGTGTAAAGTACATACATTTTCCATTTCCATTTTCTTTGCTAAAGTTAACATTTCGTTGTGAACTAATTTTTAAAATATGTATGGTTTTTTTCAACTCATCAAACTTATTCGAATTTGAATTGATTTAAACATAAAATAACTCCTATTCCCACTCCTATTCTACAGGGTACTATGTATTTCACACATGTCAGCAAGAACTCAACAAGTTTTAACACTGCGCCCCATGAACAAGAAATCAATTTAGCCGTTTCGGCCAACTATCGAGATTTTAATTCTGGTATGCATTGGACAATGTGCAGTGTGGATGTAACTGGCAACGTAGGCAAAATGGATTTGGACATAAAGCCAAATGCGCGCTCTATTACACTAAAGTGGTCCTCAGATCGTGTGTGTTCATCATTTGTGGTCGGATATAACATTACGTATTGTCGTCTGCATTGCCATCAATATTTGCCGATAACAGATGAATGCTCATGCATTGGAGTGCCCGAGACAAAAACTATACCAAGCACTGAGAAAAAGTACGAAATTAAAGGCTTAAAACCTTTTTCCACATACAAAATCGAAATGGTTATGTTGTCCAAACTGCAAATAAAGGGTAATTTAAGTTCTCCTCAAATCGTAAACACCACTGAAGAAGGTAAGCTGCAATTTGTATGGATTATGGGTATTTATTTATTGTTCAACACAACTTTTATTCATTTAGCTCCATCAAAGCCATTACGGTTAAAAGCTCACAACATCACAAGCAACTCTGCTGTTTTAACTTGGAAATCACCAGAGCATCGTAATGGCATTTTGACGAAATACAGAATAGAGTAAGTAAATTAGGCACCACATAAATTACAAAACAGGGACTTGTATCTAAACGTCCCACATTTTTATTTATTCCACAGATATAATAACGATCATCACATCATAGATTGCAGTGCAGATGAGACGACTTGTTCGTCTAAAGAGATGAAATTCAAATTGGAAAACCTGAGTAGTTACACCAGCTATAAAGTTTACATAGTGGCACACACAATAAAACCTTCGGAGCACAGCAATGACATCATAGTGGACACCTTGGTGGGAAGTAAGTCCCTCACTCGTTTGCCTTTCATAGCATTTTATTATAATTGATTTTTGACTTTTTTTTAGTACCCTCAAATCCACGTCACATTAAGACCAAGGACAATACGCGGAATGTGCTGCAATGGTCCGAGCCAGAAGTTCCGTCTGGCCGCGTCGAGTTCTACCAGGTGGCAATCATTGTATGGTATAAAGATCAACCACACAGGGAACATATATCGAACGTTGTGGGCTCTCGTGAATGTCATTTTCAATTACCCGTTTGCATTGATGCTGATTATCGTTTTACAATTCAAGTTCGTGCTGTAAATGTGGCCAAACGAGATTCAGAAATAGACCATTACATATTTGCCACTAGGAATCTTACCGCGGACGATGTTGATCTTCCCCGTGAAAATGTTTATTATGCGGACAATAATGATTTAAAATGTGTGGGCTCGCGTTTGAGTACAAAGGAACAAACGGCCATAATTCATAAGTATAGCGATACCGAAAAATACATCCAATATATGTCAGTGTGGGAAAAAGGACCCGTCACCAATTGTTCAGACACCAAAATGAGCCGCATTACAATGTTGGCCCTATTAGTAGTTGCCTCCTCGCTGGCAGTAATGGCAGCTTTCTATGTGGCGCGCAACAAATACTTAAAAATGGCAAACATATCTTGTGCGCTCCCGCCTGGCTTGGAGGCAATGGCATATCCCACAAAATCTAATGGCGATGGAGATTTTCGCCGCAGTAAAGAATCGTTTTACAACAATGAAAGCCGTCACTTACTTTCGTCTATTAGCCACGATTCAGCATATTCTTGTCAAAACGGCGACCATCATAACGCTGGCAGTGGGAACATTGATGGCTTAACACCTGGTTCCCTGGGGAAAAGTAGCGGATACAGCGGCTCAGACCATTCCACAGAATATTGTAATGTTGATGTTCTAGGTCGCAATGGTTGTGTTATTGATCAGCCCACGACCGTTGACGATGCTTATATGGTAATGGAACTATTAAAGCCCAATGAAAGCAAAACGAATCCACCATCATCCGCTAGCCAGTTTGACCAGATGTTGTCCCAATCGGAAAACAACGGGGGATACGTACAACCAAGTCGTAGTGCTATTGAAGCACTCAGCAAAAGCCAGAACACACAGTCGCCACCGTACTTCTTGCACAATGACAATGGGTACATTAAGCAAATACCAGATGCGAATGTCAACGATATTATGCCCTCAGAGAATGGCTATATCAAGCCGCATAATATATTAAATTGGCCGTCTCAGAAATTTCTGCAACAGTCAACAACATTACCGACATCGGCGGCTATACCGACAGTACCTATACACATGAATGATGCTGCCCTAAATAGTTCCGGCTATGTGCCGCCACATATGCTGCAAAAGGTTTGTAAATATTAATTTGTTTTGTACAGACATTTAAATAACGAATTTCACTTTCTCGCCATTTTCCAGCAGCCTCTGGCATCAAATGGCTACACATCACTGGCGGCGTTAGGAAAAGATATCCATCCTAGCCAAACTTCCGAGTCACAGACGTTTATGCGTCGTGATGGAAGGGATGGTTTAAGTATTATACCCCCAATTTCCGGCTATGTCACGCAAAAGGAATTGTCCGCTTTCGGCCAACAGCAACAATTCAATTGAGCAGACACAATAGTCGTGTTTAGTTTTAAACCCCCTCTGTACAAAATGAGATTCTGTATTTTTATGCAAATTCATGTCTTTAAGATAACAATACCACGTAAGACTACCTACCCATCCTCCTTATCCGTTTTTTGAAGTCTGAGCACACTACATTCTAATCATAGATAGTTAGTGACTAGTTCCACTTAGATGTTTTAAATATACATAGTGCTCTCTGCTCTCTATATACCCACATCATCTATGTTGTATTATATATATATTGTAATTACTAAATTAGTTTTTAACATCATCCACAAAAAGTGCCTTCATTTTATCTCGCTTTAACTAACTACGCACACGTAACCTAACAAGTATAACCATGTACTAGTTTTGGTATCGTCAACACAACAGTTTCAATCCATAGCAGCTATACTGGCAGCTACCGTTTTTCTTATATATGCATTAGGTATATAATTATTTTAAATGGTATTTTTGTTCAAAAATGTTGTGTGCTTTCATCACAGTATCCGCAAATGTTTTTAATTCTTATTTAATTTTAAGTTTATTTTTAAGCCAAGAGCAGACAAGAGTATTCATTGAAACAAAAAAAAAACCTATGTTAGGTCACAGTTTGTAATTAACGTTTAGAGGTAGGAAAGATTACATATTAAGTTAAAAAAAATGTGAGTGTATTGTATTATTACTTTTATTATTTTGCGTTTAAAGCAATAGCAACAGCGTAACAAATGTGCATATTTTGTGGCCTTATAAATCGTTTATTAAAACGAAAATAAAATAATTAAACAAGAGAAAAACAAACAGCAATTTTAAATGTATCTTTTTTTTACAAACTGCTACACATGCGTTGAGAATAATATTTACATCAGATGCAGTACTTAAAAACCGATTCTTGTATATTACGAGCTTACATTCAAAATAAAATTTTAATAACAACAAATCTGAATTATTTATTTTTGATCGTCTCAGGATTTGGAGAATAATACTGAGCCGGTTGAGAACTGATGAGAAGGGACTAATGTGAGATTTATGTTTGTTTCTAGTACGACAATTAACACTATTTTTTTTTGTGAATTCTAATATTTCTGTATTTAATTCCTATACATATTTTTATTCGAGACCTGCCACTAACTGCATAGTTTTATAACTTATAATACCCCTCGTTATGTATGCGTAGTCACGTCGAATCTTTGTCGTTTTTTAAATATGACATCGCTGATGTCGTTTATGAGACTGAAATACGACTGCCTTTGCTCGTATCATGTTCCTTTTCATTAGATGATGAAAATCTCAACACTAAACATTTCTGTTATGATAAAGCAGTGAAGCGCGTTTTTAAATATTTAAATGGTGCATTTGAAGTTCAATAACCGAAAATTCAGGTATTTATTTATTTAAATCCGTGGTTTCGGTATTCATCAATCTCGAAAAATCCCGGGATTTCCGGATTTCCAGTTTGGTATCCCTAGTGTACACTAGACGACAGACGACAAAGACATTAAATATGCATTCTATGAGCGCCCGAGGAAATTTATGACCGCTGCCCTGCCCAGGACATTAAAATTGTTCTGGGAGATTTTAATGCTAAAATCGGAATAGTGTTAGCAGTCGGAAAATTCAGTCTGCACAACAACACCTCCGATAACGGATAAAGACTTGTTAGCTTCGCATCGGCAAGAAACATGGTAGTGAGTGGAATCAGATTCCCACATAAAGATATTTACTAGACAATCTGGATATTCTCTGCTCAGAAGACAAAAAGCTAGATTACGTGGTAGTAAATGCTGAAAAATGGCAAATTGTTTTTTTTTGTTGAAAACCCTCACCCGGTTTTTACAAAATATAATAACCACCCAGTAGGAAGTATCGTCGTCTTTTTTTTTTT
Organism: Muscina levida; assembly: GCA_964034835.1. Lineage (NCBI taxonomy): Eukaryota > Metazoa > Arthropoda > Insecta > Diptera > Muscidae > Muscina > Muscina levida. The sequence continues at coordinate 111,037,571 of OZ035882.1, read as the reverse complement.
TTTTTGTTGGAGATATCGAATTTTGGCCTTTGAAACATTTTTGTAGAGCATTTAAATGTTGTAAAGTCCCATTTTATGGTTATTTTCTGACTTTTCTCGAAATAAGGACTATTAGGACAAATAAGGAGTCGAGATAGAGAGTTTATATGTTCGACAAAAAAAGATCCTCTTTAATTTCGTTGAAGACATCTCACAACTCGCCTGAATGACAAATGGGTTGACCTAAACTGGTAACAAAAACGATAAATGGGGTTTTGTTGGGAGTCAATTGTACATTTAAAATCCAGTGGAATCAAAATCCTACCTGCTCCTTTTTTTTCAAAATAAAAGGATTTTTTGTTTTTTTTTTATCTTCTTTTTGTGTTTTTTCTAGAAGTGAAGTTTTTTGCCCCATGATTCCACCAGAAATTTGCTGCACTGAGTAATTGGTCGAAATAATAAGCTGTGTTACCCAATAATTGGCTAATATTAGAACGTGATTTTAGGCAATTTGACATGTTTTTTGATCACATTAAAGTAATACTATACACATCATAAAATCTACTTTAAGTTTCCGCGTGGAAATTAATTAGGTGAGTGATGCACATAATAAAAGCTTTAAAAAGGATGCCTGTTAGTCTCCATAGAGAAAAAATCGGCGGATACGAATTCAATAAGAAAGTTCGCGAAAATATGAACTAATATATAAGTTTGACTGATGTGTCATGCAAGATTGAAATGCATAAATTTTATTATAAATGTTAATATTTAATAAAAACAAAACTTTTTTGTGCGATTAATAAAAAGCCTCCTTCCTCTTAAACATTTCTAAATTAAATTGCTAATAATACAACTTTTTCTTATTTATGTGCATAATGCAAAATCCCGTATTCGAAAACCGAATTTTTAAAACAATGTAAATTTCGAAAAAAAATCGAAACCGGTTTTTCAAAAAATTCGAATGTTTGTATACTCTATTCACCACCTAATTGCATTTAACGCGATTAAAGGCCAAGGAAGGTAAACACTACAAAGCTACAAACAACCGAGATAGCAATGCCTACTCCAACCCACTCTCTCAATTACTTCAAACAAACCTCCTAGTTCTGATGTTCCCGACACACAGTGGCAGTATACAGCAAATTCTACAGGGTGGGCCAAATAAGACCTACCAAAGTTAAAACCGAATAACTTTTTTGTTTTCTTATATAATTGTGTTTTATTCTTTGCAAGTTATAATAAAGTTCCCGAACAACATTGCGAAGAATTTTAATGGTAAATCTTAAGATGGATCCATAGAAATTTCAAATTGTGCAATCTCTGCTTCCGCAGGACCGTCAAAAAAATACTGTAATACGCTATTCGTTTGATTTAAAAAAATTATGATTTCTCTCGACCACCTCGTTCGCCAGATTTAAGTGAGCCGGACATTTTTTTATGGAACTAATCATTTTAAAATGTATGGACAATATACGAGCAAAACTAAAAAGTCGATTTATATGGATCTCAATATGTATATGAAACTTTCTGACAATGAAATTGCAAGTGAGAAATTTTTACGGAATACAACAGCCTTGATAAGACTATTTACTCGACAATTGTGGTCGACATCCTTAATAAGAATATTTTTTTTGCTCTTAGTGACGGGGATGTAGCTCCATACATGGTAAAGGCTGCGAAAAATATAGTGGCATTTTATTTCGGAAGTGACACATGTGACATGTATTACTCATGGTCTCTATCGATTGTGTGAATGTATTAGGAATTTATATTTTATGTTAAGATGGTATTCTTAAAAGAGTAAAACTTTTTAACAAATGTTTCCAGACATTGCATTACATCCACAACCTATAACAACACGTTGGGGAACATGGCTTATAGCAGTTCAATCCTTTGCCGACAACCATGAAGACATTTTAAAGGTCCTAAGGGCATTAAACGATGGAGATTTAACATAATACTATAAATGATATCTTGGCAGACCACAAAACTATTTTATTTGTACTTATTTGTTTTGCCTCTCATTAGGGTTTTATTGCAAAACATATTAAAAAATTGTAAACATCAGGTCTTACTCTTATTTATCAAGTTCTGGTGGTTGAAGAAACTGTTTAATTGATAGACAATCTACCGGGTTCCGTAATTAATTTAGTAGTTAAAAAATTTAATCAAATTACAAAGAAAAGTCATTGCTTGGAAGTTATAAAATATATTTGTAAAAAAACACGTGTGGATCTGCACCAACACTAACATTAAAATACGATGTTAAGGAATCGTATTACATTACATTTACATCTGTGGATGTTGAAAGATTATGCTCAATGTACTAAAACATTTTACGTTCTGTTATTTATTGTTATGTTTATTTGTATATTTCTTCTTATAATCATATCTATTGACCGCCTCAGCGCCATTACGGCATTTTAGAGGCAAGTGGCAACATTAATTTAAAAAAAAAAAAACTTCATTTCCCTTTACACCCCATGAATGAGGTATGGGATAGCTTCTCGCGTTGTTGTGAATTAACACGCTTTCTATTTTTAGATTCACAACTAACGGCATCTACTTGTTTATCGACGAATGCAAATGTCACATTAACATTAATTAATTCATTTTATTACAAATAAACAATAATATAGTAATTGTATAATAATAATAATATAAATTACAATTAGTAGTGAATATTTCCGGTTGCCCTGGTGATCACAAATCAAGCTCTTTTCTGCGATTTGTATATGAATACATATCTTATCTAGCAGCATCTTGTAAACAAATGTTCGTATTAAATAATAAATTTCAAAGAAACCATAATTTGAAATTTGCTCAAACAATATTTGAATAGAATAAAAAAACCTTCTTTGGCGATTTGTCAAGAACAAACCTGACAATGTATTTTAAAAATGCTTCTTTTTAAAAAACCGGTTAACCAACGTCAAAAAAACAAGTTAAATTCGAAATTGGCATTTTTAAAGAAACCGGCATACAGTTTCAGAGAAAAAAAAACCGATCAGGCGGTTTTCGGTTTTCAACACTCTACCTATGATACGAATATGAGATTTCTATGTCCTGTGCATAGCACGGGGTCTCCACCAGAGAGTGACAAAATGTATAATAAGAGTACTGTTGAAGTATTAATGTCCAAACATGTACATGTGTAAAGAGTAAACGATCAAACCATGCCCATACCTGCACACACTCGTGCATTTGTATACCCAAGTACACGAGAACCCAGCACATGTTGTTACAAGTGTTGGTTGTGTTGGGTGCTAGTTATACATGTCAAATTTCTATTTCTGTTCCGTAGAGTATGGGAATGTACAGGATTACTCATGAGTACTCATGTCACCCGTAGTGCTTAGAAGAGTTGACGAATGTAACAACGATCAAACACGATGGTCTATGATGATCATTATCGTAGATAAAAAACTTCATAATTACGTTGAGTCTGCTTCGGCTTCTGACATTATGTGCGTCGAGTGTATTTTGTGTATACTTGTGTATGAGACACACAAGTAAGGGTAGGTAGAGGTAACGTTCGTTATAAATGGTGTGCAAACATGTCTTTTTCAACGCAAATAAGAGTTTGTAAGCATTCTCTGTGTGTTAGGTATAGTTCCAAAAAGTATACAAATTATGAGTATGTACTTAAGTATACATTAGGGTGAGTCTTAAAAAATGTTTTTGGAATTTTTCATGGGCCAACTTAAAATTTTATTAAGACGTACAAAAAAACTCTATGTGAATTTTTTTAATTTTTTTCTTAAAGGTTTAGGGGTCGCTACCGGGGTTCGAAATTCAAAATTTTACCGTCATCCTGAGGGATAAGCCGAATAACTGGAGTAAACCTTAACTGATTCTTATGAAAATTTTTCAGTTTTAATATTTTCCATAACGAAGTAATGGAATTGTAAATGGGCAGAATTGCCCCACCCCTTCTGGTACCTCCCATACAAAATTACCTATTTTTTGATAATTAATATTTCTCCCATAACTTTCAAACCGACAGCTGGATGGCATTTAAACTTGGTCAGTTTAATGACCTTGTAATAACAGATAAACTCCCAGAAAATCAAAAGCTTTGTCACACCCCTTCTGGTACCTCCCATACAAATGACCGAATTAACCCCCATATTTTTACCTACATATCTTTTTAGTAAAAATACTGAATTCAATAAAATTTTGTATGAGATGAACACATGCAAAAATTTGACTCGTGAGTGAATATGGACTATATCGGCCAACCCCTTCTGGTACCTCCCATACAAAATTACCTATTTTTAGACAAATTATTTTTTAGCAATAATTTCCAAACAGACAGCTGGATGGCATTTAAACTTGGTCAATTTAATGACCTTGTAATAACAGATAAACTCCCAGAAAATCAAAAGCTTTGTCACACCCCTTCTGGTACCTCCCATACAAATGACCGAATTAACCCCCATATTTTTACCTACATATCTTTTTAGTAAAAATACTGAATTCAATAAAATTTTGTATGAGATGAACACATGCAAAAATTTGACTCATGAGTGAATATGGACTATATCGGCCAACCCCTTCTGGTACCTCCCATACAAAATTACCTATTTTTAGACAAATTATTTTTTACCCATAAATTCCAAACGGACATCTGGATGTCATTTAAAATTGGTCAGTTTAATTACCTTGTAATAATAGATAAACCCCCAAAAAATCAAAGCCTTTGTGACACCCCTTCTGGTACCTCCCATACAAATGACCGAATTTACCCCCATATTTTTACATACATTTTTTTGTAAGTATGCTGAATTCATTTATATTTTGGTAAAGATATACCCTTATTGTAATTTTACTAATGCTTATCTTAAATATAAATCTAGTTTAATGAATGTTATATGATATTCAACGTAGATAATGGAACGCTATTGTCTTGCCCCATTCCACTAATTTGCAGTCCAACTTAGGAGTTTTTACAGTACAGTTAATAAGAAATGATTTATTTCAAATTTGTTCATCAGTTTTTGTTGTGTTATTATTTAAAAAGATATATTTCAAAAATAAAAATTAAATTAAACAGTTAAAAAAAATATTAAAATAAAAATTTAATATATTAATATTAAACATCAATTCATTGCATGAAAAACTTAACATTAAAAAATATAATTATAAACAACTGCATTTACTGCTTACAATTTTCTTTAAATTTTAAAATATTGTAAAATATATTATTATTTACACATGGTAGATTTTTTTGGATCTGAATATTTTTTTCTAAATTCTTTCACCAATAATGATAGAAACTGCTTCTGTTCTTCATTATGTGTATGCAATTTATTGTATTCCTGCATCAAGGCCACTTCGCGTTCAGCAATATCGTTAAAAACTCTCATAGACCGAACTAATTCTTTACTTAAATTAAGGTCTGCAACAATCTTCAACATTTTTTTTTAGGAAACCCGATATAATACCCGTTCTGCTGAAAAATTTAAGAGTATTGTTGGATACAACATGCTCAAGACTTTTAGAATGTAGTAGGTTTTCATCTACTGTAACTCGTTTTTCTGGATTATCTACTCCTTCTATGTTTAAAGCATTTACCATCTTCTTCTTAATTTCATGAGAAACTTTGTCATAAAAAAAGCAAATCCATCTAGCTCTTCCGACAAATACCAGAGATGACCTAGAATTTTTTTTAAGGCTATTGCCGCTATCTCTTTATTAATTGTTGCATAAGACTTCAAGTCTTTTAATAACTGGAGGTCATTTCTTGAAGCAGGAGGTCCAGAAGTGGATTCAAACCAATATTTAAGGTAAATATTTATTATAAAAATGCAAACATCCTGTATTTCACATAATTCGCTTTCCTTTAGCTTGAAATGCTCTCTGAATAAATATATTTTTATGGAATATATTGCCTTAGCCATCCATCTAGCACGGTGAAGACTTGCTGGTGCTCTGAAGAATATTGGTGTTTTTGGAACACCTCCGCAGAATATTATTGTCAGCTTAAGTAGCTCTTTGTAGTCATCTCGTGGCTGAAACTCTTTAAGCTGATTTTCGGCAAAACTAATAGCATCCGCAGAATTCTTTATGTTTTTTTTTGTAATGGTATGGTTGCTGTTTGATATTTCGGGGAAGTCCCGAAATACCATGCATAAGTCATATTATATGACTTCTACGTTTAAAACTGCGCATGGATTTCAGGGCACTGAAGCGAGTTCTTTTGTACTTCTTAATAACATTTTAAGTTAACCTATGAAAAAAATCAAAAATAAGTAGCATATCTATGTAAAACTATCAGGGTGAATTCGGTCATTTGTATGGGAGGTACCAGAAGGGGTGTGACAAAGGTTTTGATTTTCTGGGGGTTTATATGTTATTACAAGTTAATTAAACTGACCAAGTTTTAATGCCATCCAGCTGTCCGTTTGGAAATTATTGGTAAAAAATAATTTGTCAAAAAATAGGTAATTTTGTATGGGAGGTACCAGAAGGGGTTGGCCGATATAGTCTATATTCACTCACGAGTCAAATTTTTGCATGTGTTCATCTCACACAAAATTTTATTGAATTCAGTATTTTTACTAAAAAGATATGTAGGTAAAAATATGGGGGTTAATTCGGTCATTTGTATGGGAGGTACCAGAAGGGGTGTGACAAAGCTTTTGATTTTCTGGGAGTTTATCTGTTATTACAAGGTCATTAAATTGACCAAGTTTAAATGCCATCCAGCTGTCTGTTTGGAAATTATTGGTAAAAAATAATTTGTCTAAAAATAGGTAATTTTGTATGGGAGGTACCAGAAGGGGTTGGCCGGTATAGTCCACATTCACTCACGAGTGACTTTTGTGCATGTGTTCATCTCACACAAAATTTTATTGAATTCAGTATTTTTACTAAAAAGATATGTAGGTAAAAATATGGGGGTTAATTCGGTCATTTGTATGGGAGGTACCAGAAGGGGTGTGACAAAGGTTTTGATTTTCTGGTGGTTTATCTGTTATTACAAGGTCATTAAACTGACCAAGTTTAAATGCCATCCAGCTGTCCGTTTGAAAGTTATGGGAGAAATATTAATTATCAAAAAATAGGTAATTTTGTATGGGAGGTACCAGAAGGGGTGGGGCAATTCTGCCCATTTACAATTCCATTACTTCGTTATGGAAAATATGAATACTGAAAAATGTTTATAAGGATCAGTTAAGGTTTACTCGAGTTATTCGGCTTATCCCTCAGGATGACGGTAAAATTTTGAATTTCGAACCCCCGTAGCGACCCCTAAACCTTTAAGAAAAAAATTGAAAAAATTCACATAGAGTTTTTTTGTACGTCTTAATAAAATTTTAACTTGGCCCATGAAAAATTCCAAAAACATTTTTTTTTTGCCAAATAAGAATCAACCTAGTATACATCAATGCCGAGTACTTATTGTCATTCTCTGGTCTCCACCTGAAATAATGTTTGGCATAATATCTGAGAAAACGTCGACAGAATGAGAGAAGACATTTCTTCATGTTTGTCTAAATCTAAAACAAGGGGAAAACGTATTTATGTTAATCTTGAAACATTTCATTTTTGACTGACTCTCGTACAGAAAACTTATGTTGTTCGTTGGAAGTTTTTATTGTGTGCGTGGTTTGTCTTTTTGTTTTTTTTTATATTTTTTTTTGTAAACAAATGCAGAATAATAGTTAAATTGGTTTTTTGGTTGTATTTTTATACCATCACCCTTAGGGATGAAGGTATATATCATTTGATACGAGCCAAAAGTGTAACACATAGAAGGAGTGTCTTTAGACAATAGGTTTCTTTGAACCAAATTCGATTCATGACTTTTTAAGTCGTTTGAGCCATGTCCGTCTGTCTGTCTGTCCGGTGGCTGTCCGGCTGGTTCGCACGATAACTTTCGAAAGACGCAACCAAATGTTTTGAAATTTTGCACGAGTTATTATTTTCTCAAAACTACTTACGGTATTGCAAATGGGCTACATGGCCCCGCCCCTTCTGGTACCTCCCATACAAATACATCATTCCGCCCACTTTAGAAATCGAGTAATAATATTAATACACCCTACGGGATCGTCCCCAAATTCTGTATTTAGTAAAGCTATAACAGGATAAAGTTTTGGAAAAAATTTTGAAAGCCTAGCCACGCCCATTCTGGTACCTCCCATACATATCTACCTTTCCGCCCACTATAGAGATGGTGAAAAAATATCAATAAATTAAACGCGATCGGAAACAAATTCTCTTTTTAGTAAAGCTATAACAGGATAAAGTTTTGGAGAAAAAAATTGGAAGTCTGTCCACGCCCCATCTGGTACCTCCCATACACATCTGGTACCGCCCACTTTAGAAATCGATTAATATTATTAAAAGACCTAACGCGATCGTGCCCAAATTCTGCATTTGGTAAAGTTTAAGCAGGATAAAGTTTTGGAGAAAAAATCTGGAAGTCTAGACACGCCCCTTCTGGTACCTCCCATACAAATGTTCCACTGCGCCCACTTTAGAAATAAGGTAATAATATCAATACACTCGACACGATCGTGCTCAAATTCTGTATTTTGTTATATTATAACAGGACAAAGTTTTGGAGAAAAAATTTGAAGTCTAGCGACGCCCCTTATAGTACCTCCCATACAAATGTACCTTTCCGCCCACTTTAGGGATGTAGTAATAATATCAGTACAGCCAACGCAATTGTGCTCAAATTCTGTAATTAGTAAAGCTATAACAGGATAAAGTTATGGAGAATAAATCTGGAAGCCTAACCACACCCCTTCTCGTACCTCCCATACAAATGTACCACTCCGCCCACTTTCGAAATCGAGTAATAATATCAATATAATAGAAAATTATTTATTTTACTGAGGGTAAGGGTAAATGTAAGTCGGGCTGCCGGACTGAAACTTTCTAACTGATTTTAATTACAAATCGGTTAATTTCAATAACACAAGACTTAAACAATATCTTATATTGGGTGATGGTATTTATCAGTCAGTTTAACTGACTGAAATTTCTGTACTGGTTTTGTGATTATTTTAGGGATTCTGTCGTCAAGAATTTCAATGAGATCTACCTAGGGTTGCGTTGCCATCAGTTCCATTCATTACTCGTTGGTATAGTTGGCAGAACTATCAAAGTACGTAAGGAAAGTTGTGAATTAGTGTCACAGTGAGGAGACTGAAGCGATGCGTACTTCCAAATAGAAATAGTCGATAAGGGTTTAACTTTCAAATTTGACAGACAGCATTGTGAAAAAAAACTTTTTACGTTGAAACAATGGGCGGTGAGACTTTTAAAGGAAACACACTTTATACTACTTACTTGGACTTTCTTAATCACTCAAAAGCCATATAAATTTAAAAAAATTCCCGTTTTTCACCTATTTGTATTTATCTATTTTTTCACAGAACAGCTTCTTAAAATCACATATATTTATCAAGATTTCAACAGCGAAAAACAAGAATATGTGAGAAAAATTATGGAGAAGGCGTATACATAATATTTATTATACCTTAAGATTAATGTAAAAAATAACTTCATTTAATTTTCAACTATTTGAGATTAATTTTTATTAAAAATAAAATGTACTCAGTGAATAAAATTAACTGCGATTCAAAATCTTTTTTGCATTTTTTATCAGTTTTATAGGCATTTTTGTGTGTTTTTCGTGCTTATCTAATGCGCATATTTTAAGTTTTTCCGGGCATATTTGTGTTGGCCCCGGTTATGATTGTGTGTGCTATTTTTGACAGCTCATATTATAACATAGTTGTTACGAGAATTGTCGTAACAACTGTGTCTTGACATTTATTAAAATACAAACGCTAACACTATTTGAGAGTCCACACGTAACATAATACTCTCTGCGATTGACTTTGACGTTCGCTGATATAAAAATCTTATATCTTATCTCATGGGGTCTACCCCATGTAAGATAGTTGTGAATACCATCTATCGCGGGATCAACCTTTTACCCATCGCATACAAAGTCCACTCTAGTGTGTTATGTGAAAGACTAAAGTCCATTTTAGCGAACCTGATTGAACCTTCTCAGTGTTCATTTGACAGTCTGATACGACAGCCAAGGGCGTAGCCAGGTAGGAGCAGGGGGGGGCAGCTGCCCCCCCCTACAGATTGGAAACCATAGTAAAAAATTTTTATATTTATATAATTTTGTAACACAATTACATTATTTTTTTTAAACACTACATGGAGTTAGAAAATATGGAAATTAATATAAACCAGTACAGAAAGTTCAGTAAGGTCAACTGACTGCTAAATACTCTTACCCTATAACCTTTAACTTAATTTAAGTTAAATTAACTTATTTTTAAGTAAAAGTCGCTCTGTATTATTATTTCCTGCTTGTGGAGCGTTAACTATATGATATAGTAAGGCCAAACGTTCACAGACATGTATAAAACTGTTAAAATGGACACAGTGTAGAAAGTGTTAAAGAATTCAAAAACAAATGAAAAATCCCTCTTAAAATTACTGGAAAAATTTAGGCTTATTACTACTAATACGCACAACGAGGCTCTTTTTATACCATCACCCTTAGGGACGAGGGTATTTATCATTTGATATGAGAAAAATTGTAACGCATTAAAGTATCTTAACACTAAATTCGTTTCAGGATTAATGAGCTATGTTCGTCGGTCTGGCTGGCTAGCTGGCTCAGTTATATTTAGCAAAAGATGTGCGCTTATGAATATTTTTTTGGAATTTGTCTTTAAATTGTCTTTCATGCTAGGATGAGACCGGCGAAACTTTTTTTATTGACCCTTTCTATTATACCCTCTTCTTTGTATGCGAATTTTGTTCTTAGTAACAAACGTGAAAAAAATGATTCTAGATCTTTCTAGTCGTATGTTCAGAATATTTTATATTTCATAATATTTTACAGCTGTCTCAAACTTTTTTTTATTAAAGTTGAAACTAACAAAATGGGGCTGTTTTAAAATATAAAGATCGCACGAGAAAAATTATAAGGCCGGTAGTTTCGGGTATAAGTTCAACAGTGTTTTTCATTATTTAATATGTCTTCCCAAGTTGGACAAAGGAATACAAAGGAAAAGTAAAAGAACAATTGACAGGACTTAAAGGAAATATTTGACATTTAACTAAATAATTCATTTCATAGGAGTGTCGATAGAAAATTATGGAAAAGTGTATTTCATCTAATATTTTTGGTAAATTTCTTAATAAAGACAACAAAAGTCATGGAAAATGGCTGAACTGTAGCTAAAGTTTATGTTATTAGGGTAAAACTATATTGAGTTGTTTTAACGGAATATTTACATCAAATTTTCCATTTCCAGGCTGACGGATTTGGTCAAACCAAGCTAGTCTACATATCATTCCGGGCTCGCATTACTCCGCCGCTACTTTCTTGTAAACATCGCATAACTTCTCTTTAAAATAAATATTTCCCTCAATCTCGCCATTGGCCGTTTGGTCTTAGCGGTGATTATATTTCTCTCATTTTTAATACCAAAAGTACGAATTTCAATTTTTTTTTAAGAAATCCCTACTATTCTGGAGCGAATATGCCCATGTACGTACCAATTTGGCTGATTGTACCAATATTATCCCTTTTCCAAATATTCTTCCATAAAAGTAGAAATTTTGAAAAACTAACTTGCCCAATAAAAAAAAGAACACCCTAATTTTCGCAATTCTACCATTAGCCTTTGATCTGGGTGATTGTTTTATCGCTTTTTCGGTCTCTTTTCACCCTAAAAGTACAAAATTCGAAATATCCCACAATTTACTTCATAAAATAAACATTCAACCCGATTTTCGCGATTCTACCTTAATCCGTTTGGTCTCGGTGATTGCAACAGTTTTGTTCTTTTTTGGGCCGTTTTTAGCACTAAAAGTAAGAATTTTAAAAAAAATCGCTTCGTGCTGCTCTCTAATTTTATTGAGAGAAAGCCTTTGTAGATTTTCGCTTCTATAGCTTTAGCCGTTTGGTCTAGGTGGTGGCACCGGTTTTATTACTTTATGGTATTATTTTTACCTTAAATTCGAATCTAGTTGTATGTGAAGTTTTGTCAATATTTTGAAGTTTTTGAAGTTTTGTCAATTTTTGAAGTTTTGTCAATATTCTCGCAAATGCGCGATGTGACCGGTTCTGGACAGCCGACGATTCTTCAATCTATTTGGCTTTTTATTATAAAGACACATAACTTACATGGAATAGACTCAACAAAGTTCGTCTGAAGAATAAAAAATACACATGAAAACAAAACGGTTAAGATAATTACAAATTTACGTTTATGATACTGAAAAACATGAGGTCTTTATTTTTAATTCTTTCTAATAAATTTATTTCTTTTTTTATATGTTTTATATACTTTTATCATTTTGTACTTATTTTTTATAACGTAGTTAAATTTTTAATTTTTTTTTATTTTAAAAATAAGTTAAAAAAAAAACCAGAAAACCTTCAGCCCCCCCCTGGCTGAGATCCTGGCTACGCCCTTGACGACAGCAATTATTATATGTCATGGCTGAGTTTTATAAATCCGCGAAAACTGACGCAAGGTCTACAGTGAAAATAGGCAAAAATCTGACAGAACCATTTTCTACTAATAGACTGCTTTAGACAAGGCGATAGTATGTCATGCGATCTCTTTAACTTTATAATGGAGATGATCCTACAGAAGACTGCAGTTAACACGACTGGTACCATGTTTCGCGGTCGCGTATGCCGATCATATAGACATCATGTAACATTTGACGTTATCTTTTCCTTCCTATTGTCTGTTTACGTCAAAAAAAATTCTCTAATTAATTCGCACAAAAGTCTCAGAATATATCATAATTTCTAATGGGTGGGGTAAACCCGGTTTCTTTGATTTCACCTGTAAATACAAAATATTAAAAGTAAAATATTTTCAACGGGGTATAGGAGATACCATTAGAGGCACAATGTGTCCGATTTTAATTTGAAATCAACGTTAAATAAACGTCTGTCTTCAGCACAGTTTTCTTCAAAAGATATACATGTAGAACTATGGGGGTAATTTCGGTGATTTGTATGAGAGGTTCCTGAATAAATGTGGTATATTCTTCAGTTCTCTGTGGTTTTGCCTAATGTTACAAGATAACATAACTTACAAAATACTAATATCCAGAAGTTCGAAAGTTGAGGGGGAAGTATTAATTTTTCAAAAATTGGTTATTTTGTATGGGAGGTATGAGAAGGGTTCGGCCGCTTTAGTCCATATTCATTCATGAGTCAAATTTCAATTAACTTTTATCTTTATAAAAATATGGCTTATTTCAAGGTATAAAAAAAGATGTGTGTAAAACTATGAGGGTCAATTCGGTCATTTGTATGGGAGGTACCAGAAGGGGCGTGGCATAGGTTACGGTTTTTTGAGGATTTGTCTACTATTAAAAGATAAATACTTACCAAATTAAAATATCCTCCACTTGTCCGTTAGGAAGTTATGGAAGAAATATTAATTATCCAAACAAAGGTAATTTTGTATGAGATGTTCTAGAACGGGTCCGTCGATATAGACCATATTTATTGCAGAGTTAAATTTTTATAATCGTACGTCTATCATTTGTATGGAAGGTAAAAGAAGCGGCGTATCAAAGGTTTCGGTTTTTGAGTGTTTGTATACTATTACAAGACAATTAAACTGAATAAATTCAAATATCCTCCGGTCATACGTTTGGAAGTTATGAAAGAAATATTAATTATCTTAAAATGGTTAATTTTGTATGGGAGGTGCCAGAAGGGGTGGGGCTATTCATTCACCAAAAGATATTTTGATGTGTTTTCTTTAAAACGCCAACATCAACCAAATCTTGTAAAACGTAGTTTAACACTGTGTCCAAAATTAAGTTGGGTTAAGTTAACATTTTGGGACCGACCGTAGCATAGTGGTTAGAACGCGCGACTACCATGCGGGAGATCACAGGTTCAACTCCTGGCTCCAGTCATCTTAAAAAAAGGAAAATTTTCTTTCATTATCGGCTCACCTCGAATGTTGTCGACAGAAAGATCACTTTACCTACGCTTCATTTGGTTGGGAAATTAATATGTCAATGATAAATCATGCTGTATTTTCCGCTTTCAGTAAACAATAATAAAGTTGCAGTTACTATTAGGGTGTCGTAATTAATTAATTTGTAATTGACTTTCGTTTGTGCAAAACACCCAAGAGGCCAGCAAGCTGGTTACCAACTTTTGTTTCCAATTAATATTCAGTCTCCCGCACTTTGAGATTCGCACCAACATCCGATCTTCCTGGCATTGTAGTTTCATGTTGTGGTTGCTGGTGTTGTGTGGTTATAATAAATCGTCCATGTCCCAGGACATGCTCCCGCGCCTGACAGTGTCTGTTAATACATACGAGGACGTTAGAATCTGTGAGAGCCCACAGTGGTACGAAATCGCTTTTATGTAAATATGTAAATTCTGTAACTTTCAAAAGATATGCTTACATGTGTGATTTATTTCTCTTAGATAAAGAGATATGTATTTGCGATACAAACCAGTACAGAAATTTCAGTCAGTTGAACTGACTGATAAATACCATCACCCAATATAAGATATTGTTTAAGTCTTGAGTTATTGAAAATAACCGATTTGTAATTAAAACCAGTTAGATAGTTTCAGTCGGGCAACCCTAGGGGCGTGTCTAGACTTCCAATTTTTTCTCCAAAGCTTTGTCCTGTTATAACATAACAAAATACAGAATTTGGAGTGGTACATTTGTATGGGAGGTACCAGAAGGGGCGTGTCTAGACTTCCAGATTTTTTCTCCAAAACTTTATCCTGCTTAAACTTTAACAAAAAAAAAATTTGGGCACGATCGCGTTATGTCTTTTCATAATATTAATCGATTTCTAAAGTGGGCGGTACCAGATGTGTATGGGAGGTACCAGATGGGGCGTGAATAGACTTCCAATTTTTTTCTCCAAAACTTTATCCTGTTATAGGTTTACTAAAAATAGAATTTGGGTACGATCACGTTTAATTTATTGATATTATTTCTCCATCTCTATAGTGGGCGGAAAGGTAGATTTGTATGGGAGGTACCAGAAGGGGCGTGGCTAGGCTTTCAAAATTTTTTCCAAAACTTTATCCTGTTATAGCTTTACTAAATACAGAATTTGGGGACGATCTCGTAGGGTGTATTGATATTATTACTCGATTTCTAAAGTGGGCGGAATGATGTATTTGTGTGGGAGGTACCAGAAGGGGCGGGGCCATGTAGCCCATTTGCAATACCGTAAATAGTTTTGAGAAAATAATAACTCGTGCAAAATTTCAAAACATTTGGTTGCATATTTCGAAAGTTATCGTGCGAACCAGCCGGACAGCCACCAGACCAAATGTTTTAAAATTTCGCACGAGTTAATATTCCCCCAAAACTACTTACGGTATTGAAAATGGGCTACATAGCCACGCCCCTTCTGGTACCTTCCATACAAATGTACAATTCCGCCCACTTTAGAAATCGAGTAATAATATCAATACATCGAACTCAATCATTCCAAGATTCTATATTTAGTAATGCTATAACAGGATAAAGGTTTGGAAAAAATATTTAAAGTCTAGCCACGCCCCTTCTGGTACCTCCCATACAAATGTACAACTCCGTCTATTTTAGAGATGGAGTTATAATATCAATACACTCAACACGATCGTGCCCAAATTATGCATCTTGTTAAGTTATAACAGGATAAAGTTTTGGAGAAAAAATCTGGAAGTCTAGACACGCCCCTTCTGGTACCTCCCAAACAAATGTACCACTCCGCCCACTTTAGAAATCGAGTAATAATATCAATATAACAGAATTTTTTTGTTTTACTGAGGGTGATGGTATATGTAAGTCGGGTTGCCCGACTGAAACTTTCTTACTGGTTTTTATTTGAATTTAAAAGTAATTTATATTGATTTTGTGCCCTTTTTCTCCAATTCGCCACACCAAATTATTAAATGTTCTCAGTAGCCGAGTCTATCTATCAGAGTTTTGGTAGCCCCGTCGAGCTGCGTACAACATGAACCAACCAACGCAACCGCTGTAGCTTGATACGTTTGACCACGTCAATATCGTTAACGATGATGGGTTTATATATTGTACAGAGTATTTTCCTCTCGAATATTGCCAGAACCAATTAATCCGCTTGTGTCATTTTCCAGGATTCTACGCCATAAGCCAAGAAGTTGAAAACAGTATCTGGTATAGCTGGGTTTCGTTCGTCGAGAGAGGGCTCTGTGATTTTTATCATGCGATAGGTAAAAGGTTAAACCCGCGATAGTAGGAACACACTCATGCATCAGCTATTTTCAGCTCAGGATATTATACTCTTAAATTCCATCATCGAGCATGTACTCGTTAAGCCAAAACTTGCGAAGATGCTGGTGCATGTTCGTTATCAGCACACCGCCACCGGACATGAAGAGCTCTGCCGGAAGTGCTCCGTCTTCGGCTGCTTTATTTTTGTTTAGCCGCGATATTGCTTTACTTATCTCGGTTTGGCTTAGTTGTGGGCAAACTAAACCGTCGACGACAATTAGCGTGATACCTTCACGTGCGCTGCTTCCGGAATTAGAAATTGGTAGAAGTGATCTCGCCATATATGCATCACACTCTGCGTATCTCTAACCAGATTTCCCGTATTTTTTTTCGCTTAAATCAATTTTTACATCGCGTGCATTCTTGGCCTGTCCATCTCATCACCTGGATGGCAGTGATGTCTGTCTTGAATTTTTTTGACGACATCCGCCAGTCGTTTAGGGGAACCTTCTTCATAGATAGTCCGATGTTCCGAATGTTCCTTAAATCGTGGTATTTATTACGTTTTGCGGGGGTCGTCAATATTTGGAGGGTTCCGTTTGTTTCTTCTTTCTTTTTCGTGTTTTCATAGCCAGTAAACGACCTGAAGGCGGTTGGCTAGCCCAACCATCCGGGATCGCCGCCCACTATCTGCTGCTAACTCGCGATAAAACATAAAATTTTCTAGTATATGGATATTATTAATCGATTTCTAAAGTAGGCGGAGTAGTTCTAGACTTGCAATTTTTTCCCCAAAACTTTATCATGCTTTACCTTTACTAAATTCAGAATTTTGGCACGATCGCGTTTGTGTATTAATAATATTAATCGATTTCTAAAGTGGGCGGAATGACATTTGGTTTGGATGCGTCTTTCGAAAGTTATCGTGCGTACCAGCCGGATAGACGGACATGGCTCAAACGACTTTAAAATCATGAATTGAATTTGGTTCCTATCCGTAGGGTGAAATCATGACGAAATAACGTTGCCAGGTACCACCATGTGAAGGTTTTGAGTCGGCTTGAGATACTATTTCACTTTTATTCAGCTTAAAATATAATTTAAGTAAAAAATACAGAGTTAAAAAAATGACATCTAATTGGTCTCCATTGATTCAAGGGCAATTTTATATATGTACATTAGACCGGGTCGGTCCCCATACAAATTTTTTTTTTCCTCAAAGTCGAGGACAAATATTAAAGATCACCTCGAGACAACTTAAAAAAAATTTTTTTTTCCTCCCCCACCCCCCGGAAAAACAGCCAAAATCGTTTTTTTATCACTGCTTTTTTGTTTGTGGCTCAATCGTAACATACAAGGCATCGGTGTATAGGTTTCGACGAGTACTACATTTGTCCTATAGATGTCGCTGACAAACGACATCATCTTGTAATGATGGCCTCATTTAGAGCGATTTCTACCCCTAAAATTTAAAAATATTTTTTCATGGGATTAAAGCGCTTTAAAAACCAAGAACATTTTGCTTTGGAAGTATACAGTTTTATTCAAAAACATAAAAGTTACGTATGATAAGATGTATTTACAGCATTAACATAAACTTTTTTTATGTTGTTTGCAATATTATCGCAAATTATTGCATACTTTATAGCGTTGACGGAAATTTTTTTATAAAAATGATTCCATACTTTGTAGCTTAAATTGTTGCATAAGTCTTAACGACATCGAAAAAAAAATTAAATATTTTCTTGAGATAATTCATTTTTAATATGGTTACCGGCGAAATATAATTTTTATTACAAATAAAATCCCAAAAAGAGCAAAGATATGTATGTAATTACAGCAAATATTGGCGCGACTCAAGTTCCGTTCACGACTTTCTAATTTTGCAAAAATTTTTCGTTTTGATTAGTCATTCCAAGCGCTGATTCACTTACAAATTGCAAATTGCATGGGAAGAATACAAGTGCAAAGTTATGTCTATATTTTATTATCAATACTTCCATTGTGGAGCAGGTATCTTTATAATTTCGTTTCTTGAATATTGGTGACACTGAATACCTTTATCCGCATGTTTGAAAACACTGTTTGCGCTAAAAAGTATGCAATAACTTGTATTTCATTTTTTTCGATATCGCTAAGAAGTATGCAACAATTTTCTGTAATAATGCAAGCAACAGTAAAAAATATTAGTGATGAAGCTGTAAATACATATTTTCATACGTAACTTTTTTGTTTTTGAATAAAACTGTATACTTTCAAAGCAAAATGTTCTTGCTTTTTAAAGGGCTTTAATCCTAGGAAAAATTTTTTTTAAATTTTAGGGGTAGAAATTGCTCTAAATGAGGCCATCATTACAAGATGATGTCGTATGTCAGCGACATCTATAGGACAAATGTAGTACTCGTCGAGACCTATACACCGATGAGCCACAAACAAAAAAGCAGTGACAAAAAAAACGATTTTGGCTGTTTTTCCGGGGGGTGGGGGAGGAAAAAAATTTTTTTTTTGAAGTTGTCTCGAGGTGATCTTTAATATTTGCCCTCGACTTTGGAAATTTTTTTTGGTGACCCGGTCTAATGTACATGTGTCAATATATAATTTTTTTGTAAAAAAATGCATTTGGACATAGTTTTAAAAAAAGTTTTAAAAGCAACGAAATTATAAAGATACCAGGTAAACAATGGAAGTAGCAGAGACTGACTATAATAGTTTTTACGCTAGAATTTATTTATTTTACACTTTATTTGTTTAAGGGAATTTTTAAACATTATAGTAAGATATATAGCATTTTGACATATTTTTTTTGGTTATGAATAACCATTCTAGCAACCAAAAAATTTTTTTGGTTACCAATAACCATTATCGAAAGAAATATTTTTTTGTACCATCACTAGGGTGTTCAAAACCGAAAACGGCCTAACCGGTTTTTTTCTCCGAAACCGTACGCCGGTTTCCTCAAAAATGCTAATTTCGAATACCCGGTTTAACCGGTTTTTTAAAATGGAGTATTTCAACAGAACATTATTAGGTTAGTTCTAGGCAAGTCGGCATAAAGGTTGTTAATACTTATCCGATATTCTTGGGCAAATTTCAGAGGAAGCTTTTTGAAATTTCCTAATGCAATACGAAAATCTGTTTGCAAAATTCTGCTAGATGACTGTTTGCTCTCACCTTTAATTGTGTGGGTGGTAGTCTGTATTCATATAAAAAACATTCAATTGTCGATATCTCCTGAACTAAGTATCCAATCACAAGGGCTTGATTTGTGATAATTATACAAAAGTTGTGAAATCAATAAAATATAGTTGAGATTTCATCTTGCAATGGCTGGGAAGCCATCGATACTCATATGAAAACATTCAAACTGTGTGTCCGATCGCAAATAGAACCATAATTTATGATCACTCATCTTGAAAAAGATTAGGATCTCGCCTTGAAATGGGTGGGAAGTTGTCGATATTCATATAAAAACTTTTAGTGCCTTTATCTCCTATACTAAGCATCCATTTGTAAAAAGAAGTCAAACTTTAGATAAAATCGATACCTTAATTCTAAACCATGCTAAGTTTAAGTTGAGTAATATAGATTCCACTTATATGTTAAGTTCAAATTTCCTTATAACTTCGGTTTGGATGTACTGATTATCATGAGATTTATATAGAATTTAAACTGAAGAAAATTGAACTAAATAATTTTAACAAATTGCAAACATGCTAAGTTGACTTAGCATACTTTAGAATTAAGGTATCGATATTGATTTGTGTTTATATTTATTTTATATTTGGATTTATTTTGTAGGAAATGGTATGTCCTATTATTTTATTTATGTGTTTTGTAATATTTAGCTCTGTTAAGCTCTACCGTACGACTAGTATTAGATTTTTAAGCAGAATTGCCAAAGTCCGCAGTAGCCAAATGGTCTTCCTGTTCAAAGTGACAATCTGTGTTAGTTTATTTTTGCCTTTCTTAATTGACAAAACAGACTTAAGGTTTTTTGACTGTTTATTTAACAATTTATGTAAGCTCGAATGACAATAGTTACAAATTATGTTCTCCTTTTATATCAACTATAAGAATCTTTAACTCGTCTAAAACCGTTTCGCAGTGAGAGTTGATTTTACGAAATACATACATACAAATATCTAGTGCGAAAGGTAACGCCTTTAATAATAACTATAAGTGCGTAAAGGAATACAATATAGATCTTATAAATAGAGCGAGCTCTCAGCGAACGAGGTTAATGTAGGATGATTTATTTGTATTGTAATTCTCAGAGAGCAAGAGAAAAAGGGAGACTGAAAGAGCAAATTATTACAAGTTGTGGGCGTGATATTACAAACTTACTGGAGTATTACATCTAACGATATTTATGATGCTTATGAACCTAATTATGATGTTATGAAAGTAAATCATAAAATAAGTAACAGTTCAGTATTAATGATCATCTAATATTGGTGTATACGTTTGGTTACAATTATAAATTCAGTGCGTGCTACAATTTTACAATTTCCGAATCCGAACGAAACCGGTTAACTCGGTTTTTTACTTAATCAGGTATTCGAAAACCGAATTGTTGGAAAATTTTATTTTTCAAATAAACCGGAAACCGGTTTTCTGAAAAATTCAACTATTTGAACACTATAACCATTACTCTTAGGGATGAGGTTATGTTATCATTTAATACGAGAAAAAGTGTAACGCATTAAAGGAGACCGCAAATATTTTAAGACCAAATTCTTTTCAGGACTTTTTAAGATGATTGAGCTAAGTCCGTCTGTCTGGCTGGCTGGTGAGCAGGATAACTCGAGTAAACCTTAACTGAATGCTATGAAAATTTACCAGTATTAAAATTTTTCAACATGAAGTAATGGGATTGCAAATGGGCAGAAAAGCCCCACCCCTTCTGGTACCTCCCATACAAAATTAACTATTTTTGGAAAATTAATATTTCTTTCATAACTTCCAAACAAACAACTGGAGGATATTTGATTTTGGTCAGTTTAACTATCTTGTAATAGTAGTCAAACCCTAAGAAAACCGAAACCTTTGCCACAACCCTTCTGGTACCTCCCATTAAATTGACTGAATTGACCCTCATAGTTTTTCATACATATCTTTTTTGTAAGTACACTGAATTCAGCCAAAATTTGCGTAAGATGTACGCTTATGAAAATTTGTCTCTTGAATGAATATGGAATAAATCGATTGACCTCTTCTGGTACCTGCCATTCAAAATTACCAATTTTTGGAAAATTAATGTTTCTTCCATAAGTTTCAAACGGGCACATGTGATTGGAGGCTTAACCTCAGAAAATCTAACTATTTACCACACCCCTTCTGGTACCTCCCATATAAAGAACCGAAATTGCCCCTTTTCCATGCATATATTTTTTTATATCCACTGAATTGAGCCAAATTTAGCCAAGGTAAGCGTTTATTGAACACAAATTTCCAAAAAAAAATAAAAAAAACTTCAGACACTCTGTGCTGCCCCTAATGGTACCTCCTAAGCAAATAAGTCAAACTTTTACATGTCTCTAGACCGCTGGTATTATGACCGGAAGTCCTATCTACAACCGTTTACGCTCCACAAGCAGGCAACTAATACTGCCCTACTAAGAAAGAAAGTCGCATCTCCATTTTAGTAGTTTTGAGATATTTAGCATTTACATTTTTTACATCTCGCGCCTTTAAATCTAATATTTTTGAAAAATTTCAAAAATGAATTAAAAATATACATATTATTTTTTCTAATTTTATGATCGTAACAAACAGGGAAAATTTTGATGATAAAGTAGAGAAAATGGACTTATGACATTTTTGCCTAGTATAGGCACCCAATAAAACCTCTTAATGAACCAAATTGGACAAATAAGTTCAAAATTTCTTTGCATTGTTCGAAATATAAAATAAATGAATTTCATATCAATAAAAAATATTTAAAATCACAACAAAAACAAACATATCGTCGGCTTAATATGCAAACCTGCTAAATGCAGTTTTTAAATAAATTTGTAATTGGTGGTAATGCTTGAGGGCATCAATCTAAGTTTTTACAAGCAGGTGTTCATCTTTTATTTATACTTTATTGGTGTCTTTACCTATATTAGTTGCTATTACGTCTTTTTTGACTAGGAAACACGACGTTTTTCGATCATTTACAGCTGAAAATAGGTTTTTTAAATTTAATGCAAAAAATCAGAAACTCATTCATGATTCCGAATATGCTTTTATCTCAATTTTTTAATTTTGGCGCTTATGACTTTCTTTCTTAGGAGGGCAGAATAATACATAATTAAAAAATTCAGTAAGTCAAGACTTAAACAATATCTTATATTGGGTTATGGTATTTATCAGTCAGTTTATCTTACTGAAATTTCTGTACTGGTTTGATTTAAAATCGTTGCTTTTTCTTATATATTGTTTGTGTTAATACTTAATAAAAAGTACATTCTAAATATTTAATAGCGATTTCTCTCTTTTGTAAGTTATTATATTAGCAATTAAACTTTCCACAGGGTGGTGTGCCAAAACTATTTTGACTCACTGTATGTGTTTCAAATAATAAAGATTATTTCGCACCACTGTGAATCGTAAAATACTCTCATTTTTGCACTCACACACACACACACATACACTCGCCCATAGCATTAAATAAGTTTATCAATGCGTGTTAATTTAGGTCAGTAACAAATCAATATGTTCCCTGAAGTTCTCTATTATCCATATGCTGATAATATTTAGACATCTACATACATATATTCAAATCTCTAGATACGTGACGGAGCTCTATGCTAGGCTGTTGCTTACAATTTGGAATCGATACTTTGACATTATGTTAGGCTGTTGCTTACTATTTCGAATCGATACTTTGACAATACAGTGGCATGCTACAGTACGCAATTAAATAATAAATGTAAAATTTGTTATCAAATGCGTTATTCGTTTCTAAGTATTTGTTTGTTAAAAATATATAACTCGCCGCTGGGTCATTGTAAAACAGTAATTCTCTCAAAATTTGAATCGTGGTATTAGACCATACAGAGGTTTTCAAGTCCACATTTTTATGTAAAATTTTCGGGAGTTAGTGTTGTTGGCGCACTTTTAAAAATCCCTTACTATTTGTAGATAGGCTGTAATTGAAATTTTTTTGAAGTTGATCAATATGGGCCAAAATTTTTTCACAATGAATTGTAACTGCAATATTGTCATATCGATATTATTAGCTTTTATTTGGTATAATTTTTTGAAGTTTTCTTTAATATTCATATTCATTACTCATATTGCAACCTCGTTATTTTTTTCGCAATAAACTTACATTGCCTTTGTGCCAAGTTTTTATGTTAGATCTATGTTTTGCACACAAAAGTAGTAATACCAATAATTGTTTATTTAGTTTTAACAATTTTTGTTGGTTAAATCGTTCCCAAAACTTTTTTTTTTAAAGATTAGTGTTATTGTTTTAAGAACTTCATTCCATTGAAATAAATAAGTTTATAATAACCAAAAGTTAAAATTGTTATTAGAAATGTCTTTTTTTAAAGCGCCCCTATATATAACAACTGCAATATTGTTGCTTTAAGAGTTACTTGCTTGATGTTTCAAGAGCGGTTCTTTGTTACTTCAAAAATTGAAAATATGATGGTCGAAATATAATAGAAATTGTCGCATGTGTAAGATTTTTTGGATTAAAGAATTACACGGATACGGAATAATGATATCCGATTTGAAATTATGAATCGAATTTGTAAGCGAAAATAAGGCTCAGGAGTGAGCACAGGATTGTTGGAAAGATGTGTCTTGCCAAACCTTTATTTGTTTAATGAAAAAACTTGTAATTATTTTATAGATTTCAGATTTTCGGTTTTATTCTTATGATGAATCGGATCAAAGTGAACGAGAGTACATTTCAATTACTGTATGTGGCATATTTATATTAACCCCACGACCTCTATATGTGGCATATTTATATTAACCCTCAAGTGGCATTAACAAAAATCATGTTGTATTCCCAGTAAAACATTTCTGTCATAAAGCAAACCAAAAGGTTATTTTTTAAATTATTGTATTAAAAAGAATTTACAAATGTTGTAGTTTAATATACACATTATATACATAATATTATGTATACTTGAACTTAATTAATAATTAAAATGTAATTCAAATATTTAAAATGGCCAGTTTTCAAAAAAAACCTAAACAAATATTTAAAAAATATTTGTTAGTTAGGAACAAAATGGAATCAATAGGTTTGATCTAATATGCATCATAATCATCGAAAATTTGTTTTTATTACCTGGCCAATTAATAACATACAATAAGAGTTTTAGGAGTTTTGGGTCAGTATTCAATATATTGGGGACTGGCCGTGACATGATAGTTAGAACACGCGACTACTATGCGGGAGATCCCAGGTTCAAATTATGGCTCCAGTCATCTAGAAAAAAAATCATTGCCGACCCCCATTGATGTTGTCGGCAGCAACTTCGCAGTATAAGTGTCGAGTCAATCGGCATGTCTAGTAAAAGCTTCTTAAACAGTGACGTTCGCATTCGTCGATAAACAAGTAGGTGCCGTTTGTTGTGAATCTAAAATAGAAAGCGTGTTAATTCACAACAACGCGAGAAGCATCCCATACCACATTCATGGGGTGTAAAGGGAAATTATGTTTTTTTATTCAATATTTTTACGTGCAATCTTTATCAAAAACGTACTTATTGCATATCTGCACAACTTCCTTTAATTGTTCACAAGGAGCATTAGGGTGTTCCTTATATGGCATTTTTATTCGAATTTCGTTTAAAATAGGAAATATTAGCGATGTTGGTCATCTAGCTTCTCCTTAGGCTTGTCATTGTTGAGGTAACGAATATATTACCATATTCCTTATATATGTCGAGATATTTGATGTAGAAGTTAAGGCATTTTTGAAGAAAAAAATATATTAAAAATTTTGAAATTGGATTCCAAAGTGGATTATTGTAAACAATTATATATTTCAAAATTATAAGGTTAATCATGTTTAAATCTATATCACAGTACAACATTTTTCAGTTAATTGATTGCCAACTCAATTCTGTGAACTATATGTGAAATTAGACCCAAAAAGAAGAATTTCTGCATCATTCGTTTTGTCTTCTTACCTGCGATTTGAAGTTAGTATCGATTTGAAGTTAGTACTATCGTATAGGGGAATTTATCACGTTTTAGGCCCTGTTGTTTGACATAGCTCGACAACCACTAGCCCAATTTAGTTGATATAAATTTTAAAAAATTAAGAATTACAATTCCCTTAATCTGTTCATATATTGTTTTCCTATACAAGTAACACTTTCGAAGTTAAAAATGAATGTATGAAGGGAAAAAATTATTTTTTGCCTAAAAATTTAATTTTTTTTTTTAAAAATACATAAAAAATCCAAAATGGAAAAAAGTTTCAAGTCTAGTTATTTTTTCGCAAAGTCACATAACCTATGAGCAAAATGAGACAAAGATCATAAAAATCGATGCACGCGTTTCGCTTTTATTCGCAATTGAGTAAAGGTATGAAATTCAAAAATCAGTTATAGCCACCACCCTTAAAATAAAAATAAAAATATAAATTAAAAAATTATCATGCAAAAAAAAATTTTATTTATAAAAACTTAATGAAAATAAAATAATATGCAATTAATACGCAATTATAATATGCATAAAAACAAAATTTAGAACATTTTTTCAATTATTGGCAATATCCATCCTTGTAGAAGTTGACGCTTGTGGTTCTGATGATCTTGTTTTCTTCGTAGGTTGTTCATATTCATGGTCTGAGTCTGTATCGTCATCCGAGATACACATACTATTCAAGGGCGTGTTTCTTTCACTGTATCCACCAATTTCAATGTCTTCATCTTCGGTGCTTTCTTCAAACTGCATAATTGTGGAACTCCACCAACAAACCTCCGCAAGCAATGCATCCAATTTTTTGCTTTTGAACCGCTTTTCAAATGGCATGGTCACCTGGTGGAACCTCTCTCCTTGTTCGTCTGATTCCTGAGGTGATTGTGCCAAAAAAGTATCGAGGTGGTGGTGCAAGAAATGCAATTTCAGCGTCATGGATGCACCGATTTTTTCGAAATAAAACAGCAACCTGTCCACTCGTTGCTGTATCTCTTCTCGCTGGACACGGTTCTTTCCTAGAACGCCTTCTATTACTTCTTTCAATGCGTTCCATGCATGTTGGTGGTCGTGATGCTCTGAAAGCAAATGTGTGAAAGAATCACTTTTGATCAATTTCCGAATATCAGGTCCATTGAGAATACCTGTTTTAAATACATAAGAAAAACGAAAAAATTATTGGTAATGCGAATGTATAGAAATTAACAAATTTAGATATGACAATATTGAAATACAGAGTACGATACGTACCGTTTTTAATTTTCTCATCACTGAGTTTCGGAAAGATGGATTTCAAACAGTCAAAGGCGCCGTTAACTTTTTTGACCACCACTTCAACGAATTTCCCAGCTATTCCCAGTTTCATGTGGAGCGGTGGCAACAAACTATCATCCAGGTCCTTTATCATAGGTTCATTGCGTAATTTTAATTGTTTGTTGAGCTCGGGAGTTCTTCCTTTCCAATCTTTACATTGATATTGATTTCCTTTGTATCGTGAATCCCAATTACAAAGGAAGCAGAAGTATTTTGGATATCCGCCCTTTTCTATAATCCCTTGTAGTATGTTGACCACCTTCAGATCGCAACAAATGTTCCATTTGTGTTCATCGTATTTGATTTTCTTCAAAATTTCGCCCAATGCCTCATACGTTTCCTTCATAGTTGTGCTGAATCCCAATGGAATGCATGGTTTTTTATTTTTTTTGTGCAGCAGCACAGCCTTCAAACTAGTAACTGAACCATCGATGAATAAACGCCAGTCGCCAGCGATACAATCCATTCCAATTTTTTCACTAAACCTGGGATATCATGGCAGTACGTGAACGTATTTGAATAAAATTTCTGAAAATCAGCTTGGCGTTGTCGGTATGATGTTGCGCTGACATTTTGCTGTGTGAGTTTTCTTCTCTTCAAAAATGATGTCAGCCATTCGGAGTCGTGTTGTGATAGTCCCAGCTTGGCCACAATGTAATCCATTTCGATTTGTGGTAGCGGTTGTGGTGCACTATTTTCAATATCGGGTATCCAATCTTAAAAAAAAAAACTTAATTTCCCTTTGCACCCCATGAATGAGGTATGAGATAGCTTCTCGCGTTGTTGTGAATTAACACGCTTACTATTTTTAGATTCACAACTAACGGCACCTACTTGTTTATCGACGAATGCGAACGTCAGTGTTTGAGAGAAGCTCTTACTAGACACGACGATTGAATCGACGCTTAATACTGCGAAGTTGCTGTCAACAACATTCGAGGGGAGCCGACAATGAAAGAACATTTTATTTATTTTTTTTCTTTTTAAGATGACTGGAGCCAGGTTTGAACCTGCGATCTCCCGCAAGGTAGTCGCGTGTTCTAACCACTATGCCACGGCCGGTCCCAAATCGGTCGGATTGGTGAAAACGGTTTCGGCTAGCAGGGACACAGTATCCGCACTCGGAGGTTTAGGTGCATCGGTATCAGCAGGGCGTTGCACTGGAAGTGTGGCAGTAAATGCAGCAGTGTATAGTTTTGTTTTCAATTGTTGTCTGTTTAATCCAGGACGAAAATTTATGCATGCATAGCACCTGGATTCATCATGTCCAGTTGTGTCTTCCACCCAAATTACTGGCTTCATAAAAGATAACTTTCTACTTTTTCCGTGAATCCATTTTAGAAGGGTAGTATAACAACTGTTGCACACTGTGTTCGGCGTAAAATTTGCACCACTTAAATCTGCTTCATCGAAATAATTACAATACGCGGTTTTGAATTGCTCAGTAAACAAATTTTTTCGATCTTTTTTCTGTATTTTTCGGACGATATGACCACAAACGTAACAATATTCATCCAAATATGGGCACTTGTTGTTTTCCATATTGATATATTTTATGTTTTGTTATTATTCACTTTTAAAAAACTGGAGAAAAATCACTTTTACTGTTCGCGTTCGTCGGCACTGGCTGAATGCCAAAAATCGATCAATGCACACCTATAAATACTACGTATTTTTGAATATTTTACTGCCAGGTACTTATAAATGGGCGCATATTTTAAGGGCGGCTGGCTATATACCTGATTCAGCACTTGTACGTTTCAAACGGTGCAAAACTTTCCAAATAATGACCACCTTTAAATGTGGGTGCAATTTCTGTAAAAAAATCATATAGGTAGCCACCGGAAAAACCCAAATAATAAAAAGGTCCACTTTCCGTTTAATTGTCCACGTACATTTATTACCGCAATCATAAAAATCAAATAACCTTTTGTTTATTCCTTTTTTTTTAATTCTCAGAATCATGAAAAAGGTGTCAATGTTTTCTCCAAATAATGTTGTGCATATCTTGAGCAAATTTTTGAAATTCATACATTTACTCAATTGCGAATAAAAGCGAAACGCGTGCATCGATTTTTATGATCTTTGTCTCATTTTGCTCATAGGTTATGTGACTTTGCGAAAAAATAACTAGACTTGAAACTTTTTTCCATTTTGGATTTTTTATGTATTTTTAAAAAAAAAAAATTAAATTTTTAGGCAAAAAATAATTTTTTCCCTTCATACATTCATTTTTAACTTCGAAAGTGTTACTTGTATAGGAAAACAATATATGAACAGATTAAGGGAATTGTAATTCTTAATTTTTTTAAATTTATATCAACTAAATTGGGCTAGTGGTTGTCGAGCTATGTCAAACAACAGGGCCTAAAACGTGATAAATTCCCCTATACGATAGTACTAACTTCAAATCGATACTAACTTCAAATCGCAGGTAAGAAGACAAAACGAATGATGCAGAAATTCTTCTTTTTGGGTCTAATTTCACATACAGTTCACAGAATTGAGTTGGCAAATCATGTGTTGTACTGTGTATGTTTAAAAAGTATATGTGCAAACGAATTTTTGACTATATGCATAATAATAACTAATGAACTTTAGTTCCATCCGAATACCCATTGTTTCTACTACTGAATACAGTATGAACAAAAATATGGATTCCCTACGACTTATACTAAAGCCAGTCAGGTAAACTGACAGATAAATACCATCACCCAATATATGATATTGTTTAAGTCTTAGGTTATTGAAATTAATAGATTTTTAATTAAAATAAAATTGCTTATGTATAATTTTTTGTCTGCATGTGAAGCAAAAACGTAAAAAAATTTGACTTTTTTTACAGGAGGTACAACTAGGTTATGATCAAAAAGTATGATATGATAAAAAAATTATCTTTTGTCTTTAAATTGAGACTTGCGTTGATCTCGTATTCGTTACACCAGGCATTGGAAATATGTATATATATAATCTATTTATATTGCTGAATATGTATTGATATGAAAACCAGTACAGAAATTTCAGTCAGGTAAACTGACTGATAAATACCATCACCCAATATAAGATATTGTTGAAGTCTTGAGTTATTGAAATGAATAGATTTTTAATTAAAATAAAATTACTTATGTTTAATTTTTCCCCTGCTTGTGGTGCAAAATCGTCCAAAAATTTACTTATTTGTGTAGGGGGTATAGGTGCCGGTTTGGAATTTATGTGAGAAATATTAATTTTTCAAAAAAATTTAATTTTGATAGGGGGTACCAAAAGGGTGAACCGATACAGTCCTTATTCATTCCTGACTCAAATTTTCATACGTACAACTTACGAATAATTTGACTGAATTCAGTGCACTTACAAAAAAAGATATGTAAGACTATGGGGGTGAGTTCGGTCCTTTGTATGGGAGGTACCAGAAGGGGTGTGTCAAATAGTTAGGTTTTCTGAGGTTTCGCCTCCTATCACAATATAAATTAACAGACTAATTTTCATTACCCCTCAAATGTCCGTTTGGAAATTATGGAAGAATTATTAATTTTCCAAAAATAGGTCATTTTGTATGGGAGGTACCAGAAGGGGTGACCCGATATAGTCCATATTCACTCCCGATTCATATTTTCATAAGCGTACAAATTACTCATAATTTGACTGAATTCAGTGTACTTAGAAAAAAGATATGTTTGTAAGACTATGGGGGTGAGTTCGGTCATTTGTATGGGAGGTACCAGAAGGGGTGTGTCAAATAGTTAGGTTTTCTGGGGTTTTGCCTCCTATAATAACTTAAATTAATCGACCAATTTTCATTACCCCCCAAGAGTCTGTTTGGAAGTTACAGGAGAAATATTAATTTTCCAAAAATAGGTAATTTTGTACGGGAGGTACCAGAAGGCGTGAACCGATATAGTCCATATTAATTCCTGAGTCCTATTTTCATAAGCGAACATCATACTCAAAATTTGAGTAAATTAAGTTTACTTACAAAAAAGATATGTATGTAAAACTATAATGGTCAATTAGGTTATTTGTATGGGAGGGGTATGGCAAAGGTTTCGGTTTTCTTAGGGTTTGTCTACTTTTGCAAGATAAATAAACTGACCAAATTTAAATATCCTACGATCGTCCGTTTGGAAATTATGAAAGAAATATAAATTATCCAAAAATAGGTAATTTTGTATGGGAGGTACCAGAAGGGGTGGGGATATTTTGTTCATTTACAATCCCATAAGTTCGTTTTGAAAAATAATAATGCTGGCAAATTTTCATACCGATCCGTTAAGGTTTACTCGAGTTATCCTGCTGACCAGCCATCCAGCCAGCCAGCCAGACAGACGGACATAGCTCAATCGTCTTAAAAAGTCTTGAAACGAATTTGGTCTTAAGATACTTGGGGTCTAACTCGTCTCCTTTAATGCGTTACACTTTTTTTCGTATCAAATGATATATACCCTCATCCCTAAGGGTGATGGTATAAATATATACGATACATGTAGTACGACGGCATACATTTCCAGTAAAAAGTGTGAATGCCACTGCACCACAGACGGTTTCTAAAGTTTGCTAGTAGCTTTTGCGAAAAGTCACCGACATTGTGGTTGGTATTAGAAAATACTGAAAACCAACTTCATAAACATTTGCGACTCTTTGAAACTGCCAAACAATGTGCCAGGGAATGTGAGACTAAACCTCTATTTGTCCAGCTGTAAATAGAGAGTCAAAAGCAGCGCTATTGTCTGTTGCACACTCGCTAGCACAAGCTTGCAATATTTATGTAGCCCACAACATACAACATCAAACCGATAAGGTTCAGCAAGAATGATATTGCATTTCTATGTCGGATGGTTTGTTTGTTGAAAAGTTTCCTTAGAGTGAGTGGATTTATTGTCGTGCTTGCACAATGACTTTTCGAAATTTCAGTACAACATGGACGTGCTATTGTTCGCTCACAGCGTTTATGCGTTCGCTTTTACTGTGATACCAGGAGACCAAAAGAGGGCGGACTTGCGAGTTCAGAAACAGTTCGCATGTGGGCATTGCACAGGACGCTAGTCCATTGCTGTCGCCGTTGGACGGAAGCTAATAAAATAACATGCAATAATTTTGATTTCTTTTTAAGCGCCGCAATAAAAGTTATTGTTGAAAGTTGTTCGTCACAAGGATGTTTTGATTTGATTATACCAATGAATCCGAATGGCGCAATAGAAACTTGAAACTTAATTTGCGGTAAACTAAAATCTTCAAAATGAATTAAGTTAATAAACGTACATAGTTTAAATAAAGATTCTCTGCATTAAATGCGCCTAGTTTTCAAGTCGTTCCACACTGATCCACTTAGCAACGGGGACTGTTTCTAAACTATACCTTTATGCATGCAAAAAATTTTATCTTTTAACATGCACATGTGCTTGAAATTTGCAATTGGCACCGCTGCATTCTCTTAGTTCTATACCCGAAATAGTTCTACTTGATTTAGTCTATAAATATTTCTCAAGAACTGATTCTGATCTATTGAATTGGGGTGTTATTCGGAAATATACCCAAATGTTACAGTTATAGTTCTTTTATTTCTATTTCTTTTTATACTATCACCCTTTGGGATGATGGTGTATACCATTTGATACGAGCCTAGTGTAACACTTGCTATAGGTTCTGGAGGTAATTTTTTCATATAAATTCCTAATACATTCACATAATCGATGAAGACTATGAGCAATACATGTCACATGTCACTTTCGGAGAAAATACAACTAAAGCTTTTGCAGCCTTTACCTGCATCCGTCACAAAGAGCAAAACAATATTTTTTTTGAAGTTGACGTCCAGATTTTAGATGGCGTCGTCAAAAAGTCGAGCAATTGTCGAGTAATTAGTCCTTTCCAAGGCTGCTATCTGTAGTAAATATTACTGACATGCAATTTCCTTGTCAGAACTTAATACGCCTGCTATAACGTTTGCCACATTTCTGCCTGCTGCATCAATAGTTTCATCTATTGAGATCCATATAAATAGATTTTTAAATTTTGCTCGTTTATTGCCCATGCAGTCGTTGTATACATTTTTTAAATGTTTAGATCGAAGAACTGTTTCGGATGTGAAAATAGGGACATTTTTTAAAATATGCCCTAAAAACATGAAATATGCCAAAAAATATGCCGAAATATGACTTTATGGGTAAAATATGCTCTAACAAATACCTTACCCATTTATTAATATTTCCGGTTGCCCTGATAATTACACACTCGCCTATAATATGGGATTGGATTGACGGCTTCTCGATGTGGTCTACAGCAACTTCGCAGTATAGTGTTGAGTAAAAGCACGTGTAGATTCCGTTGTGTTAGTCCAAAAATATAAAATTAATTCATTTACAATAATGCGAGAAGCGATCTCAGACCTCATTCGGTTTTTAAGGTTGTTATTGTAGGACTAGGAGAAATACAGAAATAATATATGTAGCAATATGTCAAAAACGCCTTTTTTCGAAAAAGAATTTTTTTATTCTTGAATATGATTCTTTGGGGGCTCAGAAACAATTTTTATTCCACAAGTTTTTCAAACTTGGCTTTTCTGCAAAAGTACCGTTATTAATAGGTTACTCACGATAATCGCTTACTTGACCCTTAAAACCTGAAAATTTCATTTGACAATGTTCTGCAATTTTGCCAAAAAATCTTAGATCATAATTTTTGTTGAATGTGTCAACTGTGAAAAATCTTAAATAACGGTACATTTTTATACTTTTTTAATAAACATGTAAATCGCGCCATCTTGCGGCAACATTTTGCAACATTTTTTGAAATATAAAACAAGGTTAGCTCAGAACGCGTCCACAGAGGTATCAGTGATAAAAATCGGGAGTAAAGTACGAAAAATATAGACTAAAGTGTTTAAAAGTAGACGGACTTTTTTTTAAAAATTAGTTGTATTTCAAAATATAACACAGTTTAACCATTTTCGTGGGCTTAAAAGAAATGATTGCAGGTTATAGAATGGTCAATAATAGTAAAATGTTTATATTTAAGTGAAATACATCAACGATTTTTTTATACTGAAAAATAGGCAAATAAAAATTGCACTCTTTATTTTACATTATTCAATTCTATAATGAAATATAATCTGCAAATTTTTGAGTGCTTTTTTAAAGAAATTTTTTTTTGTTATTTAAATGGTTAAAATTCAGTATAGGAGTGTAAATTTTTTAACTTTTCTTTTAGTTCAGCCTCCAAATCAATAGTTTTTGTTTGCCATATTTTTCTCCATGATATTTGTAATGTTTGCTTCTCAAAATTTTTATTTGTTTTTTAAGAATTTTTATTCTGTGACTTTGTAACTCGATGTCTGATAATTGTGTTAGTAAGTCACACAATTCAATAGGTTCATCTATCTGATCTATATTTTGAAACAGAATTTTACTATCTGATCGTCGTTTTTTTATTTGTTGATTTCTTTCTATATTTTCCAATCTTATCATTCGTTCTCTAGCATTCCACCTTGTATTTTCATGAATATGTTTTCTCATTAAAGTTGTACCTTTTTCCACCTCATCTTTGGTCTGATCGAAATGCTGCAAATCAAAAATATAATGCATGCATTTGTTGTGGCGGGCTTTCACTTGCTGGCACCTTGTATAGATTTCTTTGTGAGGCGCCATGTCTTCTTTTCTCTTCACCATTGCAAAAACTCTTTCAACATTAAAGTTGCTGTGGAATCAATATACATCATCGATTGGTCGATCTATATATCTCTTTAACATGGATTCCTTTGCAGCTACCAAAGCGCTTTGAAAGATCTGGTTTTCCATGTTCATACAAATCAAATCAAGTTTATCTTTATTGAAAGCAAAATAAAATTTTGGTGGAACCAAATTTAAGAACTCCGTTTGGCTAATGTATCCACTTTCCATATAACTAAATATTTCAGTAAGCATTTCCTTGAAGTCATGATGATCAGAAGCAACAATTGCTTCACTACTACTGACATGTTTAAGTGGTTCAATGCATGTTGCATGGATAAGTACACACATTTTGAACTGTTGTAGAAAATCATTGTGTGTAAGATATTCGCAAATTATTATTATTGTATCAAAGAGTAAACCAAGTAGAGTTGTATCAAAGAGTACTAGTGACTTTACCTTTCTCATTATACCATGTATAATAAACGAGTACTTTCTTAATTTTCATTGAAATTGTGAAATTTGCAAGAAAGAGGTTCAATTGTTTTTTAAATGGCACAAATACGGCTAAAGATTTTTGTCCAAAATTGCACATACTTCGAAAAAACTTCAGTATCTAAAATTCCACCAAGGCGCTTCACGTCACAAAGCTTAGTTTGGACGTTATGAGTTGAGGAAGGTAAAAAAGCTAAAAATTTTGGATTTTTTTTCATTTTTCTTCAAGTTTTTTCAATTTTTTTTCCAAATGAAACATTGTACTGCGAAGCGCCTTGGTAGAATTTAAGATTTTAAGGTTCTAAACGAGGTTCTAAGGTTCTTTCTCTCAGTGTACGAATGAAATATTCATCTTAAATGAAAGGCTACTAACCCAGTTTATTGTAAAAAATTAAAAAAATCAAATTTTTCGGATGTTAATAAAATTACAGGAAAAAATTCGTAATCAGTTGAAAAATCAATGACAACAAGAACACCCTATAATTCACATATCATGTAATTGAGGGCCACCCTAATGAGCATTTCAGATAGCCGAATGTATCCCCAAATCAGCACATATAATTTGGTACATATATCCTTAAATTGGAAAAGCACTTTTTTTTGACATATTGCTAAATATATGGTCACTACTATCACTTGTATATATTTAGTTTATTTTATGGAAAAATATGTTTTTTGTGTGACACGGCATAATATTTCTTGGGTTTATTATTCCAGAGTAGTTTTCTTGGATTTTCTGTCCATGTGTGAGTGTGTCATAACACAACCCAACAAAATGGAGAATGTTGTTTGTTTTCTCTAATATTTTTGGTTTCTATTTCAAACAGTCTGTAAAGTTTGCAAAGAAGTGCCAGCTAAGTAAGTAAGTCAGTATTTCAAACAGTTTTTCTCAAACAGCTTTTATTTTTGAGTTACTGCAAACTGCCCTTATTTACCATTTTTATACCATCACCCTTAGGGGTGAGGGTATATATCATTTGATACGAAAAAAAGTGTAACGCATTAAAGGAGACGAGTTAGACCCCAAGTATCTTAAGACCAAATTCGTTTCAAGACTTTTTAAGACGATTGAGCTATGTCCGTCTGTCTGGCTGGATGGCTGGTCAGCAGGATAACTCGAGTAAACCTTAACGGATCGGTATGAAAATTTGCCAGCATTATTATTTTTCAAAACGAACTTATGGGATTGTAAATGGACAAAATATCCCCACCCCTTCTGGTACCTCCCATACAAAATTACCTATTTTTGGATAATTTATATTTCTTTCATAATTTCCAAACGGACGATCGTAGGATATTTAAATTTGGTCAGTTTATTTATCTTGCAAAAGTAGACAAACCCTAAGAAACCCGAAACCTTTGCCATACCCCTTCTGGTACCTCCCATACAAATAACCTAATTGACCATTATAGTTTTACATACATATCTTTTTTGTAAGTAAACTTAATTTACTCAAATTTTGAGTATGATGTTCGCTTATGAAAATAGGACTCAGGAATTAATATGGACTATATCGGTTCACGCCTTCTGGTACCTCCCATACAAAATTACCTATTTTTGGAAAATTAATATTTCTCCTGTAACTTCCAAACAGACTCTTGGGGGGTAATGAAAATTGGTCGATTAATTTAAGTTATTATAGGAGGCAAAACCCCAGAAAACCTAACTATTTGACACACCCCTTCTGGTACCTCCCATACAAATGACCGAACTCACCCCCATAGTCTTACAAACATATCTTTTTTCTAAGTACACTGAATTCAGTCAAATTATGAGTAATTTGTACGCTTATGAAAATATGAATCGGGAGTGAATATGGACTATATCGGGTCACCCCTTCTGGTACCTCCCATACAAAATGACCTATTTTTGGAAAATTAATAATTCTTCCATAACTTCCAAACGGACATTTGAGGGGTAATGAAAATTAGTCTGTTAATTTATATTGTGATAGGAGGCGAAACCTCAGAAAACCTAACTATTTGACACACCCCTTCTGGTACCTCCCATACAAAGGACCGAACTCACCCCCATAGTCTTACATATCTTTTTTTGTAAGTGCACTGAATTCAGTCAAATTATTCGTAAGTTGTACGTATGAAAATTTGAGTCAGGAATGAATAAGGACTGTATCGGTTCACCCTTTTGGTACCCCCTATCAAAATTAAATTTTTTTGAAAAATTAATATTTCTCACATAAATTCCAAACCGGCACCTATACCCCCTACACAAATAAGTAAATTTTTGGACGATTTTGCACCACAAGCAGGGGAAAAATTAAACATAAGTAATTTTATTTTAATTAAAAATCTATTCATTTCAATAACTCAAGACTTCAACAATATCTTATATTGGGTGATGGTATTTATCAGTCAGTTTACCTGACTGAAATTTCTGTACTGGTTACTTAGATTTTCGGTATTTATTGGACTAAAGATATTTTCTTGTTGTTTCATATATGGCTTCATCAAGATTATGTTGTGTTCTTAATATAGGTTGTTTTTGCTACGTTTGTGATGAATATATATGTATTACCAGTATATAAATATTAGTTTTTGGTTGTTCTTATACAGAACAGAAAAAACGCGTCAAAATATTATAGTAGAGTACTGGTTTCCAATGCTCTACGGTTAACCTTAGCTTAGTAAAATACTTAAAATCCAAAATTTTACCATTTGTACTGTCTCAATTAAAAACAGGTAATTCTTTGATTTGTCACCCAATTTTTATTTTATTTTAGAGTCCGGTCCGGGACCGGCCGTGGCATAGTGGTTAGAACACGCGACTACCATGTGGGAGATCACAGGTTCAACTCGTGGTTTCAGTCATCTTAAAAAAAATGTTCTTTCATTGTCGGCTACCCTCGAATGTTTTTTGACAGCAACTTCGCAGTATAAGTGTCGAGTCAATCGGCATGTCTAGTAAGAGCTTCTGAAAACAGTGAAGTTCGCATTCGTTGATAAACAAGTATGTGCCGTTAGTTGTGAATCTGAAAATAGAAAGCGTGTTAATTCACAACAACGCGAGAAGCTATCCCATACTTCATTCATGGGGTGTAAAGGGAAATTAAGTAATTACGTTAAGTTTTAGAGGTCCAAATCTGTAGAAAAAAATATTTATATGCTACTTATCTTCCGCTCAACGACCTCAAGAGAGGTACGAAATCTTGAGAGGTACAATTCAGCACATCTAAATCTTCTAATGATCAATATCTCTGTGAACCGAATGAAATACATCAAGCGAAGCAAAGACTCTCCAGAGAACAAATTGAGAACATCAGTTATTTACTAAGAAAGAACTAAATGAAAACCAGTACAGAAATTTCAGTCAGGTAAACTGACTGATAAATACCATCACCAATACAAGATATTGTTGAAGTCTTGAGTTGTTGAAATTAATAGATTTTCAATTAAAATAAAATTACTTACGTATAATTTTTCCCCTGCTTGTGGTGCAAAATCGTCCAAAACTTTACTTATTTGTGTAGGGGGTATAGGTGCCGGTTTGGAATTTATGTGAGAAATATTAATTTTTCAAAAAAATTTAATTTTGATAGTTTTTTATTCATTTCTGACTCAAATTTTCATACGTACAACTTACGAATAATTTGACTGAATTCAGTGCACTTACAAGAAAAGATATGTATATAAGACTATGGGGGTGAGTTCGGACCTTTGTATGGGAGGTACCAGAAGGGGTGCGTCAAATAATTATGTTTTGTAAGGTTTTGCTTCCTATCACAAGATAAATTAATTGACCAATTTTCATTACCCCCAAGTGTCCGTTTGGAAATTATGGGATAAATGTTAATTTTTCAAAAATAGGTAATTTTGTATGGGAGATACCAGAAGGGGTGATCCGATATAATCCATATTCATTCCTGATTCAAATTATCATAACTGTTCAACTTACGCAAAATTCGACTGTA
Source organism: Muscina levida (assembly GCA_964034835.1). Lineage (NCBI taxonomy): Eukaryota > Metazoa > Arthropoda > Insecta > Diptera > Muscidae > Muscina > Muscina levida. Next base: position 110,998,778 of record OZ035882.1, on the reverse strand, counting down.
TTAATTGTACTTACAAAAATAGATATGTATGTAGGACTATGAGGGTGAATTCGGGAATTTGTATGGGAGGTACCAGAAGGGGTACGTCAAATAGTAAGGTATTCTGAGGTTTTACTTCCTATCGCAAGATATATTAACCGACCTTTTGTCATTTTGTCCAAGTGTCCGTTTGGAAGTTATGGAAGAAATATTAAATTTGCAAAAATAGGTCATTTTGTATTCATTGGTGAGTCCACTTTTCATATACAAACATCATATGCAAAATTTTTGTGAATTCAGTTTAGTTACAAAAAAGATATGTATGTAAAACTATGAGGGTCAATAAGGTCATTTGTATGGGAGGTACCAGAATGGGTATGGCAAAGGTATCGGTTTTCGTAGTGTTTGTCTACTTTTGCAAGATAAATAAACTGACAAAATTTAAATATCCTACGATCGTTCGTTGGGAAGTTATGAAAGAAATATAAATTATCCAAAAATAGGTAATTTTGTATGGGAGGTACCAGAAGGGGTGGGGCTATTCTGCCCATTTTCAATCCCATAAGTTCGTTTTGAAAAATATTAATACTGGTAAATTTGCATACTGATCCGTTAAGGTATGCTCAAGTTATCCTGCTGACCAGCCATCCAGCCAGCCAGACAGACGGACATAGCTCAATCGTCTTAAAAAGTCCTGAAACGAATTTGGTCTTAAGATACTTGGGGTCTAACTCGTCTCCTTTAATGCGTTACACTTTTTTTCGTATCAAATAATATATACCCTCATCCCTAAGGGTGATGGTATAAATATGGACTTAACGAACTTTTTGAGTACATGCTATCAACAGGTGCATGCAAATCCACTTTCTACACTCGCATTTAGAACGATTTCCACAAAATCTGGGTGATTTTAGTAAGGAGCATGTTGAAAGATTTCATCAGGATCTTCGAACTATGGAAGAGCGTTATCAGAAAAGGTTGGACCCATATATGATTGCAGACTAGTGCTGCAATGTAAAACGAGATCTACCTAAAGTCATCCATTCAAGAAAAGCTTTTAAAAGATCAGTTGATAGTGTTTCCTAGAAATGTTTTAAACATATGGGTGATTTCATGGCATGTGACCCCACTTTTAAAATCGATGTCTTATTTCACAAAGAAATGCTGTGAGCAATCTCCCAGTATTTATTTCCAGTAGTCAGAACCACACAAATACACAATAACACAAGAGTATCCCTTAGCAAATATTTGTTAAATGATACCAACGTAGATTCTTTCAAATCTAATCCAAGGTCACTATATGAACAATTATGAAAATGGTTTAGTTCATCATCGCAATTAAGTGGAATAATCAAAAATAAAAAATTACACGGTACGCACGTTAATCGTAAAATATGTAAAAAAAATAATCCCTACCGGAAATAAAATTATATTAGTGAACAAATAAAATATAATTACAAACTTTGCGCTGGCACGTTTAGTAAATCGTTGCCCAAATTCACCTTTTGTTTGAAGTTATTCTGGAAGACATGAAACCTACAATCATTTTTTCACCGTTGAAGTCACGATACATTTTCAACTGCCACACTCAATTTTTCCTTTTACATAAACTTATTAATCTTTGTACGCAAAATGGTTTCGCAGAAATTTGGAAAACAGCAGTTTGGTGTGGTTCCACTTTTCACATTCAAGCGATGAAATTAAAATTAACGACATCATAAATCTATTGTTTTTTCTCTTTGTTGTTTGCTTCTCCCGGCTATACTTTTCGGTGGGCGCTCCATACATGCAGACACACGTGAAAACAAGAGTGAAAACGAAAGCAATAAATGAATGACATACAATTAGGGATGGGATGTAACAACACACACGCACACACACACACAGACACACTCGCAGCCACCACGGAAAACAGAAACTCCCATTCATGCATGACTGCAAATTAACATATACAAAATGATTCGAAGTGCTGAGAACAAAGCTTTACAACAAATAAGAAAACTAATATGTCTGCACGTACATAATAATAAACAATAAATAAATGAATAAAAATAAAAACAGCCACAAACAAATCAGTTTCTCAAACGTTATAAACTCTCATCATAATCCCAGCGGGATATGTTGTCGTATGAGCGATGCCATCCCGCCAAGCAGAATTGTATGACACTCATACGTCGCATAGAGTGAACTGGGGACGTCATAAAAGACATTGTGACTGGTACCAGAAGAAATTGAATTGGTCTCGGGAACAACTGGAACATTTTATAAGGACCATAAAGAAAATCTTAGACCATTAGAAAAATGTATTTTACGTTCAGGACGATCTTTAGAGTGCACAGTGCTTCCTTTTCGGTTTTTTTTTTTAATTAATTCTGTAACTATTAAACGGATGGTATCTTGCTGAAATTTAAAATAGTTGAAGCTGAGGTATTTTTGAGATGATTCGAGGAAAGTGCATTTATTTTGCATTTAGATAGTATGTACCTCGAAAGATCTTTAAAAAACATGCTTAGTTACATATATAAGTTATCTCGTTTAGGTCAAGAGATATTTATGTGTGTTTGAAGTATTGCATATCGTTGGAAAATCCTATTAATATTGGTTGCGTTTTGTTGGTAACTTATATCCGCTTAGCCATACAACTGCTATCCCATATACGCTAACGGGGATAAATTCACATGCTAAGCTAAATGGGGATAAGTTGTTCAAAATAGTAGTAAAAATTAAAAATGTGGCCAAATTTGTTATTGCATAGGTAAACAAAAAGTACAAATTAAAAGAGAACGTCAAATAAAATAATTTGCATTTGAATGATATTTTTTCAATAAAATTTTATTTTACAGCTTATTTGTTATGCAAACCCTAGAAAAAAAGTTCCAATTTGTGGCTTAAGGTCCCTGCGACACATTAGATCCTATGTGAATCATTTATTTTCATTTTGGTAGGTCCCATAAGGGTCTCCGCTAGACTTCCAATTTTTTCTCCAAAACTTTATCCTGTTATAACTTAATAAAATACAGAATTAGGGCACGATCGTGTCGAGAATATTGATATTATTACTAAAGTGGGCGGCGTGGTACATTTGTATGGGAGGTACCAGAAGGGGCGTGTCTAGACATCCAGATCTTATCTCCAAAACTTTATCCTGTTATAGCTTTACTAAATACAGAATTTGGGCACGATCGTGTCAAGTGTATTGATATTATTATACCATCTCTAAAGTGGGCGGAAAGGTACATTTGTATGGGAGGTACCATAATGGGCGTGTCTAGACTTCCAGATTTTTTCTCCAAAACTTTATCCTGCTTGAACTTACTAAATACAGAATTTGGTCACGATCGCGGTAGTTCTAATAATAATATTAATCGATTTCTAAAGTGGGCAGTACCAGATGTGTGTGGGAGGTACCAGATGGGGCGTTGGTAGACTTCAGTTTTTTCTCAAAAACTGTATCCTGCTATAGCTTTACTAAATTAAGAATTAGGGTACGAGCGCGATGGATTTATTGATATTATTACTCCATATCTAAAGTGGGCGGAAAGGTGAATTTGTGTGGGAGGTACCAGAAGGGGCGTGGCTAGACTTCCAATTTTTTTTTCCAAAGCTTTATCCTGTAATAGCTTTACTAAGTACAGAATTTGGGTACGATCCCGTTGGGTGTATTGATATTATAACTCGATTTCTAAAGTGGGCGGAATGATGTATTTGTATGGGAGGTACCAGAAGGGCGGAGCCATGTAGCCCATTTGCAATACCGTAAATAGTTTTGGGGAAATATTAACTCGTGCAAAATTTCAAGACATTTGGTTGCGTCTTTCGTAAGTTATCGTGCGAACCAGCCGGACAACCAGCAGACAGACAGACAGACAGACAGATGGACATGGCTCAAATGACTTAAAAAGTCATGAATCGAATTTGGTTCTAAGAAACCTAGGGTCTGAAATGACTCCTTTTATGTGTTACACTTTTGGGTCGTATCAAATGATATATACCCTCATCCCTAAGGGTGATGGTATAAAAATTCAAAACGCCATATAATGAAATATTTACGAATGATTGAAAACAAAACAAATAATTATTTGACATAAACACCGAATTTTATACTATAATGGCCACACTGACAATGTTTATGGTAGGGATGTTGAAATACGTTATGTTTAACTAGTGCACATACATATATATGGCCAAAAAAATATATTTTTAGCTATCTGGTCGGCGCTTTGCAATTTGAGAATTTTCAAAAACATTTTTTTTTTCAAAATTGGGCTATTTTTGGCTTCCTTTGCCGGGGAACCATTTTGCTGAAATGGTTATTTTTCTAAGAAAATTATAAAGAAATTGCCACCTCCAGGAAAATATTTTTTTCAAGCGAAAGATTATAATTGCCTTTTAGGCGATATTAATAGGTATTTTTTAATTTTTTATTTACGTTGCTTTTAATTGTTAATTCGAGCAACGTATTTGCATCATTCTTTCAGTAATTTCATTCAGAATTTTATTAGAAAACCAACGATATAAATTACATTACAATCCAAAAAAAAAAATGAGCTCACAATCTTAAAATTACGAAATGAACCTCGTTCAAAAATTACACATTTTTTTTATTTTCCCAAATATATCTAAATCGAAATGAGATTACATATACATGAAAGCATGTTTTATGAAGGTTTTTCGAAGAACTATCTAAATGCAGAAAACTCTTAAAATCGGTTCATAAATGCACTTTCCTAGAACATTTGAAATTTTGAAACACCAGAGGTTACCAACTTTGGAGGGCCACGCAGTGGCCTCCACAACCATTTGGCAGACGAAATTTTTCAAATTTTTTCACCTCAGCTTTAACTGTTTTAAATTTCATCAATATACCATTATCCGTTCAAAAGTTACAAAATTAATTTGAAAAAAAAAAAACAAAAGGGACCACTACATTAATAATAAGAATTTTAGTCCATACAAGTTCAAGCTGTTGCTAACAGTAACCAATTATTTGGGAATGTTTTTTTGGATTTTCTGGATCAATACACGATACTAGTGATTTTCTTAATAGTCCATTATATTCGGAAGGAACAAGCGGATATTTTTTACTTGGTGACAAGGATAAACCATGTCAAATAAGACCTTTGCCATTAATAACTATATTTAAGGAACTTCTGTCTCCTGATCAGGGACGTTTTAGAAATGATTAGAGACGCCCAGAATAAAAATTGAATGCGCATTTGAATCTCTTTAAACACGATGGCACAATATTTTCTACAGGCCGCAGGAATTATCCATACCAAACTGTATAAACACAACTTTATATAATGAGAGATTGTTTTTGGGACTTTTTGTTATGCCACCAACTAAGTTAGCTGAGTCAATTGCCGACGTAGTCGATAGATCTTTTCCTGATTCTAAAGAAGGTCTAAATGTAAGACTTCAAATGTTTAATGAATTTCTCCAACATTCTGATAATCTTATGATAATGTAAAATAGTCCTACAAGTTATCTTTAAAACTATTTGAAATATTATTCTGTAAGTCCTAACATCATACATACTATATTCCATTTAACTTCGAAAAAAGAATAATAAATTTCAGGCGCATACTAAAAAAAATGAAATTAATCTGTTTAACATTACACATGCGAAGGATTTGGTGGAAATGCATTAAGGTTTACAATAAAAGTGAACTATGTTTACTAATGACTTTTTTACTTTAAGTGTCTTTTAGTTGCCCGTTAACATTTGTAAATATTAACTACCTCAGTTCAGTACACTTAATTTGCATTTACTGGTTGGAAGTTAGAAATATTAGGGCAACCATAAACTTGATTTATCAACGGCAGTTAACCGACGTTATTATTGAGGTATAAATTTTTTTTTTAACTATTGCACACATATTTTTACAAAAAAAAAAAATTTATAATACCATAATAACAGGTTGAAGTTATATAACGTCAGTCAGAGTCTGTATCCGATTCGTCTACAAATAAAGAGGATACATCTATGCCAGGGTAGTTCATTCGGACCATTTCTCTAAAAACTGAAATCAACTCTACAGCAGCTTCAAATGGTTCGCCTGCTTGAAGATGAGGTTATTGAATTGATTGGTTTTGCAGCGAACGATTGACTTATGGCCTCCATAGACGATGTCAACTTGTTGGTGCTCGTGCTGAACTCTCCCTTGCTGCTGTCAATCAAAAATTGGGTGAAAATTATCGTTGTTTCTGGCATATGCGTCGATTATTTCTAAAAATGGCCAATCGGCGGGTTCATCGTGTGTAGCCTCTTCTCCCACACACTCTCCTGTCCTGTATTTGAAATATTCTTTATACTTTTTGATCAGGGTATTCCACTGCCGCTTGCAACTAGATACGTCTTTTTTTTGGATCACCGAGGGATGCTTGAATGTCTCTTGCAACTGTTCTATATTTCTATATATTTTTTTCTATAAATACTATACTTATCTTAAGAGAATTATAATCTTACCTCCACGTCTCAGAGCTATTAGCAGTTTTTCCAGTAAATAAAGTGTCTTAATCAATTAACCAGCGCACCAAAATCATTCGGCCGGAGTTACAACCTTAACGATTTTAAATGAGAAGTAAAAAAATGCATTGTATTAATGTATTAGCACAGAGCAATAATATGAAGAGTTCCCAAGATTCAATGTTGAGGCAAAAGTTGCGAAATTTTGTAAAAGCCTGTTTATCAAGCATTTTTTTGGGTTTGGTGCAAATCGAATAAAAAACCAGTACGGAATTTCAGTCAGGTAAAATGACTGATAAATACCATCACTAGGGTGGGGCGATTAGTATGGAAGGAAATAAATCTTAATGGGCGCTTCGTGTTTCTGATTCTTGGGATTGTACTGAGCAAAAAAGTCCACTAGACCATATGTCTACGGTGAAAATCGAGCCTCCCCATTTTGACTTGAAGTTTTTTCTCAAACCTTATTTTTTTGAAAAATTTGCAAGTGTTCTTCGGCTCATATTTCGTAAACTATTTAAAATTTCGACTTATTTTCAAGAGTAAAGTTATAGCTATTATCTCGGGCTACAATTTCTCTGAACATATTATTTAGAAAAAACATCGTTTGCTTGGTGAAATAGTCGAAAATGTGAAAAATTCACCACTATTTGTCACGTTTTTTAGATATTTTGGCCTATAACAGCCAAACCAATGAGATTTTCGATCCAATACTAACACAAAAATGGTAGCCAAGACAATAGTTAAGAACTCTCTAGTACATCGCAAAAGCATTGGAATACTCCTTCTAGTAGTTATGGCCTTGTGAAAGTGCATATTTTTCGTGAAAATATTGATAAATTACCATTTTCAATTGTTCATAGGGCAAAATCATAAAAATGTTATAATTCTTATTTTTATTCTATTTTATTATTTTATTCTATTTTTCTTATTTCTTATTTTTTAGTCTTCTATTGGTTTCAGTTCATTTGACGCATTTTTGTTAGTTTATTGTAAACGATCACAGCATCAAATACACATAAAATTAAATATGCATTTTTAAATATTTGCCGCAAATGTAAGTTTTATAAATAATTGTTTCGTGTATAAACTGTGCAGTGCTATTAAAAAACATTTTTTTTATTTAAGAAATAGAACATTTTTATGAAAATGGTAATTTATCAATATTTTCATGAAAAATATGCACTTTCACAGGGCCAAAACCGCCTGAAGGAGCGTTCCAATGCATTTGCGATGTACTAGAGAGTTCGTAACTATTGTCTTGGCTACCATTTTTGTGTTAGTATTGGATCGAAAATCTCAATGGTTTGGCTGTTATAGGCCAAAATATCTAAAAAAAACGGGACAAAAAGTGGTGAATTTTCTACATTTTCGACTTTTTGACCATGCAAACGATGTTTTATGTAAATAATGTATTCAGAGAAATTGAAGCCCGAGACAATAGCTATAACCTTCTTTTGAAAATAAGTCAAAACTTTAAATAGTTTACGAAATATGAGCCGAAGAAAATTGGCAAATTTTCCAAAAAAATAAGGTTTGAGAAAAAACTTCAAGTCAAAATGGGGAGGCTCGATTTTCACCGTAGACATATGGTCTAGTGGACTTTTTTGCTCAGTACAATCCCAAGAATCAGAAACACGAAGCGCCCATTAAGATGTTCAAATCGCCCCACCCTAACCATCACCCAATAAAGGATATTGTAGAAGTCTTGAGTTATTGAAATTAATAGATTTTTTAATTAAAATAAAATTACTTATGTATAATTTTTCCCCTGCTTGTGGTGCAAAATCGTCCAAAACTTTACTTATTTGTGTAGGAGGTATAGGTGCCGGTTTGGAATTTATGTGAGAAATATAATATTAATTTTTCAAAAAAGGTAATTTTGACAGGGGGTACCAAAAGGGGTGAACCGATACAGTCCTTATTCATTCCTGACTCAAATTTTCATACCTACAACTTACGAAAAATTTGACTGACTTCATTGTACTTACAAAAAAGATATGTATGTAAGACTATGGGGGTGAGTTCGGTCCTTTGTATGGAAGGTACCAGAAGGGGTGTGTCAAATAGTTAGGTTTTCTGATGTTTCGCCTCCTATCACTTTAGAAATTAACCGACTAATTTTCATTACGCCCCATGTGTCCGTTTGGAAGTTATGGGAGAAATATTAATTTTCCAGAAATATGTCATTTTGTATGGGAGGTACCAGAAGAGGTGACCCGATAAAGTCCATATTCACTCCTGATTCATATTTTCACAAGCGTACAGATTACGCATAATTTGACTGAATTCAGTGTACTTAAAAAAATATGTTTGTAAGACTATGGGGGTGAGTTCGGTCATTTGTATGGGAGGTACCAGAAGGGTTGTGTCAAATAGTTAGGTTTTTAGAGCTTTTTTCCTCCTATAATAACATAAATTAATCGACAAATTTTCATTACCCTCCAAGAGTCCGTTTGGAAGTTATAGGAGAAATATTAATTTACCAAAAATAGGTAATTTTGTATGGGAGGTACCAGAAGGCGTCAACCGATATAGTCCATATTCATTTCTGAGTCACATTTTCATAAGCGAACATCATACTCAAACTTTGAGTAAATTCAGTTTACTAACTAAAAAGATATGTATGTAAAACTATGAGGGTCAATTAGGTCATTTGTATGGGAGGTACCAGAAGGGGTATGGCAAAGGTTTCGGTTTTCTTAGGGTTTGTCTACTTTTGCAAGATAAATAAACTGACCAAATTTAAATATCCTACGATCGTCCGTTTGGAAGTTATGAAAGAAATATAAATAATCCAAAAATAGGTAATTTTGTATGGGAGGTACCAGAAGGGGTGGATCTATTCTGCCCATTTACAATCCCATAAGTTCGTTTCGAAAAATATTTATACTGGTAAATTTTCATACCGATCCGTTAAGGTTTACTCGAGTTATCCTGCTGACCAGCAATTCAGCCAGCCAGCCAGACAGACGGACATAGCTCAATCGTCTTAAAAAGTCCTGAAACGAATTTTGTCTTAAAATTTTCATCCCTAAGGGTGATGGTATAAATATACATTTTGACACGAAACAAATCGAATAGAATTACTTGATTTCGAATAAATTGAGTAAATATCTGTACGAAAAAGTATTTTTTTTCCAACCAATCGCACATACAGAACGACATACACGAAAATAAACTTACCAGTCTAGAAATAAATTCTTAGCTTCGCCCTGCTGACTTAGGAAGCACTTGACGGCTTGGTATTTTGATTAAGATTGATTTTATTTGAAACTCAAGCAAGTGGAGAAATACAAGTCACTTATTTAAAGCAAACTAACATTATGTTTTTCCACCACTGTCTACTTATACCAAATATGTATGTCATCGACAGCAATCATTTTGCATCTAAGGCTCCAGCGACGCTGGCGTCAAATTTATCAAAATCAAGTAACACCAGTATTTTGAACCAAAAGCAGATCTTCATGCGCCAGCATAAACAGGCTTTAAACAAAGTTCCACGAGAGTTGATAAAAAATATTATTTTTGCGATCTTTTGTTCCACTGAAATTGGTAAAATAGTCTCGTTGTAGTTCGCAGACACCTAAGATGTTAATAACAGAACTCTGGATGCTAGGGGCTGGTATCAGCTGGGCTATTATCTTCTTCTGTTTTTATGTACGTTTGAAATTTTTGAAATCTCCTTAAACTAATAATATGTCAATATGTGAAAGTTTGTACCGGTCCCTAGGGCTTATAAAAACTTTGACACATGAACTCACCACATTTGTGTCACAATTTTATATTGCAATAAAATTTTCAGGCGTATCGCCCACAGCCTTATATATATATATATGCCCTTTTTTAAACAGCTGAATTAAAAAACACAACATTAAACCAATGGTAAAAAGTTTAAAGTGAACGTAAGTCATCGACAAGCTCTCTCCATCTAACCCAATCGTTGGTCAAAGTATTTGCTCGATTCCAGGATAATTGGAATGATTCCAGTTTTTTTAGTACAGCGAATCCAAGTTTTCCCAGAACGGTCTCTTCTTCGTTGCCCCTGCGAATTCCATTCTAAAATGGTTCTAGTGCTATCATTGTGTGGTCGGCGTAAAATGTGGCCTAATCAGGACTATTTTCTTCAATGTATTCTTAAATCAGGAATAGCGTTTGTTCTCATTAAAATTCCTTGATTTGAAATTCGGCTTAACCAAAAAATTCGTACCAATTAGCGTAGACAACGATCCCCCGGTTTAGCTATCTTATTGCCCAGGTAACAAAAGCTGATAACATCTTCAATGTAAACGTCAGTTGTAACTGGATTTAAATTAGTTCTGCCTATTCTCACAAGTTTGGTTTTACTGGTGTGGGTATGGATTAGATCGTTCATGATATTGTACTGCGACATAACATATACCTATTATATCTTACTAACTGTTGCACAGTTACTGTAGAAATTGTTATGCCCCAATGTGATAATATGTATCAGATAGCTAAAATTGTTATTAATTATGTTGCATAGTGTAACTAAATGATGAAACTAAAATAGATCAGCTAACCTAAGTATATAAAAACACATAGTTACAAATATGCATATAGTCATGCCTAGTAATTATTTGTATTTACACGCATGGCTAATGCGAAAAAATGCTATGTAAACTTTCAAGCATATGTACAAATGTATCATCTTAAAAATGTATGATTATCTCTGTGATGTCAACTAACGGATTATAAAGAAATTTACAGTGTTAATAACATAAATGAAAAGCAATCTGCACTACTCTTTGGGGTTTTTTAATTATATATGAATATTTTAAGTGTGGGATAAGTGTAAACTTTCCAGACATTGAGTGTACTGCCATCAATCCTACAAACTTTTCCTTCTTCAAATGTAGATTGTGAATATGGAATGAGCACTAAGCGAATGCCAGCGTTCGCCACATTTAAGTGCTTGTGAATGTCCCTTTGTTCTTGCCTCGCTGGCTGAGTGGACGAGGTATGAAAAAGTTTTCCGTTTGCAGCAGATCTTAAAGTGGTTTTCATGCACTGTTAACTAATTGAAAATTCCACACCATATAATTTAATAAACAAATTTAAATTAAACGCATGGACTTTCAAACAGAAATCCAACAGAGAAAGAAGCCTTCTGATTAACTTTTTTGTTTTCTTTTCTTAGTCGGTTCATCGTCATTGAAGGTTTGTGTATCACAGTGTCACGAGTTATCATAATATAATGAATGGTTGGAATATGTGTTTGCATTTGAGTTTTGTTGCCGGCTTTTTTTTATTTGTTACTAGCTGGTCTGGCAGACTACATTTTGCCTTCAAATTTATTGATAAAAATCTTTCGTACTGTTACAATTCAATAACGATTGGTCCCTTTACTTTTAGCTCTATAATGTTTCAGCTTAAAAGGGTGAGTGGCCTTGCTCTTTATTCTAATAGCAAAAGCTTATGTACGAAAACTGATATTTGTGATTTTGAAAGATATGATTGTAAGAAGTGTAACAGTAATATATACTACGTTCTTCTTTCTATTGAAACCTAAACAACTTATTTATTGTAAGGATATACTTGTCATGTCTAACACTTTACTTTCTGCTTTGATGTACTGGTAGATGTTTTAGTTGAACTCCATAAAAAATGATTATACTATATGAATCCTTTATGGTAACAATTAAATTTCAGGTCAAACAACAAATTATCGAGGTCGAAACACTAATTGGAGTTTCCTTTTTTCTTTATTGGAAATTTTCTGAATTGGAACAGGACTTTCTTAATAGAAGATGTTTTATTTGATTCAATAAGTAGTTACAATTTAGAAACTGACACGCGGTCCGTTCTGAATCTACTAAAATCGTTCTTAACTTCGGAGATGAGTACTTTAGAAATATTAATCTAATAATATTGATAATTATAACTTTTTCAGAAGTTTTTTATTGTTTTTGACTACACAGTATTTAACGCAATTGATTTTTGCCTAAGCAAATAATCCTGATCGAAATAGAAACAGAGTTTATTAGGAGGAACATGAACTCGTCATGGAGTTCGATACGCGTCATCCTTGTGCGTGACACTGAATTGGCCATTAATACCAACAATAAAACAATTTTCTGATCGTTTAGCCAAATTTGGTCTATCATTAGAGATACACTAACACAAATTGGTAACTAATCAGTACGATCGACGAACTCTTACGAACAACGCTGTATATACACAGGCATGGCCCGGCCTAAAACTATGCAGAAAAAAAAATAAACTCACCGAAGTAGCTCCCATAGACAATTTCGCGAAAAATAATTTTTCTAATATTTTTTTAAGGATATCCTCAAAACATTGGAAACAGTTTACTTTTAATATTTTGTGTTCTTATGAAACAGGGAGGGTTACTCCACCCACTTAAAATTGTGACTTAACTTAAAAAAAAAACTTAATACTATACATACATCTTTTAAGCAAATTTTATGACGGATCGAAACACTGTGTGCCTTAGTTTTACTGCCGCATAAGACTTTTCAAAAAATAAAATTGTCAAATAATGAAATTAAATGTTAACAATGCCATGAAAAATGCACACTTTAGACCAAGTTTCAGCGGCAAATCATTGAAAAAGTTGGTCGTCATATTTTGTATTGCTTATGGTGTGCAACGGAATCGTGATAAATTAGAGAATATTTTGCGTCTAACCCCGAAAAAGATGCCGCATTCGAACCAATGGTGGAATTTAGTCTAGTCCTAGCCGCTAAGTTGTTGTGTTTGTATTGGTTGAGTTTTCTTGCAAAATTTATATTGTTCAGTCATCTTCGTTAAATTAATTAAAAGTGTAGCTGTGGATGGGTTAAGAAAGAGTGAATTTAATTAAGAAAGTGTTAATTCATAAAGATGAGTTTGTTTCCGACTTGTTAATGCGATTAACGCAATGCGAGTAACTTCCAGATATGATGTTCTAAACAATATTAGGTAATTGGAGAGCAGTGGGTGGATATTACAAAGTATAAACAATGTCGTGATTAATAATGGAATGGTCTATGTATGTTTTTTAGGGGTAAGGTACAGAATTAGACATATCGCCCGTTTACTAAAACTGTACCAAAAAACGTGTTCAAAAATATCAATTACTGCAAACTTGTCAGAGAAAGAAAAAATATTTTCATCGAATTTATAAGATAACTATGTGGAATTTTGAGGCATGATGAAGAATGATTTGAAGTTTTATTAATCCAAACATCATATGATTGAAGTTAATACAGACTTTAAGTAAATAGAATATTAATTAAATTTATGAGTACCATGCGCATTTATGGTTTAGGGAAAAAGAAAAAATATTGTTATCATTGTCAATACATATAAGATTTATAATCATATCCATTATACTTTTGTAACTTGTACAAATAAATAAATAAATAATCGATGAGTTTTTCTTTTCATGTTTGATTCAACTAAACAAAATTATTGACAAAATCATGGTTATCTTCCTCTGATGATCACAAATTTTCATCTTCGAATCAAGGCAATTGAATCAAAATGTTAAGTATTACGAACGTCATTCTTTTAAAATTGTTTTTACTTATATATGGCAAATATGAATTAAGATTTGATTGCTTTCTCATCAAGCTTTATTAAAATTTGAATTTTTTTTGTTCTTACTATCGAACTACCAATCTATCAATCTCATAAAATAAAAATGAGGGTATTAGTTTGTATGCATTTTTTAGTACCGTATAGTCTAGAAAACAGCTGGACCGATCTTTTTGAAATTTTCAGAGAATGTGGCTGGGTGGTCTGTAGAGAAAATAGGGTGAATTTTTGATATTTCAAGTGGGATTGGCTCCGCCACCTGGACCATATTTTTGAAAACGCAATATTTAAAAGACTATTTCTCCAATCGCCTATAAAATGTGTGTGGATGCATTTGGCGGCAAAATTCGTGATCCAACAAGACGTGGGCGAATTAGTGGACGTGGCATACAACTTCAAACTTTAAACGACTGCCCAGCAAGCCAAGTTCAGAGGGCTCGAAATTATGTGTCCGAAAAGAGCCGAGTTTAAGAGCATTTTTGGAGTAAACACATAAATTTAAGGGTTTTTGGAGCACATTCAGTGCTTTCTAACCATGGGCTCATAAAAAGCTCTTCTGTCTGAGTGTTTTCGGAGTGGAAGTAGGCAATCGCAAATTTTCTGTCGACGAAAAGCAATTTGCCTCTATATGCAGCAAATGGTTTCCAACTGCCAATGACAGAATTAAATATAAGAAAACAAAAAAACAGTAAAACAATAACATTTAAGAATGTAAATATTAATATGTAAGATAAAATTTAAGAATATAAATTTGAAATACAGACTTATTTCTTAATGAAGGTGTTTATGTTTAAGTTTCTACTTTTTTTTTCATTTTGTTTATTTTCAAGTCATATGTAATATAAAAAAATACATTAATTTAGTTTTTTTTTTATAAAGTAAACCTTTTTTTAAATAATCTGCACTCCAATATGCGTCTGAAAAGAACCTTTCAGAAGGCTATTCAAGTGCCTGGAAAAGTAATGTTTTATGTTTTATGTGTCTTTTCTGAGGGTTTTAATCCTTCATTGGGAGGGTGAAAGCACTTATATCTGTGTCAGAAAAGAGTCAGATTAGACTCAGAAATCTTCCACATTAAGTGCGACCATTTTCATAGAAAAAACGCTCATTCCGGACTCTTTTTTGGGCACATTATGACGGCGAATGCTCATAAAAAAGTGGCCGAAAAGTGTCAGAAAACGCACATATTGCTTGCTGGGTGTATCTCATGAACTATAGCAGGTATGAAGATGATATTTGGTACACATGTTGTTCTTACACTTCGAGTTACAGCCACGGTGGAAAAAGGCGGTGCCACGCCCCTTTTCAAAAATAAATCTGACGCTTTTTCTAATTGTTATGAAAATTTCACTATGTGGTACGGATGACCTGGCACTGTCTCATGAACTATCAAAGGTTTGAAGATAAGATTGAGTGTATATTAGACTGGTCGGAATTTTTTTTTTTGAAATTTAATTGTGTGCGCTGCTTAAAATATAAGGTTGTCAAAAAAGTCTTGCGGTATTTTTATTGAATTTTCAATTGTTCATAAAATTGGTTATAATATGTTTTTGGCATTTCTTTACATTTTGGGTGACTATGAAATTAAACGCAGTGGTTTTTAATTACGAAATAAAACTTTTTTATTAAAACAAAAAGTAAATTTAAATATAAAATAAAAAACACTTTGTAATAATGCGTATGGTCTCTCTTATTTTAAATAAATTCAAAAATTTTATTTGGTCATATTACTTATCATGGTTTTTTAGGGTTGAATTTTCTAAGCAGACCCAAGCCGCTATTACTGCCGATTTTAGCTGTACAATGCTATTGTATTGCCTGTTGTTGGAGTACATTTTATGAACGAGTATACCCCACACATTTTCAATAGCGTTAATGGCATGGGAACACCTTCTAAAACTTCAACGTTTTCTGACCGAACCCAACCGTTAGCATCCTTAATGGAGTGAGTAGACGCAATCTTATGCTGAGAAATGTAATATATCTCCCCGGTTCGCTTTAAGAAGAGCAATAAATTGATTTACAGTTTGTCTCTCTGGAGTTCATACTCTTCGGGGTAATGCGACAGCTTGGAAAGGCCAGCCCAAATATTTATTTTATCTATTTTCGCGAAATAAAACTATCCGTCCACTGATTGAAAATATTTCAAATTTCAATTTCAGTTTTGCCCACTGATCGAAAATTAAAATTTCGTCTGAGTGAGTGTGTTGGGAGTACGAAATGTATATTATGAAAGAGAGAGGAAGACAGTGATTCTATATGTTGTTGGTACAGTATGGATTATAGTCAGGGTAGAAGTGGGAACCTTTAAAAAGAATCCGTTATAACAGCCATAATAATAGTTTGGTCGTCCTGATAATTTGACAGTATGTTACAAGTGGCCAAGAGATGAAAAAAAGATATGAAAATACGAAAAAAAGTAACAAACGGAACCCCCCAAATGTTGACTACCCCCGCAAACGTAAAATGGACCATGATTTAAGGATATGCACCTGGAACGTCCGGACACTCTATAGAGAAGGAGCCACTATCCGATTGCCGGAAAAGACTGGACAAGGATACTTGCGACGTAAAAATTGCGGCATGTTTTACAACTGCCATGAGGAAAAGCACGAATGTGGATGTGGATTTGTAGTTAAATACTGTTACTAATCGAATAGGCGAAAAATTTCTACATCACGCTAATTTGTGCTCATTTCCCTATGGAAGATAAAGACGATGAGATTAAAGATGCTGCCATGGCCACGACATTAAAATCATTCTGGGAGATATATAAAGAGAGAATACTTTCAGGAACTGCTGGTTCCGGAATGCAGCGCAAGTGAAGGTATCACGTCAATTGTCTAGGACGGCTTAGTTGCCCACCACCAAGTCATATCTCGGTTTAAAGAGCTGCTGACAGAAAGTTTACAGTGAAGATTGGCAAGGAACTTACGGAGTCATTCTATACCAGACCAGGCCTAAAACAAGGCGATGGCCTATCGTGTGAACTTTTCAACATAGTGATGGATATGATAATAAGAAAAGCTGCAATAAACACGAGTGGCACGATATCACTGTTCGACAAGGGTTTTTTTTCTTGTGTTTCATAATGTGTTTCTAAGAGTTTTTGACATGGGAAATTCAAATACATAATCAGAATTTTGAAAATAAGTTTTGTTTTCCATTAAAAATTTGTGTGGAGGCGATTGTTTAAAAAATTTAGTATAAACAGGTGGCAACATCAGCAACATGTCTTTTCGGCTGCAATTATCGCCCTATTCTATTTTATAATAACTTTATTCTCTTTTTAATATTCTACGTAAAATTAGGATGCAACATGTCCTTGAAAGTGAATTTTTCCCTGTTATTTGGATTTCTTTTATAAATGCTGCGACGTGTCCGATGAATATGCACTCAGAAAAAAGTGAACTAAATTGAAGTAAAATTGAACTAGAATTGAGTAAAATGAGTCTTCATATGGCGCCAAGTAACACAGTACTCAAATTGAGTTTGCAAATTTCTTTAATATAAGTCTAAAATGCGAACTAAAATATAGTATACATTTCTTTGTTTTGAGTACAACACGACTTATTTTTGAACACATTTTGAATCAAAAGTAGTAAGTTGGTATTACAAATAAGTATGCACTAGGAGAAACATGTACTAAGTTTAAGGAAATATTTACTAAAATTGAGTAAGAGTGGCCATCAATTCGGAGTCAAGTATTACGGTTACTCATATTGAATTCATTTCATACTTGATTTCAGTAAAGTTGTTACTACATTCAAATACTTTTGGAATATAGACAAGTAAAAGTTACTGAATCTTAGTCGACATATACTATAAGCAAGTATTATGTGTCAATAATCAAGTATGCACTTACTCATCCGTAGTTTTTTTTATACGATTTGAGTGCAAAATTTCTAAAATAAGGAGAAATGATGTTTCACTGAGTATGCACTTCTTACATTTTACTACCGATATTCAGAAAATTTCCTAAAGTCAACCACAAATTGACTTGAAATAAGTACACGCGGCAATCATGGAAGTTTGCATCGTATTCAAAAAAAGAAAAATGTGATTTACTACAAAGCAAATTTTCTAAATTGAAGACCGCATTTTCTCCGTATTAATGCAAATTAAACTACATTTAAGTACGAGACATGTTAATGTGTATTGGAATTTAGTAAAGTTGAACCTAATTGAAATCACAAACGAAGTAAAAACAAGTATGCTCTCCTAGAATTAGCGAGAATTTACTTAAATGTACAACTAATCAGATCTGAAATTGAGTCAGATTGTACTCAAATTGAGTTAACTTGTAGCCAATATGAACATAAATGTCTTACACTATAAGACTGAATGTACTATATTTGAGTTTAGTGTCAACTTGGCTCAAGTTTATCTATCCTATTGTGGAATATATATGTACTATATTTAAGTTCGTCCAGACTTGCTTGTATGCTTTTTACCCTTAATTGAAGTCACAAAGAATTAAAACAAGTATGCTTTCTTGAAATTAACGAGAATATACTTAAATGTACAACCAAACGGACGGAAAATTGGATTTATTGTACTAAAATTAAGTTTAATCATGGTTAATGTAATATTTGCATTTCCCCCAACTAGCTTTAATTATTTTTAATAATTACGTTATATAAGCTTATAAATAATTTAAAAGAAAGAAATTGCTGTCAAAATAAAAAACTTTTATTTTATTATTATTAATAAATTGTTTTTGCAATTGACTGATATTGCAGAAATGCCGTGGTCATGTCTGATGCTAGATCACGCATGCGTACAAGTAGTTATTCATTTTAAAATACAATTATTTTACATAACTAATACATACCACTTCCAACTGCAGATATACAAATGTCAGCAAATTGTACGTCATCGCTGCAAAAACGACTTCGCTGCCTTCAAATTTTAGGTAAATGAATTAAAGTTAATGTTTGGCCAACATGCTCAGAAAGTTGAAGAAGGATTGGGGTTTATAATATAAATTATATATTCGAATATTATATTATTCGAATTTGTCATTAATTTGCGCAAATACACGTTCATTAGATAAAATTATTTTAAAAGAATACTACAAATCAAATTCCTTTGCAAATATAAAATAATATACCGCGTGGAGGTTTTTATTCAAATGAAAATCTTTAACTCAATTATTGAATTGTGTTTTTCTCTAAATCAAATTTGGCGAACGGCAAAGTTGACTTTAAAATACAAATTTTTAAGTCAAAAGAAAATTTAGAAGCAAGTTGTCTACAAAATGTTCACATGAACTATTTTACGTATGGTTACATAGATTTAATATTTGACTTGATATATAATAAAGGTATTGATCTAAACAATTAGAACCTGCTCTTTAGGTTTCCCCGCGGTATAATAAAATGCGTCAAAGTCTCATCATTGTCAGTTATATTGCAAACATTCCAGCATATGAATTAACGAAGATAAATCAAGTTTTAATAGTCCAAGGGGGTTTGAAATGTTTAGAAAACGAAAATAAAATCTATTCAGTTTAACAAATTGTATTTTAATTGATATTTGATCCAAAATTCAAAAATAATTTTGAATTCATGTTGTACGTTTATTTGGAGTTTGATTTGTGATTGAATTTAGAAAGAATAAATTCCGATTTGTGATTAGTAATTGGATTAGAATTTGTTATATCGAAATGAATTTAAATATTCAAATTGCACTCTGGAAATTCAAGAATAAATTAAAATTTGTAATTATAATTATATAAGTATAGGTAAACGGAAATTAATAATCAAAAGTGAATTCACAAATTAGTTGTAGTTTAAATTTGAAATTCAGCAATAACCTTCAATTAAAATTAGAATTTGTAATTTGATAATTTGAAAATTGAATTCTGTAATTGTATTAAGAATGAATGAAATCATAATAGCAATATAATTCAGAATAAGTATTTTATTTAAAATTTTATATTCTGATTTCGAAATGCATTCATTCTGCAATTTTAATTTTCAAAACTAAATTTTATATTTAAATTTATTTTTCAATTTTAACTCAAATACTGACTGCATATTTCAAATTATAATTAGAAATTCCATATTTTTATTTAAATTCCAATTACAAATTGGAATTACATAATTCTAAAATTTAAAATCTTAATTTAAATGACACCTCTAAATTTTAATTTGAAATTTGCACTCCAATATCCATTTAAATTCCATTACAATTTGGAATGCATTTAATTAATTAATTAATTTTTGAATACCAAATGCAAATTACAAATTTAAATTCAATATTCAATAACAAATTATAAACTGTTCTACACTTTTAGTTTATAATTATTTGTAAAATACATTTGCAATTTTTGAAATTTGAATTTAAATTATTATTAGTATTAGAAATTGGAGTTTGGTATTCCGAAATTTATTCAAATTTGCAATTGACACTTGTGGAAAGAATTCCAAATTAAAGGAACTTTTATATTTAAAAACGAATTCGAATTCAAATGACAATAATGAATTTGAATTCATTTTTCCACATTAAATTCCAATTTCTAATTGCAAGTCAATTTGGATTTTACTATACAATTTGTAACATAAATTTTTGCACACACACACACTACATACGCGTAATTCTTTAAAAACAAGCGCCATACAATTTGAATTTCTTTAGTAGCATTAATTGTAAATTTGAACTCATTACATATTATTGAATTTGCAATTGGAGCTTCTAATGAAATTCAAATTGCTTGTTATTTTCGCCGGTCACACACACACAACACCAATGAACGAATACACAATTGTACTTACCCATTTTTTCCTATTGAAAACACCACGGTTGAGAACACCACCGCAAAGACATTTTCGCCAACAATCTTCTTAAATTATTCACATCTAAAATTGATAATTAAGGTTCTTATTATCACTTACCTTTTGCAAAGTCTCCGAAAAACACTTTTTCACTATTTAATTTCTTTTACACTAACATGACACTCCAAATAAACACTTTACTCCTAAACCTCTTCAACAAAACTGTTCTAAACGCAACAAATACCAGCTTGTATGCGCACAAACACTTATACACACACACACACAAATCACATAGTTCGATCGCTGTCGAATGTTTGTCTCTTTTTGTTTCACAGTTGTTGAATGCTGCACATTATGGTTTCATAGAGTTTATCTCTTTCACTCACATTTTGTGTGTACTTATGAGAACACAGAGCTGTATTTCTGGGAATGAACTAAATTTGAGTACACAGTGAACTAAAATTAATTACAAATGTATTCAACTTTAGTTTGACGCTTCTCATATTTACAACTATATCCCTCAACTTGAATACCCTTTTTGACAACAAATTTGGCACACAGCTAAAGACTTTCTTACTTCAAATAAGTATTTTGTTACAATTGTTTATTCAAAATGAACTCAAGTTTAGTTTAATGTCTTATTTTTAAGTAAATGTTTACCTAATTTGAGTACGCATGCTTACTATATTTGATTATTTTTCGAACTACCATTGGGCAATATTCTCTTTTAATATAAGTTGAGCATACTACAATTAAGTTTTTCGTCCCCAAATTCTAGTTTATTTTGAATAAAAATTTCTGTTACAAATGTATTATTTTTACGTAGTTTGCTTGTCCATTTTAAGTCTACAATATCCTATATCTTATTATTTGCAACCTAAAATTGAGAAAATCGTACTCAATTTAAGTACGATATTCCTGAAGATAATCTTCCTTTATTTTAGTACACCGTAACTCAAAATTACTACATCTATACTTGAAACGATCATACATGTGTACTCTGTTCTACAACTTCTTTGAACTTAATTTTAATATCTGGAATAAATTGAAGTACAATGCGAACTAAACTTACATTCTTCCATACAATATTGTTTTCAACACTTTGCAAACTTAAATATTTACATGCCATACTTCAAACGAATAATATTTTCCTTAAGGCGAGTAAAATTTTACTCATATTGAAGAATACAATTTGAGTAAAATTTCGTACTTATATGAAGTATGCACTTTTTCAACGCATTCTCAAATCCAGTACAACATATTCGAATTGAGTATAATTTATTCATTTTAAGTACAAATTTACTAGTTTTGAGTAAATTTTGCAAACTCAAATCTAGTATGTTTTGTACTCAAATTTAGTACAGACTTTTTTCTGAGTGTGGTGAAAGGTTCCACAAAGACATTCTAACTTCAGAACAGCGTTACGAAGGAAAATTTATGCCTACTATATTCGCCGACTGCTGCTTGAACATTTTAGGACACTGCAAGGATATTCAGCATTAAATAAATAAAAATCTTTCTTAACTAATAGAAAATACATATTTGTTCTTCTCATTTTTCATGTTTAAAGCTCTACTAGTATCGGCTTTTGTATTTAGAAAAGATTCTGTTGGATCAAATAAAGTTTTCATTACATGTATGCAAAATGTACTTTAATGCAATATAAAGAATGCTGAAAAAATTTAAATTCAAATAACTAAAAAACTGTGCCTGATGAAAAAAATCTGAAAACATATTTGAAATCGTGATATTAATAACCATAGGAATCACAACTCAGACACCTAGAAAAATGAAAAATATATTTTTTTGTATAACAGTGTATTCAACAAAAGCCGCATGCTACTTGCGTCGCTGGTGAAGAAGACATCATTGATCGAAAACTCGTATGCACCTACACAAATATAACACATAAATAAACGAAGATGATGAAGTGACGATAATAAATTTAGTGGCGGATAAATTTATTAACAACGTGCTGCTTAATTGCAGTGTTAGATTAAGTTTAAGAAGCTTAGAAGCCGAAGATGTAATTTATAATCGCTAAAAACCGATTACGAGCTTTAGGATTCAGTAATAATTGCTAATAAATTCTACTACGGACTAAGCAAGCGATTTGATGACTGAGTCCTCTCTCGACGAACAAAAATCCAGCTTTACCAGATACTGATTCCGCCTGTCTTGACGTATGGTTCAGAATCCTAGGTTTTGACACAAGCGGATGAATCGGTTCTGGTAGTATTCGAGAGAAAAATACTCCATAAACCAGTACAGAAATTTCAGTCAGGTAAACTGACTGATAAATACCATCACCCAATAATAATTCCTATTACAAGATAATTAATTACCAAATCCTCCAAGTGACAGTTTAGAAATTATGGGAGAAATATTAATTTTCCAAACAAGGCCATTTTGTATGGGAGGTACCAGAGGGTGATCCGGTATAATCCGTATTCATTCCAGATTCAAATTATCATAACTGTATAACTTACGCAAAATTCGACTGTATTCACTTACAAAAATATATGTATTTAAAACTATGGGGGTATGTTCGGTATTTTGTATGGGAGGTACCAGAAGGGGTGCGTTAAATAGTTATGTTTTGTAAGGTTTTGCTTCCTATCACAAGATAAATTAATTGACCAATTTTCATTACGCCCCAAGTGTCCGTTTGGAAATTATGGGATAAATGTTAAATTTGCAAAAATAGGTCATTTTGTATGGGAGGTACCAGAAGGCGAGAACCGATATAGTTCATATTCATTTCTGATTCAAATTTTCATAACTGTACAAGTTACGCCAAATTTGACTGAATTAATTGTACTTACAAAAAAAGATATGTATGTAGGACTATGAGGGTGAATTCGGGAATTTGTATAGGAGGTACCAGAAGGGGTGCGTCAAATAGTAAAGTTTTCTGAGGTTTTGCTTCCTATCGCAAGATAAATTAACCGACCATTTGTCATTATCCTCCAAGTGTCCGTTTGGAAGTTATGGGAGAAATATTAAATTTGCAAAAATAGGTCATTTTGTATGGGAGGTACCAGAAGGCGAGAACCGATATAGTTCATATTCATTGCTGAGTTAAGTAAAACTATGAGGGTCAATTAGGTCATTTGTATGGGAGGTACCAAAAGGGGTATGGCAAAGGTTTCGGTTTTCGTAGTGTTTGTCTACTTTTGCAAGATAAATAAACTGACCAAATTTAAATATCCTACGATCGTCCGTTGGGAAGTTATGAAAGAAATATAAATTATCCAAAAATAGGTAATTTTGTATGGGAGGTACCAGAAGGGGTGGGGTTATTCTGCCCATTTTCAATCCCATAAGTCCCATAAGTTTGAAAAATATTAATACTGGTAAATTTTCATACAGATCCGTTGAGGTTTACTCAAGTTATCCTGCTGACTATATACCCTCATCCCTAGGGGTGATGGTATAAATATATGGAATTATCATTGTTAGAGGAGAGTATCGATGTCGTATGAGCTGTACACTTTCATAGAAGTGGTCAGATGCATTAAAGTGCAGCGGTTGCATTGGCTAGGTCATGTTGTACGCATGGACGGAAATTCTCCAGCTTGAAATGTCTTCGACAATGAGTTCGATGGGCGGCGCATGGGAGGGCGACTAAATTTTCGTTGGAAAGACAAGGTTACTGAGAACCTTTCAGAACTTGTTGTGACTAACTGGAGAAGCGCATAGGATCGAAGCGCATATAATATTTTTCTACGTGCGGCATATTATCCCCTGCTCTGGGAGTCTTCGACAGAAAAATACTCCGAAAATTATTTCGTATTAACCATGAGCTGTATAACAGCATCGATTAAGTCAAGTGCGTCTAAATAGACCGAGGACACTGGTAGGGACATATTGTGCGAGTGGCTGAAAATGTTCCAACTCTAAAAAGCTTTGGCACTTGGCTTTGTAGTCGGCTCTAGAGGGAGTGACCAAAACTACGTTAAGGAGTTCTTATCCAAATTTGGTGTGACAAACTATCTACGGAGCACAAATTCTTTGGAAAACAAACTAAATTATTTATTTGCTCTGGTAGTCTGCACGTTCTATTAGCAATCTACTATAAACAACAGAAAATTTGTCAAAAACAGGGATTTGTTTATTCTTAGTGGCTTAAAGTCAATATGTATTATGGCCCCAAATGCTAATCAATGCGCTTGGCCAGTGTGCAAGAAAAACACCAGGAAAACTTAATACTACATTCAATGCACAGGAAGCTGCAAATATTTTCATCCAAAATGCTTTTATGTTAGTGCCAATGAATTGAAAACAAACAAGTCTGTGGTGTACACGTGTGATTGATTGTTGAGTGGACACAAGTAGCCGATAGCTATTGATTGAATCGCTTTGCGAGTGTACAAAGAAACAGACAGAAACATGGATGAAAAAATGTGTGCGTAGTGTGGGAATGATACGAATGAAGCTTTCGAAAAGTGACGAAAGATATCATACGTGCACTACTATAAAGCTTGTTAAGAAATTTTGTAGGAATCAGGTATTTTCTGCAGGAACATGAGGATATCAATCAATCAATCAATCAATCAATCAATTGATAAACAATTATCCGAACAGCAGAGATATGATGCGTTTCCCTGAATTCTTACAAAATTCAGCAATGCTATAACATGAATGGTACAAACTTAGTTTTGGTAAAATTTGAAACCAGATAATATTATTTAAACCTATAGGGTAATTCCAAAACAGATCGAACCCAAATACAAACCAAATACTTATCTATACTTAGTATGAACATAAGTTCTGTTACATACATTTTTTGCTATAAAATTCAAATTAATGAACGTTTTTGGATCAAACTATTCATATTTATTTATTGATATACATATATTGTATACAACCAGTACAGAAATTTCAGTCAGGTAAACTGACTGATAAATACCATCACCCAATATAAGATATTGTTGAAGTCTTGAGTTATTGAAATGAATCGATTTTTAATTAAAACAAAATTACTTAGGTATATTTTTTCCCCTGCTTGTGGTGCAAAATCGTCCAAAACTTTACATATTTGTGTAGGGGGTATAGGTGCCGGTTTGCAATTTATGTGAGAAATATTAATTTTTCAAAAAAAATTAATTTTGATAGGGGGTACCACAAGGGTTGAACCGAAACAGTCCTTATTCATTCCTAACTTAAATTTTCATACGTACAATAGACTGGCCAAAGCGTTATATAGAAAAAATTAAAAATGTGAAATCCAAAAGTTTTCGCACTGAAAAATATGAGGTTGGGGATAAAAATAATTATGCACGCGCTGCTGCTTACGTCGCAGTCATGAGTCTGACATTTCGCCCAAAAAAATTGAGTTGGATCTTCTGTCATAGCATTTGGGCGATATGTCATGTTGTAGTTAGGTTTGTGGTCGAAATGACATGTTTTGGGCGATATGTCATGGTTGTTTTTGGGCGAAATGACATTGGACGAAATGACGGTACACCTATGTTGGGTTTAGTAGCGCCGCACGCAAAAATTTTTTTAAAATTTTTTAAATTTAGTTAAAAATAATTTTTTTTTCTTGGTATATCCCGGAAATGGCTCTAACTCGGTCCAGGAGACCCGTAGGAACCTAAAAATGACATCGTTGGATTCGTCTCGAAAATATCTTTCACTTGAGTACCCGCACCTGGGGGGTCATCATAGAACCGGAAGGGGCCCCTTTTTTGATCCCCCGGGCCCCATGGGCCTGAGCGCCAACTTTGACCTACCATTCCGATGTTTGGGGGTCAAGATGAAGACAATGGCATATTTTTGGTTTTTAATCGGGCTCCCGCCCCATATTCTGCACTTCAGCCTAAATGGGTAATGTAATAAAAGTTTGGGCTCAACCAGGAGGTACTCGGAATCAAAAAAAAAAAAAATATGCATAATTATTTTTATCCCCAACCTCATATTTTTCAGTGCGAAAAATTTAACTTTTCAAAAAAATTTCCACTATGGCCACTCTAACGTACAACTTACGAATAATTTGGCAGAATTCAGTGCACTTACAAAAAATGATATGTATGTAAGACTATAGGGGTGAGTTCGGTCCTTTGTGTGGGAGGTACCAGAAGGGGTGTGTCAAATAGTTAGGTTTTCTGAGGTTTCGCCTCCTATCACAATATATATTAACCGACTAATTTTCATTACCCCTCAAATGTCCGTTTGGAAGTTATGGGTGATTTATTAATTTTCCAAAAATAGGTAATTTTGTATGGGAGGTACCAGAAGGGGTGACCTGATATAGTCCATATTCACTCCTGATTCATAAGCGTACAAATTACTCATAATTTGACTGAATTCAGTGTACTTAGAAAAAAATATGTTTGTTATACTATGGGGGTGAGTTCGGTCATTTGTATGGGAGGTACCAGAAGGGGTGCGTCAAATAGTTAGGTTTTCTAGGGTTTTGCCTCCTATAATAACATAAATTAATCGACCAATTTTCATTACCCACCAAGAGTCCGTTTGGAAGTTATAGGAGAAATATTAATTTTCGAAAAATAGGTAATTTTGTATGGGAGGTACCAAAAGGCGTGAACTGATATAGTCCAAATTCATACCTGAGTCTAATTATCTTAAGCAAACATCATACGCAAAGTTTGAGTGATCTCAGTTTACTTACAAAAAAGATATGTATGTAAAACTATAAGGGTCAATTCGGTCATTTGTATGGGAGGTACCAGAATGGGGGGGGCAAAGGTTTCGGTTTTCTTAGGGTTTGTCTACTTTTGCAAGATAAATAAACTGACCAAATTCAAACATCCTCCGGTTGTCCGTTTGGAAGTTATGGAAGAAATATTAATTCTCCAAAAATAGGTAATTTTGTATGGGAGGTACCAGAAGGGGTGGGGCTATTCAGCCCATTTGCAATCCCATAAGTTCATTTTGAAAAATATTGATACTGGTAAATTTTCATACCGATCCGTTAAGGTTTACTCGAGTTATCCTGCTGACCAGCCATCCAGCCAGCCTGCCAGCCAGCCAGCCAGACAGACGGACATAGCTCATTCTTCTTAAAAAGTTCTGAAACGAATTTGGTCTTAAGATACTTGGGGTCTAACTCGTCTCCTTTAATGCGTTACACATTTTTTCGTATCAAATGATATATACCCTCATCCCTAAGGGTGATGGTATAAAAAGCTACTATCCCTTTCGCGATATATTGACTGGTTTGGAAGTTTTCAAGATCAATAAAATGTAGAATATATAAAAATTGTTTTTTGGCTCTCCTGAAAAGTTATTGAAAAACACATGACTGTTTTGGTCGGCGCAGCGACGACTTGTAAGGTTATAAAAAATATAAATATCTAAGCCATTTGTTAATATTCCGTTCTAAAAAACATACATTTTTATATATCCGGTTGCCCAGGTAATAAATAATTATGAGTGATAAAGCATGTATTTGGTTACATTTGCGGAGTCGTAAAACAGTGTTTCGTTAGATGGTAGACACCCACCAATTAGCTACTTATTTTGAGTTTCCACAATTTTGCTTTTTTTTTTGCTATGTTAAACTCACAGTTTACAAACTACTAATCAAAAATATGTATGAGTCAAAATTCCTTACTTTTACGAGAAATTGCGTTCCTCGAAAAATATGAATAACTTAACCATGGATCTCCTGCATGATAGTTACGTGCTCTAACCATCATGGCACGGCCGGCCTCAAATCAGTTCACCTGACTGAAATTTATGTACTGGTTTTTAACATGTTTTGAAGACAATTCAAAAAAAGCAAACATCAAAGGAGGGGTTATATGACTCAAATTTTTGGACTTTGCTATTCTCGCAATCTTTCTTTTGTAGTTTCGATAATCCGAAATCTTCCAGATCAAAAGTCGCTTTGTAAACATTTTATCTATATATATAAAAAATGGCAAAAATGTATAGTAATTCATCAATTGAGAACGGCTGGGCCGATTTTGCTCAAACTTTTTTTCAGTTATTCGTTATTGCCAGGAGCAGGTTTATGTGAAAGAAAATTTTGGGAAAATCTTCCGGAAAAGTCGGAAAATTGGAAAAATCGAAAATTGCCTTTTTGTATGGAAATTTGTGTTTAATTGTTACAGAATGGCTTTTCGAATAGAAAAATGGAAAAATTTTTGTTGAAAATTGCGGAAAATTCCGGAAAAAATCAAAAAGTTTGAATTTTGTTGTTCGACGAAATTTTGCATATTATCGTATGATTTGATAATTTTGGACGATGTAACAGTGAACAATTTTGGATAATTACTCCGAAATGACTTTCCGAATGGAAACATAGAAAAATTCTCGGTGGAAAACTCGGAAAATTCCGGAAAAACTCGAAAAATGTGGATTTTTTTAGAAACATTTTGTATTGCAAATTGAGTTATTGTATAACTTTTTGTGTGCAATTGTTCCGTAGTGGCTTTTCGGTTGAAAAAATAGAAAATTTTGGTTGGAAAATTATAGAAAAATTCCCAAAATTTGAATTTTTTTTCGACGAAATTTTACATTTTATCGTTTTTTGATAATTTTGAATGATGTAAATGTGAAAATTTCGGATAATCATTGCGAAATGACTTTTCGAATGGAAAAATAGAAAAAATTCTTGGTGGAAAACTCGGAAAATTTTGGATTTTTGCAAAGAAATTTTTCATTGTATCGCTTGATTTGATGATTTTAGACGACGTAAAGGTGGAAAATTTGTTGTGCTGCTTGAAAAAAACCGGTTTATTGTGAAATCTATATGTATAAAAACGGTGTAAACAGTGTGTAGTAATTCATCAAGAGAGAACCGCCGGCCCATTTTGCTCAATTTTTATTAAATTGTTCGTAATTGATATGAGGGTTTTATGCAAGATAATTTTGGGAAAATCCTTCAAAAAAGTCGGGAAATTAGAAAAATCGAAAACTGTTTTTTGTGTGGAATTTTGTGTGCAGTTGAATGGAGCCGAATGGAAAAATTGAAAATTCTTAGGGAAAAACTCGTAAAATTTCGGAAAAGTCCAAAAAATTTGTTTTTTTTTTTATTGACAAAATTTTGCAATTTTCGGATGATTTGATGGTTTTGAACGATGTCTAGGTGGAAAATTTCGATTAAATGTTGGTTGGTAACGAGAAATATAATATTTAAATAAAAAATCCGTCGAACCCGACGAGATGTGCAGCAATCTGCTGTCGACATTGGGAATGCCAGCGTCAAATCGTTCGATTCAAGATGCATTCGATCGCGAACTTTAACGGGAGCAAGATGTTAGGGTTCAATTTTTGTATTAGTTTTACGATATTATATTATTTTATTAGAATTATTAGGTTAGCATTATTAGTATTATTTTTAGTTAATACATAAGTTAATTTTTAGTATTACACAGTGCAACATTTCTAAGGTCATCGTCTGGTGCCGCCTTCGTACCCAGATATTTTTGAAGTATATACCGAGACTAAAAAAATCCCCAAAGGATTTGGCCCCATTACATCGAAACATTTTTTTATGGATACTCCAATATTTTCACCCCGACACAATTTTTTTATCATTTTTACAGAGTCCATATTTCATAAACTGTTCGGAATTCTTTCCTTTCTACTTCGGCAAAGTTGTAGATCTACACCAGAGCAAAAAAAGTCTCAAACGGACCGACCCAAAAAAATTGCATCCAGTGCATGAAAATTGCAAAAATATGGGAAAAAAGGAAATTTTTTTATGAAGTTTTCCACACAAAATGTATTTCGTTGTACTCAGTGGCGTATGAATTATGTGGAATATTACTTGTTATAATCATAATTTTATGGTGAAAATATCATGAAAAAATAGTCTTTTTTCTCATATTTTTAAAATTTTTATGCACTAGATGCAATTTTTTTCGGTCGGTCTATTTGAGACTTTTTTTGCTCTGGTTTAGATCTACAACTTTGCCGAAGACGAAAAGAAAAAATTCCGAACAGTTTATGAAATATGGACTCCCTAAAAATGGTCAAAAAATCGTATGGCGGTGAAAATATTGGAGTATCCATAAAAAAATGTTTCGATGTAATGGGGCCAAATCCTTTGGGGATTTTTTTAGTATCGGTATATACTTCAAAAATAGCTGGGTACGAAGGCGGCACCAATTTATGTGTTGCACTGTGTTATTATTCAATATTTATTATTATTCTTAGTATAAGTATTTGTCTTGGGCATACAACCGTCGTTATTCATTTCGCTGCTTTAGCAACTTTCAGGTATGATACAGATTTCCGCATGTGAATGACCGTCGGAAAGTGTACCATACGTGAAAATGCTGGCAATGCAAATTTGCTAAAACAGCGAAATGAATAACGACGGTTGTATGCCCAAGACAAATACTTATACTAAGAATAATAATAAATATTGAATAATAATACTAAAAATTAACTTATGTATTAACTAAAAATAATACTAATAATGCTAACCTACCTGAGACAGCCAAGACATTTTTTGTTGATTCCGGCAACAATTTGGTCAAGATCTCAAATAACGTTAGCCGCTGCATCCTTTGGCATAGCTGCCACATTGTTGGAAGGCATTCGAACTGCAAATTCCGCTTTAAAACTTTCGATGAATATTTTCACGGTTAAAAAGCCAAAGTACAAAATGACCAAGAATTTCGCAACGGCGAAGTACATGCGGGAATGCCAATGACCGAACGATAAAGGATTTACGAGGGGATTTAAAACGATTTGGTGGGGCTATGATTTTGCTCAAAATGTCTAATGCTGCTGATTTACTAAAACCATGCTTGAAAACGTCGTCAATGTCAAGAAGTTGTAATTGACCAAAAAATTAGGGGCTCATTCCAGAACCTCCCATCTTCTGCTGAATTCCCGAAACAACTGCTAGCGCTTGGCAATGGCCAAATTCGGGTTGATGTTTCGACTGAATTGATATCGTTCCCTGCAAATTTTTGCCAGTTCACATCGTTGGAAAAGTAACTCATGACATTGCATAAAATTATAAAAATCTCGAGTGGATTAATTTACGGACAGTATGTTACTAGCAGAGAAGAATAAAGAGCTAGAATTTCAAATTAAAAAGTAAAAATCGCTTGAGATTTGCATTCGTACTAATCTGTTTACAGCGTGACCGTAGAGGATGAAGCGACGGACAATCCGACCGAATTTTCCACTCTCTTCATATGCCGCATAATTTACAGATAAAGGTGGGATCGATCATAATCATATTGCGGAATCTGAATCAACCAAAATTGTGCAAAGGAACTCGGCTGTCCGTCAAGAATCTGATAAAAAATGTGATTTCAGACGATCATCAAGAACAAATTCAAAGAAGAGGAAGTCCTTATCTTACGAATCAGATAATTCAACTGATCATCCATACTTATTCCCCGACGACAATCAATAAATCGCAAGGCCAATCGTTGGAAGTATGTGAGATTAATCTCAAATTTCAATATTTTACGTGCGGTCAGCTGAACGTTGCCTTTCCGAGTTTTGGACAACCGCCTTCGTTGTTTGTTTTTGCGGCGGAAAACTAATCGAAAAACTTTGTTTATCAAACATTCTCTACTGAGTTTATCCGAAGGCATAAAATTGGGGCGAGACAAAGTTCGCCGGGTCCGCTAGTTTACAACTAAAGTTTAAAGTTCTTGTAATCCTCTTCCTATTTGTGGGAGTATCTAAATGTAAAGATTATTAATCAACATTATATTCTTGAGCAGAATAAATATCAAATTGAAATACATTTTCCGATTAAAATGCTGATAGCCGGCATTTAATGTTATCTCCAACTTCAGTTGTTCGCAGTAACTTTTATCCCCTATTAAATCTGCCTAAATCGTAAGGGTGTAACGAACAAAATGCTTTGTTTGACGAAGGATGTGTGTATTACCAACTTCCTACAAGTACATGTATCTATCTGTGTGCTCTTGTTTACGTACAAAATGTTGTGAATGTTACGAGTTGGCTTTCTTGCAGTCCTTTAAGGGATAAATTGAAATGAAAGGATTTTCCCTTATTCCATTTGTAGTTCAAAAAGTTATGAACTTTCTGCCATTTGGTGTTGCCACTTCCGTTATTAAAGATTGTCAAGTGTTAAGTAAATACTGATAAACGCAGCTTAACCCAAGAAAATAGAAGTAATATTATAAAAAACGAAGTAAATACGGACTTTTAAATATCCATAACAGGTGATGTGACAACTTAAAGTCCAACACAGTAAGATTGGTTTGTTTCACTGGAAATAATGTTGATTCGCTGAGTAAAAATCACAATAGAATAACATTATATGACTTTATTTGAATAATATTAAGATTAGCAATTCTATAATTATAGAATTTATTTCTAATCGAGTCATGATTTCCAGAAATATAAGTTAGGCATGATTTCCTATATTAAGTAATACTTGCTCCTGAGGGCAAGAATTGTTTTTAAGTTTTCTACAAAGATGTTTTTCCCCAAAATCTAAT
The DNA here is from genome assembly GCA_964034835.1 of Muscina levida. Classification (NCBI taxonomy): domain Eukaryota; kingdom Metazoa; phylum Arthropoda; class Insecta; order Diptera; family Muscidae; genus Muscina; species Muscina levida. The sequence goes on along the minus strand of OZ035882.1, from coordinate 110,965,572 downwards.
AAAACACATGAATATTGTATCTATGTGTGGATTACTCAATTTGGCCTTTAGATAACATATCAAAAATAACTTTGCTTTGTGAACTATGCGTGGGATTTGGGATAGCTTCTCGAACTAGTGTAAGTTGAAATGCTTTTACTTATATGTATATAAGGGGGTCAATTTATTCAGGTCGATATAAAACCTGATAATTGTACACCAGAATCGGAATTTATGATGAATTCTAAGAAAATGTACCAAGACTCTATGTATCTAAAATCAATTTCTAGCTCCCGCTGAGAAGCATGAAGGTTACAGTTTGAGGTAATTTTTAGAATATATATCAGGAAAAGTCGGAAACTTGGGACATAAAGGGATAAAAAAGATTCTTAGTCAATTTGCGAGATCTTTCTTTTTAAATTAAAGGTGAGGGTATTCCGAATCGATACAACCAGCAAAATTTAAGGAAAAAAAAATTTTAAATTTGTAATTATTTCACAATTAAAAATAAAAATTTTTGAACGTTGTCATTTGTGGATAAATGTCATTTTAATGAAGAATTGTCATTCTTTATGCAGAAACTCTCATATAATAAAAAAAACCCCAACCAAAAAATAAATGTTTTTTAATGGTATAAAAAAACCCATTTTCCCACTATCGAAAAATGCCAATTGTACTAATTTGTTACTGAAAATGTTATACACAATTGACAATTAGTGCAATTGACAAATTTTCTTTTATTTATGAATTAATTTTTCATGTTTATTGTGAAAAATTAAACATTTTTTAAAATGTCTCTCGAAGTATCGATTCGGAATAACCTCACCTTTGAAATCAAGTAATAATATCAATACACCCATCGCTATCGTGCCCAAATTCCGTATTAAGTAAAACTGTAGCAGGATAAAGTTTTGGAGAGAAAAAACTGAAAGTCTAGCCACGCCCATTCTGGTACCTCTCATAAAAATGTACCACTCCGCCCACTTTAGAAATCAAGTAATAATATCAATACACTCAACGCAATAGTGACCAAATGCTGTATTTTGTTAAACAAAATTTATGTTTTTACTGAGGGTGAGGGTATATGTAAGTCGGCTAACCCGACTGAAACTTTCTCACTTGTTTTCATTTCTTTTACTCACTCAACAAGAGCTTATGAAAATTTACCAAAAATAAAGGGTGGTTAAATTGAAAGAGCCGATGTTGAATATGAACCCCACCTAAACGTCAAGTTCTTTTCTGCATTTCATTTGACATTTCTCAATTTCAGACTAATTCAATTTGAACCATGGAAAGATACAGAGATCGATCAATGCGTTTAATTTATTCCGGCTTGTTATGAAATCAAAATGCATATCGTGCACTTCGTGATTTTTTCGGTCAATTTAATCGTCCAAATGTGCGTACGATCGGAAAAATCGTTCGTCTTGATAAACACTATGCATAAAGACTTGGATTTACACGCTAACAAGGTGCAAATGACTAAAGAACTGAAGCCTCTTGACCATTCCAAACGTCGTCAATGGTGAGAATGGTGGCAAGAAATGGCAAAGAAATTATCTTCAGTTATGAGGCACATTTTCACCTCAGTGGATTCGTCAATAAGCAGAATTGCCGCATTTGGGCGAATGATAACACTCATCGACAAGGGTTTTATTTTTGTGTTGCATTATGTGTTTCAAAGAGCTTTTAACATGGGAAATTCAAATACGAAATTCGAATTTTGCTATCAGGCATAGTTTTTTGGTTATTTAAAAATAAGTTCTGTTTTTCATGAACAATTTGTATGGAGGCAATTGCTGAAAAATCTCATAGAAACATTTGGCAACATCAGCAACATGCCTGTTCGGCTGCGATTATAGCCCTATTCTATTTTACTATCACCTTTTTCTCTTCTTAATATTCTACGTAAACTTGGGATGCAACATGTCCTTGAACGTGCGTTTTTTGCACCCACTTTTGGATTTCTTCCATAAATGCTGCAGCGACGTGTCCGATGAATATTGTGAAAGGTTTCACAAAGGCATTATAACATAAGAAAAGCGTTACGAAGGAAAATAGATGCCTACTATGCTCGCTGACTGCTGCTGGAATATTTTAGGACACTGCAAGGATATTCAGCAAAAATATATAACTCTTGTAAAACAAATTCAGTTAGCAATACCGCACGATGAAACACATTCATTATTTACACATATAGAGCAACAAAACAAAACAAGAGCATACATACACGGGAAGTACACTGGGTTGGCATTTGTTGCCAAAAACAATTCTATGCAATTTTGTCCGATGGACAAAGCATTGACAAGAGCTGGATTATGAGCTGAGAGCTGAGATTATGTTGACGTGTGGTCTTCGTTGATACGATTTTCGCACCGGTGTGTTTGGGCTTCACGATGGTTTCTTGCAGCTTTTAACACTTAAGGTTGTGATAATGAGTGGAGAAGTCACAGCAAACGGGTACTGATGAAGATGGTTTGACAACCATCGAAATAGCTTTCTGCCCTGCAGATGTCAACGTAATCCATTTCACACAACTCTTGTAAAACCAATTCTATTAGCAATAATAGAATAGATCTTGGCATGATGGTTAGAACACGCGACTACCATGCGGGAATCCCAGGTTTAACCACGGGATCCAGCCATCTCAAAAATGGCTTTCTTTCAAAATCACTAGAATAATCAGTTGGAGTATTTATATATTTTCTTAAATACATAATTACCTATTGATTTTAGAATATGCCATGGAAATTAATATTAAAAAGAAATATGAACCTTGATAGATATTTTCAACATTGGTGTCGTCATTAGTTATTTTTATAATCTGGTTATTCTAGGTCGCTAATTCACAGTGGTTTGGAAAGGGACTGAAGGCACAATTAAAAGTTTATGATATTGATAGTAGTATATGTATGTTCCAGATCAATTTTTGGAGCCGATGGAGTCATCACCCCGCTAGCATGCGTTATCGCCGTTTCATTTTGTTTCGATGTGACATCCAGTAACAAGCAACTCAATAAAACATATTTGGGTAGCAACTAGGGTGCACAGATCAAAAATAATTTTGTGATCAAAAATAATTGTTTTTGCATAATCTTTAATCGTAGGGGATGTCCATATCAACTTTTTTTCGACCCATACTAGTGGCACATCACCTATGAAATAACTATTATTTAACGAATATATGGAGGAATAGTGAGAACAAAAAACGGGTGTGGTTGAAACAAAATATATTAACGATGTATGCAGCCTATATCTGTATCAATATAACATACTTATGTAATGCGGAATAGAAGATTTTCTAATTTGAGTCTTTCTGATAGTTATTTACTAGGGAATAAATAGAATCTCTCTTGAATCCAGACAAGGCCATTGAACATCCGTGAGAAGGCGCAATGTTGAGTAACCTTAATGACATGCTGCCACTGACTCGTTAGGAAGTAGGTAACAGAAGTTACTGAAGCTCAAAACAACGAGTCACTTAGTGGCTTTGGTAGCCCCAAGAAACTAGGACCGGGCGCAGTGGCCTATAAGCCACTTTCCTAAAATAAAATTCTATTATGAAAACACGAAGAAAAAACAAGAACCCCCCAAATGTTGACAATCCCCACCTCGAATGTCCGAACCCTATACAGAGATAGTGTCTCTATCCAACTGGCGGATGTCCTCGACAAATACAAGGCTGATATCACCGCCATACAGGAACTGAGATGGACGGGACAGTGATATACACTATGCCGAGAGACACGATTTTGGGCGAAATATTTTTACATTACGCTCATTTGTGGACACATCCCGACGGAAGACGAAGATGAGTACATTAAAGATGCATTCTATGAGCGCCAGGATGAAATACATAACCACTGCTCTGCAAATGACATTAAAATTGTTATGGGAGATTTAAATTCTAAAAAAAAGGAAGATACTCTTAGATACACACCAACGCCTCCGATAACGGTTTCAGACTGGTTAGCTTCGTGTTGGCAAAAAACATGGTTGTGAGTGGAAGCAGATTCCCGCATAAAGATAGACACAGGGCAACCTGGATATTCCCTGATCAAAGGACAAGAAACCGGATTGATCACGTGATAATCGATGGAAGGCATGTTTCAAGTGTTATGGACGTTCGTGTGATGCGCGGTACATCACAAAGCTGCCAATGCTTTGTGCATTTGCACAAAGATAGCCAATGCCTTCCCCAACCAACTCTCTCTATTACTTCGAACAAACCCCCCAAATTCTGACAACGGTTTTTGACCAGGGATCGCCACCCGTAAGGACAAAGATGAAGGCGATGAGTAGGCCACATACATGCACCAGCTCAACGTTTGGCTCAAGGAATGGATGCCCGATGATTGAAATTTGGGCGTTCTATGTCCTATGCTTAAGAAAGGCGATCCAAGTGTGTGTACCAACTATCGCGGGATCAGCCTTTTACCCATCGCATACAAGATCCTGTCTAGTGTGTTATGTGAAAGACTTAAGCCCTTTCTAGCGAACCTGATTGGACCTTATCAGTGCGGCTTTAGACCTGGTAAATTCACGACCGACCACATATTCACACTACGACAAATCATGGAGTAGACCGAAGAAATTCAGATTGATATATACCATCTGTTTATCGATTACAAAGCTGCATTCGACACTCCGATACGACAGAAATTGTTGCATGCAATGGATGAGTTTGGTATCCCCGCGAAGCTAATTTGACTTTGCGGGATGACACTGACTGACACGAAGTCTTCAGTGAAGATAGACAAAAATCTGACTAAGACATTTTTTGATAAGGAGATAATCTGTCCTGCGATATCTTTAACATCGTAATGAAGATGATCACGCGGAAAGGTGTTGTAAACAGGAACGGTACCTTTTTTAACCAGTCACATGCTACTGCCTTATGCCGATGATATATATGTTATCGGCCGTGGACTCCAAGATATTACTGCGGCCTTTTCGTTCATTGAGAAGCATTCGGCAGAAGTGGGTCTGGTGATTAAAAAGGCAAAACCAATATATTTGTTTCAACGAGCAAAGAGTCTACTCGTATAGGACGCTGAGTAAACTGAGTAAAACTATAGCTTTGAAGTGGTAGATGATTTTGTCTACCTTATAATGTCAGCTTGGAAATCAAGATACGAGTATTGATCGCATCGCATCGTATTGGATATGGATGGCCCCCCTGTAATTTTTGTTCTCAATATATATCTGTAGTAATAAATATAACAGTGAGAACATTCAAAATGTGCAGGAGTAAAATTCTCCCTAATATGCTCTGCCGGATAACATTTTTGTGTAAACAGGTGGTGATGAATGTCCTACCTAACTTTTAAAATACATATTCGCATAGAGTTATCAGGAATTTTAAGACAACGAAGGTAAGGAAAGTTTGTAATGGGCGTGGCACCCTCAGTATCAAGTCATTATTTGCCATTATGTAACTGCAACACAATGCAAAGAAACACCTGCACAAAGTAAATATTCATCATGACATACATGTAGCACAACAATAACGACGACGTCTTTCAACGTGGTACCAATGCTTTTGTTACTAATAAGTGCATACATATAAAACAGGAGTATTGCCAAAGTAATGGGCCATAATTAAATTGTATATGTACGAAACAATTGTTTCAATAATATTGTATGCAACACGAAGTCTGGTGGGTTAGCTAGTATGTATATGTGTGTAAATTTAAGATAATTGTAGGGATATAAAAACACTAATCCCTTTTGGCGCCTATGTGTACAATTGTTTTCGATTACAGTTTACATTATAATGTGCCAGAAGTTCGTTCGTTACAGTTGGTGCATTTTATGCAAAATTTCATGTTTATCTATGAATTGTAGTACATTTTCTTAACCCGTCTGTCCATGTACAGCACAATTAATAAATTTTAACAGATTTTCTATATTTTTTTTGTTGTTTTGGCAAAATGAGGCTTTCTATGAAACTATTCATGTTGTGGAAAATTGTTTTAACTCATCTCACGTGGCCTTATTTGGCACAATACACAAGTGTATTTGTTGGTCTAGACACGGAACACATGTGGCTCTGTAAATATGTTATGAAGGTACTGGCATAACTATATGAATGTAGTTGGCGATGCCTTAAAAACACAGCGTGTTAACATGAACAACACAAATGACCAAAAAAAATGTAAAATGACAACAGCTTATAGAAGCAAATATTCTTTCAATTTAATAATTTAGGAGGAAATCTGCAGATTTTTGGCTATTGATTCACTTTGGTGTCGAAAAACACTGAGAGCCTATGATTCGTTCCAATGGGACGTAGGCTGAAGCTAATAATGCGAATGCGGCCATTGTACAGCGTCGATACCTTTTAGGCCATTTGAAAGTGCTGCGTTTGGTTTGTCTTTTTGCGGACATTTTTGGGTTGTGAGAATTAAATGGAGCATATTTTATGGCAATATGGTGCGGTGCGTTAGACTTTAGTACTCTGTTGTTGTTTGTTACGCATTATGTGTTTTGTTGGAGTTAGCAAATTCGAACAAACAGTCCGATTTAATGGCTCTGGGGCAGAGGGTCGATAAAAGGAAATGGCTATAAAGAAAGTGAATTGTTGAGCATTAAGTAGCGAAATAGCCAAAACATTTGTCCAATGTATTATTAAGATATTAAATTCATACAGTTTGCCAAAAATGTCAGATTATCGGATTGTTTCGCTGTTGGGGTCGGCTGACCCTTATTTGTGGAATCACCAGTACATCGATTCCTGGCGTATACAATGCGGACAATAGCACTAATATTTCACATCGAACAACGCAAATGAAGTGTGTGACAATTATTTTTAATTTGCCTACTCGGATAGCCATATTATGGGGGAATAACTGAATAGAACACAGTGTTCACTAATATTATCTTAACCACAGACAAAAATAAGATTGCAGAGAACCGATATAACTTAAAGGAAGACATTTGTATGTAAATACATAAATATTTTATATACTTTACACATATACATTCATTGTTTGACACTAGTACAGTACAGCTCGGACCTTAATCAGAAAACTAATGTGTTTTGTACTTTGTGATTATTGTACTAAGATCTACAAATTATTTTTTAGTAAAACATAAATAGTTTTAAATTTATTTTAGCATAACAATAATTTTACTGAAATGGTTTAAGTATGCAAATAGTTTTTTTTATTTATAAATTAATTTAAACTTTCAGGTTAGGTGACAAATGAGATATAAAGAGTGATTCATTTGGAAATTTTCTCTTAATTGTAAATAAAACACTTAAAAAATAAATGAATTTCTGAACTACAACACTTATAGTACGTCAAAATGAGACAGGATAACACCGAGACACACCAATTTAATTTTGGGCCCTAGAGATATTCCCTTTTTAAGTGCTCTGTCATCAAAACGCTTGCTTAGTCCGTAGTAGGAATTATTAGCAAGCATGATTCTTCTTCGGATTCAATCAGTTTCGCAAACGATGTCTACGACATCAGCGAACGCGAGTAGCATGTGGCTTTTGTTGAATATCGTGCCACTCGTATTTACTGCAGCTTTTCCATTATCTTCTCCACCACTATGTTGAAGAGGTCACACGGCATGCCGTCGCCTTGTTTTAGGCCTCGTCCGGTAAAGAATGACTCCGTAAAGTCCTTGCCAATTTTTACTGAAGACTTCGTGTCAGTCAGCATCATTCCGCAAAGACTTATAAGCCTCGCTGGCGTACTAAACTAAGCCATGACTTCGACTTACAACTAAAGCTTAAAACTAAATTACCAAAAAAGAAAAAACAAAAACTTAATACATTAGACCCTACGTGTACCGAGAGTGGTGTGTGAGTTAAACTCAGGACAAAATATGGAGGATAAGTCTGTTTAAACCAACTGCGTTCCAACTGTTAACCCACAGTAGTCTGAATCAATTGGTTATAGTGAGAAAAAAGCCTGTACTTAAAATTCTTCATGAGATTGAAAACATAAACTGGAATTGGAAAGATATCGGAAAGGTCCATTTATTGGCCCTTTCGAATTTCTTTCCAATACAAGAACGGATAATTAAGACGTCCTTATTTTTCTTATTTTTTTCTGAAAGTGCATGCTGTTATGTGTGATACGCATGTACCGATTTCGAGGCAAAATCAGACAGATGTGACTATATAAAGGTATATTTCGTTGGAAAGGTCTAAGATTCTTCTTTTCAAAACTGTTAAGAAATCAAAACTCGGTTAAGAATTGACTAAGTGATAAGCTCATAAGTGATGAAAGATCCGAAAACCCGGGTTTTGAACCGTATGCAGGGTCACATTGTACTCGACCAGTCCAACAACTTTTATTATAAACAATGTTAACAAAAGTATGCAATATATACTTGCAAATGCATATTACATATTTTGGGGGTTAATGTATGTAAAAGCATGTTTTGGTACCTTCAGGTTTTTTTTATTATATTTTGGACTGCCTGCATTTTTTAAATTATATGTTTCCGGCACTAAGTAATCGAAATATTATTTTTGTGTTTATACTAAGGATCCACTCCGTTGTCAAAAATTTCAATCAGCTCTACCTGTCATTGGGTTAATTGGCCATCACAGTACTATTTTAAGGACGTTAGGAAAGCTGTGGAATAGTAACAGTGAGGAGACTGAAGCAATGCGTACATTCAATTAGATTTTTAACTTTTTAAATATGACAAGTGGCTATTTAAAACAGATAGCATTGCCAAAGAAGAAATATTTTATTTTGAAACAATGGGTAGTGGTACTTTTAAAGTCAACACACATACTAAAAGTTGGACTTTTTAAATCCCTCACAAAACTTAGTTCCCATATAAATTTGAAAAAAATTGCCGTTTTCCACATATAAAAGACTAAGCTGGTGAGAATAAATACGGTGAAGGCGTATACATAATATTTATTAAACATTAAAAGGTTAAGTATGTCATTGAATTTAATACGACCGTGTTAGTCAAAAAACCTCATGTAATTTTTCACAGTAGAGTAATTAATAAATAGACTGAATCTTATAAATGTAATGTAAAAATAACTTGATTTAATATATGGGTATTTCCAGCGGAAGGACGCACGATTTCATACTATAAAATTGCTATATATTAAACTATTTGTTTTTGTAATGATATAATGAATTTGTTGAATATTAACAAAACAAAACAAACTATATCTATCGTTGGAAAGTCTTTTTTTCCAAATCCTCTTAGAAACTTAAAATCGGTTTATATTTACCTGCGTTACTGACATATAAGTACAAAGAACCGAGTTCTTACTCATAACTCAAGATTTTGGGAGTTTTGTGAAATTTGAAAAACAGATTCTTTTTGTGCTCAGCAGCATCTACAAGAAAAATAGTAATTTCCCACGTATTGTTCTCTTTTTCGCTCTATTTTATCCTGGACGCCCTATGCTCTAATGGGAGTTAGATGAACACATACATATCTTAATATATATAAATTACGTGTCACGTTGTTTGTCCGCGATGGACTCCTAAACTACTTAACCGATTTGAATTATATTTGCACACCGTGTTCGGTTTGATCCAACTTGAAAGATAGGATAGCTTACATCTTAAAGGGGCGGCGCCACGCCCCTTTTTTCAAATATCGCTCAGACGGCTTTTCTAATAGACCGATTGATACAAAAATTTTACCATGAGGTACTGTTGACCTGTAGATAGTTCCTGACTACATTTGGTTGTAATTAGATAAAGGGGCGTGGCACCGCCCATACAACTTGAAAATTAAAAAGGCTATATTTCATGAACTATCAGAGGTATGAAGGTGAGATTTGGTATATATGTTGTTGGAGCAGTATTAATTACAGCCAGGATGGAAGTGGGCGGTGCCACGCCCCCTTTTCAAAAATCGCTCTAACGGCTTTTATAATAGGTCGATTAATACAAAAATTTTACCATGACGTACTGTTGACCTGTAGATAGTTCCTGACTTCATTTGGTTGTAATTGGATTAAGGGGCGTGGCACCGGCCATACAACTTGAAAATTAAAAAGGCTTTATTTCATGAACTATCAGAGGTATGAAGATGAGATTTGTTATATATGTTGATGGAGCAGTATAAATTACATCCAGGGAGGAAGTGGGCGGTGCCATGCCCTCTTTTCAAAAATCGCTCTAACGGCTTTTCTAATAGATCGATTGATACGAAAATCTTACCAAGTGGTACTGTTGACCTGTTGATAGTCCCAGGCTATATTTGGTTGTGCTTGAATAAAGAGGCGTGGCACCGCCCATTCAACTTGAAAATTAAAAGGGCTTGCAGTATGAATTACAGTAAGGGTGGAAATGGGCTGTTCCACACCCTTTTTAAAACAAACGGTTACAACTGTCAAAATTCCACAGTATATTGCTGTTCAACTAGAGATATGAACAGTAAGGTGGGTCAATTTTTTTATTCGCACAAATCGTAACCAAAATCGGAATCTACGATGATTTTTAAGAAAATTTCACCAATAAACTTTGTGTCTAAAATCAATTCCTAGCTCGCGTTGGGAAGCATGAAGATTTCAGATAGAGATTTTTTTTGTTTTTAAATGAGCACAAACCGAAAACTTCAGATATATATTTTTACAGACCTTCTGCGTAAAACTGACTTCCCAACGAACTAAATGAGGTATTACAGAAGCAAATCTATGTATTGGTTAAAAAGTTATGGCCTCTGAGAGTTGGCATACAGAAATTAAGTTTTTAAAAATCATTTTTCAGAATATTTGCTCATTGCTAAAAAAAAATCTCTACCTGAAATCTTCATGCTTCTCAGCGCGAACTAGGAATTGATTTTAGATATATAGTTTCTTAGTGAAATTTTCTAAGAATTCTTCGAACATTCCAATACTGATATACGGTTAACAGGTTGTTTTTTTTTTTTTGACGCGAACTAATTAATTCTCCCCTAATGATCAGGCTATTTCGAATAAAATAAGTTAAAAGTGCCGAGGCGCTGCCCACGCACTTCAATAGTTAACTTTTTACCTGTATCAAATAATGGTCCGTACACCAGGCAGTTGAGGATGCGCAGACTAAAATAGTGATTTTTTTTAATTTACTTTACAGGTATATATTTTTCAATTACTTCTCAGGAGAGCGAATCGGTAATAAATCATATAGATAGAAAAATTAAGCAATATTCATTGTAGTTATACTACAATGGTTAAATTTTTATAGTATATCAGATGTAACATTAGCAAACAATTGAAAATAACCTATGCATGGGGTATTTTCTTGACATATAGAACTTCTGATAGGTATAAGTGTAAATCTAGCTGTCATACTAATGAAGTGTAATAGACTTTCTTTTAGTATACTTTGCAAAATCACCATGTAAAAACTAAACAAGAACAAAGTTTACAAATCATGCAAATTTATTTTCAAAATGCACGTTCTGTTCGCCAAACTTATGGAGCCCTTTATGAAGTTGAGGGTGCATGTAATGATGCATCTGAGCAGCTAATAGAAGCCATCGACGCTGTAGACGTTAGTATGACAGGGGACTCGAATTTATCGAACCGACTTCATTCTCTGGAACTCGGTCTCTGCAAATGCTGAGGAAAGACCTTGGCCTACATTCATATAAAATCCAACTGGTAGAAGAAGTAGAGCCAATGGACGATCAATTGATTTTTTTATTTATCATGACATTGAACATTATTTGAAGGAGAAATGGTTCTAACACGACGCTGTAACATGCCATACAGCGCGTGAGACCATCACTTTGCTAAGCCAAACGTTGGTGACCGAATTATCTCAAAAAATGGTAATACGAGTTCAATACAAAAACAGTATTACGGATTATTCTTGATCCGTGTGAGAAGAAGACATGACAAAAGAAGTTTTTATGGCTAAAGGCATGAAGCTTCAAACGGAATTTTCATTTGCGGTCAGTAGGAGAAGGCATAACAAAAATGTTTTTTTATGACCAAAGAGATAGTTAGTATACAGATGGTTCACGCTACTACGGATCAAGATAAATAATTTTGATCTTTAGAGATATGTATGTTTCCGATTTGTGAAAGAAGTGGTTTTTCGCCCTACATACTGAAAAAACTTAATCTACATTTTTATTAGCATTAACAACAATAAAACTTAAGTAGTAAACTTTAATGTTAAGGAGTTACTTTAAATAAGTTACATAAGTAAATAAACTCAACATATTTTTGTCGAGCTTTAGTGCCGTTTTCAAAGTACTTTGTAGACCTAAGTGTGAAATATATTACAAGTTAATATGCAATAGCGAAGCATTGCCGGGCCCACTAGTATATATATATATATATTATCCTTAGAACTGTGTGTGCGTCCGCAAAGTTTGTCTGCAACGCACATTTTGACTAAAGTAGCACAAAAGGTTAAAAGTATTTTAAATGTGAAGTAAGTTGTACATAAAACCCTAAAACGTTTTTTTTTGTTTTACAAAAAAGAATATACTGATCACATAAGAAATTTCGCTAAATTTTACAAATTTCCATAGACACTTCAAGTTGCTATGGAAAATTGTGTGTGTCCGTAACGCACTTTGTGTTAGACATAATTTTGAATACAACATGTTTAATAAACTTTCATTAAAAGAACATTACAGTACTGTCCAAAATCTAAATTTTATAACATGAACATACATACTACAAAATAAGAAAAAAAACTGCGTCCACAACGCTAGGAAATAAAAATAAGTCGCTGAATGTGTTGCTAAGCGCAAAACTCGAAAACGGTTGGACCGATTTCCACGGATTTGCATTCGTTGGAAAGGTCTCGGGCTCCGTGAGGTTTATATTTACAATTCGGTCCAATTGGACAAAGGGGCGTGGCACCGCCCATACAACTTGAAAATCAAAAGGGCTGTATCTCATGAACTATCAGAGGTATGAAGATGAGATTTGGTATATATGTTGTTGGAGCAGTATTAATAACAGCCAAGGAGGAAGTGGGCGGTGCCACGCCCCCTTTTCAAAAATCTCTCTAACGGCTTTTCTAATAGACCGATTGATACGAAAATTTTACCAAATGGTACTGTTGACATGTTGATAGTCCCTGGCTATAATAGGTTGTGAGTGGATAAAGGGGCGTGGCACCGCCCATACAACTTGAAAATCAAAAGGGCTGTATCTCATGAACTATTAGAGGTATGAAGATGAGATTTGGTATATATGTTGTTGGAGCAGTATTAATTACAGCCAAGGTGGAAGTGAGCGGTGCCACGCCTCTTTTCAAAAATCACTCTAACGGCTTTTCTAATAGACCGATTGATACGAAAATTTTACCAAATGGTACTGATGACCTGTAGATAGTCCCTGGCTGTGTTGTGATTGGATAAAGGGGCGCACAGTGGGGATGCCTTCATACATTTGAGTGAAAAAATTATAAGGAGTACTCCTAGAGTGATGAAACTTGGCACCGATCACTTTCTTAACGCTATTAAGCAAAATATAAATTTTGATCAAAATCGGCCACGCCCATCATATACCGCCCATATAACTCAAAATGAATTTTTCATACGAAATTTGTTCTTTTTTTTCGAATGTGTTGAAATATAGCACAGACATTACAATTAACGAAAAGAAAATGTTCTGAAAGTTTCATTAAAATCGGACACGCCCATCACATAGCGCCCATATAACATAAAATTAATTTTTCATACCAAATTTGCTCTTTTATTCCGAGTGTATTGAAATTTAGCACAGACATTACAATAAACAAAATGAAAATGTTCTGAAAGTTTCATTAAAATCGGCCACGCCCATCACATAGCGCCCTTATAACTACATACGAATCTATATATATAACCAGTACAGAAATTTCAGTCAGTTAAACTGACTGATAAATACCATCACCCAATATAATATATTGTTTAAGTCTTGAGTTATTGAAAATAATCGATTTGTAATTAAAACCAGTTAGAAAGTTTCAGTCGGGCAACCCGACTTACATTTACCCTTACCCTCAGTAAAACAAATAATTTTCTATTTTATTGATATTATTACTCGATTTCGAAATTGGGCGGAGTGGTACATTTATATGGGAGGTACGTGAAGGGGTGTGTTTAGGCTCCAGATTTATTCTCCATAACTTTATCCTGTTATAGCTTTACTAAATACAGAAATTGCGCACGATTGCGTTGGATGTACTGATATTATTACTACATCCCAAAAGTGGGCGGAAAGGTACATTTGTATGGGAGGTACCATAAGGGGCGTGTCTAGACTTCCAATTTTTTCTCCAAAACTTTGTCCTGTTATAATATAACAAAATACAGAATTTGGGCACGATCGTGTCGAGTGTATTGATATTATTACCCTATTTCTAAAGTGGGCGGAGTGGTACATTTGTATGGGAGGTACCAGAAGGGGCGTGTCTAGACTTCCAGATTTTTTTCTCCAAAACTTTATCCTGCTTAAACTTTACCAAATACAGAATTTGGGCACGATCGCGTTAGGTCTTTTAATAATATTAATCGATTTCTAAAGTGGGCGGTACCAGATGTGTATGGGAGGTACCAGATGGGGCGTGAATAGACTTCCAATTTTTTTCTCTAAATCTTTATCTTGTTATAGCTTTACTCAAAATAGAATTTGGGTACGATCACGTTTAATTTATTGATATTATTTCTCCATCTCTATAGTGGGCGGAAAGGTAGATTTGTATGGGAGGTACCAGAAGGGGCGTGGCTAGGCTTTCAAAATTTTTTCCAAAACTTTATCCTGTTATAGCTTTACTAAATACAGAATTTGGGGACGATCCCTTAGGGTGTATTGATATTATTACTCGATTTCTAAAGTGGGCGGAATGATGTATTTGTATGGGAGGTACCAGAAGGGGCGGGGCCATGTAGCCCATTTGCAATACCGTAAGTAGTTTTGAGAAAATAATAACTCGTGCAAAATTTCAAAACATTTGGTTGCGTCTTTCGAAAGTTATCGTGCGAACCAGCCGGACAGCCACCCGACAGACAGACAGACAGACAGACAGACAGACAGACGGACATGGCTCAAACGACTTAAAAAGTCATGAATCGAATTTGGTTCAAAGAAACCTAGGGTCTAAAGTGACTCCTTCTATGTGTTACACTTTTGGGTCGTATCAAATGATATATACCTTCATCCCTACGGGTGATGGTATAACCAGTACAGAAATTTCAGTCAGTTAAACTGACTGATAAATACCATCACCCAATATAATATATTGTTTAAGTCTTGAGTTATTGAAAATAATCGATTTGTAATTAAAACCAGTTAGAAAGTTTCAGTCGGGCAACCCGACTTACATTTACCCTTACCCTCAGTAAAACAAATAATTTTCTATTTTATTGATATTATTACTCGATTTCGAAATTGGGCGGAGTGGTACATTTATATGGGAGGTACGTGAAGGGGTGTCTTTAGCCTCCAGATTTATTCTCCATAACTTTATCCTGTTATAGCTTTACTAAATACAGAATTTGCGCACGATTGCGTTGGGTGTACTGATATTATTACTACATCCCAAAAGTGGGCGTAAAGGTACATTTGTATGGGAGGTACCAAAAGGGGCGTGTCTAGACTTCCAATTTTTTCTCCAAAACTTTGTCCTGTTATAATATAACGAAATACAGAATTTGGGCACGATCGTGTAGAGTGTATTGATATTATTACCCTATTTCTAAAGTGGGCGGAGTGGTACATTTGTATGGGAGGTACCAGAAGAGGCGTGTCTAGACTTCCAGATTTTTTCTCCAAAACTTTATCCTGCTTAAACTTTACCAAATACAGAATTTGGGCACGATCGCGTTAGGTCTTTTAATAATATTAATCGATTTCTAAAGTGGGCGGTACCAGATGTGTATGGGAGGTACCAGATGGGGCGTGAATAGACTTCCAATTTTTTTCTCTAAAACTTTATCTTGTTATAGCTTTACTCAAAATAGAATTTGGGTACGATCACGTTTAATTTATTGATATTATTTCTCCATCTCTATAGTGGGCGGAAAGGTAGATTTGTATGGGAGGTACCAGAAGGGGCGTGGCTAGGCTTTCAAAATTTTTTCCAAAACTTTATCCTGTTATAGCTTTACTAAATACAGAATTTGGGGACGATCCCTTAGGGTGTATTGATATTATTACTCGATTTCTAAAGTGGGCGGAATGATGTATTTGTATGGGAGGTACCAGAAGGGGCGGGGCCATGTAGCCCATTTGCAATACCGTAAGTAGTTTTGAGAAAATAATAACTCGTGCAAAATTTCAAAACATTTGGTTGCGTCTTTCGAAAGTTATCGTGCGAACCAGCCGGACAGCCACCCGACAGACAGACAGACAGACAGACAGACAGACAGACAGACAGACAGACAGACAGACAGACAGACGGACATGGCTCAAACGACTTAAAAAGTCATGAAACGAATTTGGTTCAAAGAAACCTAGGGTCTAAAGTGACTCCTTCTATGTGTTACACTTTTGGGTCGTATCAAATGATATATACCTTCATCCCTACGGGTGATGGTATAAAAATGGTGGCAAAAATGTATAGTAATTCATCAATTGAGAACGGTTGGACCGATTTTGCTGAAATTTTTTTTCAGTTGTTCGTAATTGCCAGGAGAAGGTTTATGTAAAAGAAAATTTTGGGAAATTCCTCCGGAAAAGCTGGAAAATTGCAAAAACCGAAAATTGCTTTTTTGTATGGAATTTTGTGTGCAATTGTTACGAATGGTTTATCGAATGGAAAAATATAAAATTTTTTTTTGAAAAATTCGGAAAATTCCGGAAAAATTCGAAAAATTTCAATACTATTTTTCGATGAAATTTTGTTTTTTGTCGTACGATTTGATAGTTTTGAACGATGTAACTTGCGAAAAATTTCGTTTAATTATTCCGAAATGACATTTCGAATGGAAAAATAGATAAATTGTCGGTGGAAAACTCGGAAAATTCCGAAAATATCGGAAAATTAGATTTTTTTCGATAATCGAAAATTAAATTTTTGTCGGTGTTCGAATGGAAAAATATAAAATTTTAGTTAGAAAATTATGGAAAATGCCAAAAAAAAAATATTTTTTTATTCGAAAAAATTTTGCTTCTTATCATATGTTTTGGTAATTTTGGGCGATGTAAATGTGAACAATTTCGAACAATTATGACTTTTCGAATGGAAAAATAGAAAAAACTGGAAATTTTGGAAAATTCCAGAAAAAATCGAAAGATTTGGATGCCTTCGACGAAATCTTCCATTGTATCGCTTGATGTAATGATTTCGTTGTGTTGCTGAAAAATTTCGGATTATTGTGAAATATCTATATATATAAAAATGGTGTAAAAAATGTATAGTAATTTATCGATTTTGCTAAAAAGTTATTTGCAATTGCCAGGAGAAGGTTAATGTGAAAGAAAATTTCTGGAAAATCCTCCGGAAAAGTCGGAAAATTGGAAAAATCAAAAATTGCTTTTTGTATAGAATTTTGTGTGCTATTGTTACGAATGGCTTTTCGAATGCAAAAATATAACTTTTTTTTTTGGAAAATTCCGGAAAAATTTGAAATATTTTTTTTTTCGACGAAATTCTGCATTTTATCGTATGAATTGATAACACAAGGGAACAAAATTGAACTTTTTGAGTGTTGTTTGGAATTCGATAGCTGTTTTTTACTAATTTGAGGTCGCTGATTTCAAATCTAATCTCCATTTTTCTCCATCAGCTCGAATTTTTAAGTTACAGGTACTAATGGTATTTTCGACTTTTTTCCAAAAAATTATAGTTCAAAAAATCATTATTTTTTTTTAAAAGCCGGATTTAAACATTTTTTTTTTATTAAAGATATCGTTGTTACCTTTGAAAAAAATAAAATTTTTTAATATTACAAAAAAAATGACTGAGTAACGGCTGTTTTATTAAAAAAAAAAAAAAAATTACAAAAAAAATTACACATTTTAATTTTCTTTACGCTGAAAGTTTATCGGTTGGGAGCAAATTGTTATTTTTATTAGCTTTATTGAATATCATATTAAAATAGCTTTCTAAAACATGTATGTACATAATAATCGATTGAAAATTGAATGAGTTATGCTAAGTTCGGTGATAACACATTTTTCGCAATTTTTTGTTTCTACCCAAAAAAAATTAAAATTTTGTATTTTTAAAAATCATGACAAATTTGCAAATTTATTTATAGTTTAATTTATAGTTTTGCTTCCTATTACAATATTAATTAACTGACCAAATTTAATTGATCGGCAGTTGTCAATTTGGAAGTTCAGGGAAAAATATTAATTGTCCAAAAATAGGTCATTTTGTATGGGAGGTACCAGAAGGGGTGATCCGATATAGTGCAAATTCATTCCTGATTCATATTTTCATAACCGAAAAACTTACGCATAGTTTGACTGAATTCAGTGTACTTACAAAAAAGATATGTATGTAAGACTATTGGGGTGAGTTCGGTCATTTGTATGGGAGGTACCAGAAGGGGTATGACAACGGTTTCGGTTTTTTTAGGGTTTGTCTACTTTTGCAAGATAAATAAACTGACCAAATTTCAATATCCTCCGGTAGTCTGTTTGGCAGCTATCGAAGATATATTAATTATCCAAAAATAGGTAATTTTGTATGGGAGGTACCAGAAGGGGTGGGGCTACTCCGCCCATTTACAATCCCATAAGTTCGTTTAAAAAAATATTAATACTGATAAATTTTCATAACGATCCGTTAAGGTTTGCTCGAGTTACACTTTCACAAACATATTAATAAATGTTATTTCTGTATGGAAATCGTGATTTTTGTAAATTTAGTTATCTCAGTAAATTGTTGACAAAATCAAAAGTTGTGCAGAGATTTTAATGAAATAAAGCTCATTTGATTCACACTATATTAAACTAAATGTTTTAAGACAAACACTGTGATTTGTGTTGCATTAATTTTTTTATGAATTTTTAAAAAACAAAAATTTTTTTTTTTTGGAAATTTTTTGTTTTATTTTTTAAAACTACAACGATATCTCTGAAACTACTAAGCCAAATTAAAAACAATGTAGGCACGGATTAAAGATAATTTTGTTGACGAGTTTAAGTTTTTTTTTTTATTGAATATGGTGAACCGTTTTCAAGTTAGTTAAATATTTGTAGTGGAAGTGCCTTAGTTATGGACATAACGGTATATCGCGAAAAGTCGAGCTGATACAAAAAAATCAAGTGCAGATTTGGATTCAGCGTCCCAAATTACCTTTAAAACAATATTCAGTTCTTAAACAACAAATACCTTGTTCCCTTGTGTAATCTTTGACCATTTTACAGTGAAAAATTTCAGATAATTATTCTAAAATTACTTTCCCAATGGAAAAATAGAAATATTCTCGGAGGAAAACTCGGAATATTGAATTTTTTTTATAAAATTTTGTGTGCAATTGTTCCATAATGGCTTTTCGATTGGAAAAATAGAACATTTTAGTTGACAATTTCGGAAAATTTCTCTAAAAACTTTAAAATTTTTTTTTTTTTTCGACGAAATTTTGCATTTTGTCGTATTGATAATTTTGGACGATGTAATAGTGAACAATTTCGGATAGGAATTCCGAATGGAAAAATTCTAGGTGGAAAACTCGGAAAATTCCGGAAAAACTCGAAAAATTAGGCTGGGCCGATTTTGATCAAAATTTTTTTCAGTTCGTTATTGCCAGGAGAAGGTTTATGTAAAAGAAAATTTTGGGAAAATCTACCGGAATAGTCGGAAAATTTGAAAAATCTAAAATTGTCTTTGTGTATAGAATTTTGTTTCCAATTGTTACAGAACGGCTTTTCGAATAGAAAAAAAGACAATTTTTTTTGAAAAATTCGGAAAATTTCGGATAAATTAAAAAAAATTGAATTTTTTTCGACGGAATTTTGCATTGTATCTTATCTATAATATAAAAATAAGTCGCTGAATGTGTTGCTAAGCGCAAAACTCGAGAACAGTTGGACCGATTTGGCTCAATTTTTTTTTCAGTTATTCGTAATTGCCAGTAGTAGGTTTTTACGAAAGAAAATTTTGGAAAACCCTCCGGAAAAGCCGGAAAATTGGAAAAACCGAAAATTGCTTTTTTGTATGGAATTTTGTGTGCAATTGTTACAAATAATTTTTCGAATGGAAAAATAAAAACATTTTGTTGGAAAATTCGGAAAATTCCGGAAAAATTCGATAAATTTTAATACTATTTTTCGACGAAATTTAGCTTTTTGTTGTACGATTTGAAAATTTCGGATAATTATTCCGAAATGACTTTCCGAATGGAAAAATAAATAAATTCTCGGTGGAAAACTCGGAAAATTCCAAAAAAAAAACGATAAATTTGCATTTTTCGGCAAAATTTTGCATTTTATCGCCTGATTTGAGGTAAATCGCATATTAAATTTTTGTCGGTTTTCGAATAGAAAAATAGAAAGTTTTAGTTGGAAAATACCAAAAAAAAGTTCTTTTTTTTTCGACAAAATTTTGCATCTTATCGTATGTTTTTGTAATTTTTGGCGATGTAAATATGAACAATTTCGAACAATTATGACTTTTGAAATTGAAAAATAGAAAACTTCTTGGTGGAAAACTCGGAAAATTCCAGAAAAAAATCGAAAGATTCGGATGCCTTCGACGAAATCTTCCATTGTATCGCTTGATTTGATGATTTCAGACGACGCAAAGGTGAAAAATTTGTTGTGTTGCTGAAAAATTTCGGATTATTGTGAAATATAGTGTGAAAAATGTATAGTAATTTATCAAGAAAGAACGTTGTCCCAGTTTGTAAAATTTTTTTTTAATTTTTCATAATTGGCAGGAATTTTTTATGCCAAAAAATTTTGGGAAAATCCCTAGGAAACGCCGGGAAAATTGTGTGTAATTGTTACGAATTGGCTTTTCGAATGCAAAAATAGAAAATTATTAGCGAAATACTCGGAAAATTTCGGAAAATTTAATGGGATAAATAATTTCTATATATATAAAAATGGTGTAATAGTAATTCATATTCATCAATTGAGAACGGCTGGGCCGATTTTGTTCAATATTTTTTTTCAGTTGTTTGCAATTGCCAGGAGAATGTTTATGTGAAAGAAAATTTGGGAAAAATCCTTCGAAAAAGTCGAAAAATAGGGAAACTCGAAAACTGCCTTTTTGTATGGAATTCTTACGGAATGGATTTTCGAATCAAAAAAATAGAAAAATTTTGTTGAAAAATTCAAAAAATTACGGAAAATTTTTTTAATTTTTTTCGACGAAATTTTGCATTTTGGATAATTATTCCGAAACAACTTTTCGAATGGAAAAATAGAAAAATTCTTGGTGGAAAACTCGGAAAATTCGGGAAAAGCTAGAAAAACTTGGATTTTTTCACCGAAATTTTGCATTATATTACTTGATTTGATGAAAATCGCAAATTGAATTTTCGTATAAAATTTTGTAAGCCATTGTTCCGTATTGGCTTTTCGAATGGAAAAATGTTTGTTGGAAAATTACGGAAAAATTAAATAAAAATTGAATTTTCTTTTTCGACGAAATTGTTTATTTTAATGTTTGATTTGATAATTTTGGACGATGTTAATATGGAAAATTTCGGATAATTATTCAAAAATGACTTTTCGAATGAAAAAATAGATCGTCCTTTCGAATTCAAGCGAATTAAATAAACCACTCGATTGGCTTTTGTGATGACAATCAATAAATCGCAAAGCCAATTGTTGGAAGTTTGTGGGATCAATCTCGAATTCCCCTACTTTTCGCACGGTCAGCTGTACGTTTCCTGTTCGCGTGTCGGCAAACCGTCTTCAATGTTTGTTTTTGCGCCGGAAAACAAATCGAAATACATTGTTTATCAGATCGCTCTTCACTAATTTCGAATAAATTCAAATAAATTACATTAAAATTTTAACTATCTGTATTAATATTATTACCCTGGATCTTATATGAAGGCGTTAACTTTGGAGCGAGACAAAGTTCGCAGAGTACGAAGTTGTATGGCGGAACAACGTTTGCCGGGTCAGCTAGTGATTTAATAAATTTGGACTATGTAACTGTAAAAATTTCAGATAATTATTTCAAAATGACTTTTCGAATGAAAAAATAAAAATTTCTTGGTGGAAGACTCGGAAAATTTCGGAAAAACTTGGATTTTTTCTACAAAATTTCGCATTGTATCGCTTGATTTGATAAAAATCGCAAATTGAATTTTTGTTTAAAATTTTGTGTGCAATTGTTCCGTAGTGACTTTTCGAATGGAAAAATAGAAAATCTTGGTTGGTTTTCCATGCCAAAAATTTGAATTTTTTTTGTTGCATTTTTGCTTTTTATCTTTGTTTTGTTAATTTTGGACGATGTTAATGTGAAAAATTTCGCTAAATTATTCCGAAATGGCTTTTTGAATTTAAAAATAGAAAAATTCTTGATGAAAAACTCGGAAAATTCCGGGAAAAAACTCGAAAGATTTGGATTTTTTCCACGAAATTTCTAATTATATCGCTTGATTCGATAATTTCAGATAACGTAGTAATGGAAAATTCGTTGTGATGTTTAGAAAAATTCTGTTTTTTGTGTAATCTATATTCAAAAATGGTGTGAATAATGTGTAGTAATTTATCAAGTAAGAACGACTGGCCCATTTCTCAATTTTTTTTTAAATTGTTGGTAATTGGCAGGATAAATTTTTTCTTTTTAAAAAAATTGGAAAAATCAAAAATTGCTTTTTTTGCATAGAATTTTGTATGCAATTATTAAGGAATCGCTTTCGAATGGTAAAATAAAAAATTCTTACTGAAAAACAGTTAAAATTCCTGGAATACGCAAAAAAAAATTTTTTATTGACGAAATTTTTTGTACTATGGATGGTGTGCTGTGCGCCGCATTTTGGAAGGCTTGCCAAAATTTTAATTTGCTCGAAAACGGACTCAATGTTCGCCGATGCGACCGTTTTAGTCGAACCCGACCGGAAGACATGTGAGTGATCATGTGCAACAATCTGCTGTGAGTGAACATTGGGAATGCCAGCTCCAAATCGTTCTCAAATAACGGTGGCTGCTGCTGAATTCTCGAGACAACTGCTGAAGCTTGGCAAATTCGTGTTGATGTTAATCTCGGATTTCCCTGGTTTTCATTTGGTTAGCTGTGCGTTGCCTTTTCGCGTTTTAGAGAACCGCCTTCGTTGTTTGTTTTTGCGGAGTAAAACTAATCGAAAAACATTGTTTATCATGTTACTCTCTGCTGTGTTTATCTGAAGGCATTAAATTGGGGCGAGACAAAGTTCGCCGGGTCAGCTAGTTTTTCATATAAAATTTTATTATTATTGTATATTTTTATTCTAAAAGAGCCTTGATTTCGTCACTTATATCACTATGCTTTTGGATAAACGAAGGTGTCAAATGTGAGATCATGGGATCTGATGTTACCATCATTCAGTACATAATATTTTCGTTCGTGGCAATTCGCTGCATTTTCTGGAGTGTCTGAGTCGACATTTTTTATAGTCTTTGTAACGATTTTCATGAGCCACTTCGGATAGTAAGTCTATAGGAACCAGTGGGCGGAGTGGTACATTTGTATGGGAGGTACCAGAAGGGGCGTGTCTAGACTTCCAGATTTTTTCTCCAAAACTTTATCCTGCTTAAACATTACCAAATACAGAATTTGGACAGGATCGCGTTAGGTCTTTTAATAATATTAATCGATTTCTAAAGTGGGCGGTACCAGATGTGTATGGGAGGTACCAGATGGGGCGTGAATAGACTTCCAATTTTGTTCTCCAAAACTTTATCCTGTTATAGCTTTACTAAAAATAGAATTTGGG
Organism: Muscina levida; assembly: GCA_964034835.1. Classification (NCBI taxonomy): domain Eukaryota; kingdom Metazoa; phylum Arthropoda; class Insecta; order Diptera; family Muscidae; genus Muscina; species Muscina levida. The sequence continues at coordinate 110,941,827 of OZ035882.1, read as the reverse complement.
TACGATCACGTTTAATTTATTGATATTATTTCTCCATCTCTATAGTGGGCGGAAAGGTAGATTTGTATGGAAGGTACCAGAAGGGGCGTGGCTAGGCGTTCAAAATTTTTTCCAAAACTTTATCTTGTTATAGCTTTACTAAATAAAGAATTTGGGGACGATCCCGTAGGGTGTATTGATATCATTACTCGAATTCTAAAGTGAGCGGAATGATGTATTTGTATGGGAGGTACCAGAAGGGGCGGGGCCATGTAGTAAATAGTTTTGAGAAAATAATAACTCGTACAAAATTTCAAAACATTTGGTTGCGTCTTTCGAAAGTTATCGTGCGAACCAGCCGGACAGCCACCAGACAGGCAGACAGACAGACGGACATGGCTCAAACGACTTAAAAAGTCATGAATCGAATTTGGTTCAAAGAAACCTAGGGTCTAAAGTCACTCCTTCTATGTGTTACACTTTTGGGTCGTATCAAATGATATATACCTTCATCCCTAAGGGTGATGGTATAATTATTATCCTTTCCAATTATATCCTTTCCATGAATGAGAATTTTGTGGATTGTACCACTCGTACAGAGCAACACATCTTCTTTAAACATGGTCTCTTTGAATTAAAAAATAAAAAAAATAATATAATATAAAAATATAACTTTTATTGAAAGGTGCAACTGGATGCAGTTGAATTTGATTGAATAGGTAAAAACAGATATGAGACAATGTATTAGTATGGATTTCCAACTGTAGGCACGTACAGCTAAAATTGCAGATCCAAATGTTTGAAGAAATAGGGATTTTTGCTATATGTTCATAAAAATAAAAAAAAACGTGTCTCTGCAGAGTTTATTTTTTCAATTTTAGTATATTGAAATATCCTACTTTAAATAAAAAATAAAAAGAAAAACGTCAGCTCACATAGTAAAGTAATATTCGTCTTCAAACTTTTAGGTTTATATTAAGTAAGTTCGATAAAACATACAAGTACTGACTTTGAAACGGCTTAAAAAAAAACTAGCAGTCAGATCCAAGTAATTCTTTTTGATTTGATTGTACCATTTAGTCTTAAATTTAAAAATACCGTTGCATATTGCATGAAGCGTATGTTGACAATTAGACTTTTTTCCGGGAAATCCCCAGTGTGGGGCGTGGCACCGCCCATACAATATGAAAATAAAAAGGGCTTTATATCATGAACTATAAGAGGTATGAAGATGAGATTTGTTACATATGTTGTTGTTGCAGTATAAATTACAGTAAGAGTGGAAGTGGGCTGTACCACACCCCTTTTAAAATAAACAGTTATAAATGTCAAAATTCCACAGTATATTGCAGTAGATTTGTAATCAAATCTACGATGAATTGTTAGAAAATGTCACCAATAAACTTTGTGTGTAATATCAATTCCTAGCTCGCGCTGGGATAGCTTAATTTAGTGCAGAAAACTTAAATTTTGATAGAAGTGTTTTAAAAGCTGAAGTCTGTACGCTTTCAATAATCATGGGGCAACGAACGTCACTTCTAAAAGAAGCGCAAAACGGAGTAAATAAACGAAAAATCCTTTTATCTTAAAAAAAGTATCAGCTATGATTTTGATTCATGTGGATTTTAAATGTACAATTGACACCCAATAAAACCCCATTTACCGTTTTTGTTGCCATTTTAGGCCAACCAATTCGTCATTCAGGCGAGGTGTGTGATGTGTGATAGCCTTTCATTGAGACTTTCTTTGAAAAAATCACCATGTAAAGACTACACAAGAACAACGTTTACAAATCTTGCAAATTTATTTTCAAAATGCGCGTTCTGTTTGCCCTTTGTGAAGTTTATGGTGCATATACTCATCCATCTGAGCAGCTAATAGAAGTCATCGACGCTGTAGTCGTAAGTGTGACAGGGGACTCGAATTTATCGAACCGACGCCGTTCTCAGCAACTCGGTCTCTGCAAATGCTGAGGAAAGATCTTGGCCTATATTCATATATCCAACTGGTAGAAGAACTAAAACCAGTGAAACATCAATTGTTTTTTTTTTTATCATGTCATTGCACATTATTTGAAGGAGAAATGGTTCCAACACGACGGCGTAAAATGCCATACAGCGCGTGAGATCATCACTTTGTAAAGCCAAACGTTGGTGACCGAATTATCTCATAGAATGGTAATAGTTCAATAGAAGAAGACATGGCAAAAGAGGTTTTTATGGCTAAAGGCATGAAGCTTCAAACGAAATTTTCATTTTCGGTCAATAGGCGGAGAAGGCATGTCAAAAGTGTTTTTACGCCCAAAGAGATAGTAAGTATACAGCCATTTACCGCTACTACATTGAATTTTGATCTTTAACGGAATGTCTGTTTCCGATTTGTAAAATATATGACTTTGCTGATGAACTTTTTACTATCGTCATAGAGCCTATGATATTTAGAATTTAAAACAACAACACTAAATTTGTTAACTTTCATGTTAAGGAGTTGCTTGAAATTAGTTACATAAGTTAATAAACTCAACATATCGTTATCGAGCTTAAGTACCGTTTTCAAAGTACTTTGTAGACCTAAATGTGAAATATATTATAAGTTAAAATGCATTAGCGAAGCATTGCCGGGCCCACTAGTAGTCATATATTTGTAAAAAAAATACAAGTTACGATTTTTAAATTAAATTCTTGTTTTCCCTTGCTATCTATTAGACTAGCTGACCCTGGAAAACGTTGCTTTGCCTTATTTTCAGTGCAAGTCTGGTTCTGGTGCAAGAACACAAAAAACTAAAAATTTCGCCATCTGTCGGACGAACTTTAAACTACACAGTCCCATAGAGCATGCATACAAAATTTGGTCAAAATCGGTCCAGTAGTTTTTGTGTGTAATTCCGGTTTCTTAGGTTTCTCCTGTAAATACAAAATATTAAAATTAAAATATTTTCAACGAGGCATAGCTGTTGAATGATGATTAGTATTCATAATCATTAGTAATTAGATTAAAATTTTTTGAAAATTAAAGTAACGATTAAAACGCGATTATATTCGGTTTCACACGATTACTAATTGATTACGATGACAAATAATCTAATCTTACAAATAATCTAAAAGTAATCGGGATTACCATAGAGTACGAAAAAATAATTAAAAATAATCAAAAAACCAGTACAGAAATTTCAGTCAGTTAAACTGACTGATAAATACCATCACCCAATATAATATATTGTTTAAGTCTTAAGTTATTGAAAATAATCGATTTGTAATTAAAACCAGTTAGAATGTTTCAGTCGGGCAACCCGACTTACATTTACCCTTACCCTCAGTAAAACAAATAATTTTCTATTTTATTGATATTATTACTCGATTTCGAAATTGGGCGGAGGGGTGGTACATTTATATGGGAGGTACGTGAAGGGGTGTGTTTAGGCTCCAGATTTATTCTCCATAACTTTATCCTGTTATAGCTTTACTAAATACAGAATTTGCGCACGATTGCGTTGGGTGTACTGATATTATTACTACATCCCAAAAGTGGGCGGAAAGGTACATTTGTATGGGAGGTACCATAAGGGGCGTGTCTAGACTTCCAATTTTTTCTCCAAAACTTTGTCCTGTTATAATATAACAAAATACAGAATTTGGGCACGATCGTTTCGAGTGTATTGATATTATTACTTTATTTCTAAAGTGGGCGGAGTGGTACATTTGTATGGGAGGTACCAGAAGGGGCGTGTCTAGACTTCCAGATTTTTTCCCCAAAACTTTATCCTGCTTAAACTTTACCAAATACAGAATTTGGGCACGATTGCGTTAGGTCTTTTAATAATATTAATCGATTTCTAAAGTGGGCGGTACCAGATGTGTATGGGAGGTACCAGATGGGGCGTGAATAGACTTCCAATTTTTTTTTCTAAAACTTTATCTTGTTATAACTTTACTCAAAATAGAATTTGGGTACGATCACGTTTAATTTATTGATATTATTTCTCCATCTCAATAGTGGGCGGAAAGGTAGATTTGTATGGGAGGTACCAGAAGGGGCGTGGCTAGGCTTTCAAAATTTTTTCCAAAACTTTATCCTGTTATAGCTTTACTAAATACAGAATTTGGGGACGATCCCGTAGGGTGTATTGATATTATTACTCGATTTCAAAAGTGGGCGGAATGATGTATTTGTATGGGAGGTACCAGAAGGGGCGGGGCCATGTAGCCCATTTGCAATACCGTAAGTAGTTTTGAGAAAATAATAACTCGTGCAAAATTTCGAAACATTTGGTTGCGTCTTTCGAAAGTTATCGTGCGAACCAGCCGGACAGCCACCCGACAGACAGACAGACAGACGGACATGGCTCAAGCGACTTAAAAAGTCATGAATCGAATTTGGTTCAAAGAAACCTAGGGTCTAAAGTGACTCCTTCTATGTGTTACACTTTTGGGTCGTATCAAATGATATATACCTTCATCCCTACGGGTGATGGTATAAAAAGATATGTATGTAATACTATGGGGGTGAGTTCGGTCATTTGTATGGGAGGTACCAGAAGGGGTGTGTCAAATAGTTAGGTTTTCTAGGGTTGTGCCTCTTATAATAACATAAATTAATCGACCTATTTTCATTACCCTCCAAGAGTCCGTTTGGAAGTTATAGGAGAAATATTAATTTTCCAAAAATAGGTAATTTTGTATGGGAGGTACCAGAAGGCGTGAACTGATATAGTCCATATTCATACCTGAGTCTAATTTTCATAAGCAAACATCATACGCAAAATTTGAGTGATCTAAGATTATTTGCAAAATAGATATGTATGTAAAACTATAAGGGTCAATTCGGTCATTTGTATGGGAGGTACCAGAATGGGTGGGGCACAGGTTTCGGTTTTCTTAGGGTTTGTCTACTTTTGCAAGATAAATAAACTGACCAAATTCAAACATCCTCCGGTTGTCCGTTTGGAAGTTATGGAAGAAATATTAATTTTCCAAAAATAGGTAATTTTGTATGGGAGGTACCAGAAGGGGTGGGGCTATTCAGCCCATTTACAATCCCATAAGTTCGTTTTGAAAATTATTGATACTGGTAAATTTTCATACCGATCCGTTAAGGTTTACTCGAGTTATCCTGCTGACCAGCCATCCAGCCAGCCAGCCAGCCAGCCAGACAGACGGACATAGCTCATTCTTCTTAAAAAGTTCTGAAACGAATTTGGTCTTAAGATACTTGGGGTCTAACTCGTCTCCTTTAATGCGTTACACATTTTTTCGTATCAAATGATATATACCCTCATCCCTAAGGGTGATGGTATAATAATTGGACTATTTTTATACCATCACCCTTAGGGACGAAGGTATATATCATTTGATACGACCCAAAAGTGTAACACATAGAAGGAGTGACTTTAGACCCTAGGTTTCTTTGAACCAAATTCGATTCATGACTTTTTAAGTCGTTTGAGCCATGTCCGTCTGTCTGTCTGTCTGTCTGTCTGGTGGCTGTCCGGCTGGTTCGCACGATAACTTTCGAAAGACGCAACCAAATGTCTTGAAATTTTGCAGGAGTTAAAATTTCCCCAAAACTACTTACGGTATTGCAAATGGGCTACATGGCTCCGCCCCTTCTGGTACCTCCCATACAAATACATCATTCCGCCCACTTTAGAAATCGAGTTATAATATCAAAACACCCAACGGGATCGTACCCAAATTCTGTACTTAGTAAAGCTATTACAGGATAAAGTTTTGGAAAAAAATTGAAAGTCTAGCCACGCCCCTTCTGGTACCTCCCATACAAATTCACCTTTCCGCCCACTTTAGATATGGAGTAATAATATCAATAAATCCATCGCGCTCGTACCCTTATTCTTAATTTAGTAAAGCTAAAGCAGGATACAGTTTTTGAGAAAAAAAACTGAAGTCTACCAACGCCCCATCTGGTACCTCTCACATACATCTGGTACCGCCCACTTTAGAAATCGATTAATATTATTATTAGAACTACCGCGATCGTGACCAAATTCTGTATTTCGTAACGTTCAAGCAGGATAAAGTTTTGGGAAAAAAATCTGGAAGTCTAGACACGCCCATTCTGGTACCTCCCATACAAATGTACCTTTCCGCCCACTTTAGAGATGGAATAATAATATCAATACACTTGACACGATCGTGCTCAAATTCTGTATTTAGTAAAGCTATAACAGGATAAAGTTTTGGAGAAAGATCTGGATGTCTAGACACGCCCCTTCTGGTACCTCCCATACAAATGTACCACGCCGCCCACATTAGAGATGGAGTAATAATATCAATATTCTCGACACGATCGTGCCCCAATTCTGTATTTTATTAAGTTATAACAGGATAAAGTTTTAGAGAAAAAATTGGAAGTCTAGCGCGCCCCTTATGGGACCTCCCATACAAATGTACCTTTCCGCCCACTTCAGAGATGGAGTAATAATATCAATACATCCAACGCTATCGTGCCCAAACTCTGTATTTAGTAAAGTTATAACAGGATAAAGTTTTGGAGGATAAACCTAGAAGTCTAGACACGCACCTTCTAGTACCTCCCGTACAAATTTACCACTCCACCCACTTTAGAAATCGAGTAATAATATCAATATAATAGCAATTTTTTGAGGGTGATGGTATATGTAAGTCGGGTCGCCCGACTGAAACTTTCTTACTGGTTTTAATTACTTTTGATTATTTTCGATTATTTTTTCGTAATCACCAGTAATCCTTATTACTATTAGATTATTTGTAATTGTAATCAATTAGTAATTAGAAAATGTTTTATAAAGAACTAGCGGACCTGGCGAACACCGTCTCGCCCAAGTAGATAATGTGTGATAAACAAAGTTTTCCGATAAGTTTTTCACCGCAAAAACAAACAACGAAGGCGGTTCTCCTAAACTCGAAAGGCAACGATCAGCTGACCGCACGTAAAACAGGGAAATTCGGGATTAATCTCACATACTTCCAACGATTGACCTTGAGATTTATTGATTGTCGTTGGGGAATTGGAATGGATGATCAGTTGGAATTGACGGACAACCGCGTCCCGTTGCACAATTTCGGTTGATTCAGATTCCGCAATATGTTTATGTTCGATCCCACCTTTATCTGTAAATTATGCGTCACATTAAGCGAGTGAAAACTTCTGTCGGATTGTTGGTCGCTTCATCCTCTACGGCCACGCTGTAAACAGATTTGTACGAATGCAGTTCTGAAGCGATATAAATTTCTAATTTGAAATTCTAGCTATTGATATCTTTATTCTTCGCTGCTAGTAACATACTGCCCGTAAATTTATCCAATCGAGATTTTTATAATTTTGTGCAATGATATGAGTTACTTTTTCAGAAAAAAATTTTCAAAAATTTGAACGATATCAATTCAGTCGAAACATCAACCCGAGTTTGGCCATTGCCAGGCGCTAGCAGTTGTTTCGGGAATTCAGCAGAAGATGGGAGATTCTGGAATGAGCCCCTAATTTTTTGGTCAATTATAACTTCTTGACATTGACGACGTCTTCGAGCATGGTTTTAGTAAGCATTAGACATTTTGAGCAAAATCATAGCCCCACCAAATCGTTTTAAATCCCCTCGTAAATCCTTTATCGTTCGGTCAACTACTTCCAAAGCTCGTTGATTCGTTATTGCGCATTCATCTGAAATGTTGATTTGGCATTCCTGCATCTACTTCGCCGTATCGAATATCTTGGCCATTGTGTACTTTGGCTTTTCAAGCTTGAGAAGATTCATCGACAGTTTTAAAGTGGAATTTGCAGTTCGAATGCCTTCCAGGTATGCCAGAGGATGCAGCAGCTAACGTTATTTGATATCTTGACCAAATTGTTGCCGGAATCAACAAAAAATGTCTTGGCTGTCCCACTCGGAGCATCGAGAAAGTAAATGCCTGCCTTCATCTTGAATCTTACACGTTCTTGTACTCGGTATTTAACAGCAGCACATTTGTTCGAACTCTTGGCGCTGGCATTCCCAGTATCGACAGCAGGTTGCAGCACAACCCGTCGGGTTCGACGTATTATTTTTCTAAATATTATTTATCTTTTGTTTCTATTTTTTATTCGACCTTTTTTACAAATTGATAATATTTTCAAATAATCAAGCTCGAGGTCATGTTTTTTTCATATATTATATTATGCAGTGTTAGAGAACATCTCAACGGTGACGGACGGTGACGATGATCTATCGCTCATCTTTTATGTTTTATGTACTTATATTTTGATTCCTGAAGATGATCGAAGAGGATCGAAATATCGAATAAAAATAATATAATATATGAAAAAAAACATGACCTCGAGCTTGATTATTTGAAAATATTATCTATTATTTATCTAGTTATCAATCAACATTTAACCGAAATTTTCCACCTAAACTTCGTTCAAAACCATCAAATCATGCGAAAATTGCTAAATTTTGTCGATAAAAAAAACTTTTTGGACTTTTCCGGAATTTTCCGAGTTTTTCCCTTAGAATTTTCTAATATTCCACTCGAAAAGCCATTTCGTAACAACTGCACACAAAATTTCGAGTTTTCCAATTTCCCGACTTTTCCGAAGGATTTTCCCTAAATTATCTTGCATAAAACCCTCATACCAATTACGAACAATTAAATAAAAATTGAGGAAAATGGGCCAGCCGTTCTCTCTTTATGAATTACTACACACTGTTCACACCGTTTTCATACATATAGATTTCACAATAAACCGAATTCCAAGCATAACAACGAATTTTCCACTTTTACATCGTCTAAAATCATCAAATCAAGCGATACAATGAAAAATTTCGTCGAAAAAATCCAAAATTTTCGAGTTTTTTCTAGCATTTTCCGAGTTTTCCACCAAGAATTTTTCTATTTTTGCATTCGAAAAGTCATTTCGATGATGAGCCGAAATTTTCACATTTACATCATTCAAAATTATCAAAACACAATAAAAAGTAAAATTTCCTCTAAAAAAAAAAATTAAATTTTTTGGAATTTTTCCATAATTTTCCAACGTCCGTTTTTAATTCGGAAATCAACGTTTAATGAACGCTTACCTTCTGCACAATTTTACAATTTTTAGTTACAAGATAACTGACAAAATTCATAATATAATATTAATTTTCAAAAAATAGGTTATTTTACGAGAAGGGGTCGGCCGATATAGTCCATATTTATTCCTGAGTCATAAGCTTTTATATTGCTTAAAGGTACACTTCAAGGTACTTACAAAAAAAATTATATGGGTATTTCCAACGGAAGGACGGACGATCCTGCAAAAAATTTCAATATATTTTATCTTTTTTAATCATATATTGATTTGTTGAATTTTAACAAAACAACTCTATATATCGTTTGAGTTTCTTCTTTCAAAATCCTTTGAGAAACTTAAAATCGGTTCATATTTACCCGCGTTACTGACTTATGAGTGCGTAAAATTACGAAAGACCGGTTTTTTTACCCGTAACTTAAGATTTTTGAAAATTTGAAAATCAGATTCTTGTTGTGCTTAGCATCACCTACCAGAGAAATAGTACCATACAAATTATTAAACTTAGGATTTGTGATGATGGCCGAGAAGTCATAGCAAAGGGTTTGGCAAGCTATCTGCCCTTCCAGTAATCACAATACCATAATTCGTTAAAAAGAATACCGATTCGAAATAATTTTTCATTTTGTTGCATAGTGTTTTTATATGTATTATCGTTTTTCGCAAAAAAAACCCTAATATTTAAAACAGCGAAATTTCAAATTAGCCGCTTTTTCTTGTAAGCGCAGATATTTATTAAAATGTGTGCAGTTGTAAATCACGGAAACAATGTCCACTGGGTACTTACTTAAATTCGCAAATCGATGCCGCTCTCTTTGATATCTAATTCATGTGTGCAGCATCGCAGGTTTGGTTGCATCACGGATAGACACGTGCTTACATGTGGTACATTCCAACGAATATGGAGCATTGTTTATTTTCAGGATGTGTGCAAATATATATCGAATGCATTTATAAGTATTTCGTCGACTATTGTATATACTGTAAATGCATGTAAGCTATCCTAAAGCATGTATAATTTAGCAAAACATATACTGGTACAGATTTAAGTGATGAATAAACATGCTTTCATAAATTAATTGGCATGTTTTTTTGAATTCATGTTTCGAGCCAAATATAGTGTAAATTATTTCCGTTTAGTTAACATTCATGTGGTTTATGTTTGACATTTATAAACATTTTTGGACCGAAGTGATGCAATACCTCCAAATGCACACATAGACGTACACTTCGTGACACTAAGATAGGGTCGCGCGAATTCTTGGTACACAAACATAGATTTCCCCTCATTTTATTATTCCAATGGATAAGGATTGCATATACATAAAGTATGATGATAAAATTTTTACAAATTTCGAAATAACGTATTTTAAATAGAACTAGAAACCTTAATGCGCCCCATAGACGAGTACTGCTGCAGTTCATACCGATGAACCCCTTGAATACGTGTGTGATTCGATACACACGTATAAATCATCATATTACTTTAAATTTTGGAATGGTAAAACATTTGAGTATTTTTCTGTTTTAAATTTACTATTACTTTATTCTTTTGAAATCATGTTTCATAACACAGGAAAAGACTGGTACAACTCATTAAATTCTACGAAAAAGAGATTACCTTTTTCGTTAGCTTTTCCATTTTTTTTTAATTTTTCACCAAATATAATTACTAAATGTCTATGTTAACACTTTCATATTCAATTTTTCAAATTTCAAAAATCTGTCAAATAAATAAACAAAGTTCATCTGATTGATAGATGTTAATTTTGAAAATCAAAACTGTTTTGATTTTTATACTGCATTGTCCGAGTAATTAATACATTCTCATGCTAAGTCAAATTTACCAATACACATATAATGCCGTTCCAGCGGCAGTACTCGTCTATGGGGCGCTTAAGGATTTGGTTTCTAATTCTATTTTAAAGAAACTTAACAAATTCATTATAAGTATACAGAGGCGACCAATTTATAAGAACGTGTAAATTATAAAGGAAATCAGTTATATGTTATTCATGACCAAGGCAACCGGAAATATGCAAATGCCAGTTTTTTAGAACGAGATATTAACAAATGGGTGAGGTATTTTTATGTGACACATATTTGTAAGAACATATTTTTGCATATTTTACCCATAGTCATATTTTAGCATATTCTGGATGTAAGAACATATTTTTTTTAAAATATCCTCTTTTAAGCATATTTCAAATTTTTTAGAGCATATTTTTTTATTAAAATATCCCTTAGTAAGCATATTTCATATTTTTCACAATTATTTTTCGTTGTTCAATAAATAAGCACAGCATAAAAAAGTTGTTTAAAAACCACCGATTTCGATCCTGGACATAATCCCTAAAGCTTAAACGGCAAAGACAGTTAGTACTGCTGCTGCGATTGCAGAAGAGTTTCCTGACTTGCGAGCTGAAAGTTATTGCAGCAGATTGCAGATTTCAAGTAAAGCAGCATTTGGAAAGCGGCAAACATGTTCAACTAAACCAAGGAAGTGAACCCCATTGTCAGAAAAAGCCGTTCGCTTCCAAACAACATGTTTTTGTTGCTGGTTTCAAAACCAACAGAATTGCCATAAGCATTATTTCAGCTTACCGATATGCTGCAAAAACAGGCCAGAGCTGGGAAACTATAATCGAATCTAAAATAAAATTTCGATGTGATCCATCAAAACGCCGACACGCGTAAATTTTATTTTTGTTGTTGTCCTCTTTCAAAATCCATTGTCAGAACCCTGTAATTTTTTTGTATTGTACTGTGTAATTTAACTTTAACACAATGGAGAGCGAAAAATTATACGCTCACTGTATATCGGTGCAGATGTACTTAAGGGGTCATTATCCAAAAACTGAATATAAGGAATGAAAGAGAATCAAAAACTACACTTTTAAATCCAACAACAACAAAATTGTATTTAGTTAAGTATATGAATTTTGCATTTCTTTATATTATGGGGTGATCATGAAATTAATCGCAGTGGAGTTTATTTACGAAATAAAACTTTTTTATTAAAACAAAAACCAAATTTAAAATAAATAACACTTTTTAATAAAGCGTATGACTTCTCATATTTTGAATAAGTACAAAAATATCTTTCGGTCATACTATTTATCAGGGTTTTTGGGGTTGGACTTTCTAAGGAGCCCCAAACCACTATCAGTGTTACCGGTGAGAATTTTCAAAAAGTATCACAAAAAGGGAAATTCTTCAAAAAAAAGTGGCACGTATTATACAAAAAAATGTCACACTTTTTTAGTTTTTATTTCAAGAAAACAACGATAAATCAATAGTTACCAAAAACAATTCATTTGAGTACAGAGTACATAGATATTAAATATTAATATTAACTTAAATTAAATCACATGTATACATTTCTAGTTACTTTTTTGTAATTTTTAATGAGATCTGTGCTTGGTATCCAATCTTCCAACTTCTCGTCAACCAAAATCAGAATTGAAAGCATTGAATGACAGGTCTCCACTTCCAACCTGTTCGATAATTTACTTTTCACTAATGTCAGTTTAAAAAAAAACGCGTTCTTTTGGTACAAATATTAATTTAAATTATTTTTTAAATTTCCCACTTTAAATCAGAAAACTTCAACATTGATAATTGCGAATAGGTGTTCATAAGATTTGTCATTTGATTTACTTTCTAATAGTTTTAACTCATTTATAAAAGCCTCGGTCTTCCTTATTACATCACTAAATTCAGTCACGTTGTCAATATAACTTATATTTTCATTAGATTTTATATAAAAAGGGTCTTAGAACCTTAAATAATTCAGTTTTGTATCATTTATATCGATACTTGAAAATATTTGGTCACAAATAGTTTGTTAAAATTTAAGAATATTTGTTTTAATAATTATAATAACACTTTCTGATTCATTTCATTTTGCAGAGAATCCCCCCCAAACCATTAACGACCCACTACCAAAGTTTCTCTTAGAAACCAAGACATAACTAACATTTTTCCGCATGCGTCTACTCACCTCAGTAAGGAAACAAAAGGTTGGGTTCGGTTGGTAAACGATGAAGTCTTAGAGGGGCCAGCATGTTTCTATGGCGTGAATCCTATTGGAAATGAATGGGGCATACTTGTTCATAAAGGTCCAACCCCGAAAAACCCTGGTAAATAGTATGACCGAAAGGTTTATTTTAACTTATTGTAAATAAGTGAGGTTATACGCATTATTAAAAAGTGTTTTTATTTAAAATTTAGTTTTTGTTTTAGTAAAAATGTTTTATTTCGTAATTAAAAACCACTGCGAATAATTTTATGATCACTCCATAATGTAAAAAAATGCACAAAAAATAAACTTAACTAAATACAATTTTGTTGTTGTTGCATGTATAAGTGTAGTTTTGGTTTATCTTTCATTCCTTAAATTAAGATTTTGGATTATGACCCCTTAAGTACATATGAACTTATATGCAGTGGAGCGTATAATTTTTCGCTCTCCATTGTATTATAATAAATGTTACCGAACTTGTAAACTAATACTGCAGTAGACAGTACCACTTACAGTCAAAAAAAAATAGTGTTATTGGAGGACAATTTCGAACGTCAATTTTTTCTTTTTTATACCATCACCCTTAGGGACAAGGGCGTAGCCAGGTAGGGTCAGGGGGGGCAGCTGCCCCCCCCCCCCCCTACAGCTTGGAAATCTGTTAAAATGCCGGAAAATATGAAGATCAAAATAAAACAGTACAGAAATTTCACTAAGGTGAACTGACTGATAAAAACTTTCAACCTATGTTCATTCTCCAAAATTCTAGTGGATATTTTTTAACTCTGAGTCAATGAAATTAACTGATTTTTAAGTAAATCGAACCACATCATTAGATTTTTGAGTTACAATGTCAGTTTCGTACAAGTTTTTTTTTAAGTTTTTTTTATACTTTCAGTATTGTTTTAAGAGGTTGAATAGATATTCGACAGGCTATAGTTGGGGTTTCGGATAAGCTTGACTTAATTAAAACAACTTTGTCGAAGACGGCATATCCGAAAATCTAACTAAGTTTGGGAAAATCGAATTAAGCCCATAAAGCCCTTTCATTGAGAAAAAATATTTTAACAAGAAATTTGTATAAAGTGACCATTAGAGTGGCCATAGTGGAAATTTTTTTGAAAAGTTAAATTTTTCGCACTGAAAAATATGAGGTTGGGGATAAAAATAATTATGCATTTTTTTTTTTTTTTTTTTTTTTTTTTGATTCCGAGTACCTCCGGGTTGAGCCCAAACTTTTATTACATTACCCATTTAGGCTGAAGTGCAGAATATGGGGCGGGAGCCCGATTAAAAACCAAAAATATGCCATTGTCTTCATCTTGGCCCCCAAACATCGGAATGGTAGGTCAAAGTTGGCGCTCAGGCTCATGGGGCCCGGGGGGTCAAACAAGGCGCCCCTTTCGGTTCTATGATGACCCCCCAGGTGGGTTTAGTAGCGCCGCATGCACAAATTTTTTTAAAATTTTTTAAATTTAGTTAAAAATATTTTTTTTTTCTTGGTATATCCCGGAAATGGCTCTAACTCGGTGCAGGAGACCCGTAGGAACCTAAAAATAACATCGTTGGATTCGTCTCGAAAATATCTTTCACTTGAGTACCAGCACCTGGGGGGTCATCATAGAACCGAAATGGGCCCCTTTTTTGACCCCCCCGGGCCCCATGGGCCTGAGCGCCAACTTTGACCTACCATTCCGATGTTTGGGGGCCAAGATGAAGACAATGGCATATTTTTGGTTTTTAATCGGGCTCCCGCCCCATATTCTGCACTTCAGCCTAAATAAGTAATGTAATAAAAGTTTGGGCTCAACCCGGAGGGACTCGGAATCAAAAAAAAAAAAATATGCATAATTATTTTTATCCCCAACCTCATATTTTTCAGTGCGAAAACTTTTGGATTTCACATTTTTAATTTTTTCTATATAACGCTATGGCCAGTCTAGTGACCATGATAACTAAAAAAAGGAAACTATTTCAGGGTTAGGAACTTAAGGGCTTAAATCGATTGTCGCAGACTATAGTTGGGTTTTCGGATATGCCGTCTTCGATAAAGTTATTTGAAATAAGTCAAGCTTATCCCCTTAAAACACTACTCAAAGTTAGGGTAAAACCATTGAGTTCGGCTTTGTCTTCGAAAATTTTTATAAAAAACTATCACAGTGGAATTAATCGAGTAATCACTAATATTTGTGTTTGTTTTAAGCATGTCTTTTGTAATTGGCAACCAGAAAAGTAAGTGATTATACGGGAATAAGCTTACCATATTTTTTTTTGCTGGGAAGTTGTGATCCATTATTAATGGGAATGTTTTGACCAGTTTTTTTACTGTCGTCGATTAAAAACTAAAAAGATTTTTGGTCCAGTCTGCAGAAATGAAAAATATCGATATTTTCAAAAAAGGATCAGCTAGGATTTCAACTCAAGCATTTTTCTGATGTATGATCGACCCAGAACACAGTGGCATTTACACTTTTTATCGTCATTTTCATGCAACCTAAAACTTTTTTAAGCCTACCGTCGACTGTGAAAAAAAGGGTTTTTGAACATATGAAATTTTAGGCCGCAATTCTTGACCGATTTTAAAATTTTCTAAAAATTGCCTTATTTTATGAAAAAATAAATTTTTTACTCGAATTTCAAATGTTTTTCGGATTTAACAAATTTCTTTATTTTGACAGATGATGTAACATATTACACAGTGCAGCACTAAAATCTTGAACCAATCGAGACCCCCAAAATCTGAATGCTTATGATGGTGGAAAAATAACGCTAGCTGGGTTTTGAATTATTAGCTACGGGTTTTTTGAATTATTTTTTGAATTTTTCGACTGGTAGATGGATTTTAGTACAATTTTTAATAAAAACGTACTAATTCTTAAATTTATATCTCGTGAGCTATTCGAAATATTGCTTGTCTCTCTTCGGTAAATGTTTAGATCTTTATCAGATCTTGAGATAAAATCAAAAAACAGCAACATCTTACTCAAAACAACAAAACAATAAAAAATCGTATTCTTCATTATTTATTTCTATTTTGTACCTATTTTATTTAAAAAAGCATAGCATTTTTTATTTCGATAAACATGCAATTGAAAGTGATTTATTGGCTCTTTATTGAATTTTTGATGACTTTGTAGGGCTATAATAATTTGAAGGGGTAATCATATGAAATCGGATTGTTGAGAAGAGTTGTTTGTTTTGCTTTTGGCTATCTTTTTGTCATATAATGTCTGGTCGAGTTCGTAGCAATTTCTGAAATAAGTTTGAAAAACCATAGAAAATATGACGAAATTTTACTTTTTTTTACAGTTTTGCCTTTTTGAGTAAGATTTTGTTTATTGGATTTTATCTGAAGGTAACATTTTTAGATCTGATTAAGAGCTAAAATAACCTTAGCTAATAATTCTAAATCTAGTTAGGGTTTTTATTCTACTATCAGAAACTTTCAGATTTTGGGGGTCTCAATTGGTTCAAGACTGTGAAGTTGGAAAATGTGCTACTGTTTAATTGTATTGGTCTTTTTAAATGAAAAGCACAATACTTAACCTACTTATAAACACATAATATTATTTTTTTTTTGCAGTTTAAAACTGAATTTTTGGTATATATGCAAAAAGTTTCTAGTGACTCCCTAACATAGTTTTTGTTTTACAGAAGACTTTCTTTAAACTTAAAATTTCTTTTCCATGTTTTATATTAAGATTTGTTCTAATCAGATAATAATTGCGAGCAGGACAATATAGTTTATTGCTGAAGTTCAAAATTTAGTGGACACGTAATCCAAAAAAATATTTGAAATTGAAGTCAAAAATTATTTTTTCATCGACTTTGACACATTTTAAAAAAATAACGATAAGGAATTCAGAATAAAAAATGTTAGTTTTCTGCACAATTTTATTTCCAATAACACAAGAATACAATTTTAAAAATCGCTCAAGAATTGCGGCAAAAAAACAAAACAACTAAGATTGTTATAAATAATTTTTTGGTACTACTTGAATTCGACGACTTTAAATTTTTTAAAAAAATTTTAGTCTATCTTTGTTGAATGAAATATTGTCAAAACAATGAGTATTGATTTTTTGTTAGGTACTTAGTTTTCTTTTTTTTTTGTAAACATACTATTGACTTGAAATGTAAAACCGACTGCCCCTCCCTACATCAGATCCTGGCTACGCCCTTGCTTAGGGATGAGGGTATATATCATTTGATACGACCCAAAAGTGTAACATATAGAAGGAGTGACTTTAGACCTTAGGTTTCTTTGAACCAAATTCGATTCATGACTTTTTAAGTCGTTTGAGCCATGTCCGTCTGTCTGTCTGGCTGTCCAGCTGGTGCGCACGATAACTTTCGAAAGACGCAACCAAATGTTTTGAAATTTTGCACGAGTTAATATTTCTCTAAAACTACTTACGGTATTGCAAATGGGCTACATGGCCTTGCCCCTTCTGGTACCTCCCATACACATACATCATTCCGCCCACTTTAGAATTCGAGTAATAATATCAATACGCCCAACGGGATCGTACTCAAATTCCGTACTTAGTAAAGCAATAACAGGATAAAGTTTTGGAGAAAAAATCTGGAAGTCTAGACACGCACCTTCTGGTACCTCCCATACAAATGTACCACTCCGCCCACTTTAGAAATCGAGTAATAATATCAACATAATAGCAAATTTTTCGTTTGTTTACTGAGGGTGAGGGTATATGTAAGTCGGTTTGCCCGACTGAAACTTTCTAACTCGTTCTATGCATCTTCGGCAATTACAGTCGGATCTTAAAGCGTTATATATCGATGTCAGTTCTTACCAGCCTAATGTATTTGGATCAAGAAATTTAAATTTTTTTGATAACTATTCACTTTATACATTCCTTTAATTATCCTACACGTTAGCAACCACCACATTCCTTTAATCGAGTTGGCTATACGTTCTGCTGAAAAAATCTAAATGACTGGACATAAATTGTGAATCCATTGTGATGTTTTAACTGCATAAGTTGTTAGTAGTGCACAAAACGGTTCTAGACCGGATTTTCCTTGTAATTATTCTTCATGTCATGGAACGACACACAAATCTCATGTTTCAGCCTTGTAACGCACCACAATGTTTTGCCCAGGATGTGTTTGACTTTTGAATGACATCGAACACAAAACAAGTAAAGGACGATTTCATTTTGTCAAAAAAAGGCATAATATTAAAACAAATGTTCAAATGGTGCGATTGAGTGAATGAGATCCGAATAAGCTAATCAAATACATATATTCGGAGGGTGGTATTCTAAAATTATGTTATTGAAGTGTGAGTAGCCATAAACAAATTTAGTGGAATAGGCATAAACATAAACGAATTTGCATTTTGTAAACAAGATTAGTTATTATGCTTGTGCTAATATAGTGTTTTTATTTTAGATGTTATATAATTTGTGAGATTTCACACTCACATTATATTGTGTGTATTCTTTGGTTTATGTTTAGTTGTAATAAATAAATGCCCAAATATGTCGGTAACAAGGATATATTAAAATGTCCTAGCTGCATTTTATGCTACGGCTGAAATATGAGAAGTTACCGTTTAGGCATAATTGCAAGTTACATAATAGAACATAATCGTTGATCTCCATAATAATAACAAATTACTGTAAAGCAGAGAATAATTTTTCACAACTCTCACTGTTGAAAAACTTGCTTTAAATGTCAATATTTATTTACACCCCAAAATTGCAAAACCAACACGCTTAGTCAGCATTGAAATAGTTGTTGTGAATAAAACTCAAAACGCGTGAAATTTGAAACTTGTATCCTAAATGAATCATGGATTCGCACTGAGAAAATCTCAGTATTGTAGTGTATAAACGTTGAAAGTAGTGACTCTTTAACTGAGCAGGAAAAAGATTTAGAAACATATTTTCGGTTTTTACCAAAAATATATCACCGTTACAGGTTTCCAGAACGGTGAAAGAGTGCATGATTAAGGCATCAAGAAATTTGTTTGACAATAACAAGAAACCAAATTTAAGTTACCAAAAGATTCCACTCTTCAATAACATTGACAATCAACCAATTAATGACGCTTTTTATGCTGATTTGCAAGAAATAAGTTGTATTCCCTCAAACTTAAGGATGAGGGTATATATCATTTGATTGATATATACCCATTTGATTTTGGTAAGTAAAACATCTTGTAATAGTATACAAACCATCAGAAAACCGAAATCTTTGCCACACTCCGTCTGGTAAGTCCCATACAATGATCGAACTCTCCCATATACATTTATAACATATTTATATTGTAAGTTCACAGAATTCACTGAATGAGAGTTTGACTCGAGTTTTTATTACGGCATGCGCCACAAATAGTTCATTTGGTCTCAAAAAATCACACAAAAAAATTGTGCACGATTGGAGTGTAAAAGAGTGTATTGTATTCATTTTTGTATGGTATTTATTTATTTGCATTTATTGAGCCACTCAATTTTTATGGTCTTTCATTTATTCGCCAGACAGCGACATGTGTACATTATTTCGTACCAGAGCCCGCCGTACACCTTTTTCCAAAATCGTTTTTTATCGTGGTTTTTTTTTTTGAGGTTGTCTTGAGGTGATCTCTAATATTTGCCCTCGACTTTGGAAACATTTTTTCGTGACCCTGTTTTTGAAGATTTCTTAAAGACATTTAGAAACATTTCAGCCGATACATAAATCCTTTAAATTTTCGTGCATACCAGCTACGAAATAACAAATAACAAAAGGGATTGTCAACGACAACCTGAGCGACAAAACATTGATGAAGCAAACATTACTTTTTTGGTGTTGTTAGAAGAAAAAATTTAACGGAAAATAGTTACAACAAAATAACAAAAAAAGAAAAATAATGTGCCAAAGTTGATTAGTTTATTGAAGCCATTTGTATTTATTTTTAAGAAATTTAAAAAGAGTTTCAAGTGCACAAATAAAACGACAAGTTTTGATTTATAAAAAGTAACAATGAATTTATCTCGATCATCTAATCGGTCTTTGGCGATGCTGCTCAAATATTGTCGTTTATGTGGTCGTATACGAACTGTCAGAAGACATGTTCGTTTACTTAATCATCAATGACAGCATGAGCGATAATGTCGCTCATCTGATCGAGCATGAAGGAACTGCTTAATTAAATTTCGGTATTTTGTCCGACTACAAAATATGTGAAAAACTGAATAATTCTGTCGACCGTGTTTTCGTGTAAAATTTAAGTTTTCCGATGATGTAGGCTGTATTGGGTGTAAATTTCATGACCTATCTCCGCACCGCAGATACGAGAGCGCATTTTTTAGGCTTGATAACAGATGTTCTTCATTGAACTAATGAATTATTTAAAGAAAACCTGAACTGCTGTAGAATTTTAGACACTGACTATTTCGGATGAATTTTCTATATTAATAAACCTCTTATTTAAAGAATTTTCTTCCATTTTTATACCATCACCCTTAGGGATGAGGGTATATATCATTTGATACGACCCAAAAGTGTAACACATAGAAGGAGTGACTTTAGACCCTAGGTTTCTTTGTACCAAATTCGATTCATGACTTTTTAAGCCGTTTGAGCCATGTCCGTCTGTCTGTCTGTCTGTCTGTCTGTCTGGTGGCTGTCCGGCTGGTTCGCACGATAACTTTCGAAAGACGCAACCAAATGTTTTGAAATTTTGCACGAGCTATTATTTTCTCAAAACTACTTACGGTATTGCAAATGGGCTACATGGCCCCGCCCCTTCTGGTACCTCCCATACAAATACATCATTCCGCCTACTTTAGAAATCGAGTAATAATATCAATACACCCTACGGGATAGTTCCCAAATTCCGTATTTAGTAAAGCTATAACAGGATAAAGTTTTGGAAAAAATTTTGAAAGCCTAGCCACGCCCCTTATGGTACCTCCCATACAAATCTTCCTTTCCGCCCAATAAAGAGATGGAGAAATAATATCAATAAATTAAACGTGATCGTACCCAAATTCTATTTTTAGTAAAGCTATAACAGGATAAAGTTTTGGAAAAAAAAATTGGAAGTCCATTCACCCCCCATCTGGTACCTTCCATACACATCTGGTACCGCCCACTTTAGAAATCGATTAATATTATTAAAAGACCTAACGCGATCGTGCCCAAATTCTGCATTTGGTAAAGTTTAAGCAGGGTAAAGTTTTGGAGAAAAAATTTGGAAGTCTAGACACGCCCCTTCTGGTACCTCCCATACAAATGTACCACTCCGCCCACTTTAGAAATAGGTTAATAATTTCAATACACTCGACACGATCGTGCCCAAATTCTGTATTTTGTTATGTTATAACAGGACAAAGTTTTGGAGAAAAAATTGGAAGTCTAGCGACGCCTCTTATGGTACCTCCCATACAAATGTACCTTTCCGCCCACTTTAGGGATGTACTAATAATATCAGTACACCCAAGGCAATCGTGCCCAAATTCTGTAATTAGTAAAGCTATAACAGGATAAAGTAATGGAGAATAAATCTGGAAGCCTAACCACACCCCTTCTCGTACCTCCCATACAAATGTACCACTCCGCCCACTTTAGAAATCGAGTAATAATATCAATATAATAGAAAATTATTTGTTTTACTGAGGGTAAATGTAAGTTGGGTTGCCCGACTGCAACTTTCTAACTGGTTTTAATTACAAATCGGTTAATTTCAATAACTCAAGACTTAAACAATATCTTATATTGGGTGATGGTATTTATCAGTCAGTTTACCTGACTGAAATTTCTGTACTGGTCTTATATATCCGTATTGTTTTATCTGGTGAATGACACTGACTCGCCGTATTTTAAACAAAAAAGTTTTGTAAATGTATTTTTGCGTTGAACTTCGAAGGCTAACAATTTTAAAATGAATAACATTTTTTTCTTATAACCACACCTACGAATTTTGGGCCTCCAAGGCTAATATCGTATTACGTAAATGTTATGTATGCATACATATTTTATATACTTACATATGTGTATATATTTAAAAAATACACATAAGCAACAGCACTCTATCCTCAATTTGATTGATATCAACTCAATGACGTTAATAATAAAATCCACAATCATTAAGAGCATTTTACACGTTAGCCCTGATGTGGACGCTTGTGTGTGGTTGAGGACGTACTCGCATATGCAACATGAACTTCTTCAATAGCGCACATGGAAACACTCAGGCGAACACATTTTACCACATTCGTTTGGCAAACAATGCCAAACATTGATCAATCAATATAAGCAAAAGTCAAACATTCTCAGTTACCTTTTCCTGATGAGACTAATAAATACTCTTTGACAACAAAGACGGAATCGAGTGAGCGGCGTAGTAATGGTTCGGGAGGCCAGAAAATTCTTCAGCATGAACGTTTCATAAGCAAAATTTAATAGTTACAGGCCAACATTTTTAAAGCTAAGCCAAACCATGACCCATAATATGTGCGTCTGCAAATATCATTCAAACCTTTGTTAACAACATAGTGTTATAAAACTAAACTTCCAATATAGGGTTTTGCTTAGAATGGTACAGTAAAAATAAGCTATCCACATTGAAACATTGCACAGTCGGATTATAAAAATCCACATACAGTATACCAAAAGTTTATCTTTTTGGGTCCCTCCGAAACCTGCCTGCGCTGCCATATAATTACACTGTGCTACACACAAAATATACAGGGGTTCTCATGTGGCATTTCTGTTAGACTGGAGTCCATAGAGTAAAGTGGTACTTTTAGTTTTTCTCGGTCACTTCGTTAAGTAATGTTTTTATAGCAAATTAAGTGAAATGACGATATTTCTAAAACTACAAGTTCCAAAATTCATAAGTCTTCTCTTTGTAAACCAATCTTCAAAAGCTTACATCTGTTGTAAAGCTTTGACTTTCACCTTTTATTAAAAAAAAAGAATTTTGAAAATCGGTTAAAAAATAGTGAAACGGCGGCTGTTTAAGCAAAACAACCTCGAAAAAAAATTGCGAATTCTCATTTTCTCAACGCTCTCAGTTGATCATGAAGCAGCGCAATATATATTTTTTATTTTTGTATTATGCTATATTAAAGTAGCTTTCTAAAATAGGTAAGTTTATAAGAATCGGTGGAAAAATGAATGAGTTATGCTAAACATGTTCGCGTTATTTTGTGGTTTTTACTTAGAGTGTGTGTGTCACTTTGTACAAATACATGTGACGTATACGTATCACAACAAGTAATTCGTACTACATATTCCAAAGAATGTCGAAAAATATATTACAAAAATTATCATAACTCATTCATTTTTCCAAGCTACTTTAATATAGCATAATACAAAAATAAAAAATATATATTCGCTGCTTCATGATCAACTGAGAACGTTGAGAAAATGAGAATTCGCAATTTTTTTTCGAGGTTGTTTTGCTTAAACAGCCGCCGTTTCACTATTTTTTAACCGATTCAAAAATTCTTTTTTTTAATAAAAGGTGAAAGTCATAGCTTTACAACAGATGTAAGCTTTTGAAGATCGGTTTACAAAGAAAAGACTTATGAATTTTGGAACTTGTAATTTTAGGAATATCGTCATTTCACTTAATTTGCTATAAAAACGTTACTTAACGAAGTGACCGAGAAAAACTAAAAGTACCACTTTACTCTATGGACTCCAGTCTAACAGAAATGTTACATGAGAACCCCTGTATATTTTTATACCATCACCCGTAGGGATGAAGGTATATATCATTTGATACGACCCAAAAGTGTAACACATAGAAGGAGTCACTTTAGACCCTAGGTTTCTTTGAACCAAATTCGATTCATGACTTTTTAAGTCGTTTGAGCCATGTCCGTCTGTCTGTCTGTCTGTCTGTCTGTCTGTCTGTCTGTCTGTCGGGTGGCTGTCCGGCTGGTTCGCACGATAACTTTCGAAAGACGCAACCAAATGTTTCGAAATTTTGCACGAGTTATTATTTTCTCAAAACTACTTACGGTATTGCAAATGGGCTACATGGCCCCGCCCCTTCTGGTACCTCCCATACAAATACATCATTCCGCCCACTTTAGAAATCGAGTAATAATATCAATACACCCTACGGAATCGTCCCCAAATTCTGTATTTAGTAAAGCTATAACAGGATAAAGTTTTGGAAAAAATTTTGAAAGCCTAGCCACGCCCCTTCTGGTACCTCCCATACAAATCCACCTTTCCGCCCACTATAGAGATGGAGAAATAATATCAATAAATTAAACGTGATCGTACCCAAATTCTATTTTGAGTAAAGCTATAACAAGATAAAGTTTTAGAGAAAAAAATTGGAAGTCTATTCACGCCCCATCTGGTACCTCCCATACACATCTGGTGCCGCTCACTTTAGAAATCGATTAATATTATTAAAAGACCTAACGCGATCGTGCCCAAATTCTGTATTTGGTAAAGTTTAAGCAGGATAAAGTTTTGGAGAAAAAATCTGGAAGTCTAGACTCGCCCCTTCTGGTACCTCCCATACAAATGTAGCACTCCGCCCACTTTAGAAATAGAGTAATAATATCAATACACTCGACACGATCGTGCCCAAATTCTGTATTTTGTTATATTATAACAGGACAAAGTTTTGGAGAAAAAATTGGAAGTCTAGACACGCCCCTTATGGTACCTCCCATACAAATGTACCTTTCCGCCCACTTTTGGGATGTAGTAATAATATCAGTACACCCAACGCAATCGTGCGCAAATTCTGTATTTAGTAAAGCTATAACAGGACAAAGTTATGGAGAATAAATCTGGAGCCTAAACACACCCCTTCACGTACCTCCCATATAAATGTACCACTACTCCGCCCAATTTCGAAATCGAGTAATAATATCAATAAAATAGAAAATTATTTGTTTTACTGAGGGTAAGGGTAAATGTAAGTCGGGTTGCCCGACTGAAACTTTCTAACTGGTTTTAATTACAAATCGATTATTTTCAATAACTCAAGACTTAAACAATATATTATATTGGGTGATGGTATTTATCAGTCAGTTTAACTGACTGAAATTTCTGTACTGGTTTTTCTTCACATTTGTATCACTGTGTTATTAAGCAAATTTGCGTATTTCGCATATAACGTATTAAGCGTTAGATAATTGTTGAACAATACCGCATAAAAAATCACATGTATTTATTAACATAATATTGATAAAGACCATTAAATAGATCGGAAAATCATAAAAAAAAATCACGCCGAAGACGTATCTATATATATAAAAATGGTGGCAAAAATGTATAGTAATTCATCAATTGAGAACGGCTGGGCCGATTTTGCTCAAACTTTTTTTAAGTTGTTCGTTATTGGCAGGAGCAGGTTTATGTGAAAGAAAATTTTGGGAAAATCTTCCGGAAAAGTCGAAAAATTGGAAAAAAATCGAAAATTGCCTTTTTGTATGGAATTTTGTGTGCAATTGTTACAGAATGGCTTTTCGAGTAGAAAAATGGAAAATTTTTGTTGAAAAATGCGGAAATTTCCGGAAAAATTCAAAAAGTTTGTATTTGTTGTTCGACGAAATTTTGCATATTATCGTATGATTTGATAATTTTGGACGATGTAACAGTGAACAATTTTGGATAATTATTCCGAAATGACTTTCCGAATGAAAACATAGAAAAATTCTCGGTGGAAAACTCGGAAAATTTAGATTTTTTCAGAAACATTTTGCATCGCAAATTGAGTTTTTGTATAACTTTTTGTGTGCAATTGTTCCGTAGTGGCTTTTCGGTTGAAAAACAGAAAATTTTGGTTGGAAAATTCTGAAAAAATTCCAAAAATTTGAATTTTTTTTCGAGGAAATTTTACATTTTTTTGTGTTTTGATAATTTTGAATGATGTAAATGTGAAAATTTCGGATAATCATTCCAAAATGACTTTTCGAATGGAAAAATAGAAAAATTCTTGATGGAAAACTCGGAAAATTCTTGATATAACTCGAAAATTTTGAATTTTTTCATCGAAATTTTTCATTGTATCGCTTGATTTAATGATTTTAGACGACGTAAAGGTGGAAAATTCGTTGTGCTGCTTGGAAAAAATCGGTTTGTTGTGAAACCTATATGTATAAAAACGGTGTAAACAGTGTGTAATAATTCATCAAGGGAGAACGGCTGGCCCATTTTGTTTTAAATTTTTATTAAATTGTTCGTAGTTGGTATGAGGGTTTTATGCAAGATCATTTTGGGAAAATCCTTTAAAAAGTCGGGAAAGTGGAAAAATCGAAAATTGGTTTTTTGTATGGAATTTTGTGTGCAGTTGTTACGGAATGGCTTTTCGAATGGAAAAATAGAAAATTCTTAGGGAAAATTTGGAAAATTCCGGAAAAGTCCAAAAAATGTGTTTTTTTTTATTGACAAAATTTTGCAATTTTCGCATGATTTGATGGTTTTGAACGATGTCTAGGTGGAAAATTTTCGGTTAAATGTTGGTTGGTACCGAGAAAAATAATATTTAAATAAAAAATCCGTCGAACCCGACATTGGGAACCCAGTGTCAAATCGTTCGATGCAAAATGCATTCGATCGCGAATTTTAACGGGAGCAAGACTATAATCTAGATGAGCTGATCGGAAGACTTCGAACTAATGTGCCGCTGTTAAATACCGAGTACAAGAACGTGTACGATTCACGATGAAACTGGAGGCATTTACTTTCTCGATGCTCCAAATGGGACACCTAAGACATTTTTTGTTGATTCCGTCAACAATTTGGTCAAGATCTCAAATAACGTTAGCCGCTCAAAATGTCTAATGCTGCTGATTTACTAAAACCATGCTTGAAAACGTCAAGAAGTTGTAATTGACCAAAAAATTAGGGGCTCATTCCAGAACCTCCCATCTTCTGCTGAATTCCCGAAACAACTGCCACCGCTTGGCAATAGCCAAATTCGGGTTGATGTTTCGACTGAATTGATATCGTTCCCAGCTAATTTTTGCCAGTTCACATTGTTGGAAAAGTAACTCATGACATTGCACAAAATTATAAAAATCTCGATTGGATTAATTTACGGACAAATTAGAAAGTTAAATCGCTTGAAAACTGCATTCGTACAAATCTGTTTACAGTGTGACCGTAAAGGATGAAGCGACCAAAAATCCGACCAAATTTTCCACTCGCTTAATATGCCGCATAATTTACATATAAAGGTGGGATCGATCATAATCATATTGCGGAATCTGAATCAACCGAAATTGTGCAATGGTACGCGGTTGTGCGTCAAGAATCTGATAAACCAGTACAGAAATTTCAGTCAGTTAAACTGACTGATAAATACCATCACCCAATATAATATATTGTTTAAGTCTTGAGATATTGAAAATAATCGATTTGTAATTAAAACCAGTTAGAAAGTTTCAGTCGGGCAACCCGACTTACATTTACCCTTACCCTCAGTAAAACAAATAATTTTCTATTTTATTGATATTATTTCTCGATTTCGAAATTGGGCGGAGGGGTGGTACATTTATATGGGAGGTACGTGAAGGGGTGTGTTTAGGCTCCAGATTTATTCTCCATAACTTTATCCTGTTATAGCTTTACTTAATACAGAATTTGCGCACGATTGCGTTGGGTGTACTGATATTATTACTACATCCCAAAAGTGGGCGGAAAGGTACATTTGTATGGGAGGTACCATAAGGGGCGTGTCTAGACTTCCAATTTTTTCTCCAAAACTTTGTCCTGTTATAATATAACAAAATACAGAATTTGGGCACGATCGTGTCGAGTGTATTGATATTATTACTCTATTTCTAAAGTGGGCGGAGTGGTACATTTGTATGGGAGGTACCAGAAGGGGCGTGTCTAGACTTCCAGATTTTTTCTCCAAAACTTTATCCTGCTTAAACTTTACCAAATACAGAATTTGGGCACGATCGCGTTAGGTCTTTTAATAATATTAATTGATTTCTAAAGTGGGCGGTACCAGATGTGTATGGGAGGTACCAGATGGGGCGTGAATAGACTTCCAATTTTTTTCTCTAAAACTTTATCTTGTTATAACTTTACTCAAAATAGAATTTGGGTACGATCACGTTTAATTTATTGATATTATTTCTCCATCTCTATAGTGGGCGGAAAGGTAGATTTGTATGGGAGGTACCAGAAGGGGCGTGGCTAGGCTTTCAAAATTTTTTCCAAAACTTTATCCTGTTATAGCTTTACTAAATACAGAATTTGGGGACGATTCCGTAGGGTGTATTGATATTATTACTCGATTTCTAAAGTTGGCGGAATGATGTATTTGTATGGGAGGTACCAGAAGGGGCGGGGCCATGTAGCCCATTTGCAATACCGTAAGTAGTTTTGAGAAAATAATAACTCGTGCCAAATTTCGAAACATTTGGTTGCGTCTTTCGAAAGTTATCGTGCGAACCAGCCGGACAGCCACCCGACAGACAGACAGACAGACAGACAGACAGACAGACAGACGGACATGGCTCAAACGACTTAAAAAGTCATGAATCGAATTTGGTTCAAAGAAACCTAGGGTCTAAAGTGACTCCTTCTATGTGTTACACTTTTGGGTCGTATCAAATGATATATACCTTCATCCCTACGGGTGATGGTATAAAAATGTGATTTCAGACGATCATAAAGAACAATTTCAAAGAAGAGGAAGTCCTTATCTTACGAATTAGATAATTCCAACTGATCATCCATTCCAACTCCCCGACGACAATCAATAAATCGCAATGCCAATCGTTGGAAGTATATGAGATTAATCTCGAATTTCCCTGTTTTATGTCCGGTCAGTTGAACGTTGCCTTTTCGAGTTTTGGAGAACCGCCTTCGTTGTTTGTTTTTGAGGCGGAAAACTAATCGAAAATCATTGTTTATCAAACATTCTCTACTGAGTTTATCTAAAGGCATAAAATTGGGGCGAGACGAAGTTCGCCGGGTCCGCTAGTATATAATAGTTTTTATAGCCTAATACGCATTTTAATAATAGCTGCACGTATTGACCAGCTACCAGATAACAAATAACATAAAGGATTGTCAACGACAAGCTGATAGACAAAACATTGAGTTGTCATGTATCAATCAGATTAATTTTTTCTTTGAAGCAGACGTTATTTTTTAAGCAAAAGCAAAAGCTACCGTTTGATATTAGTTTGGTTAACTCCCGAAAAAGGTTGTTGCACTCTTTGCTCAAATGAAGCCTTCTTAACATTTAATTTTGATTTTATTTTGGAACCTTTGACTCATAGAGGATATTTGTCTTCGGTGACTTTTAATGAAATTTTCCGGAGAATATTTCTATCAAAGATTCTAAGCCTTGACCCCCGTTCAAGTTGACTATTAAACAGTCTTTCAAAATTGGGCCAAAAATGTCCCATACGGTTGGAAGCTAGAGGGTTAAAATGTTCCAAGATAACCTCCCTAACTTTTTGTGTTTGTGAATATAAGTAAATACTTCTAAAGCAAAAGTTTTATTGTTTAGAGAGGCCTTTATGGACGTCACAAGAAATGGGCATCATATGGATAAAGAAAACGAAATACAGGAAGTCAAAGTCAAAATTGACTTCGAAGTCAAAAGTGACTAAAGGAAAAACGAAACCATTAATATGCCAAGAACAAT
This sequence comes from Muscina levida, assembly GCA_964034835.1. Lineage (NCBI taxonomy): Eukaryota > Metazoa > Arthropoda > Insecta > Diptera > Muscidae > Muscina > Muscina levida. The sequence continues at coordinate 110,912,182 of OZ035882.1, read as the reverse complement.
GGTATGAGTTTTGTTTCGATATGACATTAAATAACAAGTCAGCTCAATAAAACATATTTGGGCCGTATGTAGGGTACTTTGTCTTTGTGTAATCTTTAATTGTAAGGGGTGTCTGCCTTGTATAGCTTAATAGTGTCTTAAACTACATAAGTCATAAGTCTTTTTACTTCTAAGTCTTGTACTATTACACATGCAAACGGGGTTATTTAATATTGCGAAGCAAAATGATAGTGACTACAACTTTCAATTCGAGATTATGTGGAGGCAATCCTGGTAATTCCAATTGATTTAAAAATTCTGTTGGATAATTCACATCATTTGCTTCATTAGTAACAGTATCCACAGGCTTGTACGAACCCATTTCGTTTGAAATATTGAACAGCCATATTTAACACACATCTTTGTTATTAGCCGTAAGTCAGTAGAACTTCATGCAGTGTTAAAGCTCTTAATTTCACAGTACTCTAGAAACTTGTTGATAACTATAAAACTTTTTCGGGCATTACTCACTCTTATAGTAATAAACATTAGTGTTGATCACCCTTGTATGGAAGGGGTAAACAAACTTAACATTTCGAAACAATAAATACCCTATTTTACCTGTAGCATAAAAAATCAGATGCTGCAAAAACTTCAGGCAGATCGGATGAAATGCTTAGGCCCCATAAGGTACGAACAAACAAACCGCAAAAAAGTTTGCAGCTACACCTACCGGGTCTAACTGTTATTCTTAACAATCTACGGACCAACATCAATCTATCGTCGGTATCCTGAAAAAAAAGTCGCAAGTCCACTTTTTTGTGAAATTGACTTAAAGATGCAAAATGTCGAAAAAGTCATGTCTATGCCCTGTAAAAAAATTACATGCCTATTTAAAGTAGTTTTGTTGTTATTGTATCAAAACTAATTCATTTTATGTACAAAACACATGCGGCATTAAATGTTAAATCATCAATAACTCAGAACACGGAAACTGCTGAAATATCCCAGTTGGCAATGTCTTAAAGACATCCTCAAGAATGGGTGCACGATTGATCATATTGAATCGTTGAAAACTTGTCGGTGACCGTCCATACAAATCGTTACTTTTTATAAATCAAAACTTTTCGTTTTATTTGTGCACTTGGAACTCTTTTTAAATTTCTTAAAAATGTCTGGTCAAATGCTTTCAATAAACTAATCAACCTTCTTCAATCTTTGTTCATTCTTCATTCTTTTTTCTTCTTTGTTATTTTGTTGTAAATATGCCCCGTTACATTTTTTGTGCCAACAACACCTAAAAAGTAACGTCTGCTTCAAAGAACAAATTAATCTGATTGATACATGACATCAATGTTTGGTCGCCCAACTTGTCGCTGACAATCCTTTTTGTTATTTTTTATCTTGTAGCTGGTCATGCACGATGATTTCTTCCATTGTGTCATTAACGAAAATTTAATGCATTTATGTCTTGCATGAAATATTTCCAAAAGTCTTTAAGAAATCTTCAAAGACATGATCATATATGACTGTTTTGCCAACTGGGATAAGTATGCTCACCCAGTAGGAAGTGTATGCAAAGACATTCTCAAGGGTAGGTGCATGACCGTAGTAAATCGTTGATGCTACGTAGGAGATCGTCCGTACAAATCGTCGATGAAATTTGCATACATGTGTCTGCTTTGTCATGCACGACCGGATGAGCGACAATGTCGGTCAAATTGTCGTTAATTCCTATATCGGCAAGGCCAAGAAAAATGAAACCACATAGATTTTTTTTTTCTGTCACAAGGTCCAAAATTTTTTTTATATTTCAAATGTCTAATATGTATAGAATATGGCAGCAATGTATGCCAGTGCAAAATTTGTGTCTGCTTTGACATTTTACATCCTTTTCATAAGTGGCACGTGCAAGGTGTATTTGGAAAATATACCAATGTCGGCGAAAAACGTAAATTTTGTTGTTATTTTTTTAAACTTTAGACAGATGATTACTTTTTTTTGATAGAATACAAATCAATCTATTGATTAGCAAGAAAATTTGTGTACAAAGCTTGGGTTTTGGACTAATTAGGGCAAATTTGTATAAAATGTTTTTTTTATGCATCAACTAATTAGCAAAGAGGTTGGATGAGCTGATTTTTTTTGAGTACTTTTGAAGTACTTTTATAATCAATGCTTAAATGAAGCATTATTAGCACATAGCAGGGTATTTTTGCAAAAAAAGATTGTGTGACGTTACTGACGGATTATTTTAATTTTATTTTTTTTACTTTTTTGCTTAACAATTTGATATTTAATTGCTCGACTTCGATTCCTGGTGCACAAAGAGACAAGCGTTATGTTAAAAAGCTAAAAGAAAGCAACAAATACGACGAGTACAAAAGGAAAAAGCTCGTCACTGCATAGTAAACAGTGCATGGGAATTCGTTGAGGCGTTCCAATATATACAATCGCAAATATTGGTTGCGGAAGCTGCTGAAGAAGAGTTTAAAAAATAACCACCATTTTGGATACGGCCACAATTTTTGCAAACGCAAAAAACATTCGTGACATTTCGTCTTCGCACCAAATCAGTACCATTGGGGACGAAATAGCAGCTCAGCAGAGATACAATTAAAATTGCTTATTTTTGTGATATTTTATGTTTATTTACGTTAAAAAAAAACTTCAACTGAAGCGATGCTTTAATTTCGCAAAAATTAACAAGACTGAATTATTAAAGACTTTTGTTTTTTCCGATAATAATGTGTTTTTATTTTACAGAGTGTCCTGGCTTTAATTTTTTTTTTTGAAACATCTTAAAACTCCTCTACGATGATTTTTTGGTCGTTTAGGGTCCCTCTATTAACCCAAGAGAAAAAAGATCCGAAAATCCTACCGAAATTCGTACGTGTGACGTTACTGACATTTTTGTGTGACGTTACTGACACTGCTTTTATGGCGATTACGTGATTAAAACATAAAATTTAAGCCCAAAATCATCTTTCAGCCTTCCTTTTTTAAATACTGGTCAATTATATACATAAACTCTTTTCAATTCGCTAATTTTTACACAAACGTTCAGTAATCTCAAAACACACTTCCAAAATCCGGTGACGTTACTGACGGCTTAAAATGGTCATAACTTCACAACAAAACGAGATACAGCAAAATTGTCTATCTATGAAACAACAGTTATAACGAGAACTTTCATATGCCGCTCTCAAGTTGGGAGAAATAATAGTATTTTGTAAAGATATTGACCAAAATATGTATACGAACGTGACGTTACTGACGGTGGCCTTGCCCATATAAGCGACATGTCGCCCACACAACCATGCACCACCTGAAGACCGACAATGTCGGTCAAATTGTCGTTACCAGTGCTAACTATGTTACTTCGCGAACTTCTGTTTTTAATAAACTGAACATTCTTTTCGTTATGTCCCGTTACATTCCAGTTTTTTGTCTGATGCACGACAACATTAGTATTTTGGGGGTCAGCTTGTCATCAACCACATGTTTTGGTGACAATTACATAAATTTTTCACAACTTGTCTTGAGGACATCGTTGACGACAAAGTCATTTATGACGATACTTCCTACTGGACATTTAAATGCCTATAACTTGTGAACCACTATACATACAAAGACCGTACGTAGGAAAAACCTTTTAATTGACGTCACCTTTCATGAGAACTTTACGGAAACAAAATCGGATCACGCATTGCAAAGAACATTTATCACTAACAGAATGCAATTGATTTTTATAATATACTAGTGGGCCCGGCAATGCTTCGCTATTGCATATTAACTTGTAATATATTTCACATTTAGGTCTACAAAGTACTTTGAAAACGGTACTTTAGCTCGACAATAATATGTTGAGTTTATTTACTTATGTAACTTATTTAAAGTAACTCCTTAACATTAAATTTTACCAATTAAGATGTATTGTCGTAAATGCTAATAAAAAGTTCATCAGCAAAGTCATATCTATAGTGCCGACATATAGATTAAGTTTTTTCTGTATGTAGGGCGAAAAACCACTTCTTCCACAAATCGGAAACAGGCATTCCTCTAAATATCAAAATTATTTATTTTGATCCGTAGTAGCGTGAAGCATCTGTATACTAACTATCTCTTTGGTCATAAAAAACATTTTTGTTATGCCTTCTCCTATTGACGGCAAATGAAACTTCCGTTTGAAGCTTCATGCCTTTGGCCATAAGAACTTCTTTTGTCATGTCTTCTTCTCACGCGGATCAATAATATTCCCGAATACTATCTTTGTATTGAACTCGTATTACCATTTTTTGGGATAATTCGGTCACCAATGTTTGGCTTAACAAAGTGATGGTCTCAGGCGCTGTATGGCATTTTACACCGTCGTATTGGAACCATTTCTCCTTCAAATAATGTACAATGACATGATAAATACAAAAATCTATTGATCGCCCACTGGCTCTAGTTCTTCTATCAGTTGGATTTTATATGAATGTGGGCCAAGATCTTTCCTCAGCATTTGCAGAGACCGAGTTGCTAAGAAAGACGTCGGTTCGATAAATTCGAGTCCCCTGTCACAATAACGTCTACAGCGTCGATGGCTTCTATTAGCTGCTCAGATGGATCATTATATGCACCCTCAACTTCACAAAGGCCTCCATAAGTTTGGCGAACAAAACGCGCATTTTGAAAATAAATTTGCAAGATTTGTAAACGTTATTCTTGTTTAGATTTTGCATGGTGATTTTGCAAAGTATACAAATCGAAAGTCTATCACACTTCATTAAGATGACAGCTAGATTTACACTTATACCTATCAGAAGTTCTATATGTCAAGAAAAATACCCCATGCATAGGTTATTTACAATTGTTTGCTAATGTTACCTCTGATATACTATACAAATTTAACCTTTGTAGTATAACTACAATTAATATTGCTTAATTTTTCTATCTATATGATTTATTACCGATTCGCTCTCCTGAAAGTAATTAAAAAATACATACCAGTAAAGTAAATTAAAAAAAATATCACTATTTTAGTCTGCGCTTCCTCAACTGTCTGGTGTACAGACCATTATTTGATACAGTTAAAAGTTAATTATTGAAGTGCGTGGGCAGCGCCTCGGCACTTTTAACTTCTTTAGTTCGAAATAGCCTGATCATTACGGCGAATCAATTAGTTCGCGTCAAAAAAAACGTGTTAATCGTATATCAGTATTGGAATGTACGAAGAATTCTTAGAAAATTTCACTCAGAAACTATATGTCTAAAATCAATTCATAGTTCGCCCTGAGAAGCATAAAGATTTCAGGTAGAGATATTTTTTTTAGCAATGAGCAAAATTTCAGTTACTTCAGACCTATGGGCCCCGGCTCTAATTTTTACCTACCATTCCAATGTTTGGAGACCAAGACGAAAAGAATAGTATATTTTTTATTTTTTTATTGGGATCCCGCCCTATATTCTGAAAAATGATTTTTAAAAATTTCATTTTGTGTATGCCAACTCTCAGAGGCCATAACTTTTTAACCAATACATAGATTTGCTTCTGTAATACCTCATTTAGTTTGTTGGGAAGTCAGTTTTACGCAGAATGTCGCAAAAAATATATATCTGAAGTTTTCGGTTTGTGCTCATTTAAAAACAAAAAAATCTTTATTTAAAATATTCATGCTTTCCAACGCGAGCTAGGAATTGATTTTAGACACAAAGTTTTCTTAAAATTCATCGTAGATTCCGATTTTGGTTACGATTTTTGCGAATAAAAAAATTGGCCCACCTTACTGTTCATATCTCTAGGCGAACAGCAATATACTGTGTTATTTTGACAGTTTTAACCGTTTGTTTTAAAAAGGGTGTAGAACAGCCCATTTCCACACTTACTGTAATTCATACTGCAACAACAACATATGTAACAAATCTCATCTTCATATAGGGTAGCCAGATATTAAAATCGGAAAAACAGTACATTAGTGAATAAAAAACAGTAAAACGAAGAAAAAACAGTACATTTTAAATAATACATAAAAATGTATCAAGCTTCACATATTTTGAGAATTAAATCAATAAGCAACAAATACAATGTTAACCAGTACAGAAATTTCAGTCAGTTAAACTGACTGATAAATACCATCACCCAATATAAGATATTGTTTAAGTCTTGAGTTACTGAAAATAATCGATTTGTAAATAAAACCAGTTAGAAAGTTTCAGTCGGGCAACCCGACTTACATTTACCCTTACCCTCAGTAAAACAAATAATTTTCTATTTTATTGATATTATTACTCGATTTCGAAAGTGGGCAGAGTGGTACATTTGTATGGGAGGTACGAAAAGGGGTGTGTCTAGGCTCCAGATTTATTCTCCATAACTTTATCCTGTTATAGCTTTACAAAATACAGAATTTGGGCACGATTGCGTTGGGTGTACTGATATTATTACTACATCCCAAAAGTGGGCGAAACGGTACATTTGTATGGGAGGTACCATAAGGGGCGTGTCTAGACTTCCAATTTTTTCTCCACAACTTTATCCTGTTATAACATAACAAAATACATAAATTGGGCTCGATCGTGTCGAGTATATTGATATTATAACTCCATCGCTAAAGTGGGCGGAGTGGTACATTTGTATGGGAGGTACCAGAAGGGGCGTGTCTAGACTTCCAGATTTTTTCTCCAAAACTTTATCCTGCTTGAACTTTACCAAATACAGAATTTGGGCACGATCGCGTTAGGTCTTTTAATAATATTAATCGATTTCTAAAGTGGGCGGTACCAGATGTGTATGGGAGGTACCAGATGGGGCGTGGATAGACTTCCAATTTTTTTCTCCAAAACTTTATCCCGTTATTGTTTTACTAAAAATAGAATTTGGGTACGATCACGTTTGATTTATTGATATTATTTCTCCATCTCCATAGTGAGCGGAAAGGTAGGTTTGTATGGGAGGTACCAGAAGGGGCGTGGCTAGGCTTTCAAAATTTTTTCCAAAACTTTATGCTGTTTACTAAATACAGAATTTGGGGACGATCCCGTAGGGTGTATTGATATTATTACTCGATTTCTAAAGTGGGCGGAATGATGTATTTGTATGGGAGGTACCAGAAGGGGCGGGGCCACGTAGCCCATTTGCAATACCGTAAGTAGTTTTGAGAAAATAATAACTAGTGCAAAATTTCAAAACATTTGGTTGCGTCTTTCGAGAGTTATCGTGCGAACCAGCCGGACAGCCACCAGACAGACAGACAGACAGACGGACATGGCTCAAACGACTTAAAAAGTCATGAATCGAATTTGGTTCAAAGAAACCTAGGGTCTGAAGTGACTCCTTCTATGTGTTACACTTTTGGGTCGTATCAAATGATATATACCCTCATCCCTAAGGGTGATGGTATAAAAAACTATTAATAATCTATCATAAGCTCGCGGAATAGTATAAGAGTCTAACCAATTGACTTATTTCGCCACACTCCGGTCAACTGATGAGGTAATTGTCTGCGTTGTCCATTAAAAAAATATGAGATCAATAGGGATTATGCTAACCTTGGGCAAAGTTTGTACTTACAAACCAGTTATGCATGTAGTAATATGACAGTGAACTAAGTCATTAGTGTGTGAGGTACCAGAAGGGGTGTGGCAAATGTTTTATAACTTTATACTTTTATAAGGTTATTAATCTGACGATGTTAAAATATCCAGCAGTTTCTTGTTTAAAATTTATAAAAGAAATATACATTTTTCAAAATTTGGTGATACCAGAAGGGGGTAGGCTTGAACAATTTCCAATCCCATGACATCGTTTAGAAAACTATTAACAGTGTTACATTTTCATAAGGATTAGTGGAGGTTTACTCGAGTTATCGTCCCAGCCAGACGGACGGACATGGCTCAATCGTCTTAAAAAGTCCTGAAACGAATTTTGTATTAATATATTTGATACTTTTGCGTATCAAATGATATATACCCTTATCCCTAAGTGTGTGGGTATAAATGTATCTTACAGCGACGTTAAAATGTAATTTTCAAACTTATTTTAAAAATTGTATGCATTCAAAACAATAACTATGGTACAGTGTATTATATTATTTTAGGCTATTTTTGTAGACTAAACAAAACATGTTTTATCAATTATTGAAATCGATTGTTATATAAAATATCAGTAAAATTAAAAAAACAGTACAAAAACAGTAAAAGGTTTAAAAAACAGTACTTTTGCGTACTGTTTTAGGTGTTGTGCATAAAAAAGTACATTAACAAAAAAACAGTACATGTACTGCTAAAAACAGTACGTCTGGCTACCCTATCTTCATACCTCTGATAGTTCATGAAATATAGCCCTTTTAATTTTCAAGTTGAATGGGCTGTGCCACGCCCCTTTATCCAATCACAACCAAATATAGCCTGGGACTATCAACAGGTCAACAGTACCACTTGGTAAATTTTTTGTATCAATCGATCTATTAGAAAAGCCATTAGAGCGATTTTTGAAAAGAGGGTGTGGCACCGCCCACTTCCTCCCTGGATGTAATCAATACTTCTCCAACAACATATATACCAAATCTCATCTTCATACCTCTGATAGTTCATGAGATATAGCCCTATCGATTTTCAAGTTGTATGGGCGGTGCCACGCCCCTTTATCCAATCACAACCAAATATAGCCTGAGACTATCTACAGGTCAACAGTACCTCATGGTAAAAGTTTTGTATCAATCGATCCATTAGAAAAGGCGTTAGAGCGATTTTTGAAAAGGGGGCGTGGTACCGCCCACTTCCATCCTGGCTGTAATTAATACTGCTCAAACAACATATATACCAAAGCTCTACTTCATACCTCTGATATTTCATGAAATATAGCCTTTTTAATTTTCAAGTTGTATGGGCGGTGCCACGCCCCTTTATCCAATTACAACCAAATGTAGTCAGGAACTATCTACGGGGCAACAGGTTCTCATGGTAAAATTTTTGTATCAATCGGTCTATTAGAAAGGCCGTGTGAGCGATATTTGAAAAAAGGGGCGTGGCGCCGCCCACTTTTTGAAAAAATAAAACCTTTTAAACCATCCGGAAGCTATAGCGAACAAAACAAAAAAAAAATTTTGAAAATAGGTCCAGCCGTTTTTGAGTTTTAGCGAGACAACTGCACATCGATTCATTTTTATATATAAGACTAGTGGGCCCGGCAATGCTTCGCTATTGCATATTAACGTGTAATATATTTCACATTTAGGTCTACAAAGTACTTTGAAAACGGTACAGCTCGACAATAATATGTTGAGTTTATTAACTTATATAACTAATTTGAAGTAACTCCCTAACATGGAATTTAACCAATTACATTTTATTGTTGTAAATGCTAATAAAAAGTTCATCAGCAAAGTCATATCTATAGTGCCAAGATGTAGATTAAGTTTTTTCTGCATGTAGGGCGAAAACCCACTTCTTCCACAAATCGGAAACAGATATTCCGCTAAGGATCAACATTTAATTTTTATTTTGATCTGTAGAAGCAGATACTAACTATGTCTTTGGGCATAAAAAACACTTTTGTTATGCCTTCTCCGCCTATTGACCGCAAATGATAATTCAGTTTGAAGCTTCATGCCTTTAGCCATAAAAACTTCTTTTGTCATGTCTTCTTCTCACACGGATCAAGAATATTCCGGAATACTATTATTGTATTGAACTCATGTTACCATTTTTTGAGATAATTCGGTCACCAACGTTTGGCTTAACAAAGTGATGGTCTTACGCGCTGTATGGCATATTACACCGACGTGTTGGAACCATTTCTCCTTCAAATAATGTGCAATGACATGATAAATAAAAAAAATCAATTGATCGTCCACTGGCTCAAATTATTCCACCAGTTAGATCTTATATAGATGTAGGCTTTCTTCAGCATTTGCAGAGACCGAGTTGCTGATAAAGGCGTCGGTTCGATAAATTCGAGTCCCCTGTCACACTTACGTCTACAGCGTCGATGGCTTCAATAAGCTGCTCAGATGGACCATTATATGCACCCTCAACTTCACAAAGGGGTACATAAGTATATCGAACAAAACGTGCATTTTGAAAATAAATTTGCAAGATTTGTAAACGTTGTTCCTGTGTAGTTTTTACATGATGATTTTTCAAAGTATACTAAAAGAAAGTCCATCACACTTCATTAGTATGACAGCTAGATTTAAACTTATAAATATTAGAAGTTCTATACGTCAAAAAAAAAAAATTACCCCATACATAGGTTATTTACAAATGTTTGCTAATGTTACCTCTGACATACTATAAAAATTTAAATTGTGCCCCAATAAAACAAAAGGTGTTTTCCAGTATAACTACAATGAATATTGCTTTATTTTTCTATATGTATTATTTATTACCGATTCGCTCTCCTGAAAAGTAAATGAAAAGTAACTGGTGCACGGACAATTATTTGATACAGTTTATAAATTCAACTATTGAAGTGCGTGGGCAGCGCCTCGCCACTTTTTACTTATTAATTTCCAATTAGCCTGTTCATTAGGGCGGAACAATTTGTTCGCGTCTAAAAAAATTTGGTAATCGTATACCAGGAAATGTACGATAAATTCTTAGAATATTCACTTAGAAACTATATGTCTACAATCAATTCCTAGTTCGCGCTGAGAAGCAAGAAGATTTCAGGTTGAGATATATTTCTAGAAATTTTTCAGTTACGTCAGACCTACCATTCCGATGTTTGGAGACCAAGACGATGAGAATAGCATATTTTTGACATTGTTTTGGATCCCGCCCAATATTCTGAAAAATGATTTTTGGTTCTGTAATATCTCATTTAGTTTGCTGGGAAGTTAGTTTTACGCAGAAGGTCTCGAAAAATAAATATCTGCAGTTTTCGGATTGTCCTTATTTAAAAACAAAAAAAAAATCTCTAACAGAAATCTTTATGCTTTCCAGCGCGAGCTAGGAATTGATTTTAGACACAAAGTTTTTTGGTGAAATTTTCTTACAATTCATCGTAGATTCCAATTTTGGTTACGATTTTTGCGAAAAAAAAAATTGGCCCACCTTACTGTTCATATCTCTAGGCGAACAGCAATGTTCTGTGGAATTTTTACAGTTATTACTGTTTGTTTTAAAAGGGGTGTGGAACAGCCCACTTCCACCATTACTCTAATTCATACAGCAACAACAACATATGTAACAAATCACATCTTCATACCACTGATAGTTCATGAGATATAGTTTTTTTTACTTGAAAGTTGTATGGGCGGTGCCATGCTCCTTTATCCAATCACAACTAAGTACAGCCAGTGACTTACAACAGGTCATTAGTATCACTTTTTAAAATTATCTTATAAATCAGTCAATTAGAAAAGCCGTCAGAGCGATATTTGAAAAAGTGGTGTGGCACCGCCTTCTTCCTTCCTGGCAGTAATTAATACTGCTCCAATAACATATATACCAAATCTCATCTTCATACCCATGAAGCCGTTTTAATTTTCAAGTTGTATGGGCGGTGCCACGCCCATTTATCCAATCACAACCAAATATAGCCAGGGACTATCAACAGGTCAACAGTACCACTTGGTAAAATTTTCGTATCAATCGGTCTATTAGAAAAGCAGTTCGAGTGATTCTTTAAAAGAGGGCGTGGCACCGCCCACTTGCACCTCGTCTGTAATTCTAACTGAACGAACAACATATATACAAAATCTCATCTTCATACCTCTGATTGTTCATGAGATATAGCCCTTTTGATTTTCAAGTTGTATGCGCGGTGCCACCCCCATTTATCCAATCACAACCAAATATAGCCAGGGACTATCAACAGGTCAACAGTACCACTTGGTAAAATTTTCGAATCAATCGGTCTATTAGAAAAGCAGTTCGAGTGATTCTTTAAAAGAGGGCGTGGCACCGCCCACTTGCACCTCGTCTGTAATTCTAACTGAACGAACAACATATATACAAAATCTCATCTTCTTACCTCCGAAAGTTCATGAGATATAGCCCTTTTGATTTTCAATTTGTATGGGCGGTGCCACGTCCATTTATCCAATCACAACCAAATATAGCCAGGGACTATCAACAGGTCAACAGTACCACGTGGTAAAATTTTCGTATCAATCGGTCTATTAGAAAAGCCGTTAGAGCGGTTTTTGAAAAGAGGGCATGGCACCGCCCACTTGCACCCTGGCTGTAATTCTAACTGTACGAACAACATATATACCAAATCTCATCTTCATACCTCTGATAGTTCATGAAATATAGCCTTTTTAATTTTCAAGTTGTATGGGCGGTGCCACGCCCCTTTATCCAATTACAACCAAATGTAGTCAGGAACTATCTACAGGTCAACAGTACTTCATGGTAAAATTTTTGTATCAATCGGTCTATTAGAAAAGCCGTCTGAGCGATATTTGAAAAAAGGGGCGTGGCGCCGCCCACTTTTTAAAAAAATAAAACCTTTTAAACCATCCGGAAGCTATAGCGAACAAAACAAAAAAAAAATTTTGAAAATCGGTCCAGCCGTTTTTGAGTTTTAGCGAGACAACTGCACAACGATTCATTTTTATATATAAGAAGAAGATATAAAGATTTCGATTTTCATTATCAAGGAACACTGAGAACAAGACGATTACACAAGCAAAGCAATATATATTTTTCGCACAGCCGATTTCTGAGCTGTAGAAATCATATCAGTATTTAATGTCTGTATGATAAAATAGGTCTTACCAGGAAAACCAAAACTTTTTTTAAAAAGGATACTTAAATATTTTAAAGATAATGAAATTTTTTTAAAAAATTCGTTAATTTAAAGATTTACCTTTTTGTTAGTATACAATACTCTTTTTTGATGTTTATTGGCTTAGCAATTTCTGGCGATTTAGTTATTCAACCTTGTTTGTAGCCAAAAAGTTTATGGTAATTGAAATTGACACAATGCGAAACTACAGTTTTTAAATTAGCTCGCACCAAATGTGTAACGAAAGAGAAAAGCGCGAAAACACTTTTATATTTGCGACAACAAGCACGCAAAACGTCTATTGTTGCCATAATTAACTTTGTACAAAATCATCCGAATACCGCGAACTTAATCGTTATTGTCATCATTTTAGCACGTGTTTATGTCGATTACATCCATTTTGGAGCGCAGTTGCCGGTGACATTTTCATTATCACCTGTTATGACATTTCGTTTCATTGCTTTTGAACCGAGGTGCGCATTTCGAACGAAAGTTTTGCGTCTTGATAACAATTTCTGCCATTTATAGTTATTTAACGCAGCAGCTACAAAATTTTGTCAAATACACACTTACATATGAAAGTACGAATGTGTGCTTGTATTGCTCGCACATGTCGAAGCATACGAAAGAAATTCCTCAAATGTTTGTGTGATTTGTCATTTGAGAAGAGGGAATTTGAGGAAATATGATAACTTCAATAAAATGCGTAGCGTTGTCATCTTGAAAATCTATATTTGAGACGGCCAAATTGTATAGGCGAATGAAATAGAATAGCAATGATACACAGATTTTGTTCATTTGAGACGTAAGAAAGATTTATTGTATATATTTTTGTGTATATTTATACCATCACCCGTAGGGATGAAGGTATATATCATTTGATACGACCCAAAAGTGTAACACATAGAAGGAGTCACTTTAGACCCTAGGTTTCTTTGAACCAAATTCGATTCATGACTTTTTAAGTCGTTTGAGCCATGTCCGTCTGTCTGTCTGTCTGTCTGTCTGTCTGTCGGGTGGCTGTCCGGCTGGTTCGCACGGTAACTTTCGAAAGACGCAACCAAATGTTTCTAAATTTTGCACGAGTTATTATTTTCTCAAAACTACTTACGGTATTGCAAATGGGCTACATGGCCCCGCCCCTTCTGGTACCTCCCATACAAATACATCATTCCGCCCACTTTAGAAATCGAGTAATAATATCAATACACCCTACGGAATCGTCCCCAAATTCTGTATTTAGAAAAGCTATAACAGGATAAAGTTTTGGAAAAAATTTTGAAAGCCTAGCCACGCCCCTTCTGGTACCTCCCATACAAATCTACCTTTCCGCCCACTATAGAGATGGAGAAATAATATCAATAAATTAAACGTGATCGTAACCAAATTCTATTTTGAGTAAAGCTATAATAAGATAAAGTTTTAGAGAAAAAAATTGGAAGTCTATTCATGCCCCATCTGGTACCTCCCATACACATCTGGTACCGCCTACTTTAGAAATCGATTAATATTATTAAAAGACCAAACGCGATCGTGCCCAAATTCTGTATTTGGTAAAGTTTAAGCAGGATAAAGTTTTGGAGAAAAAATCTGGAAGTCTAGACACGCCCCTTCTGGTACCTCCCATACAAATGTACCACTCCGCCCACTTTAGAAATAGAGTAATAATATCAATACACTCGACACGATCGTGCCCAAATTCTGTATTTTGTTATATTATAACAGGAAAAAGTTTTGGAGAAAAAATTGGAAGTCTAGACACGCCCCTTATGGTACCTCCCATACAAATGTACCTTTCCGCCCACTTTTGGGATGTAGTAATAATATCAGTACACCCAACGCAATCGTGTGCAAATTCTGTATTTAGTAAAGCTATAACAGGATAAAGTTATGGAGAATAAATCTGGAGCCTAAACACACCCCTTCACGTACCTCCCATATAAATGTACCACTCCGCCCACTTTAGAAATCGAGTAATAATATCAATATAATATAAAATTTTTTGTTTTACTGAGGGTAAGGGTAAATGTAAATCGGGTTGCCCGACTGAAACTTTCTAACTGGTTTTAATTACAAATCGATTATTTTCAATAACTCAAGACTTAAACAATATATTATATTGGGTGATGGTATTTATCAGTCAGTTTAACTGACTGAAATTTCTGTACTGGTTTTGTTTTTTTGTTAATTATTACTTTTGTTTTTTTTATATATTATATAATTATTTACACCATCACCCTTAAGGATGAGGGTATATGTATATCATTTGATACGACCCAAAAGTGTAACACATAGAAGGACTCACTTTAGACCCTAGGTTTCTTTGAACCAAATTCGATTTATGACTTTTTAAGTCGTTTGAGCCATGTCCGGCTGGTGCGCACGGTAACTTTTGAAAGACGCAACCAAATGTTTTGAAATTTCGCACGAGTTAATATTTCTCCAAAACTACTTACGGTATTGCAAATGGGCTACATGGCCCCTCCCCTTCTGGTACCTCCCATACAAATACATCATTCCGCCCACTTAAGAAATCGAGTAATAATATCATTACACCCAACGGGATCGTACTCAAATTCTGTGCTTAGTAAAGCTTTAACAGGTAAAGTTTTGGAAAAGAAATTGGATGTCTAGCCACGCCCCTTCTGGTACCTCCCATACGAATTTACCTTTCCGCCCACTTTAGAGATATGGTAATAACATCAATAAACCTTACGCTATCGTACCCAAATTCTTTATTTAGTACAGCTATAGCAGGATACAGTTTTTGAGAAATAACTAGACTTCCAGTTTCCACGCCCTATCTGGCACCTCCCATACACATCTGGTACCGCCCACCTTAGAAATCGATTTATATTATTAATTGACCTAACGCGATTGTGCCCAAATTTTGTATTTAGTAAAGTTCAAGCAGGATAAAGTTTTGGAGAAAAAATCTGAATGTCTTGACACGCCCCGCCCTACCTTCCATACAAATGTACCACTCCGCCCACTTTGAAGATGGAGTAATAATATCAATACACTCGAGACGATCGTGCCCAAACTCTGTATTTTGTTAAGTTATAATAGGATAAAATTTTGGAGAAAAAAATTGGAAGTCTAGCGACACCCCTGATAGTACCTCCCATACAAATGTACATTTCCGACCACTTAAGAGATGGAGTAATAATATCAATATAAATTCTGTATGTAGTAAAGCTATAACAGGATAAAGTTTTGGAGAAAAAATCTGGAAGTCTAGACACGCCCCTTCTGGTACCTCCCATACAAATGTACCACTCCGCCACTTTAGAAATCGAGTAATAATATAATTATTATTCCCCGGGATATGGTGGCTTCCGTTCATAGCTGATTAGAAATCGGGAGTTTCGATTTTGCAAAAGTTGTTAATTTCTTCGATATTCAAGGATGCCAGTTTCGCTCCTCCATTTAAGATTGGATTTCCAGTCTCTTTGTGCATAGGGCTGAGCAGTCACGTGTAATATGGTCGGTAGAACGTTCACTGCTGTTATACCCACAGTAGAAGCACGCGCTTTTCTTTGCGAATCCTATTCTGTTAGCATGTCTTCCTTTGAGTCCATGTCCCATTAGGAAGATAATAATTTTTCTTATCTGTTCCTTTTCAAGATTTACCACGTACGACGCACAGTGGCACCGCCCCATACATTTCTGGGAAAAAAATAGAAGGAGTGGTCGTACAGCAATGAAACTGCCACACCCACCTCCCATATAACTGCACTTGCCAAAATTTGTATTTTTGGACCTAGGGACTCGAAATTGGGGACACTTCTTAATTGAGTTCTCCTTATGAAAAAAAATTTAACATATTGGGAATGCCACGCCTACTTTAGATTTTAAGCCCATTGAAAGTTGTAGATTTTAAGTGTTTTTCTACCCTGTCTAGAATCATATGAAAAATTCATATAAGTTAAAAAATGTTAATTTTTATTCAAAAGTTAAACATGTGTTGTCTCCATACAAAAGAAGAGAATATCGCCAACAACCCTCCGCGAAAGATATTAGCCTTCAATTACACCGAAAATATCCCACAAATGCCTGCATTAAAATCGATGTTTCTAAAAGGGACGGTATTTGGCTGTTTTTTTCTTAATTGAAAGTACAGACTCGGACTTTTATAGTTAGAGGGCTAAGCAAGGCAAAGCACATAAAGTTTTTTTTCATCAAAAAGTGAAAAGTTGATATTTTTTAGTATAATTTTTGATAAATTATAATAATTAGTTAACTTTTCCAATTTCAATAATTTTTTTTATAAAAGAGTAAGTGCTATATTTTCACTAAAACATAAGCCATAGCTATAAACTTACACGCACAAAAAGTTCTTTATTTGGACTTTAATTTTAATATAATTTTATTGAATAAATTTCCGTTGACTTCTGTTAGTTTTTTTAACTACAAAATTGCACTTTTCATAAAAAACCTTGTTGAATTTTTCTTATCCAAATGCTTCTGTACAAAACCATATCATTAATATTTTAATATTGGATAGTTGAAAACCCCTATTTTTTCCGCCAAAATGCCACTGTGCGACGTACGCCTCAGGTTGTATTTAGGCCATATCCTATTGGCTTTCCTACAGGTTTCCTCGTTCTTCCAACTATCGTTTGCAGTTTTCAACATTAGATTTCCGATAATACTCTTACAGGTGGATATAGGACGAAGTGCTACGTGTTCAACGTCGCTTTCTTGCTGGGCTGAGCCCTGTCGGCTTTCTTCGTCCGCACTGCAGTTGCTGTGTCCAGGTATCCACCTAACCACAACTCTGTTATTCCTAGATATCTCGTTAAGAGATTTCCGGTAGGCACCGACCACATTTGATTTGATGTTACAGGACTTCAATGAGTTATCGCCGCTAGACTGTCCGTGAACAGGAAAATATCCTCCTGTGATATTTTCCCCATGTTTATCACGTTCGTTTAATAGCAAGTATTTCCGCTTAGAAAACGCTGCAGAAGTCTGGAATCTTTGATCTTATACCAAGGCCGAGATCAGCGCAGTAGATACTGTAGCCGACATCATCATCTAGTTTTGACCCATCAGTAAAGATGTTTATTGATCCATACATAGCGATTTCGTTTCCTATCCACTCCTTTCTGAAGGGCGTTCTAGTTTCATTGAGAATGTTGGAATTCCGTGCACAATGCATATAGTCAGTTTTCAGCAAAATATTGATCTGGTTCAGGATCCTTGGGTGATTGATGAAGAGATCCCAATGTTCTATCTCGTTTAGTCGATTTGGGGGCGGAACATTTGCAGCTCTGATCAGGTGGTAGTAAATTAAGTATCGTATAGAGTCTCTTAGAGGGGTCGATCTCATGCACCCGGTTTTTAGGAGACAAGAGGAACGTTAAACACTATCGATTTGTCCAAATTTGCTCTTCTTATCGAGCGCATACCACCAAACTATAGGACCATATTGTAGTGTATACTTTACTATAGCATTGAAAATTCAAGTGTTACCCTGGGTGTAAGCCCTCAGGTTTTCCAAATTGCTTTTCGTCATGTGTATAAAGCTATGAGTTCCTTGTTGGATCTGCTTTCTGTGTTGTGTACCCAGTTAGCATCCTGTCCCGTTTCGAAAAAGCTGAGTTGTTTATTGCCCGAATGGATGTTGGATGTAGTGGGCGATTTCTGTTTTCGACTGAATGCACCAATTTGCCCGTATATTGATATAGTCTTCGTTCGAGGTATGTTAGCCTTACCCCCCGAGACGCAGTGTCCTATGTCGTCCGCGTACGGTACTACAGTGCATCCTTCGGACTCCGGCTGTTTAAGCACGCTGTTGACAGCTAGATTCCACAGTAGCGGTATTTATACTCCTCCTTGTGGGGTGCCTCTAGTCACACTCCTAGTGAGGGTGTGATTTCCCAGCTTTGAGGTGATAGTTCTTGTATGTAGAATGTTGCGAATCAGTTAACAAATATATGAGATGATTTGTAGGCTATTGAGCTCTGTCATAATGCGGAGGGGTTCAATATTGTTGGAGGCCGCCTGTATGTCCATAAATGCTACTAGAGATTATTATTTCTATCTAATTATTTCTATCTTATTATTTCTCTATGGGATAATGGCAGGTAGGATAGTTTCACACATCCGTTAAAGATAGCCTCCAGCCATGACAATTGTACCTCCAAGGTCTATTAAAGTTCGGAGGGTATAATCTTATCCGGACCAGGGGATTTGTAACGATCAAAGCTGCTGATTGTGTCCCCTTCAATGGCCGGTATTCTATCGCAAAAATTTATAAATGCGACAGTTATGGAGTTGGACCCTCCACTAGAAATGTGGGTATCCTTTACAATTTCCAAGGTTTTGCTTGTGGATTTCCTCCATTAAGATATTTTTGCTTTCTTTACCAGTTTCTTCAAGAGTCTTAGATTCTCTTTCTATTCCTCCCATTGCAATGGGTCCGCATTGGTCCGTTCTTTTGGCCTTGTTGAAGGACTTTCTGGTGAAAGCTTCAAGGAGGCTTCAGTTTCTTCCTTTATGTCGTGAGCAAGAATTCCTGATGTATGCATTGTGGGTTATCGACGGTAAAATCAGTTGTGTTTGGTAGGAGTCTTGTAAGGTGTTCTTTGTAGACATCCCATTTTATACATCTTTTGTTGAAGGGTACTATCCGCTGCGTTATATGAGCAGATAATTCCAAAGAGATGTACTGGCGGACGGAAAAAGAGTGAGCATCTTCAACCCGACAGTTTGATATCAAGCCGCTGTCGGCATTGGAAATTGTTAAATCTGTTATCAGTTCAGCTATAAAGTTAATAAAGGTGGGCGTATCTCCATGGTTATGCACTAATTAGTTCCTACTTAGAATATTATCATAGACTAACTCACCTCGTTTGTTAACTGATTTACATCTGGACAGCGTGTGGTGTGCGTCCATTCCGACAATGAGGTTGATCTTGTTGCGTTCCGCCGGTAGGTTGTTTCATTTCAAAACCTATAATTGTAAGATCTTCTTTACCAAAAGTATTCAAGAGGAATGCGTCAAGCTGTTTCCGGTCGTATTTTTGCATTTACCTTACCTTGATAGATTCTGTAATTCTATGGTTCAGTCCACAGAACGTGTTTTGGTTTATCCAAGGCTCCTGGATATGAAGTACGTCCTCCTGGAGCTCAAATAGAATTACCTATAGTGGAGCTGAGGCACTCTTAGAGTGGTGCACGTTTGTCTGTATCACCCAAAGAATGCTTAATGACGGTGTTGTTGGCGTGACTGTCATCGCTCATCAGAAAGTCATTTTCATCGGCCTCCTGAAAAAACTCCACAAAGCTGAGCATGGTTGATACCACTGATTCTGCTTCTGAGCAATGCCCTTCTTCTGTCGGATTGTTGCCTAGAGCTGCGGAATTGACCGTAGCAGAAGTTCCAGCGATTGGTGTTGGCATGCCGGAAGTGGATGGCGAGTACATGGTTTCAGCCAATGGGGACTGTTTTGGCTTTTATATCCACATCACTGTAATAGTAAAGCCACAGTTTATGATGTTATTGTTCGCCTTTATCAACTTACTGCTTTCGTCAGTGATGAGCAGTGTGCGTGAACGAACGCTGGTCGGCGAAGGCTACGAGCTTTACTCTGCCCTAATACCATCCTATGTCGGTACAGCTTGGTGTAGTGCAAGGTTTGTCCCTCATATGTTCATCAACGACGAGCGTGAGAGGTGCAATTGTTGGACACGACGACGATTTGAGGTGGACGGCTCTTCAGCCACACTATCGCGAACAGCAGCAATATTTTCTGCAGTACGAGCTGTACGCGCATGCACTGGTGTTTTCACATCTCCTGCAGACTCGGTTTGCTCAAAGTTTTGCACAATTTTTTCGATTGTACGCACATTTGGACGATTAAATTGATCGAAAAAATCACAAAGTGCACGATATGCAAGTAAAAACTTTGCACAATGGCCCAAAACTCCTTAAAAACTGATTTGTTTAAAGTAGATAGTGTGTTTTGAGTGCCATTTAATATCACTAGACTTGTTCAGATTCCATGGGTTTGGTCATAGAAGTTTTTCGGTGTTACCTAAACTACAATTTCACTGAATAGAGTATAGAAAAAATCTGGATTCCCTACGACATATTCAAAATAGTGAAAAAATTTGAATTTTTTTCGAAGTTTTTTGAAAACCAGTACAGAAATTTCAGTCAGTTAAACTGACTGATAAATACCATCACCCAATATAATATATTGTTTAAGTCTTGAGTTATTGAAAATAATCGATTTGTAATTAAAACCAGTTAGAAAGTTTCAGTCGGGCAACCCGACTTACATTTACCCTTACCCTCAGTAAAACAAATAATTTTCTATTTTATTGATATTATTACTCGATTTCGAAATTGGGCGGAGTGGTACATTTATATGGGAGGTACGTGAAGGGGTGTCTTTAGCCTCCAGATTTATTCTCCATAACTTTATCCTGTTATAGCTTTACTAAATACAGAATTTGCGCACGATTGCGTTGGGTGTACTGATATTATTACTACATCCCAAAAGTGGGCGGAAAGGTACATTTGTATGGGAGGTACCAAAAGGGGCGTGTCTAGACTTCCAATTTTTTCTCCAAAACTTTGTCCTGTTATAATATAACAAAATACAGAATTTGGGCACGATCGTGTAGAGTGTATTGATATTATTACCCTATTTCTAAAGTGGGCGGAGTGGTACATTTGTATGGGAGGTACCAGAAGAGGCGTGTCTAGACTTCCAGATTTTTTCTCCAAAACTTTATCCTGCTTAAACTTTACCAAATACAGAATTTGGGCACGATCGCGTTAGGTCTTTTAATAATATTAATCGATTTCTAAAGTGGGCGGTACCAGATGTGTATGGGAGGTACCAGATGGGGCGTGAATAGACTTCCAATTTTTTTCTCTAAAACTTTATCTTGTTATAGCTTTACTCAAAATAGAATTTGGGTACGATCACGTTTAATTTATTGATATTATTTCTCCATCTCTATAGTGGGCGGAAAGGTAGATTTGTATGGGAGGTACCAGAAGGGGCGTGGCTAGGCTTTCAAAATTTTTTCCAAAACTTTATCCTGTTATAGCTTTACTAAATACAGAATTTGGGGACGATCCCTTAGGGTGTATTGATATTATTACTCGATTTCTAAAGTGGGCGGAATGATGTATTTGTATGGGAGGTACCAGAAGGGGCGGGGCCATGTAGCCCATTTGCAATACCGTAAGTAGTTTTGAGAAAATAATAACTCGTGCAAAATTTCAAAACATTTGGTTGCGTCTTTCGAAAGTTATCGTGCGAACCAGCCGGACAGCCACCCGACAGACAGACAGACAGACAGACAGACAGACAGACGGACATGGCTCAAACGACTTAAAAAGTCATGAATCGAATTTGGTTCAAAGAAACCAAGGGTCTAAAGTGAATCCTTCTATGTGTTACACTTTTGGGTCGTATCAAATGATATATACCTTCATCCCTACGGGTGATGGTATAAATATATAAAGTTGGAACAGAAAACACGGTTGAAAAAAAGATTTCAGACTTTTTCAGCACACGTGGTTTAGGTGAATCGAATTGAGTGCAATTTAATATGTATTTTGCAAAAAACAATGTTGCAAAATATGATTGCAATGATTCATTAACAGCTCTTATTTTGGCACAGAACTGAATATTTTAATTTTTTTTGTATGAAATATGAAAAACACTAAAACAATAAAATATAAATTTGTGATTTTTTTACCCTAAACTGAACTGATTTTATAAGTTTTTATTAAAACCTGTTATGTAATGCAGACCAAATATAAATAAAAAATTAAACAGCTTTATATTTTAATTATTTTCTTAAATTTCCGTCCAAACTGAACTGGTGTTACAGATTAATAAAAATAATCTAATGTTTATGTAAATGCAATAATCGTGCACTAATGCAATGTTTGTATATATGCAATAGTTGTGCACTTATCCGAGTGTTGTATAAATGCAAAAACCGCATAAGTACACAAAAAGTCTCGCGAAAACCGATGTGCACTTATCCGTAGTCTACTGTAATAAAGAATATTTTTGTAATAGAAGCAGTGTTTACTAGACAAATCCGAATGCTTTTCTCCTTTATGAAAATTCCTTTATGTCTACGTGTTGTATTCTCATCCGGATGCTGTATTTATCATCTCATTTTATCAAAAGTACATTTACATAAATTCTTAAGGAATAATAACTGCTAAATAGATTTGTAAATATGAGCATGTCCGTTTGCTGCTTCTATCTCCGTTTTATGTTTTGTTACCCACTCTTTCAGTGTATTTGTGTAAGCATTTACAAATATTTAGAGAACAATTAATCTTAAGCGTCAATCTTGATTTTAGACATCACTTATAATATGAATTTTTAATTTGGAACAACTCCTAGTGGAGGCAATGGATGGAGAATTGGACGTGGGCTGAAGTAGCATTTAATAGATTAATCTCCAAAATGTTTGTCCAAGGGGAATGAAGTTGGAATGTCTTAATAATTCATCCCACGGTTTTTACATAACTGATAAAGATGTCCTACTGATAAGTAATCCAAATAACTGTGCGTTGTGGGAAATATTGTCTGACATACTATTTACAAAATTTACTGGCCGTAAATTTTCCATGACAAAATAGAAGTGAATGATATTCATCAAAGAACCATTAGTGGTAAGCATTTGATTTTTTAATAACTTGATATAAGTACGTCAACGAACATATTTATTTAACACTAAAGTTTACGAACATTCAAAATAATTTAGGACGAATATTGGACAAATGTTATCATAAAACTCATGGGAATCGTAGGTGAACTACCACTTAACACGTCCCTTTAGACATTCTCTTCTAAAACTATTTTTTATGATATTAATTGACCGAATAGCATTCATCGTAGAGAATGGATCGCAATTGTGAGTTGATTTTTATACCGTCACCCTTTGGGATGAGGGTATATATCATTTGATACGAAAACCAGTACAGAAATTTCAGTCAGTTAAACTGACTGATAAATACCATCACCCAATAAAAGATATTGGTTAAGGCTTGAGTTATTGAAATTAACCGATTTGTAATTAAAACCAGTTAGAAAGTTTCAGTCAGGCAACCCAACTTACGTTTACCCTTACCCTCAGTAAAACAAATAATTATACCATCACCCTTAGGGATGAGGGTATATATCATTTGATACGACCCAAAAGTGTAACACATAGAAGGAGTGACTTTAGACCCTAGGTTTCTTTGAACCAAATTCGATTCATGACTTTTTAAGTCGTTTGAGTTATGTCCGTCTGTCTGCCTGTCTGTATGTCTGTCTGTCTGTCTGTCTGTCTGTCTGTCTGTCTGTCTGGTGGCTCTCCGGCTGGTTCGCACGATAACTTTCGAAAGACGCAACCAATTCTTTTGAAATTTTGCACGAGTTATTATTTTCTCAAAACTACTTACGGTATTGCAAATGGGCTACATGGCCCCGCCCCTTCTGGTACCTCCCATACAAATACATCATTCCGCCCACTTTAGAAATCGAGTAATAGTATCAATACTCCCTACGGGATCGTCCCCAAATTCTGTATTTAGTAAAGCTATAACAGGATAAAGTTTTGGAAAAAATGTTGGAAGTCTAGCGACGCCCCTTATAGTACCTCCCATACCAACCTACCTTTCCGCCCACTATGGGGATGGAGAAATAATATCAATAAATCAAACGTGATCGTACCCAAATTCTATTTTTAGTAAAGCTATAACAGGATAAAGTTTTGGAGAAAAAAATTGGAAGTCTATCCATGCCCCATCTGGTACCTTCCATACACATCTGGTACCGCCCACTTTAGAAATCGATTAATATTATTAAAAGACCAACTCGATCGTGCCCAAATTCTGTATTTAGTAAAGTTCAAGCAGGATAAAGTTTTGGAGAAAAAATCTGGAAGTCTAGACACGCCCCTTCTGGTTCCTCCCATACAAATGTACCACTCCGCCCACTTTAGAAATAGGGTAATAATATCAATACACTAGACACGATCGTGCCCAAATTCTGTATTTTGTTATATTATAACAGGAAAAAGTTTTGGCGAAAAAATTGGAAGTCTAGACACGATCTAGATTTCTAAAGTGGGCGGAGTGGTACATTTGTACGGGAGGTACGAGAAGGGGTGTGGTTAGGCTTCCAGATTTATTCTCCATTACTTTATCCTGTTATAGCTTTACTTATTACAGCATTTGGGCACGATTGCCTAGGGTGTACTGATATTATTAGTACATCCCTAAAGAGGGCGGAAAGGTACATTTGTATGGGAGGTACCATAAGGGGCGTCGCTAGACTTCCAGATTTTTTCTGCAAAAATTTATCCTGCTTAAACTTTACCAAATACAGAATTTGGGCACGATCGCGTTCGGTCTTTTAATAATATTAATCGATTTCTATAGTGGGCGGTACCAGATGTGTATGGGAGGTACCAGATGGGGCATGGATAGACTTCCAATTTTTTTCTCCAAAACTTTATCCTGTTATAGCTTTACTAAAAATAGAATTTGGGTACGATCACGTTTGATTTATTGATATTATTTCTCCATCCCCATAGTGGGCGGAAAGGTAGGTTGGTATGGGAGGTACTATAAGGGGCGTCGCTAGACTTCCAACATTTTTTCCAAAACTTTATCCTGTTATAGCTTTACTAAATACAGAATTTGGGGACGATCCCGTAGGGTGTATTGATATTATTACTCGATCTCTAAAGTGGGCGGAATGATGTATTTGTATGGGAGGTACCAGAAGGGGCGGGGCCATGTAGCCCATTTGCAATACCGTAAGTAGTTTTGAGAAAATAATAACTCGTGCAAAATTTCAAAACATTTGGTTGTGTCTTTCGAAAGTTATCGTGCGAACCAGCCGGACAGCCACCAGACAGACAGACAGACAGACAGACGGACATGGCTCAAACGACTTAAAAAGTCATGAATCGAATTTTGTTCAAAGAAACCTAGGGTCTAAAGTCACTCCTTCTATGTGTTACACTTTTGGGTCGTATCAAATGATATATACCTTCATCCCTAAGGGTGATGGTATAAAAAGTGTAACGCATTCAAGGAGACGAGTTAGACCCCAAGTATCTTAAGACCAAATTCGTTTCAGGACTTTTTAAGACGATTGAGCTATGTCCGTCTGTCTGGCTGGATGGCTGGTCAGCAGGATAACTCGAGTAATCCTTAACGGATCGGTATGAAAATTTACCAGTATTAATATTTTTCAAAACGAACTTATGGCATTGTAAATGGGCTGAATAGCCGCACCCCTTCTGGTACCTCCCATACAAAATTACCTATTTTTAGAAAATTAATATTTCTTCCATAACTTCCAAACGGACAACTGGAGGATGTTTGAATTTGTCCAGTTTATTTATCTTGCAAAAGTAGACAAATCCTAAGAAAACCGAAACCTTTGCCACGCCCCTTCTGGTACCTCCCATACAAATGACCGAATTTACCCCCATAGTGTTACATACATATCTTTTTTCCAAGTACACTGAATTCATTTAGAATTTGCGTAAGTTGTACGCTCATGAAAATTTGACTCTTTGATGAATATGGACTTTATCGGTTGACCCCTTCTGGTACCTCCCATACAAATTGACCTATTTTTGGAAATTGTACGTTTATTTACAAAAAAATAAACTTCGGAAACTTTTAGCTGCCCCTAACGGTACCTCGTAAACAAATAAGTCAAACTTTTACGGTTTGCTACATGTCGGTATTATGACCGAAAGTCTTAGCTACAACCGTATACGCTCCAAAGCAAGCATATACCTAATAATACATAAGTAATTTTAATCCTCCTAATCGTTCGAGGCACGATGCATTCAATCGGAAATTGTAACGAGATTAAAACTTTAATCTAGATGAGCAGAATGAAAGAGTCCGAACAAATGTGCCGCCGTTGAATACCGAGCAAACGAACGTGTACGGATGATGGTTGTTGACGATGGAACGGGAGGCATTTACTTTCTCGATGCTCGAAATTGGTCAGATAAAAAACAAAAATGGTTTAATGCACGATGTTTTAAAGACCGATCGAATATGTATGAACAGCTAAATTCGTTGAGGAGAAACAATAATATGGGAAATAGAGAAACATACCTGAATGCTGTGCGTCGTTACACGGAGAGTTGCGAAAACAGTAAAGACTGGTGAAATGTGGTTTATGAAATAAGGAACGAAGATAATTTGTACCAACTGCCGTGTAAAAAACTTATTTTTAGCAATTATTTAACCCCATTGCAAACACCTCCACAGTTTCAATACGCCAACATATACTGTATAGACGAGGACCTAGCAAACACATTTCATTAAGCGAAAAAAATGATATGCTGGACAAAACCAAATCAACAAAGCTCTATTTTCGAATAACCGGTTTAACCGAGTTTTTTCCTTCGGGTACTCGGTTTTTTAAATTGCTTTGTAACAACTCTAAAACGAGTTATTGAAAAAGTAAAATTTAATTTGAAATTAATTTAGAAAAACTTTTTACACGTTATTTAAGTGGATCAACAAGTCGAAGTGGATCTCGCCGACGATGATGAATGCGGTGAAATAGTGGAAGTCGAAAAATCATACGAGCTCATTCACAACGTGTCTTAAATTATCGCAAAATTGTGGAAGCATGTTATTTCATTTAACAAGTCGAGCGAAAAACAAAGAAAATTGCAGAGCTATGATTTCCAGGAGCACAATAAAGAACTAAAGCTTATTGTCGATGTGAAACACCGGTGGAGCTCCTTATCTGCAATGATTGAACAGTTTCTTAGAATTAACCCATGTGTCATCAATGCGCTTACAAGAAATAACAATTTTGAGACATTTAAGTCCAGCGCTTCAGCCTTTAGCGCTCGCAATTAAAAGATTATCAAATGATTCAGCGACTCTAATCGACGCTGAAGGAGCATATGCGTTTATATCAAATCATAGCAAGATTTAAGGAAAGAAGAATATAAACATTGAATAGCCTAATTATATATCTTAGCTTCGGAAAATTTCCTACAAGCTCATCCTGTGTTAAGTATTCTAAAAAGGAATATGGAATATGCGAATAACTTTTTAAAAGAATTTATCCTGCAATTTCCCTAACAACATTGGAGTCTAGTATCAGTTCAGATTGTGAGATGGAGGAATCCCCAAAAGGTAGTCTTTGCAACGATTTAAACAGGATAATAAATAACATCCAAAATCCAGCAGAGAAAACCAATTGATATGAAACAAGACTATATGATAATTTCAACTATTTCGATTTCAACAAAACGCGCTTTTGTCAATAAATCCTACTTCCACAATTAGTGAGTGCGTGTTTTCTATATCAAGCTTTATAAAAACGAAACAGAAGAATAGATTCAAAATTTAACACTTAAATTGCATACTATTTCGTAAATACTATTTAAAAAAAAAAATTAAAATATTCCAAAAATGTATTCCTTTCTTAAAAAAACTACTTTACAAAATAAAATGAAAGATTCCAAAAATTTATTAAAAAGTAAAAACACAAAATAAAACAACACATTTCTTATTTTTTTATAAATAAAAGCATTTTTTAAACCAAATTATTTTTTTATTTTTATTTTTAACATTTTAGGACAAAACCAAAAAAACTTGGTTAAACCGGTTTTCTTTCAAATGCTGTATTCGAAATCCGAGTTTTCTAAAAAATCAATTTTTCGAATAACTCGGAAACCGGGTTTTTGGAAAAAGGAAGTATTTGAACACTCTAATCGTATACCATACGAATTTTACAAATTTGCGCCGGACGAACCTTTGCAAAATATCGTTGTCATTTAATCATCTATATGACGAATGCAAAATAGAAAATTCATTTTCAAAGAGTATAATATACCCAATCTGGAAAAAGGTGATAAAGCACAAGCCAGTAACTATCGCGGTATAGCGTTTATAAATACTTTGGCTAAGGGAATGATGGGCGTTTTAAATGATCGGTTGTCTAAACGGGTAGAAAAACAAAAAAAATTAAATGAGTTTTAATCTGGTTTCCGAAAGAATTTTTCGACGGCAGATAACACATATAATCTGTCCTCTTTAGTGCAACTTAATTTTAAAAGGAACAAAAAGACATATGCGTTCTTTGTAGATCCCAAGACAGCTTTTGACAAAATATCTCGCAGTGCACTTATATATAATATAAACTACACAACATGGGCGTGTCAACTTAGCTTGTAAATTTCATTGCGAAAATATATGAAAAAACAACTTTTGCGGTGTGGTGTGGAAATGAAGTTTCAGAAGAATTCGACACAAAATCAGGTGTTAAACAGGGCTGTTTGCTATCACCATTGCTTTTTGCCTTGTTTCTTAACGATCTGCATGACTACCTTGGAGGTGGAACGAATTTTGATGGTCTAAATGTAAGACTACTATTGTATGCGGACGATATTGTAATTCTAGCAGACGCAGTAGATGAACTGCAACAAATGATATATGTATAATCTTAAAAGATATTCGGCCTTATTCCCGTAGTCGTCGTCGACGCAAAACGATGTCGTCTTGTGACGACGCTGTAAAATCGGTATTCTCGCAGTCGTTTTCGATAACTATTGACACAAATTTGGTATTCTGTAAGGAAATGTGACAACGACGTTGAATCGAAACGACTCTGAATCTGTCGTCACAGTTGTTAGTAACGACTTGAAACATTTTGAAGGAATAATTTTAGTTTTTGTAAATAAAAAAAAGGTTTTGTTTAATGACGTCAAGAATAACAATGTCGAGTAACAAATAGGGGCTTGGAAACAAAATCCCTCATAGGTACAAGGTCTAATTTTAAGGGGCAATGTGAGAAAATTGGTGAAAAAAACTTAATTCCTTTGGGGCGCCTTTAAGAATCCTTTGCGGTTGTAGTTACGAATCTGGTCTTCTTTATTGTAGCAAACATTTTGATATGGGTTCCATCGACATATCCAATAACTCCAGTAAATCCTGTTTTGTTTTAAAAAATTTAGTTTTTGTTTCTGATTTGTCATCTTCAGTTACTTCCAATTGTATCCAAGGTGGACGAAACACCTCTCTAATGCATTCAGGGTTTCGATAGGAATCTTGCAACTACTGGCTGCACTTACACTTATGTTGTAAGGCCCCTGTCCAAAGGACCTCAATGTTGCTGATAACTTAATTATGACTGAAACATATGTCCTGAGTTCACTTTTCATGATAGGAACTATTTCTATAGAAACGATTATGTAATTAAATGCTGCCTTATTAAGACTTAAGTAGTTCTCGAATCTAAAAAAAGTTGGAAGGCCGGCCAACAGATAACCTCAAATTACGATTTTAACACCGATGAACATACTCGTTATTTGGCAAGTTTAAGATCATCGGATCATAGTCCAAGTATTATCCTTTCCAGTATAAGATTATTTTTACTTTCCTCATCGCTTGAATCTGAATCGGACACAACAAACATTTTTTCACAACAGAAAATAAAAGTCAAAATGAATCAGCTGATGTACAAATGTTACATCAGCTGTTGTTATTTCTTTCATGTTACACTAGTTTACAGCCATTTTGCTGCAGAGTTCTAAATAATTTTTTTTCTATAGATTTCGGCCTCCTAAACACGAATATGAGATTTAAAAATTTTTTCTCTGATTAGTTTTCAAGATATGAATTTTTGAATTATTTTGCAAATTTTTTATGATATGCATCAGCTTATTGGAGAATAATTCGTAAACGCATACAACGATTTGGACAAGAATGGTCTCCAATTAAAGGTAATGTGCTCCCCTAAAACATTTCTAAACAAGCTTTTAACATCGGTTGGGTAGTTCTGATGGTAGGAGCAATTAAAGTTTAAAAAACAAATTTTTTTGTGCAAAAATCACTGATTTAAATTGATAAAAAAATTTATAAAAAATATTAATCGCAAAAATAAATTTAATTTCATAAATTGAGTATAAAGATTGGACTTTCCCGAGGAAAACAAGCCATCATATATAAATATTGGGTGATAAGAGGGAGAGTTACACGTTTTTAAATAGGACACTACAAATCATTAATTTTTTGATTTTAATCATATCACGGTAGGCTTAGAGCTAAACTTTACGTTGCATGAAAATTACGATAAAAAGTGGAAATGCCACTGTATTATGGGTTGATTATGCATCACGAAAATGTTTAATTTGAAATCCTAGCTGATCATTTTTAGGAAATATCGATATTTTTCATTTCCGTCGACTGGACCAAAAGTCTTTTTACTTTTTAAACGACGACAGTAGAAAACTGGATATTTGAGATAGAAAAAAATTATTTAGAACTCTGCAGCTGATAAAAAATAAAGATTTGTAAACTGGTGTTATCGATTACTAGTCGACGTCGTCTCATAGTAGTTACAGAATACCGAAATAGCATTGATGTGACAACGATGTTGACTCGAAGTGATGTTGACATAAAAACGACGACGATGTCGACAACGTCTACGGGAATAGGGATGATTGTAAACTTTGGAGTGTAGAGGTGAACATGGCAAAGTCTCAAATTATGGTATTCAGAAAGGGTGGAAGAAGAATGGACAAAATATATTAATAGAATACACCCTGCTACAATTTTAAATTTTTTTTTCACAGTTAGTGAAGACCATATATACGTAAAACTAGAGACCTTATACAGTAAAACTGCGTTCTCAGTTTATCGCCAGAACGTCAGGATTTTTATAAAAGCACTTCAAAGTTACAAAGGATACACCACTTTCAAAAAAATAAATCACTTATTTCCACGAACTATATGATAACGATATGGGTATCAAATGAAAGGTAAGAATCAAAGCAATGCAAACAAAAAACAGAGTTAAATGGATCGGGACCAACAATTTCAAAAAAGATCCATTTTCTAGACAACCATCTTGACTTTTTTTCCCGACAATTTGGGAAATTTCTGTGATGAGCACGGTGAGCGCTTTATCAAGAAATCGCGATGATTAAAAATCGATTTAGAGGAAAAAGAGCATGCCTCATGATGGCGGAATATCGTTGGACAATATGTCGTGACACAGACGATCAGCATAAGCGGCAAAGTTAACGATTACATTTTTATTCAGTTTTTTTTTATATACATACATGCTTTTAAAACAGGATTAAAAACTTTTTCTTTTTTACTAAACTAGTAAAGCTAGATTAATAAAATGTACATATAGATTCTTCAACATATATTTTTTCAGAAAAATTATTTAAAGGTATTAAGCTATAAACCTTTAAAAGGACATTTTTGAAATTGTTGTTCCAGATCCATTTTAATCTGTTATTTGTTTGTATTGCTGAGTTTCTTACCTTTCATTTGATACCCATAGGTTCGTGGAAATATTTCATTGAATTTTTTGGAAGTCTTGTACCCTTTAAAATTTTGAAGTCCTTTTTAAAAAAATCCTGACATTCTGGCGATAAACTGAGAACGCAGTTTTACTACATAAGTTCTCTAGTTTCACGTATATATGGACTTCATCAAGTGTGAAAACCACTGTTGCACGGCGATATTGTTACTTTGGCGTGACTTTTACTCCTAAACTAAGTTTCAAAAAACACGTGCAAACAAGAAACTTAGCCTCAAAGAACAGTATAAATATAACTTGGAATAACTTCTTTAATAAAACATCAATCTCAGTTAACTCTAAATGGAAACTATTCTTGACGGTATGCAGAGCTATTCAAACGTATGGAGCTGAAGTATGGGGTTTCACATGCTTTGAAGAAACTGACAAATTGTCAGTATATTTCTTAAAAAAGATTTTACGTTTACCGAATTTTACACCGACGTATATATCAATGCTAGATGCCGGTATAGAAAGTCGTCACTTGTAAGATTGAAAGTGAAAGTGTTACCTCCATATTTGCAGCACACTCTGAGTGTCCGTGACCAGATTTCCGTCTCTGTCCTTACAGGTGGGGATCCCTGTTCCAAAGCCTTTACTTTTAACCTTTTGGTAGAACTTTCTGGCCTCACCTCTATCCCTGTAGTTTTCGATATTCTGGCTCTCTCTTATCTTCCACAGACGCTTTTTACGTCTGAACTGGCGTTTCATCTCCCTACTTTTCTCTTTATAACGCTCCGTCACCGCACGCGTCGCCATTGGCTGCAGTTTTGCCTTGTATGCAACATCCATTTTCTCAGACATTTCGCGACATTCATCATCGTACCAGGGCTTGTCTGAGCGAGGTTTTTCATAACCCAGTACGGTCGTTGCAGCAGTGCATAGAATTCGCAATATGCTGCCACTGTATGTCGGGAACATCAGAACTAGGGGGATTTGCTTGGAGTAATTCAGAGAGTTGGTTGGAGTAGGCATTGGCTATCTCAGTGGTATGCAGCTTTGTGATGTCTAGCTTCCTTTGCGGTTGATTACTAGTGTTTTTAGCACTACTTAATCGTGTTCGTACCTTGGCTGCAACTATGTGGTGATCCGAGTCAATATTTGCACCGCGCATCACACGCACGTCCATAACGCTTGAGACATGCCTTCCATCAATTACCACGTGATCAATCTGATTTCTTGTATTTTGATCGGGAGATATCCAGGTTGCCTTGTGGAATAGGTAAGAAGTCGAGATTTGGTACGTATATCGGTCGTATAAAAAAAAATAGTTTGTTTGTGGAAAGTGGGCGATGCCACGCCTCTTTTTAGAAAATCGTAATATGGGTCAAATAAATGGAACGATTGAAATGTAATACTGTCCATAGGGCCTCTATCATAGGCTACATGAAAACATTATTAGACAAACGGGCGTGGCACCGCCCCCACACACCAAAATTATTTAAGGTAAGGTATAAAAATTAGATTTCTACGTATATAAATGGTACATGAAGGATTACGTCTCACTGGGAAAGGGGCAGTGCCACGCCCCTTCTAGAAAAATTGTTACGTCGGTCATATTAATAGAAATAGCTTGACTAAGTGATTAGGTGAAATGGCTGTAGATAGGAAGATGACATTTGGGGTGGTTGTTCCTCTTTTCGAGTAAATATCAGCTAAGAATTGATTTTTACAAATGCATACTATAAGGGATAAAAATTACCAATAAAGGATAGAACTTACACCATCACCCAGACCAATCGACTAATGCTGTAATCGCAAAAATGGTGATTATCAAATTGGATTGAAGGTTTCTTTGAAGTCCGATATTTCTGGGTAAAAAAAAGAAATGAAAAGGATAAAAATGTTACTGTCACACAGACCAAACTGCTAATGGTATAAAATAATAATATGGAAAAAACTGGTACTAAACGGCTAAATGTATAGTCGCAAAAATTTAAGTGAAGTATTTTAGTTGTACAATGTGAAGCAATTATTCGAAATTCGTTCTTTATGTGTAAAAATACCGAAAAAGGAATAAAACTGGTACTATCGCCCAGACCAAATGCCTAAAGGTAGAGTTATGTATATATGCATATGTATATATATGAAAATGTATATTGAATTGGTACCTTTTTTTTTTTAAACTGTTTGATTGTTAATTTTAGTCGATCGTCTTTTTTATATATTAAATTTACGGTTAAGTGTATCAAATGATACATCAAATTCGGCTTACGATCAGAAAAGTGTTTTTTATTTTATTGTTTTTAATATTTTGGTCAAATTCAGTGTGTCACGCACTAGGATGACGCGTTTCGAACTCCATGACGAGTTCATCTTCAGACCCCCTTGTGACCAACTGATACACAATGGTACATCATCAGCTGTATATATATCTCAATTATGTCAAACATGTACATGCGAAGTAGATATCAGCCGAAAATGTCCAGCGCCAGTGTTGTGTTTTTTTAATTTGACCGTTAATATTCAAACATGAGAAATGGAGGAAATTCTTTCCCCACGATTCCCCTTTTTTACCTTAAAGCTTAAGCTTCTTTACAAGGTTTTGTTGGTAAACTAAGATTACTTTAAATTTTTCTATGTCAAAGTAAGGCATTTAGTTTTTAGGCCGTGCCGTGCCAGAGTATTTTTAAACTGTTTGATTGTTAATTTTAGTCGATCGTGTTACCTTTAGAATTAGAAAGCCGACAGATGGGGATTTTAGAAATTTTAACATTTAGGGGTAAAAAGGCCGAGAGGGAAAACAATTGGTACCATCACCCAGACCAAACGGCTAATGCTTTAATCGTATATGGGCATGTTTCCTATAGAAGAATTAGTCAATTTTTGTTGTGCGATACGAAAGTATATTTTGAAATTCGTACTTTTAGGGGGTTGTTCGTTCCTTTGCAGTTTTTCTGTACTGCTTAAATTCGTAAGAGTATCGGGTGAAGCAACGCGAGCCAGGAAAGCAAGTTGTTGATATTTATAGTCAAATTCAGTGTCACGCACTAGGATGACACGTTTCGAACTCCGTGACGAGTTCATCTTCAGACCCCTTTGGGACAAACTGATACACTATGGAACATCATCAGCTGCACACAGTCAAATTCAAATAATTGGTGCTGGACATTTTCGGCTGATATCTACTTCGCAGTTTGTCACAAAGGGGTCTGAAGATGAACTCGTCATGGAGTTCGAAACGCGTCATCCTAGTGCGTGACACTGAATTTGACTATAAATATAAAAGATAAAACACTTTTTTGATCGTTTTACCAATTTAATGTATCATTTGATACACTAACATAAATTGATAACTTATCAATACGATCGACTAACACTAACAAACAACACTGTATAAAAAAATTATATTTTATAATTTATCATTAAACATCCCGTCAATAAGAAACTAGTACAAATTCATGGCATCGCCCTTAATCACCCTTGGTGAGCTATTTAGGTCCAATTTCAATTCGACAATAAAGGCATTTGCAATAGAATTGAAATATTTAATATTCTTACAAAACTGTGTACACCGCTAGGGATGTTTTGCAAGTCAACATATTTTTAGAAGAAAAAAACAGCACACATTTACTTATGCAATTTTCAGACACAAATACTAGTTCATTGTTTTCGGCAATAGATTCAAATGCCTTGGCCTTCAAATATTTCGAGGGTAATAAGAAAATGTTACACCAGAATACAAGTGCATGTGTTTGTGGAATATTTGAATATGACCATTATTCATTCTGATATGCCAATACAAAGTTTAAACCACAACCTGTTCTCCCATCAACATTCAAGTGTTTTAGTTTCTTGTGTTGGTTAAATGCTTGAAACTTTCCCTTGGCGCTAGTGCTATATCTGGTAGCCAGTACCGCTGGAACTGTGGGACGTATTTGTAAGTTGTTGTCTTAATGTCAATACAATCAAAGGCATTATTTTCTAAAATGTCCCTGAGGACCATTGGCTGAACTTATTCCTTTTCTTCATCTCGTCGTAGTTGCTATTGTGAGTCTGCTTCAAAAAGCAATCGACAAGTGAAACAAAACACTTGAGTGCATTTTGCATAGGAAACCAATTTACTTTATTGCCACTGGTTTTATTATATTATATTTTGCTTTTTTTTTGCCCCTCTGCCTCTGTTCGATTGCCGCTTGTTTCAACAAGATTTCATGGTGTTTGTAAGTCCTTAAGTGTAAATTTGTGGTCGAGATCTTCGGAAGTCGCAGATTATGTGGATTGCTGCATTGCCCGACGAGAACGGATGAGAAAGCAACAACTACTTTTTGTATTATTTGACTTTACTTTTAGTCCTTCCATCCGATGGCTACAGAGATGTCGTAGAAACTTTAGGACTTTTTGGCTTTGGATTGCTGCCGTTGAGTGCAAATTGAAGCGATAATGGTGATGTTAGGCTGTGAATAGGTTTTGGATGTGTTTAAGCATTCAATATTTAATGTTCGTTGTTTAAATACTAGAGTATCCAATCGATTAATCGTTGTTCGATTAATCGAAGAATTTTTTTCGAATAATTATTCGATTTAGAAAAAATAGTAAATTTCGATTAACGAATAATCGATCAGTTTAAACCGATTAATCGATTTAAATTATTTTCGTTTTTTTCACACTGAAGCTAATCAAAATATATCAGATGATGATATTGTGTTGGAAGAAGAAGAGGAAATTATTGATATCAATGAAAATAATCTTTTTCTGTAATTGTACAGTACTATAAAAAGTATTCAAAATTTAAAAAAATCGAATGTAAACTGTGATATAATTGATGATTTTCTGTATCTAGATAAAACAAAAACAGATCAGAAACTAGAAAAACTTTTCAATGTAATTCTTTCAGTTTCACCAACATCTACTTCAAATGAAAGGGTGTTTTCAAAGTCAAGCTTCATTAAAACGAAACAAAAAAAACGGCTAAAAGCCAAACATCTTAATTGCATATTATTTTTAAAAGTTTATGTTAGAAGATGTGACTAAAAACTAAACTAAAAAAGATATCATTTTGTATGTACCTAATTAATTGTTATTTTTATTAAACGTTTTTTAATTCACATGAATTATTATATTACGTTTGTTTCATGTTTTAATATTATTTTTATGTTTTTTATTAATAAAATTTAACGCCTACATTAAATTTGTTTTTTTTTTCACGTAAGATATACAGATATGCAGAAATTATTCGAGTTATTCGACTTATTCGATTAATCGAATTATTCGAGCAATTTAAAAACCTTAATCGATTAATCGAGCAAATTAAAAATCCCAAAATCGATTAATTTTTTAATCGAACAAAACCTAAACCCGATTAATTGGATACTCTATTAAATACAGAAAACAAAGCAAATTAAATGACCCAAATGGTTTAGCATCGAATTTATTATCGAAAGTGACGGTTTTTTCACAGTAATAAAATGGTATTCCGTGAGTATGAGTCTAATTTTTTATGATACTAGCTGAACCGGCAAACGGTGTTCGAGGCCTTTCGCCACATATTAAAATGTTTTTTTCCATTTTAAGAATTTACTGACATACACATAGAAACATGTGGAGAAAATAAATATTTTACGTAAAAATTATAAAAAACGCTTAAAATATTGAATTTAAAAATTTAAAAAAATATAGACTTTTTTGTATGCAATAAAATGCAAAAAGAATTACGTCAATACCTTATACAATATATTTTAATTTCCAAGCACAAAATTTAGAATTTTTATAAAGTGGAGAAAATAAATATTTTACGTAATAATTATAAAAATATTGAATTTAAAAATGTAAAAAAGGGCGCACTATAAACTGTTTTGTATGCAATAAAATACAAAAAGAATTACATCAATACCTTGTACAATATATTTTAATTTCCAAGCACAAAATTTAGAATTTTTAAAAAGTTAACGAACGCCATTTCGCTTTTTCGGCCATTGTATATTATATATACCCTAGTTTTTTTGATGGTTAAAGGCTGTAAATATATTGCCGGGTGTATTCCTTAAAATAAACGTCAAAATTAGTAGTTGTATAAATTCTTAAATATTTTATTAATATTTTTATTTCCATTTGATCCAACATATATTTAAAAGGACCGCAAAATATGCCGAATATTTTGGGAATCGCAGTAAGTAATCCTTTTGATTGCCATGTACTTGGACAAATTTCATTCAGCGTCTTAAATGTCATATTGCCCGAAATTAGGGGCAACAGAATTTGATCAGCGCCTTCGATGTCAAATTAATAATTCTCTGGAGATAAAAGTACTAATAAATCCGCCTAAAGTCAATAATTCATTTTCTACGAACTCTCTATTGAATGACATATCATTCATATTAATCTCTGTTAAGCGCCAAAAATTATGATAACATGTTATGCATTTTTATTCAAATATTGCGATTTAAAACAAAAGTGCCATAAAACCGTCTTCAATTTTTGACGGTCAATAAAATGTTACTAGTTGACTATACGCCATTTAGTAGAAACAGGTGACAACATCAGCAACATGCCTGTTCGGCTGCAATTATCGCCCTATTCTATTTTATAATCACCTTAGTCTCTTTTTAATATTCTACGTAAACTTGGGATGCAACATGTCCTTGAACGTACAATTTTTGCACCCACTATTGGATTTCTTCCATAAATGCTGCAGCGACATGTCCGGTGAATATGGTGAAAGGTTCCACAAAGGCATTCTTTAGAAAAGCGTTACAAAGTAAAATATATGTCTGCTATGATCGCTGACTGCTGCTAGAATATTTTAGAAGACTGCAAGGATATTCAGCATAAAATAAATAAATAACATTTTTAACTAACAGAAAATACATATTTATTCTTCTTATTTCTTATATTTTAAGCTCATCTAGTATCGGTTATTGTATTTGGAAAAAATTCTGTTGGAGTAAATAATGTTTTCATTACATTTATACAAAATTTATTTTCATGCAACATAAAGAAAGCTGAAAAAATTTAAATCCAAATAACAAAAAAACTGTGCCTGATGAAGAAAATCTGAAAACAAACATAAATAATTTTTTTTTGTAGAACAGTGAAATGGTTTGATCCCTAAAAAATTTAATTGTAAATGTAAAGTAAAAATGTGAAATATTTGTTATCTTATAATTGGAAAGTGATATAATCGAACTTTATCCTGCCTCCAAAGATATTGATACATACATATAAATTTTGTAAAAAAAAAAAACCAAATACATGACATGGGCTGTGGAGTTTCCACAAAAACACATTTCCGTTTTATTGTTTATAATATTAAAGTTAATTTTTTCAAGCACCCAATGTATCCGAGCATAAAGCTAATAGCCTGTTCAGCGAACTTTTTCGTGTAGGGAGACGTGCAATAGCTATCCAGACGATCGAGTTTTTATTTGTGATTTTTTACTCTTTTCGAACGGGAGTAATAGCTCATTTCACTCTTAGTGCTTCTGTTGAAGCACATTGTTGCCAATGTGTTTTTTCTTTATTTCCAAAGCTTTTGCTATTGAAAACACCAACTTTGTGCAAAATGGGGGCAACCCTGTATTATCAGCTGTTTCGGGGTACAGCTGATTGTTGAAACAAACAAAAAAATATATACAGAACAATATATATACAGATATATATATATATATACAGAATAATATAAAATGATTTCTTTTGTTGCTTTTGGGTTTTCTGTTTTAAATAACAATACTGACCAGCACAGAAATTTCAGTCAGGTAAACTGACTGATAAATACCATCACCCAATATAAGATATAGAATAATATAAGAATAGATTTTTAATTAAAATAAAATTACTTATGTATGTATAATTTTTCCCCTGCTTGTGGTGTAAAATCGTCCAAAACTTTACTTATTTGTGTAGGGGGTATAGGTGCCGGTTTGGAATTTATGTGAGAAATATTAATTTTTCAAAAAAATTTAATTTTGATAGGGGGTACCAAAAGGGGTGAACCGATACAGTCCTTATTCATTCCTGACTCAAATTTTCATACGTACAACTTACGAATAATTTGACTGAATTCAGTGCACTTACAAAAAAAGATATGTATGTAAGACTATGGGGGTGAGTTCGGTACTTTGTATGGGAGGTACCAGAAGGGGTGTGTCAAATAGTTAGGTTTTCTGAGGTTTCGCTTCCTATCACAATATAAATTAAACGACTAATTTTCATTACCCCTCAAATGTCCGTTTGGAAGTTATGGAAGAATTATTAATTTTCCAAAAATAGGTCATTTTGTATGGGAGGTACCAGAAGGCGTGACCCGATAACATAAAATGGTAACCAATGAAAACAATTCAGGACAAAATCATTCCCATACAGTCGAGTAGAGGGGAGAGAAAAAGTCAATACGAAAACGGTACACGTCAAAGACATAAAACTGCTGTCAGCTTGGGCCCTAGCTTACTTACTTTGATCCAACCAATCAACTAGTCATTCATTTGTCAACCGTCGAACCGAACGGACGTGCCCGGATAAATACATAATGTCAGCCTACCAGCGGAAATTTGCACGAAGCCTACAGCGGTTTCGCGAATCGATGGCGAAGGATAAAGCTAATGCCAAGCACACATTATACCCCGACCCTCGTCCTCCCAACATCGTCCTTCCTCCCTCGTCCTCCCATCCCAGTCAAGCCAGAGCCAGGAAAAGGAAGAAGAGGCTATCATACATGCGAGGATTTGCTCATGTGACAAATCAGTGTTGGCGGGATGGCACCACTCCATGACTCCTTGGTTATGTTCATACATTCTTCCCCGCCGTCGTCATCAGCTTCGGCGATAAAACCATCGTCCCTATGGAACCGCCTGAGACTTCTATGCAACCAATGGATATGGGGGACCGTAGACGGGGAACCCGAAGATGAGCAATTGGTTGAGAGAAACCATCAGCTCCGAGAATACCGAGCCGACTTCCGATGGAGGATTTTGAGGTAATGGCAACACAAGTACCTACGGATGACCTCGGAAAATAACACCCCTAATCCCTGAGTGGTTCAAAAATTTGAAGTTTTCAACTAATTGACGGTTTGTCGACGACCCACGATACCGAATAAAGATCTCCCAGCGTAGGAAGATTTATAATTCCCCGCATTCCGGTACCTTCCATACAAATGTACCTTTCCGCCCACTATAGAGATGGAGTAATAATATCACTCCAACGTGATCGTACCCAGATTCTTTATTTAGTAAAGCTTTAACAGGCTAATGTTTTGGAGAAAAAACTTGGAAGTCTAGCCACGCCCCATCTGGTACCTCCCATACCCATATGGTACCGCCCACTTAAAAAATCGATTAATATTATTAATAGACCTAACGTGATCGTGCCCAAATTCTGTACTTAGTAAAGCTAAAACAGGTTAAAATTTCGGAGAAAAAATCTGGAAGTCTAGACACACCCCTTCTAGTACCTCCCATACAAAAGTACCATTCAGCCAACTTATAAGGTGGAGTAATAATATCAATAAATCCAACGCGATCGTACCCAAATTCTGTATTTAGTAAAGCTATAGCAGGATAAAGTTTTGGAGAAAAAATCCGGTAGTCTAGCCCCGCCCCTTCTAGTACCTCCCATACAAATGTACCTTAACGCCCTCTTTAGAGATGGAGTAATAATATCAATAAATCCAACGCGATCATGCCCAAATTCTATATTAAGT
Source organism: Muscina levida (assembly GCA_964034835.1). Classification (NCBI taxonomy): domain Eukaryota; kingdom Metazoa; phylum Arthropoda; class Insecta; order Diptera; family Muscidae; genus Muscina; species Muscina levida. Next base: position 110,870,496 of record OZ035882.1, on the reverse strand, counting down.
AAAGATATAACAGGATAAAGTTTTTGAAAAAAAAATTGGAAGTCTAGCCCACTTTAGACATGGAGTAAAAATTTCAATAAATACAACGCTATCGTAGCCAAATTATTAATTTCGTAAAGCTTTAGCAGAATACAGTTTTGGAGAAAAAAAACAGTTTTGGAAGTCGGGCCGCGCCGCATCTAATAACTCCCATACCCATCTGGTTCCGCCCACTTTAGAAATCGATTAATATAAGTAAAAGATCTAACATGATCGTGCCCAAATTTTGTATTTAGTAAAGTTTAAGCAGGGTAAAGTTTTGGAGAAAAAACTTGAAGTCTAGCCACGCCCCTTCCATACAAATGTACCACTCCGCTTACTTTAGAGATGGAGTAATAATATCAATACACCCGACACGATCGTGCGCAAATTCTGAATTTTTTTAAGATATAACAGGACAAAGTTTTGGAGAAAAAACTGGAAGTCTAGCCACGCCCCATCCCATACAAATCGAGTAATAATATCAATATGTTGTTTTACTGAGGTTGAGGGTATATGTAAGTCGGGTTGCCCGACTGAAACTTTCTTACTGGTTTTAATAAAAAATCGATTGACTTCAATAGCTCAAGACTGCTATTATCTTATATTGGGTGATGGTATTTATCAGTTAGTTTATCTGACTGAAAATTCTTTACTGTTCTTTTTTTTAATTTTTCTTCTTTTATATAATTATTACTATAATTATTTTTTATATATATAAAACATTTACCCACAAATCATATAATCGTTTTAAATCACAAGGGAACAATAACCGACCAACAGTTCTTACACTTTTGAATCTGGCGTTTTCTCTTCTTAAGCAAAGTTGTAGCGAATAGTCCGCTTAAGAAATTAACATTATAGTTTTTTCCGAGAAATTAGTCTTCCCTGGTTTTTTTTCAAACACTTCTAAAATTCTAATTTTTTTTTACTTTTTTTTAGTATAAGTCGTAGAAAATCCAGATTTTCTGCATACTCTATTCAGGGAAATTGTACTTTAGGTTACACTGAATAACTTCTCCGAACAAACCCATGCAATCTGAACTTGTCTAGTAACGACACACACTATTTACTTCAAACAAATCAGTTTTTAAGGTGTTATGGGTCCGAAAATTCGAAACAATTCTGTCTCAGAAGTGCAAGCATTTTGTAAGCTTTTGGAATAACGTAAGCAGTATGCGGAATAAAAGACACATATGAATCAAACATTACACCAAGATCAAGTGTGGAATGAATTTTTTCCAAACTATGATTTAAAATATTTAAAAGGCATCGAATTGGATATATAGATCTTATTACACCATTCAAGAAAATTGTTTAAGTCAGATGGCAGATGTAAAACATCACCTACAGGATCTACTTTGTTATATCCATACATATCACAAATGGAAGCTGCACAATGTAACCCTAATTTTCTTGCTTGACATCTATTACCGAACCTACATCGTAGGTGTCATGTTATGGAGTGTGCGTGTGATCCTGTTCAACCCGTCATACAATATTTTGTTCTTTTGTTTTACCGCATTAATTGCTTGAGTACTTCAAGGACGTAACTACCATAAAATGCAGCACAACTGTCACGAAAACTTCTATGAGTGCTACGTGTATGGATGGTTTATTATATATTATCAAAACTCACGAAATAACTTCAGCCGAATAAAATCGCAAACAAAAAACTTTTTCCATTCCCCAAACAAATACATAACCGCCTTTATGTTAGGGAATGTATGCGTAAGCATGTGCGGTGGCTAACAATCGTACACACATCCACACACGCGAACTTTGCTTGAATATTCACTCAATAAATTAGCAAAAGGTGTTCACTATTTCATACAATCGCACAAGCTACCCTATGCTACTAGCAACAGTTATGATTCCTTAAGTAGCACAAGAGCCCAGGTGGATAGGTGAGAAGTTTAACAGGCAATAAATTTGTTAAACCCCCTCGGGGATTAATATCTTGCAGCGATGAGGGGGCTCAGTAGAAGCAAGGATTTCAAAAGCAATGCCGGCGGTAGTTTGACTACCGGTAGGGTCACCCAATACGGAAAGGTCAAGGAGGAGCATTAAAGCTAAGAGCAGTTCACAACACTCTTTGAATTATGCACATCGATATAATTGATTTAAGGTTAGTCCAAGAAATCAAGGTATGAACGAGGAAACCCAATCTTCGAGAAATCCTAGATCCCTCGCCATTAAGCAGGTTGAGCGATGGTTTAATACCCCACCCTCAGAAAAAAACTTTATTACTGATACGCTCACAAATTTAAGAAGAATCCCCCTCTCGAAGACGACCTTCGGCTTTAGACAACGGATTATGATTGGAACATGGACTGTTTGAACTCTCTCTGAGACATTAATACTGGTACATTTGTGCAATATAAGGCATAAGCGAAACTAGATGGGTACGTAGTGGCAAACAATAACTTTCATCAGGTCTCTGCTTCATATTCTCCGGAAATGATACCAATAAAATCAATGGTGTAGGCATAGTTATGTCTAAGAAAACTGAAACGACACTACTGGAATACAAAACTGTATCTGAGATAATCATAACGGCACGATTCAACACTAAGTTCCGACGACGGTGCCAAAGACTCTTTCTGCTTTCAACTTGATGCAGTAACTAGTAATATCCCAGGAGGCGACATTAAAATCATTGACAGACTGGTTGACTTCTGTCCACGCCATCGATTACACCAGCCCACAAATTTTCGACTTTTCTGTGCAAATAAGACTTCAAAACACTTTTGATATTGACCATGGTGTGGACCGTGAAAAATTCACAACAAGCCCCGCAACTGCCCTAAAGTAGCCCCTAGAGGGATAAAATGTATGACAGACGCCAACTAATTTTTCCCTCCTAACATTTTTGTCAAACATATCTACCCCATATCTTGACCCCCTAAATGTGCACCCATATAATTTTTTAAATTTGCTCCCAATGCTGCAAATTCCCGAAAGGTGCCCCTTGAGGAGTCAAATATATGACCGACCTCCAATGTAACCATAAAAGCACAACTATCAAGGGATAAGGGGTTAAATCTAAAAAAAAAACTAAAATCGTTAAAAACTCGAATTTTTAGTCTTTCGCCAAAAAATAAATAACTCTTAAAATTGACTATGGATTTTTATGGTTGGAGTGTTGTTTTCTTTGAAAAAGGGTCAACTATATGTAAAAAATGCAAAATTATGGTTTGCATGGCGTTTTCTATTTTTCCTATGACAATAAATATATTTTTCACCGCAAATTTTAAAGAAAAATTGCAATTTTTCAAGTTATTTAAATCGTTAGCATCGAAATGACATTACTTATTTTAAGTCTTTTAAGGAAGAACTTGTGGAGAGTTTTATTTTCTTTAACTTTAGTGGTTATGTATGAAGATCGGGTAAGAGATTCCCAAAATATTACCGAAATATTAAGTGTACCTCCAAAAATTTAAAAAAAAAATTTCAAACATTTTTATAAAAAAAGCTAAGAAAATTTTTTAAAAATTATTTTCGTGTTAGGTGTGTCAAAATCTATACAAAAAGTGTTTTGAAATCTGGTTTGCAAAAAATTGTTGTCCTGTGTTATTTATAGGTGGCACGTAATTTTCCCACAAACACATTCATAAATACGCGTGGGTGCCTCCAGATAGTCGCGCGAACAGATCACGTGATTATCCATAAGCAATTTCTTAGTTGCCTACATGATGCGAAAGACAGACGTGGGGCTGACATTGACAGCGGTCATATGCGATAGCAGATCGCAATACTGATGCCTTGCAGATGACGCGGAGAAATCCAGTAAAACTGGAAACATGCGTGGTGTATATGAAGCTATCAACCAGCTCCGAAAAATATCATGATGGGCGCGATCTAACAGCACCAGAAGTTAAATTAAGACGATGGCGCGATTTCTTTAGTTGCTCATCAAATCAAATAGTAGATATCACAACATGTCCATAGCTGTTATGCTGGCGAAATCCGTCCGGATTGATTTCTACTGCCCCTCCCACACGAAAAGAAATCGTAAATACACTCCGGCACTTGAAAAACAACAAGTCCGCCGTCCCAGACCAACTACCTGTTAAACCTCTGAAGTACGGCGCAAAACCAATTGCTGATGCTTTAATACCAATGTTCTGCCATATATGGGCAGACAATTGGAAAAAAGGAACTGTTATAACAAATTAAGTCGATTAAAGTTTGTGTAAAAATTGGCAACGTATAACAGTACACAATGCAGTCAACAAAGTCTTAGCGCAACTAATACTAAATCGCACAACACCCTACGTTAAGACAATTTTACGAAAGAAACAGGCGGGTTTTAGACAAATCGCTCCTGCTTGAACCATACAACAACGTTTGGCATTCTTATCGAGCAATCCCTGAAATTCAAAAGCTCGCTATTCTCACTATTCGTCGTCTTCGAACGTGCTTTCGACACCGTGTCTAGAGAAGCTCATACACTGTATTGCAAATGTTTTCTAGACAAAATAACAAATCTGATCCACGAGTTGTACAATAATGCTACCTGCACTGTACCCTTCAATGGCAATGAAAGTCTTCCCTTCGCTATTGAATCTGGCGTGAGACAGGGATGTATTCTCTCTTCAATACTATTTCTTTTACTATTATATTTGGTAATGCACCAGCAAACGTCGACAGCCCCTCAGTATTCGGTGGAACTCATCTGAAAGACTCAATGATATTGATTACGCGGATGACATTTGTCTCCCGGCACACCGCCCTAGTGACATACAGGGCAAACTCAGTCATTTTGCGCGTTACGTAGCGGAAGTAGGCCTTAAAATACATACAAAGTAAGCGAAGATAATGCGTATCGCACCTGCAAATATACGCCGAATCGATCTTGATGGAGTCATAATAGAAGAAGTGAATTAATTTTGCTGTCTTGATAGCACTATCACTGTGGATGGCCGTTCTTACTTAAGTGGCCAGTTACAATTTACGAAACGTAGTTCATAAATTTGAGGCCTGAAGTAATAAAGAATTCCACACGCTTCGGTCTTCTGCGTGTGTTCTCCAGTTAGTCCTACCAGATGATGGCACATCGCCTACCACTTGGTCCTTCCAACGGAGTTTGGGTCTCCCTGCTCTGCGCCGTCCTTCAGGTTCGCCTTCAAACACCTTTCTCGCTGGAGCATTTACATCCATCCTGGCAACATGTCCCAGCCATCGAAGTCGTTGGATTCTGACTCTTTTAGCTACGTCGATGTCGTGGTAAAGCTCATACAGCTCATGGTTCATCCGATGGCGAAACTGGCCTTCGACATAGATAGGTCCATATATTTTTCGGAGTACTTTTCTCTCGAATACTCCCAGGTTTTGTATGTCCGTTGTAGTAAGCACCCATGATTCGGCACCATACAACAGAACAGGTAAGATAAGCACCTGGTATAGCTGTTTCTTAGTATTCCGAGAGAAGGTGGTGTTACTAAAGTGCTGCCGAAGTCCGTAGAAACATCTATTGGCTAGCACTATTCTCCGTTTAATTTCTTGGCTGACATTATTCATCTTGTTGACGGAAGATCCGAGGTAGGTAAATTCGTCGACTACCTCAAAACAATAATTGTCAACGTTCACGGTGCGTCCCCATCAAGAGGACTCTTTGTTCGTCGAAATCATTATTTTTGTTTTGTCCTCGTTGACCGCTAAACCCATTTTTGCTGACTCCTTTTCTAGCGATGAGAAAACTGCAGTAACATCCCGCAGATTTCGGCCAATGATATCTATATCATCGGCGTAGGCTAGTGGCATGTGGCTTTTGTGGAATATGGTGCCAGACATGTTGATACCAGCCTTTCTCATCACCTTCTCCATAACTATGTTAAATAGTGTACAGGACAGGCTATCGCCCTGCCTGAGACCTCTTTCCGTGTTGAATGGTTCAGACTGATCCTTACCAATCTTAACCGAGGATTTGGTGTTGTCTAAGGTACATTTGCAAAGTCTAATCATCTTTGCAGGAATACCAAACTCAGACATGGCCTCATAAAGCCTATTCCTTATCGGAGAGTCGAAGGCAGCTTTGTAGTCGACAAAGAGGTGGTAGGTGTCGATCTGCTTTTCATGGGTTTTTCCAGGATTTGTCATAAGGTGAATATTTGATCCGTCGTAGATTTGCCAGGTCTAAAGCCGCACTGATATGGTCCAATTAGTTTTTCTACAATTGGCTTTAGATGTTCACACAATATGCTTGAAAGGACCTTGTACGCAATTGGTAAAAGGCTTATTCCACGGTAGTTCTTACATTCACTACGATCTCCTTTCTTGTATATGGGACATAACAGACTGAGACTCCAATCCCCGGGCATGCTCTCCTCTTGCCAGATGTTCTCCATGAGCTGATGCATGCTCCTAATCAGCTCCTCCCCGCCAGCCTTAAACAATTCAGCAGGGAGACCATCGGCTCCAGCAGCTTTGTTGTTTTTAAGGCGGGAGATGGCCATACGTATCTCGCTCTGGCTCGGAGGTGGACAGTTAATACCATCGTCATGGATTGGAGCGGGGTCTTCTGGAGTGGTGTCAGTATCCAGTAAATTTCTAAAGTGATCTCTCCATATCTTTAGAACGTTATCCGGGTCCGTCACTAACTGACCATCGCTGTCCTTGCAGGAGGGCAACCCTGTTCCACGCATTCTCGCTTTCACTCTCTTGTAGAATTTTCGGGCTTCCCCTCTACTTCGGAGCAACTCAGTGCACTCGTCCTGCCTCTTCTTCAGCTCCTTCTTTTTTCTTCTAAAAAGACGCGTTGCCTGTCGTCTCTTCTCCCTGTGCCGTTCACGAACAGCTCGCGTTGCCATTGGCTGCAGTTTCGCCCTGTATGCAGCAACCGTCTCTCTCGTGGCATTGCGACATTCATCATCGTACCAGGCATCTTCTTGAGACGGCTTTGAGTACCCAAGTACGCTTCACGCAGCCCGTTCTAAGGAGTCGGCTATATTTTGCCACTGCGAGGTTATATTGTCAGGGGTTGGAGCATTCCGCAGCAGTTGAGTTAGGTGGTTGGAGTAGGCGTTTGCTACCTCTGTGGTCCGCAGTTTACCGATGTCCAGCCATGCTTAGTCTTGTGCGTACCTTAACTGCGGTAAGGAAGTGATCGGAGTCAATGTTCGCATCCCTAATCACTCGTACGTCCAGAACACTCGATGCGTGCCTTCCATCGACTACCACATGATCAATCTGATTCCTTGTCAATTGATCTGGAGATAACCATGTTGCCTTATGAATATTTTTATGGTCAAATCTAGTGCTGCAAACTACAATATTTCTTGCCGCAGAGAAATCAATCAGTCTGATGCCATTGTTCGACGTTTCGGTGTGCAGACTGAATTTTCCGATGGTAGGCTCAAATGCGGTTTCCCTGCCTATTTTAGCATTAAAATCGCCTAGTACAATTTTAATGTCATGGCTCGGGCTACGGTCATATACATTTTCTAGGCTCTCGTAGAACTCGTCTTTGTCCTCATCGCTTTTCTCTTCTGTCGGAGCATGGGCACATATAAGTGTTATGTGGAAAAACTTTGTTTTGACTCTTATGGTGGCTATACGTTCACACACCGGGTTGAACCTTGAGACTAGGTGTCGCAGTCTCTTGCCCACCACAAATCCACATCCAAACTCGTGCTTGTCCGCATGGCCACTATAGTAGATGTCGCACGTCTTCATGAGCGAGCACCCGTGTCCCGTCCACCGGATTTCCTGTAAAGCGGTTATGTCAGCCTTGTATTCTTCGAGGACTTCCGCCAGTTGGATAGAGGCACCTGGTCTATACAGTGTTCTAACATTCCAGGTGCATATCCTTAAATCATGGTCCTTAATTCGTTTGCGGTGGTCGTCAACATTTTGGGGGGTCCATTTTATTCTTTTCTTACTTCTTTTCATTGCAATAGTTTATACGTCGGTGGCGGGTTGCAAGCCCAGCGCACCACGTCGCAGTTTTCTCCTCCTGCCAGGATTTTATTACAGCCGCCCATTCTGGGTCAGACGCTGACCAGGGTACCGCTCACTCTGAGCAGACGTGCCTGGGTTTTAGGTTTCGCCCCTCACAGTTAGTCGTGCTCTGACGGGTGTCAGAGGCACGCTTCCAGGCGTCACCACGTGGAGGTACTCCGTCCGCAGTAGTACTACGAATACGGAGCTCTGTGAGTAGACTTGAAGTGCAATTGGCAAGGATCACTCTGGGTTTGCCAAGTTAAACCGATCAGAAGCTTTACCTTGCATCACACTCCCGACGCCCATGGCCGTTCAGATAAATAAAATCAATGATCGTATTAATACAGCCCGATCCGCTTTCCAATCGCTGTACAAAATATTGAGATCAATTAGCATTTCAAGGCTAAAAAATTCGGATTTTTAATAGTAGCGTCTCGAGCGTGCTCCTTTACGGTTGCACCACTTGGAACCCAACCCAAACCAGCTTGAGGAAACTTCAAACATTTAACAATCGATGTTTGCGCAGAATCTTCAAACATTCCCGTGCTATTGGGTTACGAACGCATAACTGCTTGATTTGGCAAACCTCAATACCATCGAATGTGAAATAAAAAAAAACGCAAATGGAGCTTGATAGGATATACGCTAAGGAAATCACCAACTGAAATCCACCGGGCAGACTTAGAATGGAATCCGCAGGGGCAACGAAGACGGGTCTAGCAAAACATTGTGACAGATGGAGAGAATTCGTTAGCACAATAAGTTCACATTAAACGTTTTATTAAACTGTTTATCTAACATGGGGTCTACACCTGAGATAAGATAAGATTTTTATATCAGCAAACGTCAAATTTAATCGCAGAGAGTATTATGTTACGTGTGGACTCTCAAATAGTGTTAGCGTTTATATTTTAATAAATGTCAAGATACAGTTGTTACGACAATTCTCGTAACAACTATGTTTTAATATGAGCTGTCAAAAATAGCACACACAATCATAACAATAAAAAGACGCCGTCATTGAAAATGTAATTCTTGTGAAAAGTGTACAATTGTGAAATAAAAATACAGCCAAAAAACCAAATTTAATTATTTTTCTGCATTTGTTTTCAAAAGAATATAAAAAAAAAACAAAAGGACCAACCACGCACACAATAAAAACTTCCAACGTTTACTGTACGAGAGTCAGTCAAAAATGAAATGTTATAAGATTAACATAACCACGTTTTCCCCTTGTTTAAGATTTAGATGAACATTAAGAAATGTCTTCTCTCATTCTGTCGACGTTTTCTCGGATATTATGCCAAACATTATTTCAGGTGGAGACCCCGCGTAAGCAAATTGATTAAATAAAGGAAAACAATTTTTAAACCTAAATATGATGTGTAATATCGGCTAATTGTATTATCGACGATTTTACCATCGGGGCATTTGGTTTAGTGTTTCCTCCTAAAAAGTTATGATGAAAAAGGGTGTTCGCCTAGATTTGTGTCCTATCTTTAACCTTGTTCGCAGGATTTGTCTCTGATATATTACTGATAACTGTGTTGAATTATATGGTTATCTCAAAGGACACGCTCTCCTCCGATATATCCTGAAATTAAAAAACTTATATTTTTCAGAATTGTTGTTGGTATTGAACCAAATTTGGCTCAATTTGTTTCTGATGTATTACTGACAACAGTGTTAAATTATATGAAGTTATCTTAAAGGACACACTTACCTCCCATATATCCTGATATAGAAGAAACTTATATTTCCCAAAATTGTTGTTGGCATTGAAACAAATTTGGCTCGATTTGTATCTGATATATTATAGTCAATATGAAGTTGAAGTTTCTATGAAGTTTTCTCAAAAGGACTTCCCGCCTCCCATAATAATGAAAACTCAACTTTTTCCGAAAATTTGAGAGTAGAAGCAGGCGTTCCTTAGGGATCTGTTTTAGGCCAACTTTTATACTTGATTTACTGTGCGGACATTATATAAATTTTAAAGTAATTTTATATTTATGAAATTAAAATTGACTTGGTTCATTCTTCTTGAATAACTTGACGTACTTCATTTATAATATATGTAAATTTTGAAAAATTAATGAAAATATGTGATTTCTGAACACAAATCGATCGGACACACGCCATTGTAATGACTATTTGCACCGTGCGACCAAATTTTTTCATAAAAATATGTAGAATATTTTATTTTGATTTCCGTGCCTCGTTAAAGGACATTTTGTTTTATTTATTCCTGTTCTCAGAATTTAAAATTATCAATACTAAATGAGTCGGGCCACAGAATGTAGTCATTTCGTGATATCGACCCATATATATAAAAATGGTGTGGAAAATGTATAGTAATTCACCAATTGAAAACGGCTTGGCCGATTAAAATAGGAAAAATCGAAAGTTGATTTTTTGTATGGAATTTTGTGTGCAATTGTTACGGAATGGGATAAATAGAAAATTCTTAGTGGAAAACTCGGAAAATTCCGGATAAACGCGAAAAATTTGATTTTTTTATCGGCGAAACTTTGCAGTTTTCGCATGGTTTGATGATTTTGACCGGCCATGGCATAGTGGTTAGAACACGCGACTACCATGCGGGAGATCACAGGTTCAACTCCTGGCTCCAGTCACCTTAAAAAAAAAAATTCTTTCATTGTCGGCTCCCCTCGAATTTTGTCGACAGCAACTTCGCAGTATTAGTGTCGTCAATCGGCATGTCTAGTAAAAGCTTCTCAGACAGTGACGTTCGCATTCGTCGATAAACAAGTAGGTGCCGTTAGTTGTGAATCTAAAAATAGAAAGCGTGTTAATTCACAACAACGCGAGAAGCTATCGCATACCTCATTCATGGGGTGTAAAGGGAAATTAAGTAAGTAAGTTTTTGATAATTTTGAACGAGAATCTTGGAAAATTTCGGATAATTGTGAAAATCAAATGAAAGATAGCGCTGTGCTGGGATCAATGTTACAAACCGATAGATGGTTACAACTTAACTTAGGCCATGCGCAATTTGACAAGTGTCCTTTTCGTATTGTTATTTTCTATTGAGCAAATGTGATATTTTTTCTTGCAATTGATTCGAGTTTTGCGTATTATTGCACAGATTTCGGATAGTCGTATTACATTGGTAATATTTATTTATCAATGTAATATTTATCAATTCGATCAGGTTTTTTTTCTTCAGAATATAAGCTTGCGCGAGGTTATCCAATTGGATTGCAAGCATTCATTCTGTAAGATTTTTTTTAAAATAGAATATTCTTTTGAATTAGTTTTGAATTTTGTTGTTTTTGGGGAGAGTTGTTTCCTTGACTAATACCTCCTATTAGACGATTTTACCTTGTGCGATGTACATGTCGTGCAATAATAAGTCAGAATGTCAGTGATAACACAAGGGAACAAAATTGAACTTTTTGAGTGTTGTTTGGAATTCTATAGCAGTTTTTTACTAATTTGAGGTCGCTGATTTCAAATCTAATCTCCATTTTTCTCCATCAGCTCGAATTTTTAAGTTGCAGGCACTAATCGTATTTTCGACTTTTTTCCAAAAAATTATAGTTCAAAAAATCATAATTTCTTTTTTCATAAGCCGGATTTTAAAATTTTGTTTTTTTTTAGATATCGTTGTTACCTTTGAAAAAAATCAAATTTTTTAATATCACAAAAAAAAATGACTGAGTAACGGCTGTTTTATTTAAAAAAAAAATTTCTTCACGCTGAAAGGTAATCGGTTGGGGGCAAATTGTTGTTGTTTATTAGCTTTATTGAATATCATATTAAGTAGCTTTCTAAAACATGTATGTACATAATAATCGATTGAAAATTGAATCAGTTATGCTAAGTTCGGTGGTAACAGATTTTTCGCATTTTTTTGTTTCTACCCAAAAAAATTAAAATTTTGTGTTTTTAAAAATCATGACAAATTTGCAAATTTATTTATAGTTAAATTTATAGTTTTGCCTCCTATTACAATATTAATAACCTGACCATATTTAATTAATCGGCAGTTGTCAATTTGGAAGTTCAGGGAGAAATATTAATTGTCCCAAAATAGGTCATTTTGTATGGGAGGTACCAGAAGGGGTGATCCGATATAGTGCAAATTCATTCCAAATTCATATTTTCATAACCGTAAAAGTTACGCATAGTTTGACTGAATTCAGTGTACTTACAAAAAAGATATGTATGTAAGACTATTGGGGAGAGTTCGGTCATTTGTATGGGAGGTACCAGAATCGGTATGGCAACGGTTTCGGTTTTTTAGGGTATGTCTACTTTTGCAAGATAAATAAACTGACCAAATTTAAATATCCTCCGGTAGTCTGTTTGGCAGCTATCGAAAATATATTAATTATCCAAAAATAGGTAATTTTGTATGGGAGGTATCAGAAGGGGTGGGGCTATTCCGCCCATTTACAATTCCATAAGTTCGTTTCGAAAAATATTAATACTAATTAATTTTCATAACGATCCGTTAAGGTTTGCTCGAGTTACACTTTCACAAACATATTTATAAACTAGTGGGCCCGGCAATGCTTCGCTATTGCATATTAACTTGTAATATATTTCACATTTAGGTCTACAAAGTACTTTAAAAACGGTACTTAAGCTCTACAATAATATATTTAGTTTATTTACTTATGTAACTTATTTAAAATAACTTCTTAAAAATTAAGTTAACTAATTAAGATAATATTCTTTTGAATTAGTTTTGAATTTTGTTGTTTTTGGGGAGAGTTGTTTCCTTGACTAATACCTCCTATTAGACGATTTTACCTTGTGCGATGTACATGTCGTGCAATAATAAGTCAGAATGTCAGTGATAACACAAGGGAACAAAATTGAACTTTTTGAGTGTTGTTTGGAATTCTATAGCAGTTTTTTACTAATTTGAGGTCGCTGATTTCAAATCTAATCTCCATTTTTCTCCATCAGCTCGAATTTTTAAGTTGCAGGCACTAATCGTATTTTCGACTTTTTTCCAAAAAATTATAGTTCAAAAAATCATAATTTCTTTTTTCATAAGCCGGATTTTAAAATTTTGTTTTTTTTTAGATATCGTTGTTACCTTTGAAAAAAATCAAATTTTTTAATATCACAAAAAAAAATGACTGAGTAACGGCTGTTTTATTTAAAAAAAAAATTTCTTCACGCTGAAAGGTAATCGGTTGGGGGCAAATTGTTGTTGTTTATTAGCTTTATTGAATATCATATTAAGTAGCTTTCTAAAACATGTATGTACATAATAATCGATTGAAAATTGAATCAGTTATGCTAAGTTCGGTGGTAACAGATTTTTCGCATTTTTTTGTTTCTACCCAAAAAAATTAAAATTTTGTGTTTTTAAAAATCATGACAAATTTGCAAATTTATTTATAGTTAAATTTATAGTTTTGCCTCCTATTACAATATTAATAACCTGACCATATTTAATTAATCGGCAGTTGTCAATTTGGAAGTTCAGGGAGAAATATTAATTGTCCCAAAATAGGTCATTTTGTATGGGAGGTACCAGAAGGGGTGATCCGATATAGTGCAAATTCATTCCAAATTCATATTTTCATAACCGTAAAAGTTACGCATAGTTTGACTGAATTCAGTGTACTTACAAAAAAGATATGTATGTAAGACTATTGGGGAGAGTTCGGTCATTTGTATGGGAGGTACCAGAATCGGTATGGCAACGGTTTCGGTTTTTTAGGGTATGTCTACTTTTGCAAGATAAATAAACTGACCAAATTTAAATATCCTCCGGTAGTCTGTTTGGCAGCTATCGAAAATATATTAATTATCCAAAAATAGGTAATTTTGTATGGGAGGTATCAGAAGGGGTGGGGCTATTCCGCCCATTTACAATTCCATAAGTTCGTTTCGAAAAATATTAATACTAATTAATTTTCATAACGATCCGTTAAGGTTTGCTCGAGTTACACTTTCACAAACATATTTATAAACTAGTGGGCCCGGCAATGCTTCGCTATTGCATATTAACTTGTAATATATTTCACATTTAGGTCTACAAAGTACTTTAAAAACGGTACTTAAGCTCTACAATAATATATTTAGTTTATTTACTTATGTAACTTATTTAAAATAACTTCTTAAAAATTAAGTTAACTAATTAAGATTTATTGTTGTAAATGCTAATAAAGAGTTCATCAGCAAAGTCATATCTATAGTGCTGACATGTAGATTAAGTTTTTTCTGTATGTAGGACGAAAAACCACTTCTTCCACAAATCGGAAACAGACATTCCTCTAAAGATCAAAATTATTTATTTTGATCCGTAGTAGCGGGAACCATCTGTATACTAACTATATCTTTGGTCATAAAAAAACATTTTTGTTATGCCTGCTCCTATTAACCGCAAATGAAAATTCCGTTTGAAGCTCCATGCCTTTAGCCATAAAAACCTCTTTTGTCATGTGTTTTTCTCACACCGATCAAGAATAATCCGGAATAAAATGTTAGTATTGAACTCGTATTACCATTTTTGGAGATAATTCGGTCAACAACGTTCGGCTTAACAAAGTGATGGTCTCACGCGCTGTATGGCACCGTCGTGTTGGAACCATTTCTCCATCAAATAATGTGCAATGACATGATAAATAAAAAAAATCAATTGATCGTCCACTGGCTCTAGTTCTTCTACCAGTTGGATTTTATACGAATGCTGGCCAAGATATTTCCTCAGCATTTCCAGAGACCGAGTTGCTGAGAAAGACGTCGGATCGATAAATTCGAGTCCCCTGTCACACTAACGTCTACAGCGTCGATGGCTTCTATTAGCTGCTCAGATGGATCATTATATGCACCCTCAACTTCACAAAGGGCTCCATAAGTTTGGCGAACAGAACGTGCATTTTGAAAATAAATTTGCAAGATTTGTAAACGTTGTTCTTGTTTAGTTTTTACATGGTGGTTTTGCAAAGTATACTAAAAGAAAGTCTATCACACTTCATTAGTATGACAGCTAGATTTACACTTATACCTATCAGAAGTTCTATATGTCAAGTAAAATACCCCATGCATAGGTTATTTACAATTGTATGCTAATGTTACCTCTGATATACTATACAAATTTAACCATTGTAGTATAACTACAATGAATATTGCTTAATTTTTCTATCTATATGATTTATTACCGATTCGCTCTTCTGAAAAGTAATTGAAAACACATACCTGTAAAGTAAATTAAAAAACCAGTACAGAAATTTCAGTCAGTTAAACTGACTGATAAATACCATCACCCAATATAATATATTGTTTAAGTCTTGAGTTATTGAAAATAATCGATTTGTAATTAAAACCAGTTAGAAAGTTTCAGTCGGGCAACCCGACTTACATTTACCCTTACCCTCAGTAAAACAAATAATTTTCTATTTTATTGATATTATTACTCGATTTCGAAATTGGGCGGAGGGGTGGTACATTTATATGGGAGGTACGTGTAGGGGTGTGTTTAGGCTCCAGATTTATTCTCCATAACTTTATCCTGTTATAGCTTTACTAAATACAGAATTTGCGCACGATTGCGTTGGGTGTACTGATATTATTACTACATCCCAAAAGTGGGCGGAAAGGTACATTTGTATGGGAGGTACCATAAGGGGCGTGTCTAGACTTCCAATTTTTTCTCCAAAACTTTGTCCTGTTATAATATAACAAAATACAGAATTTGGGCACGATCGTGTCGAGTGTATTGATATTATTACTCTATTTCTAAAGTGGGCGGAGTGGTACATTTGTATGGGAGGTACCAGAAGGGGCGTGTCTAGACTTCCAGATTTTTTCTCCAAAACTTTATCCTGCTTAAACTTTACCAAATACAGAATTTGAGCACGATCGCGTTAAGTCTTTTAATAATATTAATTGATTTCTAAAGTGGGCGGTACCAGATGTGTATGGGAGGTACCAGATGGGGCGTGAATAGACTTCCAATTTTTTTCTCTAAAACTTTATCTTGTTATAACTTTACTCAAAATAGAATTTGGGTACGATTACGTTTAATTTATTGATATTATTTCTCCATCTCTATAGTGGGCGGAAAGGTAGATTTGTATGGGAGGTACCAGAAGGGGAGTGGCTAGGCTTTCAAAATTTTTTCCAAAACTTTATCCTGTTATAGCTTTACTAAATACAGAATTTGGGGACGATTCCATAGGGTGTATTGATATTATTACTCGATTTCTAAAGTGGGCGGAATGATGTATTTGTATGGGAGGTACCAGAAGGGGCGGGGCCATGTAGCCCATTTGCAATACCGTAAGTAGTTTTGAGAAAATAATAACTCATGCAAAATTTCGAAACATTTGGTTGCGTCTTTCGAAAGTTATCGTGCGAACCAGCCGGACAGCCACCCGACAGACAGACAGACAGACAGACAGACAGACAGACAGACAGACAGACGGACATGGCTCAAACGACTTAAAAAGTCATGAATCGAATTTGGTTCAAAGAAACCTAGGGTCTAAAGTGACTCCTTCTATGTGTTACACTTTTGGGTCGTATCAAATGATATATACCCTCATCCCTAAGGGTGATGGTATAAAAAATCACTATTTTAGTCTGCGCATCCTCAACTACCTGGTGTACGGACCATTATTTAATACAGTTAAAAAGTTAACTATTGAAGTGCGTGGGCAGCGCGTCGGCACTTTTAACTTATTTAGTTCGAAATAGCCTGATCATTAGGGCGAATAAATTAGTTCGCGCCAAAAAAAAAGTTAATCGTAAATCAGTACGAAGAATTCTTAGAAAATTTCATTAAGAAACTATATGTCTAAAATCAATTCATAGTTCGCGCTGAGAAGCATGAAGATTTCAGGTGGAGATATTTTTTTTAGCAATGAGCAATATTTCAGTTACTTCAGACCTATGGGCCCGGCTCTAATTTTTACCTACCATTCCGATGTTTGGAGACTAAGACGAAAAGAATAGTATATTTTTGATTTTTTTTATTGGGATCCCGCCCAATATTCTGAAAAATGATTTTTAAAAACTTAATTTCCGTATGCCAACTCTCAGAGGCCATAACTTTTTAACCAATACATAGATTTGGTTCTGTAATATCTCATTTAGTTTGCTGGGAAGTTAGTTTTACGCAGAAGGTCTCGAAAAATAAATATCTGCAGTTTTCGGATTGTCCTCATTTAAAAACAAAAAAAAAATCTCTAACAGAAATCTTTATGCTTTCCAGCGCGAGCTAGGAATTGATTTTAGACACAAAGTTTTTTGGTGAAATTTTCTTACAATTCATCGTAGATTCCAATTTTGGTTACGATTTTTGGAAATAAAAAAATTGGCCCACCTTACTGTTCATATCTCTAGGCGAACAGCAATGTTCTGTGGAATTTTTACAGTTATTACTGTTTGTTTTAAAAGGGGTGTGGAACAGCCCACTTCCACCATTACTCTAATTCATACAGCAACAACAACATATGTAACAAATCACATATTCATACCACTGATAGTTCATGAGATATAGTCTTTTTTACTTTAAAGTTGTATGGACGGTGCCACGCTCCTTTATCCAATCACAACTAAGTACAGCCAGTGACTTACAACAGGTCATTAGTACCACTTTTTAAAATTATCTTATAAATCAGTCAGTTAGAAAAGCCGTCAGAGCGATTTTTGAAAAAGTGGTGTGGCACCGCCTTCTTCCTCCCTGGCAGTAATTAATACTGCTCCAACAACATATAATATAGCCCTTTCAAATTTCAAGTTGTCCGGGCGGTGCCACGCCCCTTTATCCAATTACAACCAAATGTAGTCAGGAACTATCTACAGGTCAACAGTACCTCATGGTAAAATTTTTGTATCAATTGATCTATTAGAAAAGCCGTTAGAGCGATTTTTGAAAAGGGGGCGTGGCACCGCCCACTTCCATCCTGGCTGTAATTAATACTTCCCCAACAACATATATACAAAATCTCATCTTCATACCACTGATAGTTCATGAGATATAGCCCTTTTTATTTTCAAGTTGTATGGGCGGTGCCACGCCTATTTATCCAATCACAACCAAATATAGCCAGGGACTATCAACAGGTCAACAGTACCACTTGGTAAAATTTTCGTATCAATCGGTCTATTAGAAAAGCCGTTAGATCGATTTTTGAAAAGAGGGCGTGGCACCGCCCACTTGCACCCTGGCTGTAATTCTAACTGTACGAACAACATATATACCAAATCTCATCTTCATACCTCTGATAGTTCATGAAATATAGCCTTTTTAATTTTCAAGTTGTATGGGCGGTGCCACGCCCCTTTATCCAATTACAACCAAATGTAGTCAGGAACTATCTACAGGTCAACAGTACTTCATGGTAAAATTTTTGTATCAATCGGCCTATTAGAAAAGCCGTCTGAGCGATATTTGAAAAAAGGGGCGTGGCGCCGCCCACTTTTTGAAAAAATAAAACCTTTTAAACCATCCGGAAGCTATAGCGAACAAAACAAAAAAAAAATTTTGAAAATCGGTCCAGCCGTTTTTGAGTTTTAGCGAGACAACTGCACATCGATTCATTTTTATATATAAGATTAACAATTTATAAATCGCAAGGACTATTGTTGGAAGTCTGTTTAGTTAATGGGTAGTTCAAACATTTTTCGACCCACTCTTTATGCTTTCGAGTTTTTTGAAATTTAGCACTCTTCCTTCTCCTTGTTGCTGCCGATACAATGCCCTTTGTTTTACGTCGAAATTCCTCACGTTTCATGTTTTATAGCTGTCTAAAGTTGGTCATCTGCACCATTTTTGTGAAAAAAGTTTAGTTGCTTAAATTAATTAGTTTGTTATGCCGTTTTGTCATTTGGAGTCCTATCGGGACGAAATACATACCATTGTTCGTGTTTTATCAATCGATACTTTTCGCCCTTTACACACTTTTGACTCCGACGTCAATTATGAAACTTGGCTTATCATAAAATTTTTCTTACTCCACAAAGATGAAACTTTAGTTAAAGGAACTATCTACTGGTCAACAGTACCTCATGGTAAAATTTTTGTATCAATCGGTCTATTAGAAAAGCCGTCGTATCAATCGATCAATTAGAAAAGCCGTTAGAGCGATTTTTGAAAAGAGGGTGTGGCACCGCCCACTTCCTCCCTGGATGTAATTAATACTGCTCCAACAACATATATACCAAATCTCATCTTCATACCTCTGATAGTTCATAAGATATAGCCCTATCGATTTTAAAGTTGTATGGGCGGTGCCACGCCCATTTATCCAATTACAACCAAATGTAGTCAGGAACTATCTACAGGTCAACAGTACCTCATGGTAAAATTTTTGTATCAATCGGTCTATTAGAAAAACGTCTGAGCGATATTTTAAAAAAGGGGCGTGGCACCGCCCACTTCCACCCTGGCTGTAATTTATACTGCTCCAACAACATATATACCAAATCTCATCTTCATACCTCTGATAGTTCATGAAATATAGCCTTTTTAATTTTCAAGTTGTATGGGCGGTGCCACGCCCATTTATCCAATTACAACCAAATGTAGTCAGGAACTATCTACAGGTCAACAGTACCTCATGTAAAATTTTTGTATCAATCGGTCTATTAGAAAAGCCGTCTGAGCGATATTTGAAAAAAGGGGCGTGGCGCCGCCCACTTTTGGAAAAAATAAAACCTTTTAAACCATCCGGAAGCTATAGCGAACAAAACAAAAAAAAAATTTTGAAAATCGGTCCAGCCGTTTTTGAGTTTTAGCGTGACAACTGCACATCGATTCATTTTTATATATAAGATTAACAATTTATAAATCGCAAGGACTATTGTTGGAAGTCTGTTTAGTTAATGGGTAGTTCAAACATTTTTCGACCCACTCTTTATGCTTTCGAGTTTTTTGAAATTTAGCACTCTTCCTTCTCCTTGTTGCTGCCGATACAATGCCCTTTGTTTTACGTCGAAATTCCTCACGTTTCATGTTTTATAGCTGTCTAAAGTTGGTCATCTGCACCATTTTTGTGAAAAAAGTTTAGTTGCTTAAATTAATTAGTTTGTTATGCCGTGTTGTCATTTTTGGAGTCCTATCGGGACGAAATACATACCATTGTTCGTGTTTTATCAATCGATACTTTTCGCCCTTTACACACTTTTGACTCCGACGTCAATTATGAAACTTGGCTTATCATAAAATTTTTCTTACTCCACAAAGATGAAACTTTAGTTAAAGTAATTGAAAACATATAAACATATCTTTTCTAGTTGTTAAATTTATTGATAAACGAAGATACAAGCATTTTAAAAATTCTTCAGATCGAAATTTAATGTTATTCCTCAATATGAGGTAAGAATTGGAGTTCAATACAGTGAAAACTGGCAAAGGGGGACAAAATAAAGGACTTGAGTACAAAAGACTTATGTGCTTCCATATACATACTTCAAATAAGTTACAAACATTGTTCATCTTTGAGGAGTAAGAAAAAGTTTATGAAAAATCAAGATCCACAATTGACGTCGGAGTCAAAAGCGTGTTAAGGGTGAATAGTAACGTTTGATGGAACACGAACAATGATATGCATTTTGTCCCGATATGACTCCAAATGGCAGCACAGCACAACAAATGAATTATTTTTGGTGTAAGGTGACCAAATTTGTATTTGAACCTTCATAACTTTTGTGTTTGTGAATATAAGTAAATACTTCTAAAGCAAAAGTTTCATTGTTTAGAGAGGCCTATATGGACGTTGCAAGAAATGGACATCATACGGATAAAGAAGACGAAATACAGGAAGTCAAAGTCAAAATTGACTTCGAAGTCAAAAGTGACTAAAGGGAAAAAGGAAGCCATTAATATGCCAAGAACAATGGTATGATTTTTGTTTCGATATGACAACAAATAACAAGTCTGCTCCATAAAACATATTTAGGCCGTATGTAGGGTGCACGGATAAAAATCAATTTGGTGTTCTGAGATTGTCTTTGGATAAACTTTAATCGTAGGGGGTGTCCGCCTTGGCTTAATTTTTTTGTATGTGGACCGACCCACACCACTTTGTCGAGAATTACCTAAATCGCTCTTTGAGTTACTTACGCAAATTACCCTGTCCACACTACACGTACTTAATTTGATTTGACAGTCGCTTTTGTTTGTTTGCGTTTGTTGTTTACATTTTGATTTTGACAGCAGTTTCGATATATTCCGACAAAAATTAGGGAAGACAACGATTTGATTATAATTCTGAAGGTAATTCGCTCTCATAATTTTGTATGGAGAATTACGTTAATCCGCATGTATTTTGGGGTTGAATTACAAATGAGAGCGCGAATTACGAAAAATGCCTGTAGTGTGGACATGGTATAAGGCAAAGATTTCATGGGTTGGAAAAGCATTCATGGACATTACAAGAAATGGGCATCATATGGATATAGAAAACGAAATACAGGAAATCAATAATCAAAATTGACTTCGATGTCAAAAGTGAGTAAAGAAAAAAATAGAGCCTTTAATATTCCAAGAACAATGGTATGAATTTTGTTTCGATATGAAATCAAATAACACGGATCAGAAAAAAAAATGTTGTTCTGAAATTGTCTTTGGATAAACTTTAATTGTAGGGGGTGTTCACTTCGGCTTATTTTTTTGTATGGGGACCGACACATACTACTGTACACGTTTTTCAGGGCGGCTTTACTATCAGTAAGTAATTGAATATTGCCGCCCAATATCCCACAATATTGAATTTTCTCTACGGCTGAAATTAAAAAAAATTTGCTGCACATTTGTTTGATGTGATCTTCTCTGCTTTGGAAAATATCTTATTTATCATTAATTACATATTAATTTTTACATATAAGTTAATTTGATATTACTTGATTAATTTTTATACCATCACCCGTAGGGATGAAGGTATATATCATTTGATACGACCCAAAAGTGTAACACATAGAAGGAGTCACTTTAGACCCTAGGTTTCTTTGAACCAAATTCGTTTCATGACTTTTTAAGTCGTTTGAGCCATGTCCGTCTGTCTGTCTGTCTGTCTGTCTGTCTGTCTGTCTGTCTGTCTGTCTGTCTGTCTGTCGGGTGGCTGTCCGGCTGGTTCGCACGATAACTTTCGAAAGACGCAACCAAATGTTTTGAAATTTTGCACGAGTTATTATTTTCTCAAAACTACTTACGGTATTGCAAATGGGCTACATGGCCCCGCCCCTTCTGGTACCTCCCATACAAATACATCATTCCGCCCACTTTAGAAATCGAGTAATAATATCAATACACCCTAAGGGATCGTCCCCAAATTCTGTATTTAGTAAAGCTATAACAGGATAAAGTTTTGGAAAAAATTTTGAAAGCCTAGCCACGCCCCTTCTGGTACCTCCCATACAAATCTACCTTTCCGCCCACTATAGAGATGGAGAAATAATATCAATAAATTAAACGTGATCGTACCCAAATTCTATTTTGAGTAAAGCTATAACAAGATAAAGTTTTAGAGAAAAAAATTGGAAGTCTATTCACGCCCCATCTGGTACCTCCCATACACATCTGGTACCGCCCACTTTAGAAATCGATTAATATTATTAAAAGACCTAACGCGATCGTGCCCAAATTCTGTATTTGGTAAAGTTTAAGCAGGATAAAGTTTTGGAGAAAAAATCTGGAAGTCTAGACACGCCTCTTCTGGTACCTCCCATACAAATGTACCACTCCGCCCACTTTAGAAATAGGGTAATAATATCAATACACTCTACACGATCGTGCCCAAATTCTGTATTTCGTTATATTATAACAGGACAAAGTTTTGGAGAAAAAATTGGAAGTCTAGACACGCCCCTTTTGGTACCTCCCATACAAATGTACCTTTACGCCCACTTTTGGGATGTAGTAATAATATCAGTACACCCAACGCAATCGTGCGCAAATTCTGTATTTAGTAAAGCTATAACAGGATAAAGTTATGGAGAATAAATCTGGAGGCTAAAGACACCCCTTCACGTACCTCCCATATAAATGTACCACTCCGCCCAATTTCGAAATCGAGTAATAATATCAATAAAATAGAAAATTATTTGTTTTACTGAGGGTAAGGGTAAATGTAAGTCGGGTTGCCCGACTGAAACTTTCTAACTGGTTTTAATTACAAATCGATTATTTTCAATAACTCAAGACTTAAACAATATATTATATTGGGTGATGGTATTTATCAGTCAGTTTAACTGACTGAAATTTCTGTACTGGTTTTCTAAATATATCATCACTGCTACACATTTGACCGGACTGTAACGGAACACCGTTCTTAAGGTCATAAACAACAATTTGTTTATTTTTGTTTGTTTTTTTACACAGCTCGTTTATGATTCAAGGACACCTTGACTGGGGAACGGAATGTTAGTTTATCGCTTGGTTTTGATGTGCAGATAACAAAATATGTAATAATAAACTAAACAAAACCCCAACTAAATGAATATAAATCATATTCGCTAACGTAACTTTCACGGTGAATTTGTTCGCGCCATACTTTGTTGCTTCTGCTGCAAAGGATTCATTAGGAGAGTTGAAAAGTTTTTGTTCAAAAGTTTTTATTCACTCTGGCTTTGAGAACAGCGGAAAAGTTTAATTCTGCTTTGTGCTTTGAAAAAATGAAAACAAAACACGAAACACATAAACAAATATTGAAATTCACCTTGTCTAGGTAAAAGGAGCAAATTTAATTATATTCGCATTATTTAAATTAACGCACGAAAATGCTAGTATGTATATAATTTACCACCATAAAACAATCAATTTAAATAAAGTGTTAAAAATTAACCAATATAATCTGTATATAAGCATGAATAGCAGTACTGCAATAAATAAATCAGCACTTCAAGTGCCAAAAACATATTAAACTATTAATATTTATTAAAACGTAATGAACAGGGCAACCGGAAATATACTACGGCATGTTTTTTTTACAATGAGATATTAACAGATGGATATATGTATTTACGTGTTTCATGGTCCTACAAGTGTTTTGAGACCTATTTTGGCATATTTTATCCATAAAGTCATATTTAGGCAAATTTTAGTTTTAAGAGCATATTTAAAAAAAACCTCAATTTTCAAGCATATTTTATATTTTTTAGGCCATATTTTTTAAAAAATTTACATGTTTCATTGTCCTACAAGTGTTTTGAGACATATTTGTTAGAGCATATTTTATCCATAAAGTCATATTAGGCAAATTTTACGAGCTGATAGTGGATTCTTATATTGTAAATTCTGCAGCAAAGTTATTGCAGCAGATCGCAGATGAAGCAACAATTGGAAAGCGACAAACACATTCAACTATGTTTTAGAAGTGAAAATAAGTAGACCAAACAAATATTTTTGCCGGAATGTTCCGGTAGAATCTCAAAAGAACATGATTTTCTGGAAAAACTGTGGCGAGCTTTTGTGTCTGCTGACATTCCACTTTACAAAATAAGAAATAAAAATATAAGAGCACTGTTTGAGGAATACGCGGACTACCAAGTGCCATCCGAAACAGTTCTTCGAACTAAATATTAAAAAAATGTATACAACGAATGCATGGATAATATACGAGCAAAACTAAAAAATCTATTTATATGGATCTCAATCGATGAAACTATAGATGCAATAGACAGAAATGTGGCAAACGTTATAGCAGGTGTATTAAGTTCAGACATGGAAATTGCAAGTGAGAAATTTTTACTACATACAGCAGCCTTGGAAAGGACTTATTACTTAACAATTGCTTGAATGTGGGGCGATGCCATCAAAAATCTGGACGTTAACTTCAATAAGAATGTTTAGCTTTTTGTGGCGGATGCAGATTCATACATGGTAAAGACTGCAAAAGCTATAGTGAAATTTTATCCGAAAGTGACGCATGTAACATGTATTGCTCATGGTCTCCATCGATTGTATGAATGTATTAGGAATTTATATGATATCGTAAAAAAATATTGCTAATGTGAAGAAGGCATTTTTAAAAGCTCCATGTAGAGTGGAAATTTTTTTAAAGAAATGTTTCCAGACCTCCATTGCCTCCAGAACCTATAACAACACGATGTTGAACATGGCTTGAAGCAGTTAACTACTATGCCAACAATTATGAACACATTTTATAGGTCCAAAGTCCCACAAACTAGATCTGATTTGATTTATACTTCTTCAAATTACGGTTTTATTGTAAAACATATTAAAAATTTGCAAACATCACGTCTTATGCTTATTGAACAAGTTCAGGTGATTGAAGACACTATTAAATTGATTAATAATTTATCGAATTCCGAAATTAATTTAATAGTAAAAAAAAAAATTTAATCAAATTATATCAAAGAACATTGTGTGTACCAAGATTAACATCAAAATACCATGTAAAAGAAATGCTGTCCCTTAAATTCGCTCCAATTACATGTGGATGTCAAAACATTTTACGTTGTAATAATTTATCTCATTATTTTGTCGTTTATTGCAACAACAATCTCAAATAAGATCCTCAACACACAAAAACACACAAATATGATTCTTTGGGGGCTCAGAAACAATTTTTATTCCACAAGTTCTTCAAACTTGGCTTTTCTGCAAAAGTACCGTTATTTATAGGTTACTCACGATAATCGCTTATTTGACCCTTAAAACCTGAAAATTTCATTTGACAATGTTCTGCAATTTTGTCTAAAAATCTTAGATCATAATTTTTGTTGAATGTGTCAACTGTGAAAAATCTCAAATAACGCTACATTTTTATACTTTTTTAATAAACATGTAAATCGCGGCATCTTGCGGCAACGTTTTGCAACATTTTTTGAAATATAAAACAAGCTTAGCTCAGAACGCGTCCACAGAGGTATCAGTGATAAAAATCGGGAGTAAAGTACGAAAAAATTAGTTGTATATCAAAATATAACACAGTTTAACCATTTTCGAGGGCTTAAAAGAAATGGTTGCAGGTAATAGAATGGTCAATAATAGTAAAATGTTTATATTTAAGTGAAATACATCAACGATTTTTTTATACTGAAAAATAGGCAAATAAAAATTGCACTCTTTATTTTGTATAGATTTCTTTGTGAGGCGCCATGTCTTCGTTTCTCTTCACCATTGCAAAAACTCTTTCAACATTAATGTTGCTGTGGAATGAATATACATCATCGATTGGTCGATCTATATATCTCTTTAACATGGATTCCTTTGCAGCTACCAAAGCGCTTTGAAAGATCTGGTTTTCCATGTTCATACAAATCAAATCAAGTTTATCTTTATTGAAAGCAAAATAAAACTTTGGTGGAACCAAATTTAAGAACTCCGTTTGGCTAATGTATCCACTTTCCATATATATTGTACCAAAGAGTACTAGTGACTTTACCTTTCTCATTATACCATGTATAATAAACGAGTACTTTCTTAATTTTCATTGAAATTGTGAAATTTGCAAGAAAGAGGGTCAATTGTTTTTAAAATGGCACAAATATTTGTATAAGATTTTTGTCCAAAATTGCACATACTTCGAAAAAACTTCAGTATCTAAAATTCCACCAAGGCGCTTCACGTCACAAAGCTTAGTTTGGACGTTATGAGTTGAGGAAGGTAAAAAAGCTAAAAATTTTGGATTTTTTCCATTTTTCTTCAAGTTTTTTCAATATTTTTTCCAAACGAAACATTGTACTGCGAAGCGCCTTGGTAGAATTTAAGATTTTAAGGTTCTAAACGAGAAATAGAAAATTTTGGCCAAAAATTTTTAGCGCCATTTTAAATGAAAAAGTCGTAAATCTACCTTTACCACTTATTATTATAATAATTTTTTTTCTCTCAGTGTACGAATGAAATATTCATCTTAAATGAAAGGCTACTAACCCAGTTTATTGTAAAAAATTCCAGTTTTTCGGATATTAATAAAATTACAGGTATTAATAAGATATTAATAAGATTACAGTTGAAAAATCAATGACAACTAGAAAACCCTATAATTCACATATCATGTAATTGAGGGCCACCCTAATGAGCATGTATCCCCAAATCAGTACATATAATTTGGTACATATATCCTTAAATTGGAAAAGCACTTTTTTTGACATATTGCTATATATAGGTAGAAATAAGTTATGAAATGCAATAGTATACTACTTTTTATTTTATTTTACTTACTCAATATTTGTCTATGTAAATTTACCAAAAATATTTACAAAGACTGAATTTAAATTGTTTTGTTAAAAAAGTTATTTGTTTTTTTTTTTAAGCTGTTTTTTTAATTTAATTAAAAATATTTATAATTCATTTGAAAAAAATTGTGTGACTTTAATTTTTTAGAGCATGTTTTTGTAGATTTTAAAGTCAGATTTTTTTAGGTCATTTTTTATGCGCATAAAAAACGATTTTTAGGGCATATATCCGGTTGCCCTGGTAATGAATAATGAAACTTAAGGTCGGGAAGGTTAGATAATCAGTTTGGAAACTTAACCCTTCATACTTTGATAAGAAGGAATTGCTTCAACTGAAGTTTAAAGACGTCATACAATCAAAGTACATATTTAAGCGCAAGCTGTCTTTGTTAGAAAGCGATTTAACAGATCAAGAATTTCTAAATTTTTCATCTCTGAATGCCACTCTCAAAACTACTGGGGATGTTTATTATCTTAAAACAATTTTTCTGTTCGCTTTTGAGATTTCTGTCGAAATATTTATCCATCCTACCCGCAGTCACATAATCAATTAC
Source organism: Muscina levida (assembly GCA_964034835.1). NCBI lineage: Eukaryota > Metazoa > Arthropoda > Insecta > Diptera > Muscidae > Muscina > Muscina levida. Next base: position 110,842,846 of record OZ035882.1, on the reverse strand, counting down.
ACACAACTCTAGTAAAACCAGTACAGAAATTTCAGTCAGTTAAACTGACTGATAAATACCATCACCCAATATAATATATTGTTTAAGTCTTGAGTTATTGAAAATAATCGATTTGTAATTAAAACCAGTTAGAAAGTTTCAGTCGGGCAACCCGACTTACATTTACCCTTACCCTCAGTAAAACAAATAATTTTCTATTTTATTGATATTATTACTCGATTTCGAAATTGGGCGGAGTAGTGGTACATTTATATGGGAGGTACGTGAAGGGGTGTGTTTAGGCTCCAGATTTATTCTCCATAACTTTGTCCTGTTATAGCTTTACTAAATACAGAATTTGCGCACGATTGCGTTGGGTGTACTGATATTATTACTACATCCCAAAAGTGGGCGGAAAGGTACATTTGTATGGGAGGTACCATAAGGGGCGTGTCTAGACTTCCAATTTTTTCTCCAAAACTTTGTCCTGTTATAATATAACAAAATACAGAATTTGGGCACGATCGTGTCGAGTGTATTGATATTATTACTCTATTTCTAAAGTGGGCGGAGTGCTACATTTGTATGGGAGGTACCAGAAGGGGCGAGTCTAGACTTCCAGATTTTTTCTCCAAAACTTTATCCTGCTTAAACTTTACCAAATACAGAATTTGGGCACGATCGCGTTAGGTCTTTTAATAATATTAATCGATTTCTAAAGTGAGCGGCACCAGATGTGTATGGGAGGTACCAGATGGGGCGTGAATAGACTTCCAATTTTTTTCTCTAAAACTTTATCTTGTTATAGCTTTACTCAAAATAGAATTTGGGTACGATCACGTTTAATTTATTGATATTATTTCTCCATCTCTATAGTGGGCGGAAAGGTGGATTTGTATGGGAGGTACCAGAAGGGGCGTGGCTAGGCTTTCAAAATTTTTTCCAAAACTTTATCCTGTTATAGCTTTACTAAATACAGAATTTGGGGACGATTCCGTAGGGTGTATTGATATTATTACTCGATTTCTAAAGTGGGCGGAATGATGTATTTGTATGGGAGGTACCAGAAGGGGCGGGGCCATGTAGCCCATTTGCAATACCGTAAGTAGTTTTGAGAAAATAATAACTCGTGCAAAATTTCGAAACATTTGGTTGCGTCTTTCGAAAGTTATCGTGCGAACCAGCCGGACAGCCACCCGACAGACAGACAGACAGACAGACAGACAGACAGACGGACATGGCTCAAACGACTTAAAAAGTCATGAATCGAATTTGGTTCAAAGAAACCTAGGGTCTAAAGTGACTCCTTCTATGTGTTACACTTTTGGGTCGTATCAAATGATATATACCTTCATCCCTACGGGTGATGGTATAAAAATAAGAGGATATTGCGGCAGTATTGGAGTTGGTTAAACCGAAATCCAACGCTTCGAAAACGTGTGCAGCATGTTGGCCTCTCGTATGCAACAACTTAAAAGATTTTACTCAAGAAAAAAAAATCGTTCATGTTCTAAATCTGTCACACTTGAATTTCAACTTTTTTAAAGCATCAACTTTATTCAGTGCGTTTCTGACATAGAGCTGCGAAGATCAGTTGTTTTCTCTTTTTTAGTGGCAAACACATTTCTGATTTAACGTTATATCCATAAAAATGTTGACATAACTTTAGTTGTATTACTTATATTTCCATCTAGGAATCATTCTGCGTAGGATCGGATAATAATTATATTATAATTAGTACACGCTATTTTTTTTCTCTGAACGAATATGTAACATTGTATCATATTCATTTTTATCCCATAAATAAAATGTATCCAAGCGGTCAATCCGTCCTATATTTTCTTGTTGTTGTTCTTTATCATTTTAATGGGAGTTGATTCTTTTTTTTGTACACACAACCGTGCATTATATTAGGTGTACATTCATATCTATACAGAGGGGATTGGACAACACAGACAACAAAGATCCCTGTTTTAAATCGAATGTATGTAGGGCTGCATTGCAAATTTCAAATGTTTGTGCTGAATAATAGCAATTGCTTTTATCAACTACCATCGATATTCGTGCAAAATTTCTTTCTGATCAGTTGACAATCTTAGTTTATATTTTTTATGGAATAGAATTAAATAATTTTAATATGGCCAACACAAAAGTTATTCACAACTATGCCCTACTGTATATATAGTACGATTATCTACTTCCGTTGTTGTAACTTTGCGCAGTGTATCCAGTGGATGAGTAATGCAAAGTATAGGCAATTTAAGGGGGGATTGTTCCATAATAAACATTCATGTGTATAGGACGATTATGTACGTTTATACGTACATACATACAGCTAGAACAACTAACATTAGGGTGAGTTCGATTCGGAAAATCTCATACATTTTATATATTTTTTCATGATTTAATAAGTTTACGATGATATGTTAATCAAATCATATAATTTTGAGTATCTTACATCTGCAAGGAATACAACAGTGAATTTATTGCATCGAAACATTTGGACAACACATGTAATTTACTTCCTAAATATAAATTCAAATACCAATAATAAAGTATACCTTTTAAGAGGCTTAAGTTGCTGTTTTATAACTTAACAGTCTAGAGTTTGTGCTAAAGCAGAGTATGTTTCCGATATATTTTTCCTTATGTTGGGCAAATTTTAAGCTATTTATATATTTTGTCATCAAACTGTTTGTGTAAACGTTTTGCGCTCCACGGTTTTCTTTCCAAAATCTTTCAGCACGTGGAACATCTCCACTTTTATTATTTTTGCACTTCTACAGTAACTTCTGAAACGGTTATCGATACGGAATGCGATTTAATTATCCCAAATAGCTCTGGAAAAATCAATTGGTGAATTTCACGACACGGCCCAGCTAAATATATTGTTGCAAAGAAACAATTACAGAATAGCTTGAACTTTCACTTTTCAACATGTTATACATAATCGGTTATATGGAACCAGAAACAGAATAGAACGTTGAATAAGCCAGTACAGAAATTTCAGTCAGATAAACTGACTGATAAATACCATCACCCACTATGTGTAAGTCTTGAGTTATTGAAATTATCTAATTTGTAATTAAAATTACTTATGTATTATTAGGTATATGCTTGCTTTGGAGCGTAAACGGTTGTAGCTAAGACTTTCGGAACATAATACCAATGGTCTAAAGACATGTAGCAAAACCGTAAAAGTTTGACTTAATTGTTTACGAGGTACCGTTAGGGGCAGCTCAAAGTGTCCAAATTTTTTTTTTGTAAATTAACGTTCAATTTCCAAAAATAGGTCAATTTGTGTGTGAGGTACCAGAAGGGGATCGGTTGACCCCCAAGTCCATATTCATTAAAGAGTCAAATTTCATGAGCGTACAACGTTCTCAAATTCTGACTGAATTCAGTGTACTTGTAAAAAAGATATGTATGTAACCCTATGGGGGTAAATTCGGTCATTTGTATGGGAGGTACCAGAAGGGGTGTGTCAAATAGTTAGGTTTTTTGAGGTTATGCCTTCTATTACAAGATAAATTAACTGACTAAATCTGATTGTCCCCCAGGTGCCTGTTTGGATAGTCCATGTTCATTTCTGAGTCTAAATTTCATAAGCGCACATCCTACGCAAAATTTGAGTGATCTCAGTTTACTTACAAAAAAGATATATATGTAAAACTATAAGGGTCAATTCGGTCATTTGTATGGGAAGTACCAGAAGGGGTGTGTCAATAGTTAGGCTCTCTGAGGTTTCGCCTCCTATCACAACATTAATTTATCGACCAATTTTCATAAACCCCCAAGTGTCCTTTTGGAAGTTATGGGAGAAATATTAATTCTCCAAAAATAGGTCATTTTGTATGGGAGGTACCAGAAGGCGTGAACCGGTATAGTCCATATTCATACATGAGTTTAATTTTCATAAGCGAACATCATACGCAAAATTTGAGTGATCTCAGCTTACTTACAAAAAAGATATGTATGTAAAACTATAAGGGTCAATTCGGTCATTTATATGGGAGGTACCAGAAGGGGTGTGGCAAAGGTTTCGGCTTTCTTAGGGTTTGTCTACTATTGCAAGATAAATAATCTGACCAAATTTAGATATCCTCCGATGGTCTGTTTGTCAGCTGTGGAAGAAATATTAATTATCCAAAAATAGGTAATTTTGTATGGGAGGTACCAGAAGGGGTGGGTCTATTCTGCCCATTTACAATCCCATAAGTTCGTTTCGAAAAATATGAATACTGGTAAATTTTCATACCGATCCGTTAAGGTTTACTCGAGTTATCCTGCTGACCAGCCATCCAGCCAGCCAGACAGACGGACATAGCTCATTCTTCTTAAAAAGTTCTGAAACGAATTTGGTGTTAAGATACTTGGTGTCTAACTCGTCTCCTTTAATGCGTTACACTTTTTTTCGTATCAAATGATATATACCCTCATCCCTAAGGGTGATGGTATAAAAAGAAACGATTCTAGTACCAATACCATTCGCAACAAGTTCCGAAAAATTTTCCTGGGGGACCAGGAGTTAGGAAATTTTGAAAAAAAACTTGGAATTAGAGAATTTTTTAGTATTTTATTGATTCAATTAAAAATCTCAAAAGAAATCTTAATATCTAATGGGTGGGATTAACTTCCCGATTTCTTAGGTTTCACATGTAAATACAAAAAATTAAAAGTAAAATATTCTAAACGTGGTATACGAAAAGCTAGTAGGGACACAACGTGTCCGAATTGAATTCGAAAATCAGCGTTTACCTTCTACACAATTTTACTGACTAAAGTGTACTAACAATAAAGATATAAATGCAGAACTATGACGGAGATTTCGGTAATTGGCTGAGAGGTGTGGCAAATGTTTCGGTTCTCTGCGGTTTGGCCTACTGTTATACAAGATAATTGAAAGGACAAAATTCAAATATCCTGCAGTTCAAAAGTTATGGGGGGAAATATTATTTTGTATTGGAGGTACCAGAAGGGGTGGGCCGATATAGCCCATATTCATTCCTGAGTAAAATTTCAATAAGCTTATATCTTGCTCATAATATGACTTATTTCAACTAAGAGGACGAATTCGGTCATTTGTATGGGAGCTACCAGAAGGAGTGTGGCAAAGGTTTTGGTTTACTGGTGGTGTATCAGTTAGTACAAGGTTATGAAGCTGACCAAATTGAAATCTCCTCCAGTTGCCGGTTGGAGAAATATTATTTTTAGGTCATGTTGATCCTTTAAGGTTTTCACCAACCAGACAGACGGACATGGCGTAAACGCCTTAAAAAGACATGAAGCTAATTTGGGCTTAAGATACTTGGGGTCTAACAAATCTCCTTTAATGCGTTACACTATTTCTCGTCTCAAAAAATATAAATATCAAGGCTTTCCAATTAGTATAGTTAGCGAGCCGCAGATTTTTATTATTTTATTAACATTTTTTTGTTGGTTTAAAATATTATTTTTGTATTACAACATTACGAAAATCTGAAACATAGCTTATTGTTGCTGCTCGTTTGTATAGAAACTCCGATATGTATTCTGAACGAAATTCATTTTTAAAAACAGTTTCACAAGGTTATGTAGATCCAAACATTGTGAAAGACATGATGGAATTTTTTTTTTAAATTAGGAATTGAATGTGCTGTAACTAGAGTGTTCAAAACCGAAAACCGTCCCACCCGTTTTTTTCGTTCTCCGAAACAGTATGCCGGTTTCTTTAAAAAAACCAATTTCGATTACCTGGTTTAACTGGTTTTTTGATGTCGGTTAATCGGTTTTTCAAAAAGGGGTATTTTCATAGAACATTTGCCAGGTTAAATTTAGACAAACCGGCTTAGAAGGTTCTTTATGCTGATCCGATATTCTTTGGGATAATCTGAAAATATGTTTTGTTTAGAAAATGCAACTAGATACAAGTTTCCTGTCATCTTGACATGGGTGGGATGAAAAAAACATTCAAGTGTCATATGTGAAATCACTAACATATATTTTGGATCTCAACTTGCAATGACCGGGAAGACGTCGATATTAATGTGAACAACTTTTAAAGCAGTTATCTTCTAATCTAAGTGTCCGAACGCAAAAAGGAGTTTAATTTATGATCACGATACAATAGTAAGGAAATCACCAGGACACAGATGGGATCTCATCTTGAAATAAATTTGAATCTCACCTCGAAATGAGTGAAAAGCTTATTTTTTTATATACTAATCATTCAATGGTAAAAAGGAGGGTAATTTGCGATCAAATCGATGCCTTAATTATAAACCAAGTTAGGTGTAAAATGTAAGTTTTACATTAAACGCGTCCAATGTTTGTGAGCAATGCCGACTCCACTTATATGTTAATTCAAAATAATATAATTACTTCTGATTGGATGAACTGAATATAAAATAAAGCAAGCTGATTTCAAAGCTAAGGTATCGATTCATATTTCGTATTTTTTATTGCTTATTTGGTTTTATTTTACTATTTCCGAAAAATCGAACGAAACCGGTTAACCCGGTGTTTTACTAAGTCATGTTTTCGAAAACCGAATTGTTGGAAAAAGGAATTTTCCAAAAAAAACCGGAAACCGGGTTTCAGAAAAATTCAAGTATTTGAACACTATAGCTGTAAGTTGACAAGTTCGTGGGTCTGAGATATCTTCTGAAATGGTTTTCTCAAAACAATATTTTCTTGAAACTCAATCAATTACGATGTTACTGCAGCATTATAAATGTTTGGAAACAATTGATTGGACTTTTTAAGAAACCCAGTTTCCAAAAGGGTCAGCAGAAAGGGGATTCTTAAGAAGATAGGACTAAACACTAATCTGAACAAAATTTTTAAAGCGAATAGAAAACTCTGATTAAGATTGGATGCACAAGATTATTACTATCCTCAGAATCTTCAAAAGATGCTTTCAGAGATGGAAAATAAAAAAAAATCTTGGTCTGTTATCGACAATATTTTATCTTTTAAGTTTAGATTGAGTGCATTTAAGAATAAAAACAGATCAGTCATAAAGCAATCATAGAAATGTTTTCCACTCCAGACAGAATCTCGAGATACTCTGCTGCAAATTTGAAGAAATTCGAAGTTTTCAGGAACCAGAGCAAAAACACGTTTCAATACATTTCCTTGATCAGCCAGCAAACACTGTTGTAAGCTAGGAAATCTGGATAAATGCATTTCATTATTGAAAAAAAAGAGTAGTTAGGGAAGTTCCAAAGACGAATGGAAACGCAAATGATTTATAATGCAAACCCAAAATGTTAGGATTTTCTTTTCGCTATGGCCACAATTCTATCAAGTTTTTCAATCATTGCGAGCGCACCAACTGTAGCAGAGGGCTAACCGGTAATGAAATTGGAATTTATGGCTCTGATATTTGAGAGAATTGTTAAATTATGGAAATATTTCAGAAATTATGTCTAATTGTAATTATACCCTCACCCTACGGGTTGGAGGATATATAACATTTGATACGACCCAAAAGTGTATCACATAGAAGGAGTCAGTTTAAACCCTATGTTTCTTTGAACCAAATTCGATTCATGACTTTGTAAGTAGGGTGTTCAAAACCGAAACCGAAAACCGCCTAACCGGATTTTTTCTCCGAAACCGTACGCCAGTTTCCTCAAAAATGCTAATTTCGAATACCCGGTTTAACCGGTTTTTAGATGCCGGTTAACCGGTTTTTCAAAAAGGAGTATTTCAAAAGAACATTATTAGGTTAGTTCTAGGCAAGTCGGCATAAAGGTTGTTAATACTTATCCGATATTCTTGGGCAAATTTCAGAGGAAGCTTTTTGCAATTTCCTAACGCTATACGAAAATCTGTTTGCAAAATGCTGCTAGATGACTGTTTGCTCTTACCTTTAATTGTGTGGGTAGCAGTCTGTATTCATATAAAAAACATTCAATTGTCGATATCTCCTGAACTAAGTATCCAATCACAAGGGCTTAATTTGTGATAATTATACAAAATTTGTGAAATCAATAAAATATAGTTGAGATCTCATCTTGCAATGGCTGGGAAGCCGTCCATACTCATATGAAAACATTCAAACTGTGTGTGCGATCGCAAATAGAACCATAATTTATGATCACTTATCTTGAAAAAGATTAGGATCTCGCCTTGAAATGGGTGGGAAGTTGTCGATATTCATATGAAAAACTTTTAGTGCCTTTATCTCCTATACTAAGCATCCATTTGTAAGTTTAAAATCTAAGTTTTACAGGGAACGCGATTAAAGGTTTTGAGTAATATAGATTCCCCTTATATGTTAAGTTTAAATTTCCTTATAACTTCGGTTTGGATGAACTGATCATCATGAGAAGAAACTGAAGAAAATTTAATTAAATAATTTTAACAAATTGCAAACATGCTAAGTTGACTTAGCATACTTTAGAATTAAGGTATCGATATTCATATGTGTTCATATTTATTTTATATTTGGATTTATTTTACAATTTCCGAATCCGAACGAAACCGGTTAACTCGGTTTTTTACTTAATCAGGTATTCGAAAACCGAATTGCTGGAAAAATTTATTTTTCAGATAAACCGGAAACCGGTTTTCTGAAAAATTTAACTATTTGAACACTACCCAGTAGGAAGTGTCTGCAAGACATCCTCAAGGATAGGTGCATGACCATAGTATATCTTTGATGACACGTAGGGGACCGTCCATACAAATCGTCGACGAAATTTTCATACAAGTGTCCGCTTTGTCATGCACGACCTGATGAGCGACAACGTCGGTCAAACAGTCGTTAATGCCTAAATAAGCGACATTTCGCCCACAAAATCATGAACGACATAATCACCGACAATGTCGGTCAAATTGTCGTTACCAGGGCATAATAATTTAAAATAACAAATTGAAGTAGTTTTATTGAAAACGTGCGATACACAAACCGTCTCGCACTGTTGTTTCCAAAAAACTGAACATTTTTTACTTCTACTTTCCTCTCTTCAATTTTATGTCGTTATTGTCTCGTGACATTGAACATTTTTGTTTGATGCACGACAACATTAGTATTTTGTCGGTCAGCTTGTCGTCAACCGAGTGTTTTGACGACAAGTACATACATTTTTCACATTTTGTCTTGAGAATAGCGTTGACGGCAAAGTCGTGTATGACGATACTTCCTACGGGGTATATTTGTAAGTCGTTTGAGCCATGTCCGTCTGTCTGGCTGGTACGCACGATAACTTTCCGCCCACTTTAGAGATGGAGTAATAATATCTGTATTTAGTAAAGCTATAACAGGATAAAGTTTTGGAGGATAAACCTAGAAGTCCAGACACGCCCCCTCTAGTACCTACCATACAAATTTACCATTCCACCCACTTTAGAAATCGAGTAATAATATCAATATAATATAATTTATTTTGTTTTACTGAGGGTGATGGTATATTTAAGTCGGGTTGCCCGACTGAAACTTTCTTGCTGGTTTTATTTGAATTTTTGCATGTGCCAATTTCAACACACCCTAATAGAACATGTACATATGGATGTATATTTGAACAAGTTGTAATATATATGAATGTATGTTGTTATTTTTATCAAAACATTTGTGTATGTGGTTGTCTAGTGGCATAATTTAATGTATGTCCGACATTAACATGTCCTTAATCTGTTCATCACATCCTGTTGTAAATACAACAACATCAACAACAAGAGCATCATAAGCAGCAGTCATAACATATTAATGTTGATTTCCAGCATAATTCCAACAATAAGTTTGCTAGGAAACTTATCAATTGGATGCCATTATTCATCATAACTTTAATACTTACTGGGTATTTATATGTATTAGGGTGGTCGCAAGTTATATAATTATGTGTAATATATAAATTGCAGGATTTTGTCGGTGCCACCCCCCAAAAATGATAAGTCGTTGCAGATTTTAGTACAGCCTAAGTTTGAGCACGATTGGAGTATATTAATCCATGCCGTTTTGGGCTTTTTAAGCTCCTACAGCCGGCTCCGTAAATATTGCCCCAATTCAAAAATGAAAAATCGCCACAAAATGTTACATTGACTGGCAGCACGCGCAAATGAGGACGGGCCCATTGGCCCTGTTTGCCAGTCCTAATGCCACGCTCCTCAAAAAAGCAATAGAATGATGACAACAAACAAATATTTTTAATTCATTCAGTAATCGTACCATATTCAATGTATCAAAAAATCTATTCACTTAATTGTGGATAAAATCGAGACGCGTTCATCAGTTTTCATGATCTACGTCTCATTTTTTCCATAGGTAATGTAACATTGCGTGATAGTAGTAAGACTTGACACTTTTTTCCGTTTTGGATTTTTTATTATTTAAACATTGCATTTTTTAAGGAAATTTTTTATTTATTTTTTCATAATTTTTTCATACGAACTCATTGAAGGAATTTTAATTCCTTGATTTCGGATTTTTGCTTTATGAAAATTGGATATTTTTGTCAAAACTCGAATTAGCACAAATTTCAAAAAGTTCGATTAGATATTGTTTACTTGGTAACCCTAAATTAAAGTTAGTTTTTAAGTACTAAATTAATTGTTAGTTTTAAGGATTGTAGAAAAAAGAAGAAGAATAATATTAATAAAATCACCAGAAAACCCGAAGGTACGTTTTTTAATAAACTCCCACAAAAACCCATAAAATCCTAATATTGTTTTTATTTTTCCCTAATTTGCCGAGTTATTATTTTGATAAATTGCCCCGCAACCCAACATTGGTCCTTCGAGCCGGATATTTTGTTTTATACACCGCAAAATAATAAACCGTGCAAAACTCTCTTTGCAGATCGTTTGAAAATAATTTCATTATTTTTGTTCATTTCAAGAACATTTATTTAAAATTTATTTTTTCCCAGATATTTTACAATATTTCATAATTTTTTTGAACCACAAATAAAGATTTTAAAAAATAATTTCATCTTTATTGCTCAAGTACAGAACTTTTATGTGAAATTTATAATATTTTTCCAGAAAATCTTTAATTTTCATAGTTTTTCTCCAAATATTTTATTGGCCAAAATAACTATTTTCAAAACAACTTTCTTTTTGCTTCGCTAAAAGTACCTTTACCCAAAAAACTACAACTCTTTTTTACGATTTCTTTCGAAAATCTTAATTTTTCTGAAAATTTTACGATTTTGGACATTTTTTAGAAAATACGACGAAGTTTTTCAATAAACCGCTTCCTCATACTATTAAATTTTGAGTCCAAATCATTTTTTTGTTGACGAAAAAAAAAGAAAAATTGTTCGTTGCTTTCTTTTTAAATATTTTTCGATATGTCTGACCTCAGCTCTTTAATTCGTTGCGCCGATCAGTTGGTCGACTTTGAATTTTTCCTTTCGGCCCTTCCCGAATCTGATCATACGGTGCACTCGTTGAGCATTCATAAACAGGAAATGACTCGTTTATGGGAATCATTCCGTGAATGCTATACTGAAGTTTTAGACACTTCACAGGCCAAAAAGTCACCTGTAGTGGAAATAAAATCGAAATATTTATCGGCATATACTACTTATTTCCGGGGACTTTCAAAAATCGATTTGCTAATTGAAACCCTTAATAAGAAGAAACAGGCTTCAAGTTCTGTCATTCCCACCCATCTTCCGCCTTGTGACACTGAGGTGTTCTCAGGCGATTTCAAGTCCTGGCCTACGTTTCGGGATATGTTTTCTGCACTCTATGGAAATAATGAGCATTTGAGTGATATACAGAAAATGTATTATCTAATGCAGAAAACAGAAGGAGAAGCACGAGACATTATAAAAACGTGTCCAATGACGAACGACGGATTCGCTATGGCTTGGCAAAATCTCGTCGATCGTTATGAAAATAAAAGAGTTCTTGTAAATGCTCAATTGAAGAACCTATTCAATCTTGTGCCCATTTCGAAGGAGTCTGGCCAAAATATTAAACAGTTGCAGCGAACTTTAAACGACTGCATAACCAATTTGTCATTGTTGGGTATCGACACTAAAAACTGGGATGTGATATTCGTGTTTATTTGTTCCACTCGCTTACCCGAAGTCACTCTCGGACTATGGGAACAATCCCAGGGCACCAACTCCGAATTGCCTAAATGGATCAATATGGATAAATTTCTAACCGCGAGATATCAGACTTTAGAATCAGTTTCTGATATTATAGGCGCACATAATCAGGTCGCTTCCACTAGTCAGGTCCGAAATTCTCCCGTGCCGAAAAGAAACCCGGATGATAGTCGAAGATATAATACTTTTACCACAACTGTACCTGCGAGCGGTCAACAAAGACCATCAAACATGAATTGTTCTCTTTGTCCCGAATCCCATCCGTTAAGATTATGTTCGATTTTTCTTAGAATGACAGTGAATGAACGAATTTACACTGTAAAAAGGTTAAAGTGTTGTACAAATTGTTTGGCCATATCCCACGAGCATAGGAATTGTCACAGTTCGAATGTCTGCTATACTTGCAAGCAAAGACACCATTCGCTGCTTCATAAATCTGAAGTTGCAATGGTACCCTATCAGGCTGACGGTCCTATCGCTTCTCAACAGACACTTTCCGCTCAGTCTCAAGGTAGTAATGATAATGGGGCCTCTACCTCTGCCACAGCGCGTACGTTTCGGACATTTGCTACACAGTTTAAGGCGTCACCCTATTCAACTGTCATATTAGGGACTACAATGGTTGACATTTTTAGACACGGTGTTAGATGCTCAGCTAGGGCGTTGATAGATCCAGCATCGCAAGCCACATTTATTTCTAAAAAGCTTCAGCTAAAATTGTCTTTGCCAACGTTTACAGCTCCTTCTGCGGAAATTGTTGGTCTAAACGGAGCAGTTTCTGCTAAGTCGACCAGAGGATGCCTTGTATCTCTGGGATCCCCTATAAATCCCGATTTTGAGCTGACTACTGAAGCTTATGTAGTTGATACACTAACACTAACCCACTTACTCGTTGTCCCAAATAATTGATGATAATATGCCTGAGATCACTACTGCCGATTTAAAGTGCTCTCATATGGACATGCTATTAGGTGGGGACATATACTCGAAAATAATGCTCACCGGAACTAATAAGCATCGGAACGGTGAGTTAATAGCTCAAAGTTCTGTCTTTGGTTGGATAGTTACAGGAAAAGTCTCCCAACCCAAACCAATTCAATCAGTTGTTTCATTTTTTAACAAAATGGAGATAAATGAACAACTTACTCGTTTTTGGGAGATTGAAGAAGTGCCACAGGCTAGTAAGATGTCGGAGGAAGATAAATTTTGTGACAATTTGTATCGCAGAACAACTTTTGGAAATAAAGATGGTCGATATGTTGTTTCGCTCCCTTTTAAACCCGAATACCCCTTGAAAATTCAACTAGGTTGCTCTCGAAATATTGCGGTTTCTCAATTTTGTCGTAATGAAGCACGTTTGTCAAAAACCCCCGATGTAAAGGCTCAATACGATGCAGTCGTTGAAGAATATTCCTCTCTAGGTCGTATGAAAAAGGTTAGTTCTGACCAATTTTCGGCCCCCTTATACTATCTTCCCCATCACGCAGTATTTAAGCCTGATAGCACAACAACCAAACTTCGTGTTGTGTTCAACGCGTCGAGCCCCTCCTCAAACGGCATCAGCTTGAATAATGTGTTGTGTATTGGACCCGTTTTACAGTCTGATTTGACCATATTAGCTCTCCGCTGGAGACTATTTCAGTTTGTATTCAATGCTGATATCGAGAAAATGTATGGACAAATTCTTGTTCACCCGGATCAAACATCACATCAACGAATTGTTCATCGTAAAGACCCCGGCGATGATATCGAGGATTTCGAGCTAAGTACCGTCACGTTTGGCGTTAACTGTGCACCCTATTTAGCCATCAGAACTTTACTGCAATTGGCAGAGGATTCGGCAACTCGTTTTCCACGTGCTGCTCGAATAATACAAGAACAAATGTATGTTGATGATGTTTTAGCTGGTTCTCATGATCTCGATGAAGCGATTCGTGCCCGCAATGAACTCGTGCAGACTTTAACGTCTGCAGGATTTGAACTTCGTAAATGGACTTCAAATACCCAAGCTCTTCTAGAAGATTTATCACCAGATCATTTGTTGGATTCAGAATTTCTGAACATCTCGGATGCTAGTACTACGAAAACGCTGGGTTTACGTTGGAATGCTGGAAAAGATATTTTCTATTTCAAGCTTACTTCCACCCCTGTTAAATCGGTCGTCACAAAGCGAAACGTCTTGTCAGAAATTGCTAAATTGTTTGATCCAGCCGGTTGGCTGGCCCCGAAAATTATCGTTGCTAAGATAATTATGCAGCAAATCTGGAAAGACAAGACTGACTGGGACGACTGCTTGAAACCCTTAACTCTGAACAATTGGCTCGCCTTTCTGGATGATTACGCTGAAATTGAACGGATAACCATTCCCCGGTGGGTTGGCTACAACCCTAACCACACTGCAGAGCTTCATGCCTTTTGTGATGCTTCTGAAAAAGCGTACGCGGCCACATTGTATATTCGCATCCATAACCCGTTAGGTATTTATACCACCCATTTACTTGCTGCAAAAACTAAAGTGGCGCCAGTTAAGGTGGAAACCTTACCCCGTTTAGAGCTCTGCGGTGCAGCTCTTCTGGCAAAAATGGTAAGTTCTCTAATCACAGAATTGAACCTTACTACTTTGGAAGCTTACTATTGGACGGATTCGACAATAGTCTTATCCTGGCTTCAAAAACCCCCGTGCCACTGGCCCACCTTTGTAGCAAACAGAGTTGCGTTAATATCTGAAAAAGCTGGTACCAATAACTGGCATCATGTCGTTTCACACGATAACCCTGCTGACATTGCAAGTCGTGGCATTCTTGCGCGCGATTTGGTGTCAAATGATCTGTGGTGGAAAGGGCCAAATTGGCTAAGTTTACCTCGTGAAGATTGGCCAAGAGAGTCATTTCAAGTTTTAACAAACTTAGAAACCCGTAAAATTCAGGCCCATGTGTCTCAGGTGTCTTTTTCTGAAGATATTTTAACTCGATTTTCAAGTTTCCCTCGTGCACTAAGAGTCATCTCGTATGTATTTCGTTTTTATCATCGTCTTCACCCCAAGTTCAAGAAGTCTCATTTATACTCATCGTTGGATTTGAAACAAGGAGAGATAAATTTCGCAAAAAATCGTTTAGTGGTGATGTGTCAAAAATCCCACTACCTCGAGTACTCTATTTTGGAAAGTAAGGAAGCTTTACCTCGCAAAAGTCCGTTACTGGCTTTTAACCCATTTATTGATTCTTATGGCGTTATGAGAATGAATGGTAGACTTGCTAACTCACCGACCTTAACATATGACGAGCGATTCCCCAAACTTCTTCCCTATTCTGGTCATTTTACACGTTTATATTTGGAAAATGTTCATCGTTGCTCGATTCACGGAGGAAATGCGCTCATGATAAGGCTGATGAGACTTGAGTTTTGGGTCCCCCGTTTAAAAAATCTTGTTAAGACAATAATTAACAACTGTCGTACTTGTGTCCTCTACAAGAAGAAATCTGCAGAACAGATTATGTCAGCATTGCCTCAATATAGAACAACCTTGTCTCGCCCTTTTTCTTGTACTGGAGTTGATTTTGCTGGACCTTTTGACATCAAGTATTACATTGGCCGTGGTTGTCGAATTACGAAAGGCTACGTTTTAGTATTTGTATGTTTTTCGACTAAAGCGATACATCTTGAAGCCACAAACGACCTATCTACAAATTCGTTTATAGCTGCGTTCACTCGATTTTTCTCTCGAAGAGGTTGTCCCGCAAAAATGTTTTCGGATAATGGCACAGCTTTTGTTGGCGCGTCAAATATTCTAGAGCGGGATCAAACCCAGTTCTTTCTGGATGTGAAGCGTAACCTCGTCTCGATGAGTGCCTTCCAATCATTAGAATGGCATTTTATTCCTCCTGGAGCACCACATATGGGTGGTCTTTGGGAGGCTGGTGTTAAAAGTGCAAAAACCCATTTAAAAAAGATGTCCCATACGCAATGGTTTACCTTCGAGGAATTTTTAACTATGTTGTCTAGAATCGAAGCTTGTCTTAATTCGAGACCCCTTAGCCCCATGTCAGATAATCCTAGTGATTTGAACCCATTAACGCCTGGTCATTTTCTTATAGGTAGTGAATTGTTGTCCCCTCCTGAACCCGATTTGTCGACTCACTCTATAAGTTATGCCAATAGGTGGCAGAAGCTTAAAATTCTCCATCACCTTTTTGCTCAGAGATGGAAGAATGAGTATTTAGTTGAGCTTCATAAGAGAAACAAATGGAAATTCCCTCAGAGAGATTTAAAATTGAATGACTTGGTAGTTGTCCGGCAAGATAATTTGCCCCCGAATGAGTGGAAAATAGGTAGGATCGAGTAGCCGATGTGCGAACATCTAGTGGTTTACTCAGTCGTCCTATCGTGAAGCTTGTGTTACTCCCTAACCCTGAACGTTAAATAATATTTTTTCTTCCGTTTCCCTTTTTTTTGTTTCTTTTTTCTCGTTTTTTTTTTCTCCCCTCTGCTTCCTTTCCCTGTCTTTTCATAGGAAAATGTCTCCCCCACCACGACGCATGGTAAACGACCGCCCTAAGAAGGATGAGGAGTCTGAAGAGCTAGCCGTAGAGCGGCAGTCTTCGCCTAATTGCCGGCTGTGTAAACAGCCTCACCCCCTTCGTCAGTGTCCCGAATTTCGGAAAATGAAGCCTCCACAACGCCTGCAGGCCGTGAGAAGACACAAATACTGTGTTAATTGTCTAGCGCACTCTCACTTCAAAAAGGAATGCAAAAGCCGAGAGCGCTGTTTCGAGTGCTTGGGCGACCACCACACCATGCTGCATTTCCACCACAAACTTGATCGGCATGGCGACAGCAGCAACAACAACACTAGATCCGTCGCAGTTACACGAGGTGACAACAATGGCCGTGGAAACCATCGCAACACCAGGAACGAGAGACGCAGGAACAGCAGCCGCAAGAATAACACCCGCACCAACGACAACGATCGCAAAAGGAAAGGTAGCAACCAATATGACGACACCAGTGGACGAAAATCCCGTGGGTCTAACCCTACCATCGTCTTCCACTTTCATTAGCGTTTTTTATATGTTCTAATCGTTTGTGATCCGTACTAATTGTTGAATTATTTGTATTTGAATTCTTGTCTTCCCTACAACAACTCTCTCCCTCTCTTGTTGCACTCGTGCAAGGGGGGCGGGATGTTTACTTGGTAACCCTAAATTATAGTTAGTTTTTAAGTACTAAATTAATTGTTAGTTTTAAGGATTGTAGAAAAAAGAAGAAGAATAATATTAATAAAATCACCCGAAAACCCGAAGGTACGTTTTTTAATAAACTCCCACAAAAACCCATAAAATCCTAATATTGTTTTTATTTTTCCCTAATTTGCCGAGTTATTATTTTGATAAATTACGTAGCTTCGATATTTAATTATGTTAATTTGACACTTTTATTTTAAACAACTCCAAACAAAAAAAATTCTAAAACCACTTTTTTGTACAGAATATCCTAAAACTAGGACATGGAAAATGGTCCTTGGACAAATTGTATATACAATTGGACGCGCTTTTAAAAAAAACCTTTTTATGATACCCTATTTGTTAATGAAACAGATTCTCAAATTTACAAAACATGCAAAAATATACCCTTTTTCAAAATGATCCAGCTCACGAGAGGTCAAAGCTGGAGTTGAAATATTTAAGTTGTCATCTTAAAAAAGTCCAAAGTTCATTTTAAGGAGGGTACATCAAACACTTTTTTTGGCGAGCCGCTCTACTCATGCATCTCATATCTGAGGCTTACGAAAAAACTTAAAAAAACCTTAATTTTCCTTTACACCCCATTAATGAGGTATGTGATGCTAGATTTACAACAAACGGCACCTACTTTGTTTATCAAAGATTGCGAACTTTACTGTTTGAGAAGCTTTTACTAGACATGCCGATTGACTCGACACCTATACTTCGAGGGAGCAGGCAGTGAAATATAAATGTAGATGACTGGAGCAGGAAATCGAACCATCGCTTGTTCTTACTATTATGCCACTTCCGGTCCCATACAAAACTGTTTCGCATACCAAATAATAAAAAAAAAGAATTTTGGAAAATCCCTAACGAGAAATGTGGTATATGATTCTAAAGCCATCAATACAGTTATTCAAAATTTCGATAAAAAATAAAATTAATGAATCTCGCTAAAAAGTTTTTTTTTATATATGTTGGCATATTACTAAACATAATTTGAATGGTTTTCAAACACAAATTGGGGATTCGAGGTTTGGTATTACTGCCGAAAATGATTCATATAAATTGAAAATTATATTTTATTATGGAAATATTTATTTACACAAACTGAAATATATGTACACAAAGTTAATTTAGAACACTTATATTAATAATAAAGGATATACAAAGATATTTATTTATAAAAATGGTTTTTACAACATTTTATACATTTTACACCAATATTGGATGCCGAATAAATTATTTTATCTAAATCAGTCCGAGATTACACAACTTTTTTAATTATTTAGGACGGTCCACGTTTTAATTTTTTAGGTTCACACGGTTGGTATACATTTTCTGAACATTATTCTGACAAAATTGACGGACGATGACAACAACTGAAAAAAAATCGAATAATTACACATAACTGATTTGGTCGGCGCAGCGACGATATATTCAATAAAGTTTATGTTTGATATTCCTCGTTTTCGTGCGTGAAATGTCATATCAATTACATTGTTGCGTTACACCCTCTGTAAGGCGAAACTAGTTGCTTGTAATTCTACAAGACAAGAAGTTGATGTTTTAACATATATGAATACAATACATTCGATATAAAATAAGGCAAAATGTTCTTTTAAGTTTAAGAATTACCTGTTATCACACCAGTTATAGTGACGCAGTATATATAATTTATTTATTAACATAATTATTAAATACTGATACAGGTAACTAGGTGATAATTAAACGATTGTTTAACAAAATTGCCATGAGTAAAAAATTGAATTATTTAGAAACATATATTTAATTTCACTGTCACGCCATAACCTATATCAAACCAGACCAGAAATGTCCGAACCCTCTGAATATCTAATAAAGTAGATTTTAGTGAAAATATTTACTGCAACAGCACATGTGCTGGAAAATTACATTTTAGCTTTCACTTATACAATTTATATATATTAAGGACTGCCACTTAAACAAAACAAAAATGATAATTATAAACCCCAAAATGTAACTGAGCTTATGTGAACGCCCCATGCATGTAAGAATGATATTATTTCACATGATGTATTGTTAACACTGAAGTAAAACATAAGTATAAAAGGTTTACTTAGGGATCTTCACTTATTCAATCAAATAATACAAAACAACTATTCTCATGCAAAAAATTTTAAATATTATAAAGTCATACATTTGTAGCCCGGAAAAAATAGAAAAACGTTGTCCTCAACATGAAATAAATACATTCATTGTGTTTCAAAACATTTCCTTTGCTCAGCCAGCGAACAATGTTGAAAGCTAGCAAATTTTTATAGTCAGTGTGTAAGCGATATTAGAAAATCGAACAATAGCAGTCATATCTGTAGATTCATCAATAGCAGCCAGACGAGGTCTATGTGACCCTGCAAATGAAAACCTAACTATTGTGCCAAAAAAGGTAAGGTAAGGTAATAAAGGTAAAAGTATTTTAAACGTGAAGTAAGTTGTTTATAAGACCCCAAAATGACTTTTTTTATTTTACAAACAAAAAATTATCACATAAGAAATTTCGCTAAATTTTACAAATTTCCATAGACACTTCAAGTGGGGTTTCCAATGAGAGGTGTTATTGTGAATGGCCCGCTATTTTGGTAGCTGCCACTTTTGAAGCTTTTATTCTTTGAAATTTGAAAAGTAAAAACTACGCCATTACTAAAAATGGAACGATACACGCTTCAACAACGCATTGAAACTATTCAAATTCACTACAAAAATGGTGAAAACCTTGCAGTAACAGGTCGTAAAACTAAAACATTTTTTGGTGGTCGTGAAGCATCTTGTCGGACCGCAATACAGAAATTGGTGGACAAATTCGAGCTGTTGCGACAAGTTAGTAATGTGAAGAATAATCTGGGCTCGGATAATCTAAAAGTTATTGTTGAGAAGCCTCTCCATCCTCAACGTGTGACTGTTGGGTGCGGTTTATGGTCCGGCGGGATCATTGAACCTAACTTTTTCGAAAATGAGGTTGGATCAACAGTTACGGCTAATGGATTGCGCTATCGAAAGATGATTAATGATTTTTTATGGTCGGAGTTGCATGGTATTGCTCTGAACAACGTTTATTTTCAACAAGACGGCGCTACGTGCCACACAAGCAACGAAACCATTGATCATTTACGGAAAAAGTTTCCGGACCGTGTTATCTGCCGAAGAGGTGATCACAATTGGCCACCGATATCTTGTGATTTAACACCTTGCGACTTCTTCCTTTTGGGCCACGTGAAAGATAAGGTCTACGTCAATAGCCCAGCGTCGGTTCAAGACCTCAAAGATAAAATTCGTGAGGCTATCGAGGACATGGGGCAGCCAATTTGCGATTTGGTTATGGAAAATGTCATAAAAAGGATTTGGTCCTGTAAGCGTGCTCGTGCTGGCCATTTGGCTGATGTTGTTTTTCATTATTAACGGCATACCTTTCTCTTTATTATGAAATAAACATTCGATCATTTATCTCAAAAAATTTAATTTCTCTTTGAATACCTAAATAACACCTCTCATTGGAAAACACTTTAGTACTGTCCAAAATCTAAATTTTTTAATATGAACATAATCTTCAAAATATTTCATCTTTTCGAAAAAACTATAAAATAAGAAAAAAACGTGCGTCCGCAACGCTAGGGAATACCCATATCGATATTCATATATTTCCATATTTGATTTTACATTTGATTTATTTTACAATTTGCAGAAACAGAACGAAACCGGTTAACCCAGTTGTTTTCTAAATCAGGTATCCGAAAGCCAAATTGTTAGAAAAAGGTATTTTTTGAATAAACCGGAAATCGTTTTTCTGAATAATTCATGTATATTAACACTGTAGTTATGACAAGCGCAATATTTATACCTTCTGTAAATTTTTAAGTTTTGTACACTACTGGTATTATGGCGGTGGAGATGGAAATGGAAGAAGTATTGGTAAAGTAATTATTTCCAATAGGCTGGTATTTGTTTCGTTCTGGTTTGCTAGTTATTCGTCGTGTGAAACTGCTTGAGTTGTGCTTATAGTATACTTGAGCATTTCGTTTTAGATTACCCGTAATTTTCTAACTTATCTATATCAAGAAAAGTCTATTAGAATCACTACTATTGCAGTGTTAGTTAATAATTTATTTATTTGAGTTCGTGGAAAAATTAAAGGTTATTATCCTTACAATCTAAAATAAAGCCATCCTTTAATGTTAAAATGTCAGAAAAAGTAAATAGTAGTTATTTGTTCAACATATAATTATGGATTTGGGATACCAAAAACTAATCATTGATTTGATTTTTGAATAATAAATGATATTTGGAAATACTTGACGCGTATATTTAAATATTATGTTATTTTGTGACTTTGGAGCTAGCTGGTTAGCCAAGGTCAATGTTTTTCTTTCTTCTTAAGGTTACGTTGACAAAATGAGTTGTCTTTTTATAAAAATGTGTACGCATAAGTAACTACATACATAGTACATATATTCTTACAATCATTGTTAACTATGTGAACCCCCACTGGCTTTTGTACAGTATAAATGATGCTGAACTAATGGTTGTAATCCGCATAAAACATTAACAATGAGAGTAATCAACCATCAATTCATGTCATTGTGTGATTGCAAAAACGACAGACAGGGCCAAAAAGTTAATCGATACTATAGTCAATCAGAGCACATGACGAAAGATGAATATTTAAATAAGGTTTTAGAGATGGAGTAATAATATCAATACACTCAACGCGATCGTGCCCAAATTCTGTATTTAGTAAAGCTAAATCTGATGGAAAGGTCATCCGCACAGGTTACAAATTAAGAGTATAAAAAACCGTATATACACCAGGTTTTTATGGACATATTTTGCAGATGCAGTAGATTCATAGAGACAGAGTCCACCAGCAGATCCCATTTTAACGAATTATTGATTTTTGTAATATTACTAACTGTTTTTAATGCCAAACATGCCAAAAATTGCACATGCGACGTTGATATTACAGAGAAGTTTGTTGTTTTTAGATTTCGCTGAACACACATAGCCTGAATGACGAATGGGTGGTCGACCTAAAATGTAAACAAAAACGGTAAATGGGGTTTTGTTGGGGGTCAATTGTACATTAAAAATCCACTTGAATCAAAATGCTAGCTGATCCTTTTTTTATGATAAAAGGATTTTTATTTTTTACTCCGTTTTGCGCTTTTTTTAGAAGTGACGTTCTTTGCCTATTATTCCGCCATCAAATCATCGAGATAATATATCATGTTATACCTCATTGGAAGCGTACGGACTTCAGCTTTAAGACACTTTTGTCCAAATTTAAGTTTTCTGCAATAAATTAAGCTTTGCGGAAAAAACTGAAAGTCTTTTATTTTTATTTTTCCCAAACATTTTTTATTTCCTTCACAACTCGCCTGAATGATAATTAGGTTGACCTAAAATAGCAACAAAAACGATTAATGGGGTTTTGTTGGCAGTAAATTGTACATTAAAAATCCACTTGAATCAAAATCCTAACTTATCCTTTTTATAAGATAAAAGAATTTTTTGTTTTGTATCTCCGTTTTTTTGCTTTTTTAGTAGTGACGTTCTTTGCTCCATGACTCCGCCATCAAATCATAGAGATAATATATCTCATTAAAAGCGTACGGATATTCAGCTTTAAGACACATACGTCCAAATTGATTTTTTTAATAAAAAAAACTAAACTTTTGAATTTTTATAAAAAACAAACTATTTTTTGCCGGTTTTCGTACCTGACACACACCGTGATCATATTTATGGTCTATGAGTTTACTGTTTTTTAAAAACATATATTTCTTTATGGTTTTCAACACAAGGAATAACACAATACCTGATATAATAATTAAATATCGATATTAATTGCAAAGGAATACGCGGTAACACACTCGAATAACAACACAGATTTGACATTTTCAAAAATTATATGTTGTTGCTAAAGCCCAGTATTCCAGGTATTAATTCCAGGTTGCTATATAATAATGATGTGTGTCAAGTACGAAAACCGGCAAAAAAATAGTTTTTTTTTTTAAATTCAAAAGTTTAATTTTTTTATTAAAGACTATAATTGTATTGAAAACATCAATTTGGGCTGAAGCGTCTTAAAGCTGTGCGGTTCCAATGAGATGTAATACGATATATTATCTCTATGATTTGATGGCGGAATCATGGGGCAAAGAACGTCACTTCTAAAAAAGCAAAAAACGGAGATACAAAACAAAAAATCCTTTTGTCTTATAAAAAGGATTAGCTAGGATTTTGATTCAAGTGGATTTTTAAAGTACAATTGACCTCCAACAAAACCCCATTTACTGTGTTTGTTGCCATTTTAGGTCGACCCATTCGTCATTCAGGCGAGGTGTGTGAATCTCGAAAGAAATATAATCCCACCGCTTATTGTGACTGAACTCCACTTTTGAGAATATTCCATGCCATTTGGAAATGATTAAAACTAATTTTAAAGCTGTGTGAACCATCACTACTAATACAGTCTATTTACAGCAAAGAGCAAAGAAAACTCACCACTTATATAATACAAAAAGATTATGTCAACAATTGTTAGAATACATAAGATATAACGCAGTATGTATTTAGATAAACATGGAATACTTCTATGATTAACAAGTTATTTACTGTATTGGTTGTATATTTGACAACAAGTGTGTGCCTTACATTAAGGTATTTGCCACATCACAAGGACCAAAAGAGCATGTGCGTCCACAGCAGAAAAAATGACAACATTATTTTTAATATACTGTTACTCGAACCGAGACATATATAAATTGCAGACCAAAGATTTTGTATGGGAAAACAAATTGACTACTTACAATCACAAGTCATCAAACATATGTTGTTGGCAAGAAAATATACATAAACATTATTAATTAACAATGCTTAACATATTTAACATAGAACGTTACTTACTTACTTACTTACTTAAGTGGCCAATTACAATTTACGAAACGTAGTTCATAAATTTGAGGCCTGAAGTAATAAAGAATTCCACACGCTTCGGTCTTCTGCGTGTGTTCTCCAGTTAGTCCTACCAGATGATGGCACATCGCCTACCACTTGGTCCTTCCAACGGAGTTTGGGTCTCCCTGCTCTGCGCCGTCCTTCAGGTTCGCCTTCAAACACCTTTCTCGCTGGAGCATTTACATCCATCCTGGCAGCATGTCCCAGCCATCGAAGTCGTTGGATTCTGACTCTTTTAGCTACGTCGATGTCGTGGTAAAGCTCATACAGCTCATGGTTCATCCGATGGCGAAACTGGCCTTCGACACAGATAGGTCCATATATTTTTCGGAGTACTTTTCTCTCGAATACTCCCAGGTTTTGTATGTCCGTTGTAGTAAGCACCCATGATTCGGCACCATACAACAGAACAGGTAAGATAAGCACCTGGTATAGCTGTTTCTTAGTATTCCGAGAGAAGGTGGTGTTACTAAAGTGCTGCCGAAGTCCGTAGAAACATCTATTGGCTAGCACTATTCTCCGTTTAATTTCTTGGCTGACATTATTCATCTTGTTGACGGAAGATCCCAGGTAGGTAAATTCGTCGACTACCTCAAAACAATAATTATCAACGTTCACGGTGCGTCCCCATCGAGAGGACTCTTTGTTCGTCGAAATCATTATTTTTGTTTTGTCCTCGTTGACCGCTAAACCCATTTTTGCTGACTCCTTTTCTAGCGATGAGAAAACTGCAGTAACATCCCGCAGATTTCGGCCAATGATATCTATATCATCGGCGTAGGCTAGTGGCATGTGGCTTTTGTGGAATATGGTGCCAGACATGTTGATGCCAGCCTTTCTCATCACCTTCTCCATAACTATGTTAAATAGTGTACAGGACAGGCTATCGCCCTGCCTGAGACCACTTTCCGTGTTGAATGGTTCAGACTGATCCTTACCAATCTTAACCGAGGATTTGGTGTTGTCTAAGGTACATTTGCAAAGTCGAATCAGCTATGCAGGAATACCAAACTCAGACATGGCCTCATAAAGCCTATTCCTTATCGGAGAGTCGAAGGCAGCTTTGTAGTCGACAAAGAGGTGGTAGGTGTCGATCTGCTTTTCATGGGTTTTTTCCAGAATTTGTCGTAAGGTGAATATTTGATCCGTCGTAGATTTGCCAGGTCTAAAGCCGCACTGATATGGTCCAATTAGTTTTTCTACAATTGGCTTTAGACGTTCACACAATATGCTTGAAAGGACCTTGTACGCAATTGGTAATAGGCTTATTCCACGGTAGTTCTTACATTCACTACGATCTCCTTTCTTGTATATGGGACATAACAGACTGAGACTCCAATCCCCGGGCATGCTCTCCTCTTGCCAGATGTTCTCCATGAGCTGATGCATGCTCCTAATCAGCTCCTCCCCGCCAGCCTTAAACAATTCAGCAGGGAGACCATCGGCTCCAGCAGCTTTGTTGTTTTTAAGGCGGGAGATGGCCATACGTATCTCGCTCTGGCTCGGAGGTGGACAGTTAATACCATCGTCATGGATTGGAGCGGGGTCTTCTGGAGTGGTGTCAGTATCCAGTAAATTTCTAAAGTGATCTCTCCATATCTTCAGAACGTTATCCGGGTCCGTCACTAGCTGACCATCGCTGTCCTTGCAGGAGGGCAACCCTGTTCCACGCATTCTCGCTTTCACTCTCTTGTAGAATTTTCGGGCTTCCCCTCTACTTCGGAGCAACTCAGTGCACTCGTCCTGCCTCTTCTTCAGCTCCTTCTTTTTTCTTCTAAAAAGACGCGTTGCCTGTCGTCTCTTCTCCCTGTGCCGTTCACGAACAGCTCGCGTTGCCATTGGCTGCAGTTTCGCCCTGTATGCAGCAACCGTCTCTCTCGTGGCATTGCGACATTCATCATCGTACCAGGCATCTTCTTGAGACGGCTTTGAGTACCCAAGTACGCTTCTCGCAGCCCGTTCTAAGGAGTCGGCTATATTTTGCCACTGCGAGGTTATATTGTCAGGGGTTGGAGCATTCCGCAGCAGTTGAGTTAGGTGGTTGGAGTAGGCGTTTGCTACCTCTGTGGTCCGCAGTTTACCGATGTCCAGCTTTCGTTGTGCCTGGTTACGTACGTTTTTCGCCATGCTTAGCCTTGTGCGTACCTTAACTGCGGTAAGGAAGTGATCGGAGTCAATGTTCGCACCCCTAATCACTCGTACGTCCAGAACACTCGATGCGTGCCTTCCATCGACTACCACATGATCAATCTGATTCCTAGTTAATTGATCTGGAGATAACCATGTTGCCTTATGAATATTTTTATGGTCAAATCTAGTGCTGCAAACTACCATATTTCTTGCCGCAGAGAAATCAATCGGTCTGATGCCATTGTTCGACGTTTCGGTGTGCAGACTGAATTTTCCGATGGTAGGCTCAAATGCGGTTTCCCTGCCTATTTTAGCATTAAAATCGCCTAGTACAATTTTAATGTCATGGCTCGGGCTACGGTCATATACATTTTCTAGGCTCTCGTAGAACTCGTCTTTGTCCTCATCGCTTTTCTCTTCTGTCGGAGCATGGGCACATATAAGTGTTATGTGGAAAAACTTTGTTTTGACTCTTATGGTGGCTATACGTTCACACACCGGGTTGAACCTTGAGACTAGGTGTCGCAGTCTCTTGCCCACCACAAATCCACATCCAAACTCGTGCTTGTCCGCATGGCCACTATAGTAGATGTCGCACGTCTTCATGAGCGAGCACCCGTGTCCCGTCCACCGGATTTCCTGTAAAGCGGTTATGTCAGCCTTGTATTCTTCGAGGACTTCCGCCAGTTGGATAGAGGCACCTGGTCTATACAGTGTTCTAACATTCCAGGTGCATATCCTTAAATCATGGTCCTTAATTCGTTTGCGGTGGTCGTCAACATTTTGGGGGGTCCATTTTATTCTTTTCTTACTTCTTTTCATTGCAATAGTTTATACGTCGGTGGCGGGTTGCAAGCCCAGCGCACCACGTCGCAGTTTTCTCCTCCTGCCAGGATTTTATTACAGCCGCCCATTCTGGGTCAGACGCTGACCAGGGTACCGCTCACTCTGAGCAGACGTGCCTGGGTTTTAGGTTTCGCCCCTCACAGTTAGTCGTGCTCTGACGGGTGTCAGAGGCACGCTTCCAGGCGTCACCACGTGGAGGTACTCCGTCCGCAGTAGTACTACGAATACGGAGCTCTGTGAGTAGACTTGAAGTGCAATTGGCAAGGATCACTCTGGGTTTGCCAAGTTAAACCGATCAGAAGCTTTACCTTGCATCACACTCCCTCCGTTACTTACTAAATATTATATTAATACTAGCTGACCCGGCAAACGTTGTTCTGCCATACAACTTCTGGCTCGGCGAACTTCGTCTCGCTCCAAGTTAACGCCTTCTTATAAGCTCCAGAGAAATATTAAAACACATACAGTTAAAATTTTAATGTGACTTAATTGAATTTAATCGAAATCAGTGAAGAGTGGTCTGATAAACAATGTTTTTCGATTTGTTTTTCGGCGCTAAAATAAACTGAGAAATTCGAGGTTGATCCCACAAAACTTCCAATGATTGAACTTGCGATTTATTGATTGCCATCGCAAAAGCCAATCGAATGGGGAAATGAGGATGGCGAGAAGCGTTTGACGAAAATCTTCCGACAGAAATATTGTAGCCCCCACCAAATCGTTTCGAATCACCTCATAAATCCTTCATCTTTCGGTCAACTGCCTAGAAAGCTCGTTGAAGCGCTATCGTGCATTCATCCCAAATGATGATTTTGCATTCTCGCAACAATTTCTCTGTCGCTGAACTTCTGGATATTGTGCATCATATGACCGAAGTGTTTCCCGACGCTTGAGAACAATATCGTGTGATTCCACATTCTCACCCTGCAGTACCTGTGAAGCCGTCGATATTCATATGAACAACTTTAAATGCAGTTATCTCCTAACAAAAATGTTAAAATAGATTGGGGTCTCACCTTGAAATGAGTAGCACGCCGTCGATATTCATATGGAATGGTAAAAAGGTGGTTAACATGCATGTGATCAAATCGATACCTTAATTCTAAACCAAGGTATGTGTAAATTTAAAAATTTACAGAAAACGCATTTAAAGTTTGTGAGTACATCATATAGATTGCACTTATATGTTAAGTTAAAATATCCTAAATCTACCAAATCATGTATTCGAAAACCGAATTGTTGGATAAAGGTATTTTTCGAATAAACCGGAAACCGGTTTTCTGAAAAATTCAAGTATTTGAACACTATAATTGTATCCAATGCAGAAAATATTGCAACTGTTCGATTATTTCGTGTTTTATTGAAGTAAAAATTGCACAACGTTGATCTAGTTCTATTGCCGAATCACCAACGAAATAGATCTTAATGAACTTATGATCTTCGTTTGGTGGTGGTAACAAAGCGGCAGCTCGATGATGTATTTGCCCTTGAATCTGAATGTGTGGAAGCAATTTCGAGCAAAACGGGAGGAATAGTTTTTAATAATAACACTGACACAAAATCAAACTTTTTCGGAAAGACTCGAACGTTGAGCTAGGGGTTTACTCAGCTCCAGTAATACTATCTGAACTGCAAAACTATGTTCGTGCGTTTTTTTCACTGTTCCACTGTGTAATGAGACGCCATTACCTTTTAACACGAATTGTTGCCGGGTTGATCAACAACTTCGGCTCCGAATGACGGGATTTTTCGATTGTAACTTCAATGTATTGCAATGCTGGCATACGACAGACTATGAACCGATATCAACGCAGCGAAGATCTTTGTAGGCGATTGTTGAATCGTATTCAAAAGCAGCTCGATTCTAGTCTATATTTACGACTGGTCTTCTTCTAGTAACATTTTGTCGAATTTGAGGTGGTGATTGTGCAGCGCGAAACTGTGCAATATAGGCACGTCTCCCAAATTTTTTTGGCCCGTTCCTTTTGCGTTTGATTATTACGGACGTTCTGACTAATTATAGCACGTCGCGTACGCCGTCCAAAGTTTGATTGTCTAATAGGAGGCTTTAGTCTAGTAAATAACTCTCCGTAAAAACAACCATGTCCTTTCGAAAAATCCAAATTTTTCGAGTTTTTCCGAGTTTTCCATCAAGAATTTGTCTATTTTCCTTTCGGAAAGTCATGTCGGAATAATTATCTAAAATTTTTCGCAGTAACATCGTGAAATCATACGACAAAAAGCTAAATTTCGTCGAAAAAAAATTAAAAATTTTCGAATTTTTCCGGAATTTTAAAACAACATTTTTCTATTTTTTTATTCGAAAAGTCATTCGCAATTATTGCACACAAAATTACATACAAAAAAAAAACAATTTTCGGTTATTCAAATTTCCCTGCTTTTCCGGAGGATTTTCCCTTCTCCCGGCAATTGCGAAAAACTGAAAAAATATCAGCAAAATCGGTCCAGCCGTTCTCAGTTGATGAATTACTATATGAATTTATTTTGTTGAAGGCATTAAAATCTTTCGATTTTTTTCGGGAATTTTCCGAGTTTTTCACCAAGAATTTTTCTATTTTTCCATTCGAAAAGTCATAGTTGTTCGAAATTGTTCACATTTACATCGCCCAAAATTACCAAAACATACGATAAGATGCAAAATTTTGTCGAAAAAAATTTTTTTTTTTGGCATTTTCCATAATTTTCCAACTTAAATTTTCTATTTTTCCATTCGAAAACCGACAAAAATTTAATTTCGATTTACCTCAAATCAGGCGATGAAATGCAAAATTTTGCCGAAAAAATTCACTTTTTTCGGTTTTTTTGGAATTTTCCACCGACAATTTATAAATTTTTCTATTCGGAAAGTCATTTCGGAATAATTATCCGAAATTTTTTCGCAAGTTACATCGTTCAAAACTATCAAATAGTACGACAAAAAGCAAAATTTCGTCGAAAAATAGTATTAAAATTTTTCGAATTTTTCCGGAATTTTCCGAATTTTCCAACAAATTTTTTTTTATTTTTCTATTCGAAAAATCATTCATAACAATTGCACAAAAAATTCCATACAAAAAAGCAATATTCGGGTTTTCCAATTTTCCGGCATTTTCGAAAGATTTTTCCAAAATTTTCTTTCGTAAAAACAAAAAAAATTGAGGTTTAAGGATCAAAATTTATTTTTTATTTTGATCTTTAGTAGCGGATACTAACTATCTCTTTGGGCATAAAAAACACTTTTATTATGCCTTCTACGCCTATTGACCGCAAATAAAAATTCAGTTTGAAGCTTCATGCCTTTAGCCATAAAAACTTCTTTTGTCATGTCTTCTTCTCACACGGATCAAGAGTATTCCGGAATACTATTATTGTATTGAACTCATATTACCATTTTTTGAGATAATTCGGTCACCAACGTTTGGCTTAACAAAGTGATGGTCTCACGCGCTGTATGGCATATTACACCGTCGTGTTGGAACCATTTCTCCTTCAAATAATGTGCAATGACATGATAAATAAAAAAAATCAATTGATCGTCCACTGGCTCAAATTCTTCCACCAGTTAGATCTTATATAGATGTAGGCCAAGATCTTTCTTCAGCATTTGCAGAGACCGAGTTGCTGATAAAGGCGTCGGTTTGATAAATTCGAGTCCCCTGTCACACTTACGTCTACAGCGTCGATGGCTTCTATAAGCTGCTCAGATGGATCATTATATGCACCCTCAACTTCGCAAAGGGGTCCATAAGTATAGCGAACAGAACGTGCATTTTAAAAATTAATTTGCAAGATTTGTAAGCGTTGTTCTTGTACAGTTTTTACATAGTGTTTTTCCAAAATGTACTAAAAGAAAATCTATCATACTTCATTAGTATGACAAAAATTTAACCATTGTAGTTTAACTAAAATGAATATTGCTTAATTTTTCTATCTAAATGATTTATTACCGATTCACTCTCCTGGAAAATAATTTAAAAATACATACCTGTGTAGTAAATTAAAAAAAAATCACTGTTTTTGTCTGCGCAGCTACTATGTATCCTCAACTTTCTGGTGTACGGACCATTATTTTATACAGTTAAAAAATTAACTATTGAAGTGCGTGGGCAGCGCCTCGGTACTTTTTACTTATTTAGTTCCAAATAGCCTGTTCATAAGGGCGGATAAATGTGTTCGCGTCGAAAAAAAGAAAAAACGTAGTAATCGTATACCAGTATCAGAATGTACGATGAATTCTTAGAAAATGTCACTAAGAAACTATATGTCTAAACTCAAATCGTAGTTCGCGCTGAGAAGCATGAAGATTTCAATTATTTAGTAACTTCAGACCTATGGGCCCCGGCTATAATTTTTACCTACCATTCCGATATTTGGCGACGAAGAGAATAGTATATTTTTGACATTGTTTTGGATCCCGCCCAATATTCTGAAAAATTATTATTAAAAACTTAATTTCTGTATGCCAACTAACCAATACATAGATTTGCCTCTGTAATACCTCATTTAGTTTGTTGGGAAGTTAGTTTTACGCAGAAGGTCTCAAAAAATATATATCTGAAGTTTTCGGTTTGTGCTTATTTAAAAACCAAAAAAAATGTCATCTGAAATATTAATGCTTCCCAACGCGAATTTTTTATAATTCATCGTAGATTCTGATTTTGGTTGAGATTTTTGCGAATAAAAAAATTGGCCCACCTTACTGTTCATATCTCTAGGCGAACAGCAGTATTCTGTGGAATTTTGACAGTTATTACTGTTTGTTTTAAAAGGGGTGTGGAACAACCCACTTCCAGCCTTACTGTAATTCATACTGCAACAACATATGTCGCATTATAGTCTTTTTTACTTTAAAGTTGTATGGGCGGTGCCACGCTCCTTTATCCAATCACAACTAAGTACAACCAGTGACTAACAACAGGTCATCAGTAACACTTTTTAAAATTATCTTATAAATCAGTCTATTAGAAAAGCCGTCAGAGCGATTTTGAAAAAGTGGTGTGGCACCGCCTTCTTCCTCCCTGGCAGTATTTAATACTGCTCCAATAACATATATACCAAATCTCATCTTCATACCTCTGCTAGTTCATGAGATATAGCTCTTTTAATTTTCAAGTTATATCCAAGTTTATCCAATCACAACCAAATATAGCCACGGACTATCAACAGGTCAACAGTACCACTTGGTAAAATTTTCGTATCAATCGATCTATTAGAAAAACGATTTTTGAAAAGAGGGCGTGGCACCGCCCACTTCCATCTAGCTGAAATTAATACTGCTCCAACAAAATATATACAAAATCTCATCTTCATACCTCTGATAGTTCATAAGATATAGCCCTATCGATTTTCAAGTTGTATGGGCGGTGCCACGCCCCTTTATCCAATTACAACCAAATGTAGTCAGGAACTATCTACAGGTCAACAGTACCTCATGGTAAAATTTTTGTATCAATCGATCTATTAGAAAAGCCGTTAGAGCGATTTTTGAAAAGGGGGCGTGGCACCGCCCACTTCCATCCTGGCTGTAATTTATACTGCTCCAACAACATATATACCAAATCTCATCTTCATACCTCTGATAGTTCATGAAATATAGCCTTTTTAATTTTCAAGTTGTATGGGCGGGGCCACGCCCCTTTATCCAATTACAACCAAATGTAGTCAGGAACTATCTACAGGTCAACAGTACCTCATGGTAAAATTTTTGTATCAATCGGTCTATTAGAAAAGCCGTCTGAGCGATATTTGAAAAAAGGGGCGTGGCGCCGCCCACTTTTTGAAAAAATAAAACCTTTTAAACCATCCGGAAGCTATAGCGAACAAAACAAAAAAAAAAATTTTGAAAATCGGTCCAGCCGTTTTTGAGTTTTAGCGAGACAACTGCACATCAATTCATTTTTATATATAAGAAGATGTCATATTACAAGTAGCGTAAAATTCTAACGGACTCGAACTTCTTAACGAAATTTTGGAAAAATACACGTAAGATTGTCCTTAAATCAATAAATAACAATGCGTTGCCATATCTTTTAAACAAAATGCACAAAATCCCTAAACTGGGAAAATATAGTCCAAAATTCCGGTTTTTTACTAAAATGGTCACACTGTCTGTATTTATGGCAGGAATGTTGACATACGTTATGGTTTGCGACTTGTGAACATGAGTTGCCGCCACCACCAAGAGGTGAGTCCTAGGCCTTTACTTTTCCTCCATGAGAATCTAAGGTGGCAAAAATCTACAAATATCACAAATTTTCGGTATTACCTTTTGCTACGCCGAAGTCAGTAATGGGCGAAATTAATGGAAAAGGTCCGATTTGAATACTTTTTACGACGTTTCGACAAAGTGTTCCAGAACAGGTATAGATTCTACAACAATTTATACGTATTTTGGTGACTTTTGAATAGTGACAGTTGAAAATAATTAGAGAAAAAAATTTCATAATTCCAACTTTTTCGTAAATGTACCTAAAATTTCATAAAACTTGTTCCGTGTTATTTAAAATTTACATCATTTCAAAAATTCGGCTTTCGAATACTTGATTAAGAAAAACCGGGTAAACCGTTAATTGTTTCTTACTAGTATTGTTCTTTTGTTTCGATATCAGATGTCTGTAATGAAACTTAACGAGGAATTCTCTATTCTCCCTATCACTTCTACTTAGAGTCCTTTCCGTCATTATTTCGAGAAAAGACAGAAGAGGTCCTTAAAATGGGATTTAAGTACATTCAAATGCTCTATAAAAATGTAGCTCAGAAAATTTTACATTGGGTGATATAAAGCAAAAAAATAATATCTCCAACTTTTACTAAACATTTTGCCTCTTTTCAAAGCAATGTGCGAACAGCGACCTAAAATATTCAGAGTATCTTTGTTTATTATTGTTTTAGGCTGTGAGCGAAATGACTGAAAATTTTGTTTCAAATCAAAATTTTGACTTTAATGTGGTGAATTCCATTGTTATATATTCATGAGCCCCCAATTCTAGTATAAATTATGACATTTAGAAAAAACTGAAAATCATATTTAATTTTGGAAATTGTGATTTCACAAATTCAAATTGTGTATAAATGAATGACAACAAGTTTAAAATATGTTAGAACGTTAATTTTCTTTACAATAATTGGAGCAATTGAAATATATTTCAATCTTTTTTGAAACTACTTATCAATTTTTGTCGGGGTGTTCAAAAAAAAAAGAAATCGATATCTTTAACTTTTTATGTTTTCGAAAAACCGGAAAAACCAACCATAAAAAACCGGTTATTTGAAACAGACAGACTCCTAAAAGGGACAATTTGTATGGGAGGTTGGAGTAGTTTTTGACCGATCTTGTTCATTGTTTCTCATTTCCTTAAAACGTACGACTGTCACGTATGCGAAATGGTATTCAACTTATTTTATTTTAGTAGTAAACATCATCGACATATTGCTTGCTATATATGTGATATCTGTCGAAGACAGCGAAATGTTACAGCAGCCTTTATTAGAGTGTGTCTACATATCATAGAGCATGATTTTATTTCTTATTTTTTTTTAACTAATATGAAACTACATGACTATATCGTCCCTAATTACCTGCAAAATTATATTCCAGTAGGCATTACCCTAATTTACATTATATTTAGCTTTAAATATGTCAATTCCCAGAGGAGGAATTCTTGGTCAACATGTGCCATTTTCTGAACACAATCTTTTTTGGTATGAAAATCAATTTGAAATTCAAATTACGTTAAATGTATGAATACACATGCGGGCGTACGAATATGCAATAGCATCATTTGGAAAAAATGAATGTATTTATTATTAATGCGAAAATTATTCAGTCTCCCAGTTTCCACTCAATATTTGTAGCGCAAAAAGCAATTGTTATACAACACGAGTAGGCCAATTTGGTAAGAAGGAGCACATGTGTTCGATTTCTTCATTTCACGATATTCACCATTAGCATTAACAATGACAGTGGCGAAAAGGCATCGTATCCTGAATATATGTGTGAATAAGAAAATTGGCTGCGAAATACAAATTTCACCATTTCAACCAATTTGCTAAGTGAAAATGGGTGCCACAGTTAACAATTTGAAGCGAGTCTGCAAATAAACGAATGGGCTAACTGTAATGGCAGGCGGAATAAACGCAGCAGTTTTGCAATGTTTTCACCCAAATGTGGTTGGCAACACCAGCGATGTTATACATGTATCTCTAACAATGCGTTGCAATGTCCATTACCAGTAGTGTATATACGCCTTTGTTTGTGCTGTGAATCGTACGAATGAATGCACCCAATATTCCATTTTGATTTGGATTATTTTTAAAATGGCAAATTCGAAAACTAACGAATGATTTATAAATGGGTTATTGACGCTGGACTTCAGTCATATTTAAATTTAGGTTAAATAATAATTATTGACATTTTACAGGTTTGCAGTTATATTTTCTGACAACTTAAAATATGCTTATAACCTTTAATGTCCGTTCATATTAATATAATATTTAGTAAGTAACGTTCTATGTTAAATATGTTAATCATTGTTAATTAATAATGTTTCTTGCCAACAACATATGTTTGATGACTTGTGATTGTTGGTAGTCAATTTGTTCTCACATATAAAATCTTTCGTCTGCAATTTATATATGTCTCGGTTCGAGTAACAGTAT
The DNA here is from genome assembly GCA_964034835.1 of Muscina levida. Lineage (NCBI taxonomy): Eukaryota > Metazoa > Arthropoda > Insecta > Diptera > Muscidae > Muscina > Muscina levida. The sequence goes on along the minus strand of OZ035882.1, from coordinate 110,806,974 downwards.
ATTAAAAATAATGTTGTCATTTTTTCTGACAGTGGACGCACATGTTCTTTTTGTCCTTATGATGTGGCAAATACCTCAATGTAAGGCACACACTTGTTGTCAAACATACAACCATTACAGTAAATAATTTGTTAATCATAGAAGTATTCCATGTTTATCTAAATACCAGGGACCGAAAATAACTGTTATTGATCGATTTTACAACTAAAAAAATCAATGTGAAGGAAATGTGCTAAAATTATTTTAAGTACACCATTACATTGGTTTTTACTCCCTCTGTAGAATTTCGCAATAAACTTTTATTTTGTGATTTTTATTATAAAAGTCGCAAATAACACTTATTTTTGATTTTTATTATATCGCTCATCAAATAAGAGTTATTTTTGATTTATATTCTATCCATCAATAAATAAGAGTTATTGTTGATTTTAATTTATTGAGTCTTTGAATAAGAGTTATTGAAAACTTTTTGAAATAAAAATTACGAAGTGAGTTTTATTTTGCCAAACGAAAAATAAAAATCAATCAAAGACTTATATTTTTCAAAACAAAATTTAAAACTCACCTAATGATTTTTATTTCTTCAGGCCTGCAATAAAAGTCTTTTGCTGATATCGTCATTATTGTTTTTTGTAATAAAAGAAATGTATATATGATTTTGATCAGCTCAACGAGACGAGCAAGTTTAGCTAAAAATAATTGGACTAAGTGTTCACTTATAGTTCGCGAACTGTGAGTTAAACATGGCAAAAAAAGGGTGCAAAATTGTTTAACCTCGCAAATGCAACCAAATGCATGCTTTATCAATCCTAAGTATTTGCCGGTATTTCAGCTTGAAGACGTTATTCGCGTTAATCCCAAGGGATCGTTTCACAAGAGCATCATAGCTTCATTGGGATGCTCAGAGGTACTGTAGAAATCTTTATAGAACTCGGGTCTTTTGAAGCTGATTCTTTATTCAACCAAGAATCATTTGTATTGCATAATATTGTCTTTTGTTCCAAAACAACGCTTTAATACAAACATACTTAGTACATTACGTTTTAAGAAGCTATATCCATGCACATTAGAGTGGCCATAGTGGAAATTTTTTTGAAAAGTTAAATTGTTCGCACTGAAAAATATGAGGTTGGGGATAAAAATAATTATGCATATTTTTTTATTTTTTTTTTTGATTCCGAGTACCTCCGGGTTGAGCCCAAACTTTTATTACATTACCCATTTAGGCTGAAGTGCAGAATATGGGGCGGGAGCCCGATTAAAAACCAAAAATATGCCATTGTCTTCATCTTGGCCCCCAAACATCGGAATGGTAGGTCAAAGTTGGCGCTCAAGCCCATGGGGCCCGGGGGGTCAAAAAAGGGGCCCCTTTCGGTTCTATGACGACCCCCCAGGTGCGGGTACTCAAATGAAAGATATTTTCGAGACGAATCCAACGATGTTATTTTTAGGTTCCTACGGGTCTCCTGGACCGAGTTAGAGCCATTTCCGGGATATACCAAGAAAAAAAAATTATTTTTAACTAAATTTAAAAAATTTTAAAAAAAATTTTGCGTGCGGCGCTAGTAAACCCAACATAGGTGTACCGTCATTTCGCCCAATGTCATTTCGCCCAAAAACAACCATGACATATCGCCCAAAACATGTCATTTCGACCAAAAACCTAACTACAACATGATATATCGCCCAAATGCAATGACAGAAGACCCAACTCAATTTTTTTGGTCGAAATGTCAGGCTCATGACGACGGCACGCCCTGCTGCATACGTCGCAGTCAGTCTTGTATTCTCTTTCTCGGTGGGGGGCACGCCCTCGCCGCATACGTCGTAGTCAGACTCGCTACTCTCTCTCTTTCTCTGGCATTATTAAAACACGAATGCGGTGGGGGCACGCCCCCCTAAGGCCGGGGCAAGAGTACAAGACTGACTGCGACGTATGCAGCAGCGCGTGCCGTCATCATGAGTCTGACATTTCGCCCAAAAAAATTGAGTTGGGTCATATGTCATAGCATTTGGGCGATGTGTCATGTTGTAGTTAGGTTTTTGGTCGAAATGACATGTTTTGGGCGATATGTCATGGTTGTTTTTGGGCGAAATGACATTGGGCGAAATGACGGTACACGTATATTGGGTTTACTAGCGCCGCACGCAAAATTTTTTTTAAAATTTTTTAAATTTAGTTAAAAATAATTTTTTTTTCTTGGTATATCCCGGAAATGGCTCTAACTCGGTCCAGGAGACCCGTAGGAACCTAAAAATAACATCGTTGGATTCGTCTCGAAAATATCTTTCATTTGAGTACCCGCACCTGGGGGGTCGTCATAGAACCGAAAGGGGCCCCTTTTTGACCCCCCCGGGCCCCATGGGCCTGAGCGCCAACTTTGACCTACCATTCCGATGTTTGGGGACCAAGATGAAGACAATGGCATATTTTTGGTTTTTAATCGGGCTCCCGCCCCATATTCTGCACTTCAGCCTAAATGGGTAATGTAATAAAAGTTTGGGCTCAACCCGGAGGTACTCGGAATCAAAAAAAAAAATAAAAAAATATGCATAATTATTTTTATCCCCAACCTCATATTTTTCAGTGCGAAAACTTTTGGATTTCACATTTTTAATTTTTTCTATATAACGCTATGGCCAGTCTAATGCACATACAGTTTCCATCCGATTGTCCGTCCGATTGAAGGGATTTTATATATAAAACAAATCGGTGGTGTAGTTGCAGTCAAGTGAAGAATTTGCTAGTGAGCTTAATATACTTTCAAAAAATCTTCATGTATAAAAATTAACTATTTCTGGGCATTGGGTCATTTTGAATAGGATTCTTGTTAATTTAAGCTTTCTAATGCATGTAATTAGGTTCAAATCCGTTAAAAACTGCTTGAGTTAGAGGCAAATTACCAAAGCAAGATTTTTACATTTTTTGAGAAAAAGGCATTTTGCCTAAAAAAACGAAAAAACGATTTGAGAGACCACTTCCCGTTCATCAATGTTTAAGTGTTATATACCAAAATTCTTGGTTTTTAGAGTAGATTATGAAAATCGATGTTCATGAAGGAATTTCGAAAAAAAAATGAAAAGTGAGACGGTCTAATAGACACACTCTCATAAAGGCTGCAGTAACATTTCGCAGTCTTCGACAGATAGCAGATATATAGCAAGTAATATGTCGATGATGTTTACTACTAAAATAAAATAAGTTGAATACCATTCCACATATGGGTAATTCCATAGTCGAATACGTGACAGTAGTACGTTTTAAGGAAATGAGAAACAATGAACAAGATCGGTCAAAAACTACTCCAACCTCCCACACAAATTGCCCCTTTTGGGGTCTGTCTAGAGTATTCAAAACTGGAAACCGATAAAACGTTTTTTTTTGTTGAAACCCGTCAGCCGGTTTTGACAAAATATCAATTTGCGAATAACCGGTTTTTTATGGACGGTTTTTCCGGTTTTTGGAAAACATAAAAAGTTAAAGATATCGATTTCTTTTTCTTAGAACACCCCGACAAAAATTTTCTAAGCTAAATTTTTGTAGAATATTTTCATTTTCTAAAGTCCCATTTCTAGGCATGTTTCGAACTTTTCTCGCAATAAGGAGGAAAATGACACGTAAAGAATCGAGATAGAAACTTTAAATGTACACAAAAAAATCATCATTGAAAAAATCCGATATCGAATATGTACTAAAACAATAATAAACAAAGATACTCTGAATATTTTAGGTCGCTGTTCACACATTGCTTTGAAAAGAGGCAAAATGTTTAGTAAAAGTTGGAGATATTATTTTTTTGCTGTATATCACCCAATGTAAAATTTTCTGAGCTACATTTTTATAGAGCATTTGAATGTACTAAAATCCCATTTTAAGGACCTCTTCAGTCTTTTCTCGAAATAAGGACGGAAAGGTCACTAAGTAGAAGAGATAGAGAGAATAGAGAATTTCTCGTTAAGTTTCATTACAGACATCTGATATCGAAACAAAAGAACAATACTAGTAAGAAACAATTAACGGTTTACCCGGTTTTCTTAATAAATTATTCGAAAGCCGAGTTTTTGAAATAATGTAACCCAGTAGGAAGTGTCTGCAAGTCATCCTTAAGGATAGGTGCACGACCATAGTAAATCGTTGATGACATTTAGGGGACCGTCCATACAAATCGTCGACGAAATTTTCATACAAGTGTCCGCTTTGTCATGCACGACCTGATGAGCGACAATGTTGGTCAAATTTTCGTTGATGCCTATACAAACGACCTGTCGCCACAAAATCATGCATGACAGTCTCGGTCAGCTTGTCGCCAACCGAGTGTTTTGACGACAAGTACACCAATATTTCACATTTCTCTTCCTTAGATTTTGTTGATTGTGTTTGATGCACGACAACATAGGATTTTGTCGGTGAGCTTGTCGTCAACCGAGTGTTTTGACGACAAGTACATACATTTTTCCTTAAGGACAGCGTTGACGACAAAGTCGTGTATGACGGAACTTCCTACTGGGAAATTCCGAATAAAACCGAAACCAGTTCTTTGAAATTTTAGGTAAATTTACACAAAAGTTGGAATTTTGGAATCTTTTTTTCTCTACTTATTTTCAACTTTTACTATTCAAAAGTCACCAAAATACGAATAAATTGTTGTAGAATCTATACCTGTTCTGGAACACTTTGTCGAAACGTCGTAAAAAGTATTCAAATCGGACCTTTTTCCATAAACTCCGCCCATTACTGACTTCTGCGTAGCAAAAGTTAATATCGAAAATTTGTGATATTTATAGATTTTTGCCACCTTAGATTCTCATGGAGGAAACGAAAGGGCCTAGGACTCACCTCTTGGCGGTGGCGGCAACTCATGTTCTCAAGTCGCAAAGCACAAACTAGAAAGTGGATAATATATTTTTTTGACCATATATAATAATATAACAACAATAACAATAACGTATGACAACATTCCTGCCATAAATACAGACAGTGTGACCATTTTAGTAAAAAAAACCGGAATTTTGAACTATATTTTCCCCGTTTAGGGATTTTGTGCATTTTGTTTAAAAGATATGGCAACGCATTGTTATTTATTGATTTAAGAACGTGTATTTTTCCAAAATTTCGTTAAGATGTTCGAGTCCGTTAGAATTTTACGCTACTTGTAATATGACATATTATATCGCAAAAAAAATATTTTTGGCAAAATTTTAAGTTTTACTCAGAGTCATGCCAAAATCAAAGTGCGATTTTAATAAATTACATAGTGATACAAATGTGAAGGAAAAAATGTACAGGGGTTCTCATGTAGCATTTCTGTTAGACTGGAGTCCATAGAGTACAGTGATACTTTTAGTTCATCTCGGTCACTATGTTAAGTAATGTTTTTATAGCAAATTAAGCAAAATGCATAACTCTTCTCTTTGTAAACCGATTTTCAAGAGCTTAAATCTGTTTTAAAGCTATGACTTTTATCTTTATATTTAGGTGTATTGATATTTTTTAGGTTAGGTGTGTTGATATTTTAACTCGATTTCTAAAGTGGGTTGAATGCCGCTTCTGCTACCTCCCATACAAATGTACCACTCCGCCTCATTTATAAATCGATTAATATTAATAATATACACCACGAGATCGTGCCTATACTCTGTATTTAGTAAAGCTTTATCAGAATAAAGTTTTGGAGAACAAACCAGAAAGTCTAGCCACGTCCATTTTGGTACCTCCCATACTAATGTACCGTGCGGCCACTTAAGAGATGGAGTAATAATATCAATACACCCAATGCGGTCGTGCTCAAATTCTGTATTCTATTAGGCTATAACAGGATAAAGTTTTAAAGAAAAATATTGAAGGTCCTCCCATACAAACCATTCCGCCCACTTTAAAAGTCAAGTTATAATATCAATTCACCCAACGCGATCGTACCCAAATTCTGTATTTAGTAAAGCTATAGCAGGATAAAGTTTTGGAGAAACAAACTGAAAGCCTAGCAAAGCCCCATCTGGCACCTCCCATATCCATCTAGTACCGCCTACTTTAGAAACCGATTAATATTATTAATACACCTAACGCGATCATGCCCAAATTCTGTAGTTAGTACAGATAAATCAGGATAAAGTAATGGAGAATAAATCTGGAAGCCTAACCACACCCCTTCTCGTACCTCCCATACAAATGTACCACTCCGCCCACTTTGGAAATCGAGTAATAATATCAACATACTATAAAATTAATGTTTTATTGAGGGTTAAGGTATATGTAAGTCGGATTTCCCGACTGAAACTTTCTTACTGGTTTTTGTAAATACCTTGAAATAAGCCATATTTTAATCAAGATATAAGCTTATTGAAATTTGACTCAGGAATGAATATGGACTACATCGGCTGAAGTCTTCTCGTACCTGCCATTGAAAATAACCTATTTTTGGAAAATTAATACTTTCCCCCATAATTTTAGAACAGTAGGATATTTGAATTTTGTCAGTTAAATTATCTTGTAACAGCAGAAAAATTCTGCAGAAGGTAAACGTTTATTGAACGTTGATTTTCGAGTTAAAATCGAAAACGTTGTGCCTATACTGGCATCTCCAATACCCCGTTGAGAATATTTTACTTTTACTATTTTGTATTTACAGGTGAAACTTAAGTAAATTTAACATTTTACATTTGTTGGCTTTAACCTTTTCTACAGTATTACTATACGTCTCGTCTGGCCATATGGCCGAAATCCGCATGGGTGATGGTATTTATCAGTTAGTTCACCTGATTTAAATTTCGTTACTGGTTCTACGCATAATTTCCAAAAATTTTCCAAAAAAAAGTCGACATAAGGTACATTTCATCCAAAAAAAGATATTATGAAATTTGCAACCATTTCTTAAATATTGGCTCTCACAAATATCCATTCAACACCAGAAAATTTGAAAATACAAAGAGCGATATTTAGAAAACGGGTACCTCTGGGGAAACATCCTTAGGCACTCGCAATCATTTGGAGACACTTACGAGCCGTCAAAGTGGCGCTTGATGTGCATAACCACTGTCGCGCAGTGCTATTGTTAGAATAAAAAAAAAAACATATTGCAGACAAATGATTTCGTGATTTAAAAATTGATTTTTACGCCTTGTATATTTCTCAACTAAACCAACTGCGTATTTATACAGCTCAAGCAATTCCATATTTAAAATTTCCAAATTGAAATCTTTGAATTGCACATTAACATCGTATGTACATAGGGTTGCCAGACGATCTTGATGTACAAGAATTTTTAATGCTTGTCAAGAATCAAGAAAAAATAAGTTTTGTCAAGATTTTTACAGACCAACCGAAAAATAACGCAAATATTTTTTTTTTTTTAAATGAAATGAACAGTTCATAGAAATATTATTATGATAAGTTTTCGTAAGTGTATTCGTTCGAAAATCTATCATCCTTTATTTTCGCCTCCCTATTGAACACTAATAACACTATGCAACAAATGAGAACTTTTTGTGAAAATACAAAAAGTTGACAATATAGGCGTCCCTCGGAAAACATGAATAACTTAACTATGCGTTTAACTCGTGAAAGCGTGCACTTTCTGAATAAAATAGTGAAAATTAGGGTGTCCTTATAAAATAGTGAAAACAAACTTCTTCAAACTTAAATAATACTAAATAAATCACTAAAGTTTGAAATTTCGATACAAAAAACAGACAGATATGACAAGTAATCAATATATCTATATATATCGTTGGAATGGCCGCAGTTTCTTCTTTTAAAATCCGCTGGAGAACTTCAAATCGGTTGATATTCAACCACGTAACTGGCTTACACGTGCGTAAAGGTACGAAAAACCGGTATAATAGTGGATTTTATGAGCTATATAGGTTGCCTAGACACGTTCAGATTATTTTTAAATGTTCACAAAATTTCTTCAACTTTACCATGGCTACAATTTTGGCGAACATTGTTAGTAAAAAATTTGGACTCCCTCAAAGTAATATTCAAAAATGAAAAAATAAAAATTTCTTCTTCAATTTTTTTTTGCAAAAGGGCAGGAATAACCAACATTTGTGACATAAATAGTTAATAAAATTAGTGGGCATAACTAACAGCTACATTATCGCCGAATATAGTTTAACACTATAACGAAGTATGAGTTAGCTGTTGGGCAATAACTGATGACGCCTTTTTTCGAGTGACTCACTGACTTTGAGAATTTTTTAAGGTCCATAAAAAAAAAATTGCACACCTATCTCGCCAAACTGAGTATAGGGTTTTGTTACCCGTCGATGGTAGAATCGAACCTATACTGTCAAGTTCTGTATTTTTTCACTGTTGCACTGTGTAATTTAACAACATTAAACAGCAAATTTCAAGCAGAAGCTCCGGTCGTATAAACTCAAATTTTAGATTAATCGGCTAAATATCGCCGCCGTCTTGTTTATGTAGAGAAAATCCTTAATGGTTTTAGAAAGCCGTAGAGAAATAATGTCAGGTCAGCGACGTAATGTTAAATCGTAATTTTTCTCATTTTATGCATCAAAGTATTAAATTTATCAATAATACTAAGTCGTAAAATAAAAAAATCAACATCAGTGTTCCCACTATATTTATTATACTCAACCTTAGGTAAGGGGTAATAGTAGACAAACCCTCAGAATATCGAAACGTTTTCACATTCCTTTTGGTACCTCCCATACATATCAATTTGTTAGTACATTGAATTTAAACATGTAATACAAATTGGACCCTGCAATGAATATGGACTATATCGGCCGACTCCTGATTACTCCCAATGAAAATGACCTATTTTTGGAAAATTTATATTTCTTACATTAAATCCAAACCAACAATTGGAGAATGCTTAAATTTGGTCAGTTTAAAAAAACCATGGGAAATTTAAACGTTTGTCACTCTCTCTATAGTATCTCCCATAACATTTGACCAAAAACACCCACATAAAAAGTTTATTCCACGTTATCCTGCAAATAAAAATCTGACTCTTTGTACTGCCCCTGCTGGTACCTTGTATATGGCAATTACCTGAAAATTTATATATTTTGAACAAATTCAAATATAAACTCCTCAAGACGTTAAAAAAGTTTACTTTTAATATTTTGCATTTATAGGTAACACTTAAGAAACTTAAGTGTTTCATCCAACCCATTAGAAACTATATATTCAATTCTTTAGAGATTTTTGGGCGTATAAGACTTTTTCGGTAACAACATACAAGACACATTGTCCAGAAATATAGAGTAAAAATTCTACATTTGTTGGCCATTTCATTAACCCTTTTTGCACTGTAACTCTTGAAAAGGTGTAACAACATGTCAGTAAAAGTCTGGTCATACGACCGAGAGTCCTACCTCTAAACGTTTACGCTACATAAGCTGAGAAATTTTAATACATAAGTAATTTCATTTAAAAATCGTTTAGTTTCAATAACTCGTTATAAAAAAATAAATTAAACTGAAATATGTTAAACATATAACGTATGAGTGTTTTTATTTGTCAAGATTTTTTTTCACAATCAAGAAAATTTTTGGTGAATGTCAAGAATTTTACAATTTTAAATCTGGCAAGCCTATATGTTGTACACAATGTGTTAAAATTGTCTGCCTCATGCATTGCAAGTTTAGCAGCAGCGATAGAATGAATAATCGCGTAAGTCAACGAAGGTTGAACGCAAACAAACCAACGTCTCCACATTTAATCACTCCTTTGATTTGCAAGATTCTACGTTGTGTGGATACGTCTCCATTGTGGCAGCATATGAGATTATGTCTGTGCCATGTGCCCGCATTAAGTTCAAAATACCGGATGCTTGGCTCTCTTTAAAGAGATGTGTGTGTATGTCATTACTACAAGTGTGCTGGCTGTATTGGGCGAGAATAGTTTAATTTCCTCCGTTGTGGACTACGATAAAAGTTGATGATCCTTCGGATTTTTATTGTCCTCCTGCTATTAAATATTAATAAATTTTTATTGGAACTAAAAGAGAATGAAAAGTTTCCAATAGATTCGATAACGTTAAAAATCAACTGGCCCAAGAGGAAGGTGTTTTCCGTTAATGACTATTTGAAATTTTCCGGCCACCACTCATCACACAGTTTAGGCAATTTACATTCATTTAACCTTTTAAGGACATTCTACAGCACTGCGAGTATCTTGCAGTCATCTTGCAAACGGTTTCGAGGTCAGTTGGGTTGGAGGGAAAGGGGAAGGTTGAAATTGCTCATTTATTTGCCGTCGCTTTTTATTGGGAACAAGCTGTTGTTTCCGCAATTTTATCTTCGTTATTGGCAATAATAAACAAAAATTGCCCAGGACTGCTCGCTTTTTATCTCCGCTCGAACAAGATATAAACGTAGTTGGTGTTTGCAGCCGCTGGCTATGACGATGCTGATTGCCACTCTGAAGGTTCCTTTGTAGAGGTGTACATATTACATTTGGTCGATGGAACGAGCAGTCGGTTGGTTTGTTCGGTCCACAAGTGTTGTACATTTCGGCAATGAAATATTAAAAAGCAGCATTGTTCACATTGATTAACCATTTAAACGTAATGGTTGAAATACTTAGATGTACAATCTCGCTCACAACCTGAGTTTTATAGGTTTTATGTAAATTTATACACATCTAAGAGATAAACATAGTTAGAAGGCCAAAATGTGGCAGCAATAGCTGTGACCCGCCAAAGTGTGTGTATGCCAATTAAGGAATAAAAAGTAAACCTCAGAAATCAGACCATGGAAGGTGCAAAAATCCAATCAGAACATGTGATAGGAAAATTAAAGGCAGTACAACTCAAAAAATTGCATTGCAAATTGCAGCAAACTCAAAGAAACTAATAAGTTAGTTTGAGTAATTGAAGACCGTGGTCATTATTACAATTGTATTTAAAACTAACACAATGTGGAATACAGAAGCCGATTTCTTTGCTATATATTTGTTTTTTGGGTGCATACTTTGAATACAGTTGTCGAATTATTTTGTAAAAAAGACACATACATAAACTCTCTTGAATAACTTTCAGCCATATTTCAAAATATTATCCTTGTTTTTTACTAAATTGCGATGAAAGCACTGATAATGAAGGTAAATCACAGCTTATCACTATCAAACACACAACCTTCCGGTTATTAGATGTACCCGGTTAATGGATGCCCGGATACATCGATGTTCGACTGTAATTATTATTCTACAACCAAGTTATGCGACCGATGGCTTATGGCGCCATCTAGTTGTATTCGGATGATCTGTTCATCTATTGAAAAATATCAATACCGATACGAAAATGTAAAAAAAGATTAAAGCATACTTTTAGGCTGAATATAACTCAAAAGGGCAAATTAGCAACGACGATTCTCAAAATACATCTGTATATGCTATACAAAAGTATCGTGATTTCAGTTAAAAATTTGAGGGTCAAAATTTAATTTGTACAATTGTACATATAAAAGAAAAATTATTTGATTAAATTGCATATCGAAATAATCGGTATAATTATTATTCAACAATTTGTATAATAATATTTCGAAGAATTGGTATAAATGAAGCACCCGCGAAAGTATCAAAATTTAAAACTTCATTGTTCAATTTAATTTGTTATATTTCTTTTAAGTGTCTTTACTAATAAATTTGATGATTTTGATTAATGATTAATATATGTTTTACACTTAAAAAATTTTTTGTTTCTAAAGAAGTTGGGTCAATTTTTTCGATAGCATTTTAACCTTCTATAAGCCTATTGTTATATTAAATTTAAATAGTAACAGCAATTCATTAAAATTATTAAAAATTTAATTAATATTTTATAAATAAATTTATAAAATACAAAAATTAAAAAAAAAATTTCTTGCACAAAAGAAATTTAATTTGTAAACTTTTTTTGTATCCCGTTTTGTAAAGCGGTGCTCTACTAACAATGTCTCATTCCAGAAAACTTTAGAGAGTTTAGTGTTTTAATAAGAAAGTATAGAACCTGATTAATATAAGAGTGAATTTAATATAATCGTAAGTTTGTATGTTCCGATTTAACGTACAGCAGATTACACTATGCAATAAATTACGACTTTTTGTAAAATACAAAAACGGGATAGTATAGGTTCGATTCTACTATCGAAGGGTAATAAAACCCTTTACTCAGTTTGGCGAGATTGGTGACCAATTTTTTTTTATGGGCCCCTAAAGATTCTCAAAATCAGTGAGCCCCATGAAAGAAGGTGTTATCAGTTTTTGTCCAACAGCTAACTCACACTTCGTGATAGCGCTGAACTGTATTCGGCAATAATGTAGCTGGGAGTTTTGCGCACTACTTTATTAACAAATTATGTCAAAAAGGTTAGTTATTCCTGCCCTTTTTCAAAAAAAAATTTAAAAAGAATTTATTATTTTTTCACTTTTTTGAGCATTACTTTGAGGGAGTCCAAATTTTTCTCTAACACTGTTCGCCAAAATTGTAGCCCTGGTAAAGATAAACAACTTTCGTGAACATATCATTCCAAGCTGAACGTGTCTAGGCAACCTAGATAGCTCATAAAGTCCACGTTGATACCGGTTTTTCAAACCTTTACGTACTTATAAGCCAATAACGTAGTTGAATATCAACTGATTTGAAATATCTCAGTGGATTTAGAAAGAAGAGACTGCGGCCTTTCCAACCACATATATAGTTACATTGGTAACTTGTCATATCTGTTTGTTTTTTGCCTCGAAATTTCAAACTTTTGTAATTTTTTCACTATTTTTTAAGTTTGAAGAAGTTTGTAGCCCCTATTTTATAAGGACACCCTAATGTTTACTACTTTATTCAGAAAGTGCACGCTTTCACGAGTTAAACGCGTACTTGTTTGTCAAAATCTGTTAACAAATAGTTAAGTTATTCATGTTTTCCGAGGGACGCAACTTTCATATCCTATGCTAAAATGGCGACGCACTGTATTATAGGTGCCATGAATTTGGCTGCGGATTTGTGGTTAGTCGGAGGCTCAAACACCTTGTCTCCAGATTTAATCCGATGGATGAAAGGTTAGGTACAATCCGAAGATATATATATACAGTGGGCCATCGGTTAACGAATACAATTCGTTCCAGAAGCGTGGTCGTTATTGGAAACGTTCGTTAAGCAAAACCATTATTTCCATATATATCAGTGCAAAATAAAATAATGAGTTCCAAGTCGGAAAAAGTACACACTAGCCTTCTCACAAATTATGTTCTGCGAAACACTATCACCTTGCATTTGCTTTTCGTTAAACCATATTAGAAGTAATTTTTCAACATCATCGAGAATACGTGATCGTTGCGAAGATATTCTTGACACTCCCTTTGAAGCATATACGTCCTTAAGTTTGTCTTTAGTCTTTAGGATGGTAGATATCGTTTATTTTGATAGGTATAGTTACTATAGTAATTTTTGCTCTTTTATTATTCTTTTTCTGCGAATCTACATTTGAAGGCATCTTTGTATGTCACGTTACACGTTCACAAAAAATAACAACATGTCTGCTTAATTGTATGAACACAAGTGATGCCAAAGCTGAACACCGACAATTCGGTATTTCCCAATTTGTGTTGGTCGTTATACGAAACTTTGTTCGTTAAGCGAAACATTTTTTTTTAAATGTGTTCGTTGTGCGAAATGTTCGTTAAGCGAGGCGTTCGTTAACCGAGGGTCGACTGTATATATTATCAGATCAAGGTCCTTAAAACGTTGCGGAGGTCGCCAACATTAGGGCGATCCGTTTCTATTCTAACCCAGTTAATTTATACCCCCTGTGACACCACGGGCTGGTCAGTGTCCACTTCAGATGAAGGAGGGACCCAGATAAGTACTGGGTTTAGCCAGGTTAAAACCGATCAGACCGTTGCTTGGTGTCCAACATCCCCTACGTCTCCCACCTGTTACAACCACATAAATAATTTTGTTGTAGACAGAAAACGTTCGAGTAGTCAAGGACATTTCCTGGCAGCTTTCTCAAAAACATAACTTTCTGATTCGTCTTTAACTTGAGGTGTTCATATAATATGAGTTTAAAAATAGATGCTTGTTAACTTACTTCAATGATTCATGGGGTACAAAGGGAAAAATAACAAAGAAAGTAGTAGAAAGTATATATTCAAGTTCTTTGACAGCACACAGAAAACACAATCTTCACAACCTGTCAATAATATTGGTGTTGATGCCGTAAAAATTTCCAACGTAATTTGTATTTGATGTGTGGACAAACTGTAGTCAATATTACAACTTAAAACAAAAAAAAAAACTCGATAAATGTCATTAACAAAAAAGATTGTCGGTTCAACGCAGTTTATTTAAAATAAATCGTTTCATCTAAGTAGATTTTGATTTCCATTTCTGTTTGTTGTTTTTGCACACCTACATGCATACTAAAAACTTAATTTCCCTTTACACCCCATGAATGAAGTATGGGATAGCTTCACGCGTTTTAGATTCACAACTAACGGCACCTACTTGTTTATCGACGAATGCGAACTTCACTGTTTGAGAAGCTTTTTACTAGAAATGCCGATAAACTCGACACTTGATACTGCGAAGTTGCTGACGACAACATCGAGGGGGCCGGCAATGAAAGAAAAGTTTAGATTACTGGAGGCGGGAATCGATCCCGGGATCTCCTGCATGGTAGTCGCATGCTCTAACCACTATGCCACAGCCGGTCCCAACACCTACATACATGCATAGTCTGTTAATTTCGTCAATTGAAATAGCAGTAAGCCGTTTGTGTGTGTGTTCCTTGTTTGCTCTTGTGCATGCGCTGTTTAGTTTCCTTAGTTGTGAAAAAATTGAACTTATTAAATAGGGTACTATTCGAATATTGAAGAAATCTGATGTTTTTGTATTTATATAAATAAATAATCAAATTTTCTCATTGTTGTATTATACAAAGCATTTAACCTATGTTAAATTGTTGTAAAAACAAATTACAAAAGTGTTCTATGTAGGGTCCTATACGGGAAAAATTTCCCGGGAATTTTGAAAAAAAAATTCACCGGAAATTTTCGGGAGTTTTTATATTAAACTTTAAGGTAGAAACACAATTGAGACGAACGACGAATTTGCACAGCACGACGAATTTGTCGGTACAAATTCGTTGCGTAAATTCGTCGCATGAAACGCAATAACGACGAACAAAAATAAACGTCAAACGTTATTAGCAATTTGTATACGCAAATAAATAATCGCAAAATATGAGTCATCTGGTGAAGAAGATATTCCGGTTTCATTTCAAGACCACCTGGAAAAGGCTATTTGTTGTACTAGAGAGAAAGAAAGCCAGATAATGTTTTAAAAAGAAATAATGTATTTGAAGCTACTGGTAACAGAACAACCAACTTGGAAAAATTTTATAACGCTTTAATAACCATACGGCCGACATCAACTGAAAGCGAACGTGTGTTTTCTGTTGCGGGGAATATAGGAACAAAAATAAGAAATAGAATGTCTTATGAACTGTTAAATGCTCTTTTAATATTGAACTTTTTTTTTACAAAATTAAACTTTGTTTTTATACTTTAAACAATGTACAAATTGCAATGTACGATCTCATAATTTAAAATTTTTAATTTTTATTTGTTTTGTTTATACCAATGATTTTTTTTCTTATGAATGAAAGAAAAATCTTTATTTTTATGTTCTTAAGTGTTGTGTGAAAACTTAAAAAGGTAATTTAGTTAATTTTTAAAAGTTCACGGGAAATGTATTTAAAATAACTTTATTATATATTAAACAAATCTGAGGGTTTTTATATTTATATTATGAAGTACATATCAAAAAATTTCACAAAATTTCTGTTATTTCCAAAATAAAAATACTTCAAAAAAGCACTTCTCTATTCATAAATATTGAAATATTATTTAAAATTACGTTAATTTTTTATATTTTGTTTTTTTTTTTTTTAAATTGTACCATTACACAATGATACAAATGTGATGGAATAAATATACAGGGGTTCTCATGTAGCATTTTACTTATAGTTTTTCTCGGTCACTTTGTTAAGTAATGTATTATATATTATATAATATTCCTAAAATTACAAGTTCCAAAAATCATAAGTCCTCTCTTTGTAAACCGATTTTCAAAAGCTTACATTTGTTTTAAAAAGAATTCTTTTCACCTTTTATTAAAAAAAATAATTTTGAAAATCGGTTAAAAAATTTTCATTTTCTCGACGCTCTAAGTTGATCGTGAGGCAACGCAATGCATATTTTTTTATTTATGTGCAATACCATATTAAAGTAGCTTTCCAAAACCGGTATGTTTTTAAAAATCGGTTGAAAAATTACTTTCTTTAAAATATCAAGTATGAATTTTTTGTTGTGATACGTATACGTGATACGTATTTGTACAATGTGACACACACACTAATAAAAGTTTTGTTTACGTCAAAGAAAAAACACGAAATGATTCAAACATGTTATTTCAAAATTTGACATAACTCATTAATTTTTTAACCGATTTTTATAAACTTATCCATTTTAGAAAGCTACTTTAATATGATATTGCACAGCGTTGAGAAAATGAAAATTATATATTTTGTGTTCAAATTTTTATGCAAATTTTGTGATTAACTTCTAAATTTATTTTGTTCTGTTCAGTCTGAATTTTATTTATTTACATCTTATGGATAAACGACTGGCTGGAAAAACAAACATAGTATTTGTTTGTTTTATGCATTAAGTTTGCAATTTATCCAAATTAATATTTAATACTAATATTTGTTTGTTTCATGCATCACAATCTCTTAATTCGATACTGTTGGTGCTGATTATTGTTGGCACGTGAAATGATTGAATTTGTTGCAATAGAATAACACACACACACACACACACATATATATCCTATAAGTGTGGTGCAGATGTGGAATGACTGCGGTCGCTATGTGTGTTCAGTATGTGTACGAGACTGCGAATATGCCACAAAGTGCACATGAAAAGGGGTTAAAAATTACAAATAAATTAAATCCCATTATGTAGAGACGTGCAACACGTGACGCAACATTGCATCCAGCTCAAGATTTAATTCACTCCCAGGCCAAAAGGGATTACAAAACCCTATCACATCAGATGGAACCACATTGCAACTGTATGTGAATGCATCCGTGTGTGAGTTTTGGTCATATGTACGAGTTTCATCCCGATATTAATTATTTATGAAGTAAACAAAGTCTTTATTGGAGTTTTGTTTTTCTTATTTCATTCACTCGGCACTTTAAGATCTTCAAGTGGAGTTCTCTCGCCAGCTGGATGAAATTATCATTTCACCACCACCGGCACACTTCCAGTCGAACAAATTAACTTTTCCCCTGGTTCCCTCCGGCAGCGTTTAATTAACTTTGATAAAAGTCTCGCTACATATACACATCGGCCGCAGCAAGAGAACAAGCTGCAGCAATCAACCCCTTAACAACTGTAGGGCTACAAGAGAAAACGTACATACATTTGCTTACTATCGCTTCACTATCCCAAGCATTGAAATTGATATGTTATTGAAATTGTGGTGGGCATTTGTAGCTGGGTGTTACTTGTGTACCTACGTTGTTTTTTTTTTACCGATTTCATGTCTTTGTGCCGTATAGTGTCGATGGAACATTCTCAGAGCATTCTGTGCAGGCTGGAGTAATTGAGCTTTTGTTATCGCTTCAATTTTCAATTAATTAAAAAGTCATAAATTGTATTTTAATTAAAAGTTCTTACAAATATCTTGATGGTATCTATTTGTTCTGATATTTATGAAAACGGAAAATTCGTCACTAAAAGTGTCACCATTCGCCCGATGCGGGTACGAAACCATTGCATCACTCAACAGATCTATTAACCGGATTGGGTGTCACGTAATCTGATGTGTTATTGTTACATTACATTACACGCAATCGTTAGTTTTTAAAATTTCGTATGCCGTGGGACAGAATAAATGGACCCAGCAAAATATCACATAATATGAAGCATAAAGTTGTATCAAATATTTTAATTACTTTGGAAATTAAGAGGACATTTATCTAAAATTTTATATCATTTAGAGTTTATCTTGGGCCGGTCGTGGCATGATGGTTACAACAGGCGACTACCATGCGGGAGATCCCAGGTTCAACTACTGGCTCCAGTCATCTTAACAAAAAAAAAAAAAAATTCTTTCATTGCCGGTCCCCCTCTTTGTTGTCGACAGAGACTTCGTAGTATAAGTGTCGAGTCAATCGCCATGTCTAGTAAAAGCTTCTCAAAACAGTGATGTTCGCATTCGTCGATAAACAAGTAGGTGCCGTTCGTTGTTAATCTAAAATAGAAAGCGTGTTAATTAACAACAACGCAAGAAACATTCCATACCTCATACATGGAGTGTAAAGGGAAATTAAGTTTTTAATTTCAGCTCGATATTTCCTAACCTCGGCTGTAATTGTGGGGGCAGTTAGGCGGACACCCCAAAATGGGGGAGCTTGTATGGGAGGTGGGAGTGTTTTTTGACCGACCTTGATCATCTTAGAAAGTCGCCTCCGCTTAGAGATTGAATCTTGCGTACAAAATGTCTGCTATATTCCACTTAAAATATGGCCGAAATTGCAGGGGCAGACCCCAAAAAGGGGTCCACCTCCGCTTAGAGTAGCTTGCATACAATATTTCACCTTGATTGCCCTTAAACTACACCCCAAAAAGGGGGTGTTTATATATGAGGTGGGAATAGTTTTTGACCGATCGGGCTCATCTTAGAACTCAACCTCCATTTAGGGCAACAAAGCTTGCATACAATATTTCAGCTTGATTTCTCTTAAATTACTGCTGTAATCGTGGGGACTAACATACGGTCACCCCCAAGAAGAGGGATTTTGTATGGGAGGTGGGAGTAGATTTTTACCGGTCGGTCTCATCTTACTACTCAACCTCCGCTTAGTGTAGGGAAGTTAACATACAAACATTTCAGCTTGATTTCCCTTAAACTACGGCTGTAATCGCAGGGACAGACCCCAAAAAAGGGGAGTTTGTATGGGAGGTGGGAGTAGTTTTTGACCGATCGGACTCATCTTAGAACTTAACCTCCGCTTTGAGGATAGAAGTTGCATTAGAAAGGCAATCTTCTGAGGATGGTTGTAGGCTATTTAATCATTGCATTAGAAACATTTGGTACATTTAATGAGTTGATTATCGATTTTTCCCAAACAAAAGTTTTCCAAATTTATTAAATTGTGAAAATTTAAATATTGACAAATTTAATTTCTCCGTCATATCGCGACCTAAAGTCGTAAAGGTTGTAAGTGCAATTTTGCCTAAATGTATTTTTTGATGTAGAACGCAAGATTAATTAAAAATGCACCTGGATGGAAATAAAAAACCATCAAAAATATATGCGTTGTCATCTTTCATACACATAATTTTTAAAAAGTAAGTCGTTAAAGGAAAAATTTACCATCCTGTAAATTTTTGAATTTTGGAATTTCAATCTTTGCGACTTTAGGTCGCGATATGATACATTTATATTTGTATGTTAAATTTGAAGCTTATTGGATGTTACACCATTCAACCGATGTTCTTGAGGTGTGGTCCACCCATTCCACCCCCTTACCAAAAATGCAATCTGACACTCTTACCAAAAGTGCCTTTAAATTTGGTTTGGATGCAATATGATCAGGTAAAAAACTGGCGGGATTAGATTATTAGGCGTGACCCCGCCCATAGGAGCTAATTATTAAAGTGCGGTATTTGAAGTACTAAATTAGTAGGCAAAAGGAAAAGGGCGGGATTTTAAATGTTGTGTAGAATTTACACCAATATGCGGATCAAACCAAAAATGGTCCTGGTCCTGCCCAATTCTGTCTTCCAAACACAATAGAAAATGTTGAGTGAGGGTAGAGTATACTATGGCGCACAAAAAATTGTTGGAACCCCTTGATCGCGCATTACAGGATGTAAGAAGCAATACATGATGGAGTCTCCTTTTAAATTAATTTAAGCAGAAACTATGAGAGAACCGATGTACGAATTCCAATGATAACCGTGATTGCCGTTTGATTTCAAATGATTACAGTTTCTAGTTCGGTTAGAATTTGCGATCAATAAAGCTGAAGGACAGTCAATTCAAGTTTGCGGCTTGAATTTGGAAAATCAATGTTTTTTACATGGACAACTTTATGTTGATGTTCAAGTGTAGAAAGACTCACTGATTAACATATGTACAATCCTTTGTTTCTGCCATACTCGTTGTATTATCAAAAGCATTACAATAAATTTCTGTCATTAAAAAAATATTATCCTTTAATAAGCATATTATTTTTTGTTAAGTTTCGATGAGAATATAAAACCAGTACAGAAATTTCAGTCAGTTAAACTGACTGATAAATACCATCACCCAATATAATATATTGTTTAAGTCTTGAGTTATTGAAAATAATCGATTTGTAATTAAAACCAGTTAGAAAGTTTCAGTCGGGCAACCCGACTTACATTTACCCTTACCCTCAGTAAAACAAATAATTTTCTATTTTATTGATATTATTACTCGATTTCGAAATTGGGCGGAGTGGTACATTTATATGGGAGGTACGTGAAGGGGTGTGTTTAGGCTCCAGATTTATTCTCCATAACTTTATCCTGTTATAGCTTTACTAAATACAGAATTTGCGCACGATTGCGTTGGGTGTACTGATATTATTACTACATCCCAAAAGTGGGCGGAAAGGTACATTTGTATGGGAGGTACCATAAGGGGCGTGTCTAGACTTCCAATTTTTTCTCCAAAACTTTGTCCTGTTATAATATAACAAAATACAGAATTTGGGCACGATCGTGTCGAGTGTATTGATATTATTACCCTATTTCTAAAGTGGGCGGAGTGGTACATTTGTATGGGAGGTACCAGAAGGGGCGTGTCTAGACTTCCAGATTTTTTCTCCAAAACTTTATCCTGCTTAAACTTTACCAAATACAGAATTTGGGCACGATCGCGTTAGGTCTTTTAATAATATTAATCGAGTTCTAAAGTGGGCGGTACCAGATGTGTATGGGAGGTACCAGATGGGGCGTGAATAGACTTCCAATTTTTTTTTTAAAACTTTATCTTGTTATAGCTTTACTCAAAATAGAATTTGGGTACGATCACGTTTGATTTATTGATATTATTTCTCCATCTCTATAGTGGGCGGAAAGGTAGATTTGTATGGGAGGTACCAGAAGGGGCGTAGCTCGGCTTTCAAAATTTTGTCCAAAACTTTATCCTGTTATAGCTTTACTAAATACAGAATTTGGGGACGATCCCTTGGGGTGTATTGATATTATTACTCGATTTCTAAAGTGGGCGAAATGATGTATTTGTATGGGAGGTACCAGAAGGGGCGGGGCCATGTAGCCCAATTGCAATACCGTAAGTAGTTTTGAGAAAATAATAACTCGTGAAAAATTTCAAAATATTTGGTTGCGTCTTTCGAAAGTTATCGTGCGAACCACCTGGACAGCCACCCGACAGACAGACAGACAGACAGACAGACGGACATGGCTCAAACGACTTAAAAAGTCATGAATCGAATTTGGTTCAAAGAAACCTAGGGTCTAAAGCGACTCCTTCTATGTGTTACACTTTTGGGTCGTATCAAATGATATATACCTTCATCCCTACGGGTGATGGTATAAAGAAACTAACGCATACGAAGATTTATTCCACCCAAAAAAGTTGCATTTAAGTCAATACTTTTTTAGGCAGAACGAAGTCTGCCCGGTCAGGTAGTATTTTTATACCATCACCCTTAGGGATGAGGGTATATATCATTTGATACGACCCAAAAGTGTAACACATAGAAGGAGTCACTTCAGACCCTAGGTTTCTTTGAACCAAATTCGATTCATGACTTTTTAAGTCGTTTGAGCCATGTCCGTCTGTCTGTCTGTCTGTCTGTCTGTCTGTCTGTCTGGTGGCTGTCCGGCTGGTTCGCACGATAACTCTCGAAAGACGCAACCAAATGTTTTGAAATTTTGCACGAGTTATTATTTTCTCAAAACTACTTACGGTATTGCAAATGGGCTACGTGGCCCCGCCCCTTCTGGTACCTCCCATACAAACACATCATTCCGCCCACTTTAGAAATCGAGTAATAATATCAATACACCCTGCGGGATCGTCCCCAAATTCTGTATTTAGTAAAGCTATAACAGGATAAAGTTTTGGAAAAAATTTTGAAAGCCTAGCCACGCCCCTTCTGGTACCTCCCATACAAACCTACCTTTCCGCCCACTAGGGAGATGGAGAAATAATATCAATAAATCAAACGTGACCGTACCCAAATTCTATTTTTAGTAAAGCAATAACGGGATAAAGTTTTGGAGAAAAAAATTGAAAGTCTATCCACGCCTCATCTGGTACGTCCCATACACATCTGGTACCGCCCACTTTAGAAATCGATTAATATTATTAAAAGACAACGCGATCGTGCCCAAATTCCGTATTTTGTAAAGTTCAAGCAGGATAAAGTTTTGGAGAAAAAATCTGGAAGTCTAGACACGCCACTTCTGGTACCTCCCATACAAATGTACCACTCCGCCACTATATCTAACTATGTACTGATATGCATAGTTTGGTAACCACATTATAATAGTGAAAAAAAACTAAGTTGTGCAAAGTTTTGTCAACATCAGAGCAAAAATTTGGTTTTTGGCTACAATCTGTCTGATAAATACTATCACCCACTATAAGATAGTGTTTAAGTCTTGCATTATTCAAATTAACCGATTTGTAATTGAAATTACTTAAGTATTATTAGTAGAGTGTTAAAATACCTCCTTTTTTCAAAAACCCGGTTTCCGAGTTATTCGAAAAATTGATTTTTTAGAAAACTCGGATTTCGAATACAGCATTTGAAAGAAACCCGGTTTAACCGGATTTTTTCGGTTTTTTGTGTTGTTTTGTTTTGTGTTTTTACTTTTTAATAAATTTTTGGAATTTCTCATTTTATTTTTTAAAGTAGTGTTTTTTTTGGAAAGGAATACATTTTTGAAAAATTTTTATACCATCACCCTTAGGGATGAGGGTATATATCATTTGATACGACCCAAAAGTGTAACACATAGAAGGAGTGACTTTAGACCCTAGGTTTCTTTGAACCAAATTCGATTTATGACTTTTTAAGTCGTTTGAGCCATGTCCGTCCGTCTGTCTGTCTGTCTGTCTGTCTGGTGGCTGTCCGGCTGGTTCGCACGATAACTTTCGAAAGACGCAACCAAATGTTTTGAAATTTTGCACGAGTTATTATTTTCTCAAAACTACTTACGGTATTGCAAATGGACTACATGGCCCCGCCCCTTCTGGTACCTCCCATACAAATACATCATTCCGCCCACTTTAGAAATCGAGTAAAAATATCAATACACCCTACGGGATCGTCCCCAAATTCTGTATTTAGTAAAGCTATAACAGGATAAAGTTTTGGAAAAAATTTTGAAAGCCTAGCCACGCCCCTTCTGGTACCTCCCACACAAACCTACCTTTCCGCCCACTATGGAGATGGAGAAATAATATCAATAAATCAAACGTGATCGTACCCAAATTCTATTTTAAGTAAAGCAATAACGGGATAAAGTTTTGGAGAAAAAAATTGGAAGTCTGTCCACGCCCCATCTTGTACCTCCCATACACATCTGGTACCGCCCTCTTTAGAAATCGATTAATATTATTAAAAGACCTAACGCTATCGTGACCAAATTCTGTATTTGGTAAAGTTTAAGCAGGATAAAGTTTTGGAGAAAAAATCTGGAAGTCTAGACACGCCCCTTCTGGTACCTCCCATACAAATGTACCACTCCGATCACTTTAGAAATAGGGTAATAATTAGGGTGATCAGTTCGGTTTTCAGAAACCGGCTACTCGGTTTTTTTCACTCATAAAAACCGTCGGTTTTTTTTAAATCCCTATTTTTCGAATATCGAATAATCCGGTTATTTTTTTGTCGAATCTCGGTTTTTTGGCGTTCGATATTTTTTATTTAAATTTATTCATAATTGTGTTAAAAGTGTACTCGTACATGATTTTTCCAGTGTTTCGGCCGAACAACCTAATTGTTAGTTTTATAAATCTTCAATGTCTAATAAAACGGCTGAAAAGCAAAAGAAATTACAAATGTTTGTAAAAGACCAATTTAAAAACGAGCTTAAACTTATCCATGATGTTAAGCACAGCTGGAATTCTATGGCCAATATGGTTTCTCAATTTTTAAAATTGCACAAATGTGTGAATCATACTTTATTGGACTTAGGACTTAGTGAAAATGATATCGTAACTTTGTCTGTGCGTAGTGACATCCTTAAACCTTTGGAAATGTCTATACAAAAACTTTCTGCAAACTCTTCGACATCAGCTGATGCTGAAGGTATTCTTAAATTTTTACTTAAACACTTTTCAACAATTCAAAACCAATTATCACTAAATTTATATGAAAATTTAAAAAGACGTATATGAGAACGACGTGTTCAAACTCTGAATACTCTCATTTTGTATTTAAGTACGAGTAAACTCCCAATTAGGGACGCATTTCTAAAATATTCAAGTAAAAATGATTTTTGATTTTTTATATATGGATAAGAGCGGCAAAAGGACTCAAAGCCTTGACAGACGCCTTTTACACTATAAGTCCAACTAGTACATTGAGTGAAAGAGCATTTTCAATGTCAAGTTTTATAAAAACCAAAGAAAAAAAATAGGTATACACTCACGCACTTAAATTGTATCTTATTTCTTAAATGTTACTTGAGGGAAAACTAAAGATTAAATTAAATATATTTATATATAATCAAGTATTTACAATTAATTGTTTTGTTTGTCTTTGTTAAAATAACAAACTGATCTCACTAATGTTTTGCATTGTAATTATAATTAAACTAAAAGTTTACTTTTTATAGGTATAATTGATTTGTTTTCTGTTATTTTTTAATAAAATTTTATGTCAAAAATTGTGTTTTAATTTGTTATTTGGCATACATTTGAAAACCGGATTATCCGGTTTTTTGTGAATTTCAAAAAAAGCAACCGGTTTTTTTTAAATGTCATTTTTCGAATAATTCGAAAACCGGTTTTCGCAAAAACCCGAATAATTGATCACCCTAGTAATAATATCAATACACTAGACACGATCGTGTCCAAATTCTGTATTTTGTTATATTATAACAGGATAGAGTTTTGGAGAAAAAATTAGAAGTCTAGCGGCGCCCCTTATGGTACCTCCCATACAAATGTACCTTTCCGCCCACTTTATGGATGTAGTAATAATATCAGTACACCCAACGCAATCGTGCCCAAATTCTGTATTTAGTAAAACTATAACAGGATAAAGTTATGGAGAATAAATCTGGAGCCTCAACACACCCCTTCTCGTAACGGCTCCACGAAAAGCCCCCCAATGAAATAACGCCCAGTCGTACCTCCCATACAAATGTACCACTCCGCCCACTTTCGAAATAGAGTAATAATATCAATATAATAGAAAATTATTTGTTTTACTGAGGGTAAGGGTAAATGTAAGTCGGGTTGCCCGACTGAAACTTTCTAACTGGTTTTAATTACAAATCGATTAATTTCAATAACTCAAGACTTAAACAATATCTTATATTGGGTGATGGTATTTATCAGTCAGTTTATCTGACTGAAATTTCTGTACTGGTTTTTATATTAATTTACGTTAGTGTATCGAAATGATACAACATATTCGGCTCAAGATCAGAAAAGTGTTTTTTATTTTTTGTTTGATATTTTTGGTCAAATTCAAATACTTTTAAAAGTATTTAAGAAATAGTATGCAATTTAGGTGTTCAATTTTGAGTCTATTCTTCTGTTTCGTTTTTATAAAGCTTGATACAGAAAACAACCACTTATTAATTGTGGAAGTAGGATTTATTGACAAAAGCGTGTAGAAGGAAGTTGAGCTTGTCAGTCCTTTCTGTCTGTCCTTTTATTAAATCTATCGAAATAGTTGAAATCATCATATAGTCTTGTGTCGTTGCAATTGGTTTTCACTGCTGGATTATGGATGTTATTTATTGTCATGTTTAAATCGTTGCAAAGATTACCATTAGGGGATTCCTTCATCTCACAATCTGAACTGTTACTAGACTCTGCCGTTGTTGGGAAAATTACAGAATAAAGTCTTTTAAAAAGTTCGTTCGCATATTCCATCGTTTGCGCCTTTTTAGAATATTTAGACAGGATGAGCTTGTAGTATATTTTCCAAAGTTAAGATATATAATTAGGCTATTCAACGTTTGTATTCTTCTTTCCTTAAATCTTGCTATAATTTTGACTCGCAGCTCCCGAGCATATGCGGAATCCATATTTTTGAGCTGTTACAATATAAACGCATATACTCCTTCATCGTCGATTAAAGTCGCTGCATCATTTGATAATCATTTATTTGCGAGCGCTAAAGGCTGAAGCGCTGAGCTTAAATCACTCAAAACTGTTATTTCTTGTGAGTGCATGGTTGACTCATGAGTTAATTCTTGAAACTGTTCAATCATTGCAGAAAAGGATCACATCGACAATGAGCCTTAGTTCTTTATTGTACTCCTGAAAAACATAGCTCTGAAATTTTCTTTGTTTTTCGCTCGACTTGTTAAATGAATTAACATGCTTCCACAATTTTGCGATAATTTAAGACACGTTTTTAATGAGCTCGTATGATTTTTAAACTTCCACCATTTCAACGCATTCATCATCGTCATTATCATCTTTGGCAAGATTCACTTCGACTTGTTGATCCACTTAAATAACGTGTAAAAAGATTTTTCTAAATTAATTTGAAAATTTTACAAAGCTTCTAAAAACGTTCTCGTTTACAAAATATAGTTTTTCCTAATTTAATTTAAAATTCGATTTTAAAATTTTGACTTTTTCAATAACTCCTTTTAAAGCAATTTAAAAAAAAACGAGTACCCGAAGGAAAAAACTCGGTTAAACCGGTTATTCGAAAATTGCACTTTTGCAAAAACCGGCATACGGTTTTAAATAAAAAAAACTGGTTTACGGTTTTTCGGTTTCGGTTTTGAACACCCTAATTATTAGTTATACAAATGCTTGTAAACAGTTGTAGCTATAACTTTCGGTCATAATACCAGTGGTCTAGAGACATGTAGCAAAACCGTAAAGTTTGACTTATATGTTTACGAGGCACCGTTAGGGGCAGCTCAAAGTGTCCGACTTTTTTTTTTTGTAAATTAACGTTCAATAAACAAAAAATTGGCTCAATTCAGTGGATATACAAAAATATATGCATGAAAAAATATCAATTCCGGTTCTTTA
Source organism: Muscina levida (assembly GCA_964034835.1). Classification (NCBI taxonomy): domain Eukaryota; kingdom Metazoa; phylum Arthropoda; class Insecta; order Diptera; family Muscidae; genus Muscina; species Muscina levida. The sequence goes on along the minus strand of OZ035882.1, from coordinate 110,779,714 downwards.
TATGGAATGTAAAAGAAGGGGTGTGTCAAATAGTTAGGTTTTCTGAGTTTTCGCCCCTATACAAGACAAATCAACGGACTAAATTTCATTACCCCGCAGGTGCCCGTTTGGAAGTTATGGGAGAAATATAAATTTCCAAAAAGAGGTCATTTGTATGGAAGGTACCAGAAGGGGTCAACCGATAAAGTCCATATTCATCAAATAGTTACATTTTCATGGGCGTACAACTTACGCAAATTCTGATTGAATACAGTGTACTTGTAAAAACATATGTATGTAGCACTATGGCGGTAAAATCGTTCATTTGTATGGTAGGTACCTGAAGGGGTGTGTCAAAATATAGGTTTTCTGAGGTTATGCCTCATATTACAATATAAATTAACTGACCAACTCTGATTATCCCCAGGTGCCGGTTTAGAAGTTATGGGAGAAATATTAATTTTCCCAAAATAGGAAATTTTGTATGGGGGGTACCAGAAGACGTGAACAGATATAGTCGATATTCATTCCTTAGTCTAATTTTTATAACCGTACAACTTACCCAAAATTTGACTGAATTCAGTGTACTCACAAATAAGATATGTATGTAAGACTATGGGGGTGAGTTCGGTCATTTGTATAGGAGGTACCAGAAGGGGTGTGTGAAATAGTTAAGTTTTCTAGGGTTTTACCCTCTATCAGAATATAAATTTACCGATCAATTCTCATTACCACCCAAGTGTCCGTTTGGAAGTTATGGGAGAAATATTAATTTTCCAAAAATAGGTAATTTTGTATGGGAGGTACCAGAAGGCGTGAACCGATATAATCCATATTCATTCCTGAGTCCAATTTTGATAAGCGAACATCATACGCAAAATTTGAGTGAATTCAGTTTACTTATAAAAAAGATATGTATGTAAAACTATAAGGGTCAATGCGGTCATTTGTATGGGAGGTACCATAAGGGGCGTGGCAAAGGTTTCGGTTTTCATATCTTTTGCAAGATAAATAAACTAACCAGTTATGAAAGAAATATTAATTATCCAAAAATAGGTAATTTTGTATGGGAGGTACCAGAACGGGTGGGTCTATTCAGCCCAGTTACAATCCCTTAAGTTCGTTTTGAAAAATATTAATACTGGTATATTTTCATACCGATCCGTTAAGGTTTACTCGAGTTATCCTGCCCACCAGCCATCCAGTCAGGCAGCCAGACAGACGAACATAGCTCAATCATCTTTTAAATTCCTAAAACAAATTTGATCTTAAGATACTACTCGTCTCCTTTAATGCGTTACACTTTTTTCGTATCAAATGATATATACCCTCATCCCTAAGTGTGATGGTATAAAAATCGTGTGAAAAATGTATAGTAATTCATCAATTGCTGAAATTTTTTTTCAGCTGTTCGTAATTGCCAATTGAAATCCTCCGGAAAAGTCGGGATATTGGAAAAATCGAAATTGCTTTTTTGTATGGAATTTTGTGTGCAATTGTTGTGAATGGCTTTTCGAATGGAAAAATAAAAAATTTTGTTGAGAAATTCGAAAATTTTTATTTTTTTGCGACAAAATTTTGCATATTAATGTATAATTTGATAATTTTGGACGATGTAACTGTGAAAAATTTCGGATAATCATTCGGAAATAATTTTCCGAATGGAAAAATAGAAAAATTCTTGGTGTAAAACTCAAAAAATTCGGATTTTTTTCTGCAAAATTTTGCATTGTATCGCTTGATTTGATGAAAATCGCAAATTGAATTTTCGATGAATGTGCCGCATAATTTTTAATTTATGGGAGGTACTTGAGGAGGCGTACCTATTTCGCCCATTTTCCAACCAACCACGCGACTAGTGATGGTTATGCCACTGGTAAATTTGTATTTAAATTGATTAAGAATTACTCCAGTTATAATCTTACCGAGGGTCGAGGGTCTCAGCTGTATGCTTAACTTCTTTTCGTTTAAAATTATATAGTCCCTCTTCCCTTTTGCTTGGGTTATATAAATTTTATTCAAAATTTGTTAAAAATGGCAATAAAAACACACAAAAGCAGCAAATACATATGAATATTGCATTAAAAATCAAATTTATAACTTAAAAAATAATTTTGCTGGATATGTTTATGCAATAAGATTTATATTTCGTAATTTGTGTCCCATTCCTGTATATAGGAATTTTTAAATAATATAGAACTTAATTGAACATTCTATGGGGTTGTAAGTTTCATTGATAAGTAACGACTCCATAATGATTTTTTAATCACATGTGTACTAAAAATGTTGACGAGTTGACGATTCGGAGCTGTGTTTGAAGATGGTCAAGCGTAAAAACCCCGAGTTATTGCGTCGATATGTGACAATGGATGAAACATGGCTCCATCATTTCACTCCGAAGTCCAATCGACAGTCATCAGAGTGGAATGCACATGATGAACGCGCTCCAAATCTTGGAAAAACGCAACAGTCGGCTGGCAAGGTTATGGCGTCTGTATTTTGGATTGCGCATCAGGCATATAACTTATTTTTACGAAAAATTTGGCATACTACTACGAGGTGGCAAATATTATACAAGTAATGAATTTCACCTTTTTAGGTGATTTGGGTTCAAAAATGCGACACGATTTCTAAAAAAGTCAGATTTTTGTTTTTAATATTATTTATATTTTAAAAAACATATGTTTTCACTTGTTATATAAAACAAATTTAAAGTTTAAAGTATGTGATGATTCATAAAATGTCAAAATGTCTTTCATAATTTTGATTGCTCGCTTTGCGCAGATGTTGCTCCGCTGAACTTCCTGAATAGCTGATGGTTTTTTGACCCAATGTCTAAATTTCTAAATTGAATGATAAAGGAAATGGCTACAAGCAGGGCCGTAGCCAGGATTTAATTTCGGAGGGGGCCAAAACCAATTGAAACAAAAAAAAATAATTAAATTTTATGTTATTGGGGCTTTAAAACCCCTTTTTGGCATTAAATATAACAAAGACTAATGAATCTAGATTATGATCTCTGTTTTCATCTGAATACACACTGCATTTACTTACTAATGACACCAAAATCTTTACCATCCAATGCTCCATTGTATCACATATCTCGATATCTATAAGAGTATGGTAAGTCCAATTATATACTTTTATAGGTCTTCACTTCACCTATTTAACGGCATTTGATATATTGTGACCACCGTGAGGTGGAGCTCGATGTCCAACTCCGCTACTACAATCTTTTTCTTAACGAAATTTCCAAAAATACCATATAAGAAACACCCTAATGAACTTTAAGGTGCGCAGAAAAAGAATTAGTATTTTTTTTTTAATTCATTTTAAATTTTTTTAATTTTAAATAAATAAAATTAAAATAAATTTTAAATAGTTTTATAGCTATTTTAGAGAAAAATTTACCTCTAATTTTTAAATTTTTTCACCGTAGTAGATAATATTCTTGAGAAAAAATTAAATAGGTGACTGACGAAAAAAAATACTTTTTATGTGATCGCTTTCCATGGAATTGCTAATTATATGAAATTTAAATACATATAATTATATAATTTTATCTTACAATTCTCTACTAGAACCTCTAAAACTGAATTCAATTCTATTAATTCAATAAAATTTCAATATAAGAAGAATTTTAACTCAAATTTAGTTGTTTTTTGCTTCCTTTTTTTTAGAAAAAGACTTGTATCATGTTAGTTGTTTTTGGTAAACTATTCCACAACAACATAAAACATTGTAATTTTATATATTTAATTTAAAATATAGTGTGAAAATATTGGTTCTACGTTAATACGAATCAAAATTTTTATTTGATTTGGGTTAAATCGTTTCGGGGGGGCTTTGGCCCCTATGGCCACCCCCTGGCTACGGCCTTGGCTACAAGGTTTATATATACACTATTAGTTAATATAGTTAAGATTTTAAGTAAAAAAAATGCATGTATTGCTGCGAGTTGGCAACCCTTTAATTGAAATCGCTTTGACAGATTTGTGAAGAAATAAAACAACAAAGCAAAACTTCAAAAACAACTGATAGTATGACGTAACTTTTGTAGAAAATCTTGAATGGCTGTATGATCTAAAAAAAAAGAAATTGCGTTTGGTGCGGAAACTTTTTTGCAATTTCGAAAAAAAATATATAATGGGAGTTAATACTTTTTTATGCTCTATTCGACTACGCTATGCCATTTTTCCTATTTGCAAAAATTGTAAACAGTTAATGCATAATGCGCATGCAATAATTTTCATTGATTACCTTGAAAAGGGAAGGACCATCAACAGCGACTATTACATGGCTTTATTGGACCGTTTGAAGGAAATCCATGATTTGGGCTTCAAATTGCTTCCGTATCCACCTTATTCTCCAGATCTGGCCCCCAGCGACTATTCCCTGTTCTCAGATTTCAAAAAAATGCTCGCTGGGAAGAAATTTTCGTCGAATGAAGAGGCGATCGACGAAACTGAGGCCTATTTTGAAGCAAAGGACAAATCGTACTACAAAAATCAGTGTATTAATCAGTGTATCACCCGTGAAGGGAATTATGTTGAACAATAGAAACGAATTTTGCAAAAAAAAAAATTGTTTTACTATGGTATGTCGGAGACTTTTTATTTTCCCTGTTACATGTTAGCATTTTTTTGAAGCAAGTTTTTCGAAGCACTATCAAAATGCTAAAAATCTTTTAAATCGGTTTATGAAAGCACTTTCCCAAACATTTGAAATTTTGAAACACCCGAGGTGAACACCTCAGCTTTAACTATTTTATTTATAATTTCATCGTCCGTTCAAAAGTTACAAAATTAATTCTAAACCAGTACAGAAATTTCAGTCAGATAAACTGACTGATAAATACCATCACCCAATATAAGATATTGTTTAAGTCTTGAGTTATTGAAATTAATCGATTTGTAATTAAAACCAGTTAGAAAGTTTCAGTCGGGCAACCCGACTTACATTTACCCTTACCCTCAGTAAAACAAATAATTTTCTATTATATTGATATTATTACTCTATTTCGAAAGTGGGCGGAGTGGTACATTTGTATGGGAGGTACGACTGGGCGTTATTTCATTGGGGGGCTTTTCGTGGAGCCGTTACGAGAAGGGGTGTGTTGAGGCTCCAGATTTATTCTCCATAACTTTATCCTGTTATAGTTTTACTAAATACAGAATTTGGGCACGATTGCGTTGGGTGTACTGATATTATTACTACATCCATAAAGTGGGCGGAAAGGTACATTTGTATGGGAGGTACCATAAGGGGCGCCGCTAGACTTCTAATTTTTTCTCCAAAACTCTATCCTGTTATAATATAACAAAATACAGAATTTGGACACGATCGTGTCTAGTGTATTGATATTATTACTAGGGTGATCAATTATTCGGGTTTTTGCGAAAACCGGTTTTCGAATTATTCGAAAAATGACATTTAAAAAAAACCGGTTGCTTTTTTTGAAATTCACAAAAAACCGGATAATCCGGTTTTCAAATGTATGCCAAATAACAAATTAAAACACAATTTTTGACATAAAATTTTATTAAAAAATAACAGAAAACAAATCAATTATACCTATAAAAAGTAAACTTTTAGTTTAATTATAATTACAATGCAAAACATTAGTGAGATCAGTTTGTTATTTTAACAAAGACAAACAAAACAATTAATTGTAAATACTTGATTATATATAAATATATTTAATTTAATCTTTAGTTTTCCCTCAAGTAACATTTAAGAAATAAGATACAATTTAAGTGCGTGAGTGTATACCTATTTTTTTTCTTTGGTTTTTATAAAACTTGACATTGAAAATGCTCTTTCACTCAATGTACTAGTTGGACTTATAGTGTAAAAGGCGTCTGTCAAGGCTTTGAGTCCTTTTGCCGCTCTTATCCATATATAAAAAATCAAAAATCATTTTTACTTGAATATTTTAGAAATGCGTCCCTAATTGGGAGTTTACTCGTACTTAAATACAAAATGAGAGTATTCAGAGTTTGAACACGTCGTTCTCATATACGTCTTTTTAAATTTTCATATAAATTTAGTGATAATTGGTTTTGAATTGTTGAAAAGTGTTTAAGTAAAAATTTAAGAATACCTTCAGCATCAGCTGATGTCGAAGAGTTTGCAGAAAGTTTTTGTATAGACATTTCCAAAGGTTTAAGGATGTCACTACGCACAGACAAAGTTACGATATCATTTTCACTAAGTCCTAAGTCCAATAAAGTATGATTCACACATTTGTGCAATTTTAAAAATTGAGAAACCATATTGGCCATAGAATTCCAGCTGTGCTTAACATCATGGATAAGTTTAAGCTCGTTTTTAAATTGGTCTTTTACAAACATTTGTAATTTCTTTTGCTTTTCAGCCGTTTTATTAGACATTGAAGATTTATAAAACTAACAATTAGGTTGTTCGGCCGAAACACTGGAAAAATCATGTACGAGTACACTTTTAACACAATTATGAATAAATTTAAATAAAAAATATCGAACGCCAAAAAACCGAGATTCGACAAAAAAATAACCGGATTATTCGATATTCGAAAAATAGGGATTTAAAAAAAACCGACGGTTTTTATGAGTGAAAAAAACCGAGTAGCCGGTTTCTGAAAACCGAACTGATCACCCTAATTATTACCCTATTTCTAAAGTGATCGGAGTGGTACATTTGTATGGGAGGTACCAGAAGGGGCGTGTCTAGACTTCCAGATTTTTTCTCCAAAACTTTATCCTGCTTAAACTTTACCAAATACAGAATTTGGTCACGATAGCGTTAGGTCTTTTAATAATATTAATCGATTTCTAAAGAGGGCGGTACCAGATGTGTATGGGAGGTACAAGATGGGGCGTGGACAGACTTCCAATTTTTTTCTCCAAAACTTTATCCCGTTATTGCTTTACTTAAAATAGAATTTGGGTACGATCACGTTTGATTTATTGATATTATTTCTCCATCTCCATAGTGGGCGGAAAGGTAGGTTTGTGTGGGAGGTACCAGAAGGGGCGTGGCTAGGCTTTCAAAATTTTTTCCAAAACTTTATCCTGTTATAGCTTTACTAAATACAGAATTTGGGGACGATCCCGTAGGGTGTATTGATATTTTTACTCGATTTCTAAAGTGGGCGGAATGATGTATTTGTATGGGAGGTACCAGAAGGGGCGGGGCCATGTAGTCCATTTGCAATACCGTAAGTAGTTTTGAGAAAATAATAACTCGTGCAAAATTTCAAAACATTTGGTTGCGTCTTTCGAAAGTTATCGTGCGAACCAGCCGGACAGCCACCAGACAGACAGACAGACAGACAGACGGACGGACATGGCTCAAACGACTTAAAAAGTCATGAATCGAATTTGGTTCAAAGAAACCTAGGGTCTAAAGTCACTCCTTCTATGTGTTACACTTTTGGGTCGTATCAAATGATATATACCCTCATCCCTAAGGGTGATGGTATAAAAATTTTTCAAAAATGTATTCCTTTCCAAAAAAAACACTACTTTAAAAAATAAAATGAGAAATTCCAAAAATTTATTAAAAAGTAAAAACACAAAACAAAACAACACAAAAAAACGAAAAAATCCGGTTAAACCGGGTTTCTTTCAAATGCTGTATTCGAAATCCGAGTTTTCTAAAAAATCAATTTTTCGAATAACTCGGAAACCGGGTTTTTGAAAAAAGGAGGTATTTTAACACTCTACTAATAATACTTAAGTAATTTCAATTACAAATCGGTTAATTTGAATAATGCAAGACTTAAACACTATCTTATAGTGGGTGATAGTATTTATCAGACAGATTGTAGCCAAAAACCAAATTTTTGCTCTGATGTTGACAAAACTTTGCACAACTTAGTTTTTTTTCACTATTATAATGTGGTTACCAAACTATGCATATCAGTACATAGTTAGATATAGTGGCGGAGTGGTACATTTGTATGGGAGGTACCAGAAGTGGCGTGTCTAGACTTCCAGATTTTTTCTCCAAAACTTTATCCTGCTTGAACTTTACAAAATACGGAATTTGGGCACGATCGCGTTGTCTTTTAATAATATTAATCGATTTCTAAAGTGGGCGGTACCAGATGTGTATGGGACGTACCAGATGAGGCGTGGATAGACTTTCAATTTTTTTCTCCAAAACTTTATCCCGTTATTGCTTTACTAAAAATAGAATTTGGGTACGGTCACGTTTGATTTATTGATATTATTTCTCCATCTCCCTAGTGGGCGGAAAGGTAGGTTTGTATGGGAGGTACCAGAAGGGGCGTGGCTAGGCTTTCAAAATTTTTTCCAAAACTTTATCCTGTTATAGCTTTACTAAATACAGAATTTGGGGACGATCCCGCAGGGTGTATTGATATTATTACTCGATTTCTAAAGTGGGCGGAATGATGTGTTTGTATGGGAGGTACCAGAAGGGGCGGGGCCACGTAGCCCATTTGCAATACCGTAAGTAGTTTTGAGAAAATAATAACTCGTGCAAAATTTCAAAACATTTGGTTGCGTCTTTCGAGAGTTATCGTGCGAACCAGCCGGACAGCCACCAGACAGACAGACAGACAGACAGACAGACAGACGGACATGGCTCAAACGACTTAAAAAGTCATGAATCGAATTTGGTTCAAAGAAACCTAGGGTCTGAAGTGACTCCTTCTATGTGTTACACTTTTGGGTCGTATCAAATGATATATACCCTCATCCCTAAGGGTGATGGTATAAAAAAACCCACTCTACGGTAAACCTTATGATAGTGGAAAAACTAACTAAAATCCCTAAAATCGAAAAATTTACCATTTGAATTGTCCCATTAAAAAACCTGTAACTCTCCTATTTGTCATCCAATAAAAGAAAGTTCAAATTTATGAAACTGGAGTTATTATTGCGATTAATATTTGTTATACATTTCCTTTATCAAATTAAAATTGTAATTTTTGCACAAAAAAAAAATTATAAATCTTTAAATGCCTTTATCATCAAAACTATACAACTGATTTTTAAATCAATTATGGAAAGGTTTTAGGGGAGCTCTATTATCATTTGTTTGAGACCACGCTTGTTCAAATCAGTAACCACGTTTACGAGTTATGCTTCAATAAGCTGACCCATCTCATTAAAAATTTGAATTTATTTTTATGAAAATTAATGTCTTATAAACTAACCAGAGGAGGTCAAAATTTATAGAAAAATATATTGATCTTTGAAGCAGACAAAAAACTTAATATTTGTAACTGGTGATATATTTTATTTAAAACAAAATATTTTTTATTTTGAAACCAACCAAGCAATGATGAAATAAAACTTGTTTAATTTATATGTACACTAGCTTTCTTGCCAAGACAATAAGACAAATTTAAACTTTTGACCTCACCCACGATCAAACTGACCAGCTTCTGAAAATATAGCTAAAATAAAAATATACGTATCTCCCAGTTTTTCTAGATCAGCTCATTTAAGTTTTTTACGAGCAATTTAATTTTTGGAGCAAAGCTCCCATACTACGACTCGAAAGTGACTTCCTCCAGAACGCAGAACTCAGAGTTGTTAACAGATTTTGACGATTTTTTTTAATGTATTTCAAATGGCCAGGATGTGATTCAGACCAAGCCCAAATTTAAAATTTGTCACAAATTAAATTTGTCACAAACAAATTGTCGACAGATTATTATGAATTTTTTTAAAATATGTTTCAAATGGCCAGGAGCGGGTTCTGACAAAGTCCAAATTTATAATTGTCACAAATTGTCAAAAATAAAAATTGTCACAAATTTTTTTAAATGTTTTTCAAATGGCTAGGAGCTGGTTCTGACTAGCAAAATGTGTTGACAAATGAAGTTTGTGACAAAGGTTTCTCAAGAATCGGTATTTCAAGTCATTATTCGGGAATCTTGGCGATAAAAATTATTTTTTCTTCGATTTGTTAAACATAGATGCACAGAATGGCTTGAACTTTTGCAGAAATCAACAATAGACACTTCGTTATATCGTCCCAAAAAGTAATGGCATTTGATGGAACGCAAACGCCGGTCCGAGAACAAAGAGATTTTTTTTTATTATTTTCATACATTTATATTGTTGCGATATTTGCTTAAAAACTGCGGAAACGCCGAAAACATTAAGAGGATATAACGAAGTCTCTGTTTATGATTTCTGCAAAATTTAAAGCAATTTTGTACATTTTTGCTTAATAAACCGAAGAAAAATTAACTATTTCCCGGGAATCCCGGTACAAACCTAGAGCACTAATAGGTAGTATAGATATACAGAGATAAATATAAAACAGAAAAATCCTTCCGTACCACCAGTTACTTGCTTTTATAAACTATTTTTAAAGTTGTCGAATGTGCCAAATTGGCAAACACACGCACAAAACTATGTAGGCGAATATATATCCCAAAAAATAGATTTTTGCGGAAAATATAAACTCACTCTTAAAAAAAATCGGTAAAGTTAAATTGGTCGATTATTGTACAACATCTGAAATTTGGCAGCAATGTTGCAAGCCAAAGCAATTTCGCGCAAAGTGGTCGATACAACAAAACTGTTTCCCCATTTAATTTAAACATACTGGATAAGTACGTAACTCATTTAACTATGCAAGTTTCCCTACATCTTCTATGCTCATAATTTTATAATCGTTTTCACCTGTTTTCGTACTAAGAATAGACAACAACTTAGATTACCTGAATGATGTCCCAACCATAATATAATTGTTTACATGAACACTTTCAAAACGAGCCTTTTTTATCACTTTAAAGTTTCAAAAATTTACAGTTTCACTATGAGCGGTAAATATTTACATCCCTTGGGATGATTAAATTCTCAAAATTTTATACGAGCCGCTAGATGCCTATAAATACATGTGGGGACCAAGTGTTGTGTCATCGCCCGTGTATCCTTTTGGAAATGGGTTTGCTTGCTTTATGTCGCAGTGTTATAATTTTTAGTAAAATCTCTAAATCTTATCTTGCCCCAATTGCAATTTTGGCGCCTATTCGCGCTATGTTGTAGCGCTGTTGAACTTCGATTTCCTTTATTACCGAACTTTTTAATGCTATGTACATTAATTATTTGTTTAATTTATCCAACTTTTTACTCTCGGTTTCTTACGAAAGCAAACATTTGCAGCACAATCCGTAGCATACATATGCAACAACAACAACACTTTGCTGTTATCTTAACAGTGATGTGCAGTGCCATTACATTACTCTGCGCTCATTTTATCACTGTGACATGAGATGGATAGAGAGAAAGAGAGTGTATCCATATTTCACCATTTACTGGTGAATACGCGCTCTCTGGTAAACTGCGTATGCTTAGGTGAGTGTGTATGTGTGTGGCTGTGTGCGAGAGAGCATTTTTGGTGTGGTGAACAGCCAAGTCGGCCGCTTGATGATTCCCATAACAAATATCAGTTGTTTTGTAAACACCGGTCGTGTTGGTTGATAAAGAGTGATACGTCACGTTACGCGTCGTCGACGAGTGGTGCTTTTTGTTTTAGTTCTTGTAACGAATGCAATAGGAAACGTGCGCGTTTCAGCAGCAACAACTACACTATTCGGCCAGCTGAAGCGGATGGTATAGTTTCGTGATTAAATGCAAGCAAGCGATTCTTGTTATTGTAATCGATATACACACAAACACAAGCGTGTATTGCCGAAATGCAGCAGTTACTGCTCCGATATTTAAAGAATACAAATGAGAATCGAGTGAAATAAAAAAAAATAAATAAATTACAATATAACAAAAAGAAAATACCTACCTATACAAAATTTGTTTTGTACAAGTAAATAATTGAAAAGTAAAAAAAAATAATTTTAGTGACGCTGTAAATGAAGCAAAAAGAAGAAGTTTAAAATAAAAATTTAAATAAAGGTAATTCTTCTTACAACAACGAATAAAACTCCATTTAAGTGTAACTGTGTAGTAATGCGGTCGATTGCATGAATGTGTGCGTGCAGTTGCATTCGGATCGCCAATGCGTGTGTGTGTGTGTGTGTGAATGTGCACTCATTCTATTTTTGTGTGATCTTGAGTAACCGGTTTGCCATCGTCGCTGCTAAGAAATGCTGGACCGCAACTGGTTCGATCGCATTCGCTGCATTTCATTTGAGCCCGTAATGTTTGGATTATGCCAAAGATCACAACTTGTTTAGTGGATACCAGTTACTACGTATTTTGTTACTACAGCGTCTGCTGCTGTGTTGCTGTCGTTGTTATTGTTGCCGATAAACGCCAGTAGCTGCAACAGCCGCCACGAACGAAAACCTGTTTGGATTTAATTGGCTGTAACGCAAACTATTGTGCAATTGCAATTTTTTTTTTATAAAGTGACGCCAAGTAGCAAAGTAACTCGTTCGGTCAAATTTGGATACGTTTAACCCTTTGCAGGCCCATGTTTGGTTTTACTTTTACAGGCCTACATAAAGTGATCTCATGTGATTTCTGGTGTGATTCATGGCTTTTGCCAGCGACTTTCTTATTAACATAAAGTAAAGTATGAAAAATGAAACCAGTTTTTGTTGTTGCCGCCGCTGCGCCAGCTGATATTGCTATTGTTGTGTACAAAGGGTACTCAGTACACCCGCACTTAAGTACTTGAATCGTCAAAGCCAGAAATTCATCTCGTATAAACAAGTTTTTTTTCGTATATATGTACAACAACACCAAGTGATTGTGTTGCCAATTGGGCGCTTTGTCCGTGAAGAAAGCGATTAAAAAGGCGGGCCCAGTAAGATAAAGGCATCCGTCATGTTAAACGAAAATATAAAAAACAAATAAAGTGCATCTATTAACAAAACGTTACCAATGATCAAATTTATGGATTTCAAGTGAAAAAAAACAATATATATAAAAAATAACCGCAATACATCTTCAAAAGAGAGTACAGGAGAGTAAACATGTCCAAGATGTCTCAAATATCGCACAATACTGTAAAATTTACTTGCAGTAACTGAATAACTGACTCGTTTTTTAACCAGTGAATTCGGATACAATATATGTTACAGTCGAAGCTCGATTTAACGAAAGCTCAGTTTCAGGAAAATCTAATATAACTAACGACCACATTTTTCCATTCGGCTACTCAAAATAGCGTATGATTCGAAATATATACGCTCGATATAAATAATGACCAGTACGTGTACGGATCGAAGCCAATAACGAAACATGGATACTGCAAGGGGAAATAAAAGAATAAATTCCAAGAAACAATTTAACTGTCCGTAAAAGTGTCAATAAAGGTTATTATGAACTTAATCTTGCAAATACATTGGCTTACAATTATAAGTTCGCCTACTAATACTTCATATCTACTTGAAATAACTGTTTACGTTTTTACGTTAAAATATTAGTTTATAATCGAACCATGTTACCAAATTGTTCGACATAATGAATGGTCATGATAATTTAACGTTAATTATTCTGAGATTTAACTGGGGTTTGTGGCTTAAACATTTTTTAATCCGGCCATGAGGAGTAAAACGTGATTTAAGTTGTCGCTTGTCAGTAGTTATTTAAGAAATATTCGCAATGACAATTGGAATAAGATCCAAAAGATCCTAGTTTTAAAATATCGCTTAAGTAAAACAATTTTTGCAGACTATAGTACTCTCAAATCAATTTTTGCAGACTATAGTTTGGTTTTTGGATATGCCGTCTTCTACAAAGTTGTTTTAAATAAGTCAACCACAGTGTAATTATAACTTAATTTAACCGCATAATTGTTTTTAGCCAATGTATTTTGACAATATAAGACTTTAAAAAACAAGAGTGTCAGTATTAGTATTTTTAAGATTTATGTAATCAATACATTGTATTTAATGCAGATATAATATATCACAGCCAAATGATGAGCAACAAATGCAAATGTTTTTCCTGCAATTATTCGATGTCTCCTTTTTATATATGACAAAAGCGCCATTAGTTTTTTTTAGAACCGCTTAAGGCTGTGTGCCAAACAAATGTTATGCAAGGGATATAACAATTATTATTATTTGTTGCTTATAATGCCAAAATGATGTCTTATGCTTTTAAAGTTCAAAATAATTTCTGTCAAAGATGTCATGACTAAAACAACATATTTCGTGTTTAATTATAAACAGAAATCTATTACGGCTTCAGGTAAACTTGCTTAACCCTGCAGCTATTACATGGAGGTATGAAGCACTATCAGTCACATTAATAGGCATGTGCCTCATTTCCCATATTACAGTTCCAGATACGAGTAAAAACTTTTGAATCGAAATCCGTGAATTTAGTGTGAAAAAATGCAGCAAAAAGTGTCAAACCTTTAACTTTTATTATAGCAAACAAAGTACGTACAATTTTGCAATAGGAAGGATGCTTATATTTATTGATGACTTTCTACTACTCCTGATAAAGTGTTTATGCAGTAATAAAAATTGGAATTTTCGATGATCACGTCTCATAGGAGTGTCATAGGCCGTTTAATCTGTGCGCTTTTGCTTACAAAGTAAGGGAAGATTTCAATAAGTGCCATTTCGGTTCTAATTACATTATAAGCGAAGTTTTTTGCGAGGTTGATAACACGCTTGATTACGAAGTAAGTGACGATGTTAGTAGGTGTCATTTCAATAGTATTGTAGTAGGAGTTATAATGAGTGGACCATGTTTTTTTACAATACACATGCATTACATTCTAAGTACTTAGATCCTCGCTTACAATGTCATATTGATGTCATGGATTACTTAATAATAGGTACTTCCTTTCATTTACCGCTGGGTAGCTCCCAATATAAGAAGGACATCGTTATCTGATGCAATACTTTCTTTTGATCGCTCACTACTGGACAAAAACCTTAGATTTTACTAAGGGTAACCTTGTTAGAAACCAAGTATTTTAAGACCAAATTCGTCTCAGGACTTTTTATGAGGTTTGAGCATTGTTCTCCTTCTGGCTGGCTGGTGACCAGTATTACTTGATAAATCGTTAACTGATCCGTATGAAAATGTACCAGTATTATTTACCACGTACCCCTTCTGGTACCTCGCATACAAAATTACCTATTTTTGGATAAATTGTATTTCTTTCATAACTTTCAAGAGGACAACTGGAGGATATTTGAATTTGGTTAGTTTATTAATGTTGTTATAGTAAACAAACTCTAAGAAAACAAAGACCTTTGGCACACCCCTTCTGGTACCACACATACAAATGATCGAATTGACCCTCATATTATACATACCTAACTTTTTGTAATTATACTGAATTCAGTCAAATGTTGCGTAAGATGTACGCGTATAAAAATTTAACTATGGAATGAATATGATCTTTATCGGTTGACCCTTCGATACAAAATTACCTATTTTTGGAAAATTAATATTTCTCCCATAACTTCTAAACGGGCACCTGCGGGTAAATGAAATTGGGTCAGTTAATTTATCTTGTAATGGGAGGCGAAATATCAGAAAATCGAACTATTTGACACACCCCTTCTGGCACTTCCCATATATAGAACCAAAATTGCCACTTTTAAATGCATATCTTTTTTGTATGTAAACAGAATTTAGTCATATTTTGCAAAAGGTAAACGTTTTTTGAACGCTGATTTACGAAAAAACAATCGGACACTTTGTGCTACCCCTAATGGTACCTTTGGATACAAAGCATTTATTTTACATGTTTCGATGGTTTTTTTTTCCACAAATATGAAGGTGATCTTCAGAAACATAGAGAGATGCCATAAACGTTTTTGCTGGTTTTTTTGAAAACCGATTGAGTAAAATTTAACATTTCGAATGTTACTTGGAAAACAGTAAATTTCATAAAGCAAAGCTGAAGTAACATAAATTTTCATAAGTTTTAATAACAAACACAGGATATTCACACATTTGATTTGTTTATTTCGATACTTCCTCCTTAATAAGACTTACTTTTTTCATTTTTAATTCATGTTAAGTTGTAATGAATTGTCATATAACAAAATCATAGACAGAAAATACCTGAGTACTTACAATGTACGTGTGACAAAGTAATCTCGTATAGCCCCAGCTGCTCCAGGCCCGTTACTCATCTATTTTGAGACACTTGCTCGCATCTTTTATAATTTAATCGAAGGGAATGTACGGGTAAAAAAACAATGCGAAATACACAAATTCATCATTTTCGTCTTTTATGTTTTGTATTTTTTTTTGTCGGTTAAGTCCTACTGGGATTTATTGCAAAGAAACCAACATTTTTAGTCGTGATTAACAAAGGACAAAAAAGAATCGAAAGCCAGAACCAAAGTAAAACGTACGATCTAAATGTTAAATTCAAAGAAAGATAAACAGAAAAAAAAAACACTAAAGGAAAGGCGCAAAAGTAGTAGGTACAGCAGAAGATGCGTTGTATATTGTACATCTTGATTTATGCCCTGCCGTCGTGCTTTAGTCATCCAATAAGCAGCTCTGTAGCAGCAACATCAACAGAAAAATAACAAGATATTGTTGTGTTACTCTTTGGTACTTCTTTCGCTTCCAAATTGACAACTGCCAGCCAGCGAACAAAATAAGTGGACAAATGGTCAAACGGACAGGCAGACAAACTCGAAGGCAACACCGGCAGCAGGCCAACACGTAAATTTTAACAAACATCCAAAATACAGTCGAGCCATGGAATGAGTGCAGCTGAGTGTGTCCAAAAGTGTGTTTGTGTGTGTGTATGTGTGCGATTGTTCATGTAGGGTTCGTTGCAATAGAGGCTGTACCCCGAGCACTTAAAAACCCAAAAATATTCCTTACTTTTTTGTTGTTGTCCCCTCACAATCATGCCTTAAATTTTGTTGTGCCCTGTTAAATGTCAAGAGAGGAAGATACTGATGGAGGAAAAAGAAGCGAGATTTAATGGGTGAATGATCAACACAGTGTTGCCAGGTTATTGCATTTGTATCCACAAATGGTTAAACAAGATATCTTGGATAAAAAAGTCCATACTTAGAAAATAAATGTTTAGGCATCAGGAAATAGTCCCGTAAGTCTGAACATAAAATACGAGACATCCATGTATGTTGCATACCATAGAATTGTAAGAGTGTACACTAAATTAGGGAACGCGACTTAAAATAACTATTTATTTATGCGGTTCAGTTGTTTTCGAAATAGTTTCGTAAGCAATTTATATTTGAGTAACTGAGAACATTTTTCTGTTATTTGTAACTGTTACTACTTGTAACGGTAGCAGTATGAAATGTGTCGCATTTAGAATCAGATAAATTTGATGTTTAAACTTAAACAGTTTTAAAGCCCGAATCAACTCTAATGTTAAGAAATCGCAGAGAGCCCGCTGCAATGACAGCGTTGTTGTTGTGATCTAAAAAATAACTTTCAATTTAGAGAGTGCACAATTTGGAAGCAAATACTTCCCGTTTGTGTGACAAGAACATGAATAATATAATATTAGAAAGATTGAAAGCAATTGCCTTGATGGCTGAGTTCGTTAAGGTGACGTCACTGATGAGTCTTCTCACCAAAGATGAAATGCGTATGGTGAAGGTGCCAGGTACGAATCCCAGCCAGACCGTGCGATTTTTCAAATATCAATATTACATATAAGGAAGGAAATTAATTAACACTTAGAATTATTGTTTCCCTCTCCTGTCAAGGTAAGTCAAAATGGCAATTAAGTTAAAATTTTTTACAGCCAAAAATTGGTAGTTATCTGATTCTTTTACCTGCCACAGAAGTGGTCCATAAGTGCGATGCACCCAACACCCTATTTTTACAACCAAAACTTAAAAAAAAATAAAAATATTTTTTTTCATTTATTATTTATTAATAAAACAACATAAAGGTGCTTCTAGAAAAGTAATATAAATTAAAAGGAACAAATTATTTCAGTCTTGCAAATAAATCGTTTAGCAACAGTTGCAAAAAAAATGAAAAATTATCAATGAATATGGGATAATAATTCCAAATATTTGTGGCAGCTAACTTAAATTGGCACTTAAACAAGTAAATTTCATACGAAATTGAAAATTAGTGAAATTTTGTGGTTTTTGGCAGGTATCTCAAATTGGCAGCTAAAAGAGTGGCAGTTAAGTCAAACCTACTGTATAGTTTTAAACCATTGTTAATTTTCGTAGAAAATCTACCCAGCAAAATATTTTGTTGCAAAGAAACAATTACAGAATAGCTTTTACTGACAAGTAACAAGTTCCACTTTCGGTTGCACAATATATTATTTTTGTTTGAAATTGTCCCAAAACCAACATGTTCTCCTGGAACCTGTTATGAAATCAATTGCTACATAACTAAATTACATATGCTGTTTTTTGAAATTTAATTGATTTTCAATTGGGCGCTAGTTCGAAATATATTTTAACTCAGCTTTTTGAGTTTTTCTTAAAAAATACCCTCTAAAAAACACTTATTACGAATACGAATATTCATTTTCTATTCTACGGAATCTGTGGTGCAACATGTTGTACAAAATCGGTTATATGGAACCGGAAACAGAATAGAAAGTGGATTAAAAAAGAAACGATTCTAGCATCAATACCATGCGCAACAAGTTCTGAAAAATTTTCCTGGGTAGCTGGGTAACTGACCTACAACAATAGCACGCTCTTTCTATAAAATAATTTAGTGATGTTGATCTGCAAAGGTGCCTTTACACGATGTATATTTTACACATCTCCCAGCAAAATATTTTGTTGCAAAGAAACAATTACAGAATAGCTTTTACTGATAAGTAACAAGTTCCACTGTCGGTTGCACAATATATTATTTTTGTTTGTCCCAAACCAACATGTTCTCCAGGAACCTGTTATGAAATGAATTGCTTCATAACTGAATTACATATGCTGTTTTTTGAAATTTAATTGGTTTTCAATTGGGTGCTAACTCGAAATATATTTTAACTCCGATTTTTGAGTTATTCTTAATAAATACCCTCTAAAAAATACTTATTTCGAATACGATTAATGTAAAGTTTCATTAACGGCCAAATAGAATCTTGTTTTTATGTAACCTTTCACAAATTATAATGGTCAGGTCTAGTCACAGCAAAAAAAATAAGTTTTATTCATTTTCTGTTCTACGGAATCTGTGGTGCAACATGTTGTACATAAGCGGTTATATGGAACCAGAAACAAAATAGAAAGTCGATTAAAAAAGAAACGATTCTAGTATCAATACCATTCGCAACAAGTTCTGAAAAATTTTCCTGGGCTCATGCCACTTTGGCAGCTGATATGTAATTCTGCATGTCCGTCAAAATGAACGTGTACATTGGGTTTGTAATTTTTGCGTTCAAACGTGCTTGTGTATGTATACATGGCTTAACCTGTGTTTGTCATTAACAGCTGATATTATTATGTACAATTTTATTTTATTATGTCATCCATAAGCAGTTTTACACAAACTAATGAAATATTTTCTTACTTTTTTTTCATTTGCCGCCAAACGATGTTTTTTTTTTGTCAAAAACAATGATCGCCGATATGTATGACATATAAAAATAGAGTACGCTCTATTTGAAACATATGTACACACTTATACATATGTTTTGGACATATTGTTCTCCAAAGCAGTGTTTATACACGACATGTATAAATTTTACAGTAGGAAGAGTGACATATCACATGTAACATAACACATCATGTAAAGGAACCTTAAATTGGTGATAGTTTTTCTAAGTTTACTTTGCCTTTAGGTTTAAATTTTAACAAAAAATTATATTTTTAGTTATTTGAAAACTTGATTATGTTGGAGAAATACATTACAATGAACGTTGTAAATGTGCAACATGATGACATACTAAGCTATGATAATATATTTATTGGACTACCCGTAGCATTGGACTGCCCATGTTGCCAACGCTGTAGGTCTCGTAGAGTGAGTCTAAAAAAAAAAGCTTGTTAACTCACTCAAATGTGGAAAGCTCTACACATGGGATGCAAAGTAGAATTTGTAGATCGCTAGACTAGTCCCAAGATATCTTGGACATATTCAAGTTCCATGGAAATGCCAATTTAGACATGCAGCCATGGGTGGTTCTACCATTTATGAGACGTTTCAATTTTCTCAACAATTGAAATCCATATAATGGATTATTTTTGTATACTTATTTCTTTGTTTTCACACTCTTATTCTAGAATAGTCGATTATTTGAATAACCTCATTCATATAATGTTCATTTTAATTACATTGATTATAAGACAATACATGATAACAGATTTGTTGTTTACTGTAAACATTTTCAAAGCAGAAGTCCTAAGTTTGTACACAACTAACACTACAAAGACAGCTAGAATTGATAACGAACAATTTTTTTACAGAGAATCTTTCTATCATTACACACTGTTACAGCCATTTGTAATTGGGAAGTGACATGCATCATGAATCTGTATAAAAGAGATCGCTAATACTCTCAAATTCTTGACTTACGGTCCAAAAACCGGTTTTTCGTAACTTCCCTCACTTATCAGCTTATAACTTCACGAGTTTCTTAAACGAGCCTTGATTCCTTAACGGTTTTGGAACTAAGAATCTAAGACCTTTCGAACGATATATATATTTATATTGATTACTTCTGTGTTTGCCCCGAAATTGCAACCTTTTTATATTTTTTTCACTATTTTTTGGAATTAGAACGAATTTTTAGCCACTGTTTTATCTTAACTGTTTTATTTTAGTATGGAATGTGAATGTTGCGTTCCTCGGAAAACATGAATAACTTAACCACTTGTTAACCGATTTTTACAAATAAATATACGTTTACTCATGAAAGCATGTACTTTCTTAATAATATAGCGAACATTAGGGTATTATAAACAAATAGTGGCAAAAAACTGCTTCAAATTTTAAAAATAGTGACAGACAGAAATGTGAATGTATATGTCGTTGGAAAGGTCTAAGATTCTTCTTTCCAAAATCGTTAAGAAATCAAAACTCGTTTAAGAATTGACTGAGATAAGATAAGAAAACCCGGTTTTTGAACCGTAAGTCAAGATTTTGAGAGTGTTATGAAACTTTGGTATACAGATTCATGTTGTACTCGACCAGACCTACAGCATGCACCAGAACACTCTCCAAATTCCTTAAACTTTTTACATTTTGTTACAGTGTGATATTTGTATAGGTTCCCAGGAATAGGTGTTTTTATTCTAAAAACCCCTAAAACCTCGTACGTTTTAGTCTTAAAGAAATTCTCTTACATAGCTTAGATTTATTGATTATCTTTTGCGTGTATTGTTGACATTGACAGTCATTAGTTGCAAAATAATAAGCATAAACCTGTTGGGGGAAATGAAACTATAAACTGGCAACACTACACCATATTGTTGATGAGGAAAGAAGGGGAAACATCACTCATCAGTTCTTAGAGAAGCGTCAACAAATCAAATGAATTCTGTCTTTATCTTAACATTTTTCTCTTCTGTCCACTCTCCACTTGTCGCCGTACCCAACCATTTGTTTTTATGGCCGATAACTAAATACTCGCTTCTTGTTCTTCTTCTTATCGTCTATTTGTTTGTATCGTTCTCTTATCATTTGTTTACCTTCCATTTCTCAATTTTGTTGTCCGTTTTATTTTTTTTTCAGTTCAGCGCGGTGTGATTCATCATCATCGAAGTGATAAAGTGCAGTAAAATAACGTGAAATAAAGTGTGAAAAAGTACAACAGAGTGAAAACGCAAAGACCAATAACAAAACAAAATGAAAACGAAAAAGAACTAAAATGTGTTGGCAGCCAATGTAAGCTCCTTGTTTTTCTCGAAAAAAAAATACAAAATTGTAAAGTGCAAAAGCAACCAAATATACATACAAGTTCATGTATAGTAAAGTGTGGTACATCACTTCCCCCAATATCACCCCAAGTTGTTCCATTAACGTCTTGAAATAATCATAAAGGTATTTGAGGATTATATTACCGCTCACTACTGTTTGCCGGTGCGAATAGACGGAGCGTCTTAAAAGTACATTTAATCGCCATCAGTTTGTCCGTCAGCCGGGACAGCCAGAGGATTATAATTGGATTTTACATTATCTCTTCAAAAGGTAAGAAGATATATAATACAATTTTAAAGTTTTCCCTTCTTAGGAAATTCCACATACCCCCTCCTCCAATAAGTTGACAACTTTGCTCATGATGGAATGAGAATAATTGTCTTGTATTGAATGAATGAAATTATTAGTACCTATTAAGAGTGTTATATGTAGAGAAATAAGAGTGGTTTCCATAGAAATGAAATTATGTACACTGGTCTTTTTGAATCTATTTGAAATCAAAATTTATATTTAAAATTGACCAAATCATGGCAAAAAGAATTTCGTTAATGTTTTATGGGAAATCTTCCATCTTCTCCAAATCTGTTTTAATGTGACTAAAATTTATCACAGGTTTTTGGACCTGAAATTTCATTTATAAACTTTTAATTATATATTTTTAACTTCAGACACGATAAAAAGTTGGCTATCACTACTAAAGCAACAAAATTTAGAGAATATCATACGACAATCACCGTATTGTCTGAGCACAGGCGTTGTTGTATTTTTAGTACAATATTGATTCTCACCTAAAGGGACAATATTGATTTGATCAAATCTGCGAAAAATCACAACACATCTAAATTTGCCCAAAGTCTTATTCAAATTGCCATAAAAGGATAATATCTAAAATTCCATTTATCAATGACCAAAGATCCACACTAGGGTCCATTTTAGGCGGCACATAAAATAATATATCATGGTTCTACGGCATTACCTTACTATTAATGGATATTATGGTGTTTCTAGGAATCGAACTACGCTATTATGTTTGTTTGCTTTTCGTTATTGACCATTAAACATTTTAATAGATAATCGCTAACAATGATATAATGTTTGATTGAGCTGGCTTTCAATGACTAGGAAAAAGTATTGCACATTGGTATATCTGCTCAAACAAAATATTTAAATTTTACTAGTGCTGATAACTTTGGGACCGGCCGTGGCATAGTGGTTAGAACACGCGACTACCATGCGGGAGATCGCAGGTTCAAACCTGGCTCCAGTCATCTTAAAAGAAAAAATAAATAAAATTTTCTTTCATTGTCGGCTCCCCTCGAATGTTGTTTGACAGCAACTTCGCAGTATTAAGCGTCGATTCAATCGTCGTGTCTAGTAAGAGCTTCTTAAAACAGTGACGTTCGCATTCGTCGATAAATAAGTAGGTGCCGTTAGTTGTGAATCTAAAAATAGAAAGCGTGTTAATTCACAACAACGCGAGAAGCTATCCCATACCTCATTCATGGGGTGCAAAGGGAAATTAAGTTAAGTGCTGATAACTTTATGATATCAGGAAGTGAAACACTTAAAATCGCTAATGTGGCCAACGTAATGTAACCAACGTAGAGTATCATATACATTAGGGACATAACTTTTTTTTTTTTTTTTGCAATTTTTGCAAATATCAAAAATCCCACGCCAAAGACGCGTAGGGCATGAACAAGTATTAAGAAATATGGTGTTACTTTTTCTGTATCGTGAAAAGAGTTTCCGCACCGATTGCTTTGAAATTTTGATGCTATTTGTTTCAACAGCTACTATTGTCTTAATAAGTTATTTATGTTAAAATTTTAATATTATCTTCAATACCAAACCATTTTTCACAAGTCCAATGCCAACATTTTATCAAATCGCGGTATTTTAAGCAGAAAAAATAATTTTCTTTAACTTGTTTCAATATTTTTAAAGATGGGAAAACACTTTGGAAATCTTTATCGGTGCTGAAACTTTTTTAACCGAATTAACCTAAAAATCGTTTTATTTTATCCCAACAATATTCCCACAAGATACTGGTGGGATTTTGCATTCAAAAGAGTTATATCCCTAATGTATATATGGGCAATTCCATAGTCACAAACGTGACAGGTCGTAAGAATGAAAAACATACTTTTTTTTATTACCCCTTTATCTTTTTGTGTAATACTTAGGAAGCTCTATATTTAGTAAGAGAAACAAAATCCTTTGAACTGATGGTCCTAAAATATCAGCAAATAACAAGGGTGGCGTTACGTGACAAAAATAGAATTAATTTTTTTCTTCTTTTACAAAAACACAAACTAATGCGAATTCAGTCGGACTTTTTTGATAAAACCATTTTTAAATGATTTGGAATATTATAAATTTGTTTTAAAATTTGCTGAACTTCAATTTTTTGAATTTCTTTGTACAACCTTTTTTGTAAAACATGACGTGACGTTGCGTGATGTGACATTAATTTCCCATTTTGATAAATTATTACAAAACTTTTTTCAAAAAAATAATTTTATAAAGTTTATATACCAAAAATAAAATTAAATCACAATTTTACAGCAAACTGATCATTTTTTACTACTATTGAAGTTATTTACTATTGTAACAAATAATTTATGATAAAAGTGCTCTTGTAACATCAGTAAATATGTTATTAAAAATTCAAAAAAAAAAATTGTCGGTCACGGTGTACCTTTCTGTAGAAATACCCATATGTATGTCGTAGTCATGTCGAATCTTTGACGTTTTATAAATATAGCATCGTCAATGTCAATGTCTTTTGTTTGAAATATAACTCTGTATTTTTCCGTTGATAATGTGGAATTAAACGAAGAATTAATTTTTTGTATAATACTAAACAAAAGATGTAAAAGCGTAAGGGCAAGAGGAGAAGATTTTTGTTGATTTAGAACAGGTTGTTGTTTTTAAGGTTATTTGGGTCCCTGAATCCAAATCTGTCAGCTCGACTTTCCACAATATACCGTTATGTCAAAAATTAAGGCACTTCCACTACATATTCTGGAATAACTTTAAAAAGAGTCACCAAATCCAGTTAAAAAAATCAAAATTATGTTTAAGTCGTGCTTACATTGGTTTTAAATTTGCCCAGTAGATCCAGTGATATCGTTGAAGTTTTGAAAAAAAAACAAGAATTTAATATATGAAAAATTTTGTTATTAATTTTGTGTTAGTGTATCAAATGATACATCCAAATTTGTTAAACGATCAGAAAAGTCTTTTATTGTTGATATTAAATCAAATTGAAAACTAATCAATACGATCGACCAACACTAACAAAAAACACTGTTTGAAAATTTTTGTTCTTTAAAAATTCGTAAAAAATAAAAATTCGACAATAATACCGCTTTGCAACAGCAAGCAATTAGTTCAATATATTTTGAATGAAATGGACTTTATTTCTTTGAAATCGGTGCACAACTTTTGATTTTGTTCACAATTTACTAATAAAACTGAATTGATAAAAATCGCGATGTCCATAAAAAAACAACACTTTTTTAAATGTTTAATGAACAACAATTGAGATTCGATCAAAAATCGGAGACCTCAACTTAGTAAACAATTGCTGTAAAGTTTCAGTCAACACAAAAAAAGTACAATATTGTTCCCTTGTGTTATATTTAATTTGTATTATTTTATGTTTAATTATAAACATGTAAACATTCCTTAAGCAACACTGTGCGACAATCCTAATCGGCGAGTTGAAAAATTAAAGATATCTATTTCTTGTCTTAGAACAACCCGACAAAAATTTTCTAACCAAAAATATTTGTAAAAATTTTTAATGTTCCAAAGTTCCATTCGAAGGCACTTTTCTGACTTTTCTTGGAAAAATTACACGTAAGGTGTCGAAATAGAGAGTTTAAATGTTTTACAAAAAAAAAACCATATGTACTAAAACAAAAACAAACATAGATACTATGTATATTTCAAGTCAAGAGACAAAATGATTAGAAACAGTTGGAGATATCGACTTTTGGTCTTATTCACCCCATGCATAATTTTTGTAGAGCAATTGAATGTTGCAAAGTCCCATTTTAACGCCCTTTTCTGACTTTTCTAGAAATAATGACGAAAAGGACACATAAGTAGTCGAGATAGATAGCTAAAATTTGTTGTGCGATTAATTAAACGCACCATTCCATGCGCTATTTTTACCATTTCTAAATTAAATTGCTTGTAACAGTAACGCTTTTTTATATTTTTTGCACAATGCAAAAACCTGAAAGAAACCGGTTTACCCGGTTTTTTCTTAAATAGGTACTCGAAAAACGAGTTTTTGAAAAAGTCGAATGTTTGTATACTCTAGGTATATCAATGTAACCCAGTAGGAAGTTCCGTCATATACGACTTTGTCGTCAACGCTGTACTCAATACAAAATGTGAAAAATGTATGTACTTGTCGTCAAAACATTTGGATGACGACAAGCTGACCGACAAAATACTAATGTTGTCGTGCATCAAACACATTCAACAAAATCAAAGGAAATATAAATGGAATCTGACGTAAAAAATTTTAGGTCGAGTAAACATCAGCAATTTTATAGTTTGAAATCTCGAATGAAGGTGAATGCCGTATAAAAGTTTATATCCTTCACTTCTCTCTTGGTCAGTCGTTTCCTAAATGTATTAACAATTAGTCATACTAATAAAAAACTAAAAAAGACAAAAGACGGTCCCCTTAATGTTATCAACGATTTACTATGGTCATGCACCTATCCTTGAGGAAGTCTTGCAGACACTTCCTACTGGGAAGTTCTATTTTAAAGTACTATCCATACTTAAAAAAAAGTACGTATGAAACATTAAAAAGTATGTTATTTATTGCTTTCGAAATATCTGACTATAAAAACGATATAAACATAAAATTTTTCTAATATGAACTGTTTTATGCACTTTCTATTTGATTGTATGTTTGCATTTCTAGGAAATAAGTTGTTTCCAACAATTACCGTTATCGTACTGCATTCTTTTTTTGGATTTGAATAAATCATTTTTTGTTTTCGAATGTGGTTTGTGGTTTTGAATAATTTCTAAATTAAGTTTTGCATTTGTTACATAATTGGCATAAACAACATTTCGATGTCGCCTGTATTTAGTGTGAAAAATAAAACACACATTTGATTAAATTCTATGTCTCTCCAGTAGCTCCCAACTGATGCCATTTAGTCATGTCGTCTAGCTAAACACACGGAAGCTATAATTTTTAGCCCACGCCTTTGTTTGTGTTATTGTCACACTAAAATTAATTAATTGCCGACACACGAGTATGTATCACAAAGTGACAGAACTGTCACCGCTAGTTCTAATAAACTAATTAAATATCTATCTAGAGGCAATTTAAAACTTTTTAGCTAAAGGCATTCATCGTTTTGTAAACCGTTGCATGCTGTAAATGTTCCCTTTACAGATATAATCGACAATGCATTTGGGCAAATCCCTTAGATCCGACCAGATGTCGTCTGAACTGAAAAAAAATTGGAGTTTCGTTTGTAGAAATTCACAACATGAAAATTATACCACCAATGTATATGTTTTCAGTTTCAAATCAGCTAAAACTGTTGCATGCGTCCACCAATATCGTCGATGACGGCTACAGATTATGATATTTATTTGTCTTTTCATTTTCTACCTTGGAGGAGGGAGGGAATGTTTTCCATGCCATATTTGATGTTTCACATTAGTTTTGTTGCATGCCAAGCAACTAAAGATGTCGCGTCATAATGAGGGCTTACTAAATCGCTTTTAGCTTATTACACTAATCTTTGACAAAATCTTAGACAGTCCATTAATAAATATTCTTTTTATTTATAGCCGTAGTTTCAGTTTCGTTTGTTTGTTTTCACCCTCGTCTAGCCCCCCTCCGAAAAATCATCATTATATGGAAACATACACGCTCCATTGCCACCTCCCTCCCTTTGCATGGTGGAAGATGCAAATGTGGAGATTTTTATAAGATTTTGATTAGAGAGATCTGAGATGGGCGGACAGGAGACAGACTAAGCTAAACCAAGCAAATAAGAAATATTTTGAAGAACAACTTTGAAATATTTAAAATCTGTTTACCATGAATACAAAAGCCAAAACCAATGGAACACAACAACCGACAACATAAGAGAATAATCAATCAATGTCAATGTTTAATATTAATAGACTAGAATTGTTGTTTTTATTATTACCGAATTCGAAGAGGGGGCGATTGAATTCATGATGATTTTAATCCAAAAGAGGCGTGCACGGGGAGCCACAAATACGCAGATTGATTTAAGGGCTACTGTTGCTAGAGAGACACAAAGGAAATACCCAGCAACATTTTTTGGGAGCCCAATGTCTTAGGCAGTAGCTTATAATATGTTCAACATTATGTGTGGCTATGTGTGTGTGTGTGTGTTTGTTTTTGTGCATAAGAACATATGTACGCATATATTTAATATTTAACACGTAGACGACGTGACTTTGGATAATTTAATAATTTTAGGGACTTGTGGGACAGCGTTATTTTTGACACATGATCCATATCGCTTAATATGTACGTTGACGTTTCTATGCGATAAATTTCTATTCCGATTCTTTTAAACAAATAAAAAATGGAAGTCATATCTAATGGTGATTGCTATGATTAAAATGATCTTCACTCCTACGAACAAAGAGAAACAGATGTTACTTTCAGGTAATTAGGAATTCGCAACTCTAAGGGCAAAACTGGAGAAATCAAGCCCATATCAAGCGGTACATAATACAATCATGAAAATTGGAGCAAATATTTATCTTATGGACTAGTTTGTGGTACGAAGGTATTTTTTTTTCGAAATTCATACAAAAGTGGTTTAACCAAATGGCGTAAGTTTTAATCGAGTAATTGGAGCAAATATTTATCGTATGAAGTAGTTGTGCGATAAGAAGGAATTTTTCAAAATTTGTACCTTCATTGACAAAAGGGACAAAATTTGTACCTTCCCACTAGACTAGACTAGATGTCCTAAGCTACAATCGTGACAATTATTGTGAATATGTCTGTTATAGAACTGTTGGTTTTCGAAATCCTTACTCTTAGGGATAAAAGGGGACAATATTTTAGTACCCTTTGAACCTTTGAAGTAGTTGCGCTATCCGAATGGGTCGATATTTATAAGTCTTGGCCTTAAAGGGTGCAACAGTTGTACCATCGTCCTAGGCAAACGACTAAAGCTACAATCATGTTAATTGGGAAAACCATTCATCGTATGATTTTTTTTTTGAAATTCGTAATTTTTTAACTAAAAATTTACCTTGTACCATCGCCAACAGCAAATGACTAAAGCCATGACACAATTCTATACATGCAAGACAAATATTGTTAACATTAAATAAGGGAGATGAATAAACTTTTTCCTAGTGTGCAAGTGTAACTTTGGTATAAGCTATCACGATAAAAAAGAGAAAAAATCTATCTAGCATCTAAAAAGCAAATGGCAATCAGAATCTAATTGGAAAATGAACAACACCGCTGATAATTGAGCGAACAATTTATCGGCATGTGTCTGATAAAAGTTTCTCAAAATTATTATTACTGTTAATTATATGAATAAAAAAGTTGTTTATAATAAGTGTATAACTTTACTACTTACTTAATTTCCTTTTACACCTCATGAATGAAGTATGGAATGCTTCTCGCGCTGTTGTAAATAAACATGCTTTCTATTTTAAACTCACAATAAATGGCACCTACTGGTTTGTCAACGAATGCGAACGTCACTGTTTGAGAAGCTTTTACTAGACATGCTGATTATCACGACACTTATACTACGAAGTTGCTGTCGACAACATCGAAGGGGGCCGGCAATGAAAGATTTTTTTTAGATGACTTGCACCTGGGATCTCCCACATGGTAGTCGCGTGTTCTAACCATCATACCACGGACGGTCCCCAGTGTGTATAACTTTATAGCATCATCATTGTCAGATTTTCCGTAAATTAAAAAAAAATTTCCTCTGGTATTCCAAATCAATATAACATTGCCTAATTTTTAGTGTTTAAATAAATTAGTTTTTATTAAAACACATTTGTGTTACAAATTTCACGTGGCATCTGGGCTATTGCACCCAAAAACTTGTGCGACATCATCTAACAGATATTATCGGTTATAATTTATTAACCATTTTCATTAAAAGTCCCAAGGCAATAAACCCCTTCTTATTTGCCATAAACTAAACCCAATTACTTGTGAGCCTATCACACGGCAAGGGATTTAAGCTCTGTCCATATCTATTCGTATTTATTTTCTTTTAAAGAAGGCCCTATTACCCGTTAAACCGGACAAAGTGCCCCTTTGAAAACCATACCACAATTAAACAAATATAACCGATAAGCTGTCCTTACTATGTAGTTTAGTTATTTGCTCAAATGTTCATTCACGGAGGGAATGTACCTTCATTATCAGCAATCTTTCGATTAAATATTTACCCAAAGTGAGGTGACTAAACCCTGGGCGCAATGTAATCAGAGCTCGAAAAGTGTTCAAGGTGTTGCTGCCGAGCAGCATTGGATTGCAGCAACCTCGCCTGTTATTTAATGATAAAAAAGCAACATGTTGTCGTCGTCGTTATCTGTTGTGAGCTTAAGCCAACAATTCATTTGGAATGCGCTATGTGTTCACTTTATTTCATCCTCATATCGTTGTGCATTCGTGTCGCTTCACTGTAAAACACTAAAGAGAATACCACACAAGGGTATCGTGGTACAGAAAAATCTATAACTGACAAAGACCACTTTTATCGGTTATTACAAACGTACGTTTAGTGCTTGTATTGAAGGTAGACATAATAAGAACAATGACGGTGACATATCCCCCCGGGGCCACATGGCTCGCTGGTGCCGGATAAAGGGTATCATTTCTCTACGAATCTGATTTAATCAATACTCATTTGAATAATAATGAATACTTCCTTTGTTGATAAGGAGCTGGCGGGGAGGCATGACAACCGCTCCTCCCCAACTGGAATAAAGTGAATTTTAGGCAACCACATCATTATTAATAAGTAACCATGTTGCTACACTCGGTATCATATGATTTGTTAATAAGAACCTAATACAGACATAGGCAGCTAGTAAACAATGTAATATTGTGTTTGTGCAAGTAAT
Source organism: Muscina levida (assembly GCA_964034835.1). Classification (NCBI taxonomy): domain Eukaryota; kingdom Metazoa; phylum Arthropoda; class Insecta; order Diptera; family Muscidae; genus Muscina; species Muscina levida. The sequence goes on along the minus strand of OZ035882.1, from coordinate 110,748,851 downwards.
AGATTACATCGTAAGAGGAGAATGTAAACCAGATTATCGTTGGTTGTGGTACGAATGCTTTGTAATAAAACTATAGTGCTCAAATTTGGGTAATAGGGTATTCCGCAAAGTCGATATTATATTATATGCAGTACATGTTTCTAGGTAATGTGATATGTATACATTTATATCATAATTGAGTCAATGAACTAAATCACTTTATTACAAACGATAACGAATGCGTTAGAAGTGATTTGCAGTGTACTAACAATATTTGATAGGTTGCGATTTGGAAAAATTCTTTTAATCTGTGCAAAAATTTCAGTCAGGCTAATTGATTCAGACACTTTCATTTTACAGGCAAATTTATAACAAATTTTAATTGATTAAAAAAAATAGCAATAAAATTATTTATGTGCAAGAGATTAATTCAATCTGATATCTGGAAAGCCAAATAAAAACGAAATTGTGAATTTAATTCCTCATTTCAACATTAATAGCCCCAATGTGTTGTCTACAGACAATATCATTTTCCAAAAGCTTTTTGTGGATAATATATATTCATAATATGATGATTAATATGGAAACTTATATTATATTATTTCCCAAGCCTGTGTTGCATCTTTCATAACAATTAAACAGAGGCAGGCTGTTTTGAATCAATCAAAATATATGTGAATAAATGCCTACCACTGCACTAAATTAAGTTTTGTTTACATGTGCAACCATGATATCTTTTACCTAACGACATATGAAAAGCCTCCGATTCTAAAACGTCCTAGTCAATACGTACCATGAACTAGCACAGCTTTCTTAGTGGTAGTGCTTTTTGAAATATAACCACTTAGGGTTACCCATGCTTTCGCAGGGAATTTACTTCTGACTCATCAAACAGAAGAGATCCTTACTACTTTGTCTATTCAGAAAAACTTTTACATTCAACAATTCAAATTATTTGTTTTTTGTTTCTTTTATTTCCGCCAGCAATGAACAATTGTTGGGAAAATCTTACCGGCTCTGTTATGTATAAATTGTTAATATCGGAAAAGCTCAAAAGACATTCTCAACTAGTGAAATTCTTAATGTGTTTCTTTTAGGGTGATTTTTTTCACTAGAAAACGGCGTTTTCCGTCAATTCAAAATACCGTGCAGAAATTAAGAGAACTCAAATACACTTATGTTGAAACAAAACTGCACATTGTGATTTTGCCTTATTTCAAACTTCAAATATATAACTTGATTGATTACCAAGAAATTAAACGTCACTCTTTGATTTTTCTTTAAAAAATTTACGCCCTCTTGAGTACATGAAATTCTCATTAAATGTAATCAACAGCGATTTTTTGTTTGGATACGACAACATTATTTCGAACAGATAATTTCCTTTAAATATTTTCAATTTCTGCTCTGGGACTCTCTTTTGTATTGTAAACGAATTAAGAGCACTTCCGAAAACTCGAGTATTTTCAAAAGTTATCAGAACTTTGTGTTGTTTTATTTAATTTCCACTACATTTTACAGCTATCGACGTTAAGGTTGGCGTCACACTTACTCACATCTTTGCCGGGTACATAACACACAAACAAATGAACATCGGCAGCTAAATGACTGCAACAAGAGCTCTCTCACAGGTAAATTGATAAAACATCGAACGTTGTTAAATTGCCATTCGTGCTCCCCCGGTTGCTCCCTTTCAAAAAATACATTTGGTTAAAATTGCTGTTATCATTTTTCCGTTACCAAAATGTCTGACATAACGTCGGTGCGGCACAAAAATACACTCAATGTAAATGTATGACAACACAGGTAACATCATCATCATCATCGCCGTCGTCGTCTTTAGCGTTATCAAGTAATCAGGCACCCTCTGCCACCCCGGGAAAAATTGTTGAATTCTTGTGTATTGATTCTGATATTATTATCAGTTACAACAACAGTATAAAGTAGCTTTAAATACGTACAACAACATCACTTATTGGAAATGAAGCCAACAAACATATTGTCTTCATCGCCGTATCATCATCATAACCCCCTCAAAGCACCCCACCGCATGTGATTGAACAGGAAGGTAGGTAGGTAGGCGGAGCCGAAGAAGACTCAGGTGGAAGTAAAGAGGAGGATGTGAAAGTCATCCGAGTAATGCGGTATTCGTCCTTCATTTTCATTATTCTTTGTTAAAATGAAATTGGAAAATGTTTATGACTTCGCGAGCAATCACAAGAAGTTCTAGTGAAGACAACAGCTCCCTTCCTCCAGTTTGCAGTACTTAGTTTATGTTCTTTTGCTGTCGCGTATCAAGTTCGGCATTTCTTTGAAATTGTTCGCATTTACACGCAAACACTAACACTTACACTCACGCACACACACACATTGTAACAAATCGACATTGAAGATTTTCCAAATTCACGTTTGATGTAATATTGTAGCTCTCAAACACACGCACATGCGCTTGCTTATTTATCACTTGTTCATGGTGCCTTTGTTGTTGTGATTGTTGTGTACTGTCATCGTTATTTGACGCAATAGCGTGTAAAATTGTCACAATTTTCATGTGTCTTATTTTCGGTGTGTAAGCGTGTGTGTGTGTGTGAGTGTGTACGAGCTCCTTTGCCCGTCGTTGATGTTTGAAGTGCAATGCTCCTTCCAAATTTATTTTATGATTCTTCTTAAGTTTTATGTGTTGTTGGAAAAAGGTTTTCTCCCCCTTTTTCCATTCACACTAACTTAACATGTGACATGAAATGTTCTACTCGTTCACATTGTGTGTATGCCATAGTAAGCGGTTGAGTTCGCGTTAAACATTTTTATGCACAGTGAAGATCGCTTAAAGCGAACAAAATGTTATAAATGGTGAAATAAAGTCGTAAAGGTTGTAAGTCCACTTTTTGCTTAAATGTATTCTTAATGCAGAATGCAAGATAAATTGAAAACGCATCTGGCTTGAAAAAAAAAACACCAAAAATATTTTTCATACACATAATTGCATAAGTAAGTCGTTTTTGTCCCTCCTGTGAAATTTTTAATTTTGTACTACACCCTTTGCGACTTTTGGTCGCTTATATAACATTACTAGTGGGCCCGGCAATGCTTCGCTATTGCATATTATTTTAAAAAAATGGGCGTAAAAGTGGGCGTGGTCGAAAAAAAAGTATCCTATAAGTCATGCCAGAGTCCCAGTTGAATGCTGTGTAAATTTCATGTAGATCGGTCCAGAGGTTTGGTCTCCTATAAGGTACAAACAAACAAATAAACAAACAAATAAATAAACAAACAAACATTCCATTTTATATATATAGATAACAGAATGTGGCGATTACAAACAGTTTATAGGCCAGTAATATGTTCCCGGGTAACTAATACTAGTCAGTGTTGCCGATTTTTATAGGAGATGAATAACATTTTTAAATCAAATGTAGATTTCCATATATTTAATTACCTGTATTTTTCTTAGGACTTTTTTGTCCAGAGTTTCTTTAATGAATTACACAGTACAACATTTTTCAGCTCATTGATTTGGGACTCAATTCTGAGAACTGCACGTGAAAGTAGCCCCAAAAAGAAGAAGTTCTGCATCATTCGTTTTGTCAAGTTACATGTCATAATAATTTAATATCGATTTGAAGTTATTAAGTATCGTATAGGAGAATTTGCCACGTTTTCATATGTTGTACTGTGTTATGTTCATTTGCGAAAAAGCCTGATTCGATAGAACGGTTTATTTATATTCGGATGTTTTCCAAAATCTGGCAAACAGTTCCATCAACTGTTACTATAACTTATTTATTCAATTTAGTTTGCATACAAACTTCTTCGAACCATAAAAACGTATTGTTCACCAATATATTTGACGTTTTTTGTTATATTAATTAAAGATCTACATGGATGCACTCAAAACGGCGTTTAAGAGTTTTATATCTAAAACGAACGAGTGAGTTTGCTTCACTCTCCCAAATGAGTTGAATGAATGTGAATGCTGTTATGAGCGAAACATTCGTATCATTCAAACGAAGGGATAATGAATTGAATGTATATGAATACGACGCACAACATGTGGACGTTGTGAATATGAATGAATGAATACATTGTTTGAATACGGGTTTGGTCCAATCGACAACACAATGTACAGATATAATTAAAAATTTAAGGATATAAAATTGTTATGCCCAAATTTGTTCAATAGAAATGGCATTGCATTCCGGTAAGAATTATTTTGCAATACCTAAAATATTTTCTCTCCATTTTTTGTTCTCTCTTAAAAACGCATTCATTTATAGTCAATAACACATGTATTCAAATTCATGCATTTTCCTGTGAATGTTTGAAACATTGTTAATGGGCGCATTCAAATACGACAGGACTTTTAATCAGGGACGTAACAGTTATAAGAAATATGACGAAAAAGTCTTTTTTAACCATTAATATTGACTAATTAAAATAATAGTTATAAGAAACCATTATCGAAGAGAAATATTTAATTTTGGTTATCGTAACCAATATAAGTGAGAAAATTTTTTTTTTGGTTATGAATAACCATTATAGCAACCAAAAACATTTTTTGGTTACCAATAACCATTATCGAAAGAAATTTATTTTTTTGGTTATCTCGACCCAATAATATATCGTATTTTTGATGTTATGTTAGTTTTTATACCCTTATCCTACGGATAGGTGGGTATATATCATTTGATACGACCCAAAACTTGAACACGTAGAAGGAGTCACTTTAGAACCTAGGTTTCTTTGAAACAAATTCGAGTCATGGCTTTTTAAGTCGTTTGATCCATGTCCGTTAGTCCGTCAGTACGGCTGGTACGCACGATAACTTTAACAACTTACACGAAACACTCAATTATTTTGAAACTGTTAATCTATATATATATAAATGGTGTGAAAAATGTATAGTAATTCATCAATTGAGAACGGCTGGGCCGATTTAGATCAATTGTTTTTTCAGTAGTTCGTTATTGCCAGGAGAAGGTTTATGTGAAAAAAAATTTTGGGCAAATTTTCCGGAGAAGTCGGAAACTTGCTAAAATCTAAAATTGAATTTTTGTATGGAATTAAGTGTGCAATTGTTACGGAATGCCCTTTAGAATAGAAAAATAGAAATTTTTTGTTGAAGAATTCGGGAAAATTCAATAAAAATGAAATTTTTTTTCGACGAAATTTTGCATTTGTCTTATGATTTAATTTCTGTTCTGTCTTGGAGAGGATGGCTATCACCTCAATTTAAAGACGGTCAGTAGAGCGAAAGGTTTGTTAACCAAGTCATCATTTCTTTTTCATTCTCGATATTTCAGGAGAAGAAACGAGTAAAATGGTTAGCTCAATGAATTTTTATGCGTATCGATTAAAGACTCGGCAAGATGTTGACAATCATCTGTTAAGATATCGTCGGTCGAAACGGAGCGTCTCAGTTATATTCGTTTCAATCAGTCGCCACATTTCTAAAAGCTTGCCAACGTTTGCATTTGCTCCAAAACGATACGCATTGGGATTCAAAGCTCGCCGAGGCAACTGTTTCTGCTCCACCGACTCAAATTCGTACACTGTTTGCGATCATCAAATATAAGGACGAGATGGCTCACGATGTTTTGCACAGAGTTCGCACTACAATCTATTGTCGAAATTGGGAATACCAGCGCCAAATCGTTCGATGCACGATGCATTCAATCGCGAATTGCAACGCATAAACGAGCTTTGGAGGCAGTTGACGATTTGGTGGGGCTATGCGATTTTTTCCAAACGCTTCCCGTCATCCCAAAATCTACTGCTGCTGATGAAATTAATGCATGCCTGAAATCTTCGTCTTTGTGGCGGCTTGTCATGAAGTTGAAATTGACAACGAACATGAGAATCACGTCGAAAAACGAACCATCGGATACTGAATTACTGAATTTTAAGACAGCTACTTGCCGAATTCCTGTTGATGTTTCAACTGTATTGATGACGTTCCCGGCAAATTTTTGCGAGCTTACATCGTCGAAGGAGAAACTCATCACCACATCCAAATTAAAATCCGTTGACAGCGTGACCGACGAGAATAAGGCGACCAACTATCCGACAGAATTTTTGAACTTTCTAGATGTGCCAGAAACTCCGCCGTCTTCATTGTTCGTTTTTGTGCCGGAAAACAAATCTAGAAACATTGTTTATCAGATCGCTCTTCACTGATTTCGATTAAATTCATATAAATCACATTAAAATTTGAACTATCTGGTTTACTACTGTCTTTATATGAAGACATTAGCTTAAAAGCGACACGAAGTTCGCCGGGTCCGAGGTTGTATGGCAGAACAACGTTTGCCGGGTCAGCTAGTATTTTTCTAAAACTACTAACGGAATTGGACATGATGGGCTACATGTTTTAAATTTCAGAAGAATGGGAGAAAAACACGGGGACTTAAAACTCGTTATAAAACTTCATTTATTAAGTTACAAAATTACCTTGCTTCACAATTGATCTGAATGTAACAATTTATACGGCACTGGAAGGGGGGTATGTTATTAGAAAACCGATAAAAAAATGTAGGGAAAAAAGTTTATTCGTGGTATGTTTTAAACGTTCTTCACGGGTGGGAGGAAAAATTTTAACTAACTCTTTCGATCTTTCGTCTGCAGTTTGAGGTAGGTAACTCCTTGAGTTTAGCACTGCTACAACGATAGAGTGAAAGCTCTTTACCGGACAGTTATGCGCTGAATTGAGATGCGTTTTGTTGAGCGTGGCTTAAGTGCATCAGATATCGGTTATTTCGCGTAATCAATATCAATACGCCCAACGCGATCGTGCCCAAATTCTGTATTTAGTAAAGGATAAAGTTTTTGAGAAAAACAGGAGATCTAGCCATACCCCTTCTGGTACATTCCATACAAATGTACCCTTCCTTCCGCTCATTTTCGAGTAATAATATGTATTAACAAACTTTATTTTTGGACATTACAATACTGCTAAAATTTCGTACGGAGCAGTAAAGGTTTACTTGAGTTATCGTGCCCACAAGCAATCTAGCCAGACAGACAGACAGGTATAGCTCAATCTTCTTAAAAAGTCCTGAAACGCATTTGGTCTTAGTATACTACACTTTTTTCATTTCAAATTATATATCAAATTGGTGACTGATAACCAAAAAAAAATTTTTTTTTCGATAATGGTTATTAGTAACCAAAAAAATTTTTTGGTTGCTATAATGGTTATTCATAACGAAAAAAAAATATTTCTCATTTATAATGGTTATGATGTCTAAAATAATATATATCTTACTATAATGGTTAAATATTCCCTAAAACAAATAAAGCTCATTTTATCGTAACCTTTTCTTCCAAAACAAAAATAATAACAATTATTTTCAGTCCCTGCTTTTAATTCATTGAACACTATACCTAAATATTTATGTATTATTCTTGAGCATTGTATGTGGCGCAACAACCCAGCGGTAAAAATACCCATTACTTAATCGCTGATGTCAGCTATATTTAGTAGCTATCAGTGATGATTCTCTCGCTTACATTCCCCCCTTAAATAGGAGTGTCATAGGTTTAATCGGTGCGCTCTCGCTCACAAAGTAAGCGACGATGTCAGTAAGTACCATTTAAGTTGCAATTACTTTTTAGGCGGAGTTTTAAGCGAGCAAGTTAACACGTTTGATTACGAAGTAGGTTAAATAACTGAAAGAAATGTGAAATGATTGCTTATTCCGTAGTTTGTTATTATGCATGTCTTGTCAAACTTCATTTTTACCCACCATAGAGCGATCTCAGACTCCCAAATTCATAGCTTTTCAAAATGTCATAGCTTTTCATAAATCATAGGTTTCCTTCTTTTGAATCAATGAGAGAATCAAAAAATATAAAAATAAAATTGTATAAAACTGTCATTGTAACTCAAAAAACAAACGATTTAGTTAGATTTTTCGTATTAACAGTGTTAATAATTGCTTTGTAATTGTTAAGTTTAAAATTTGAATTATACAGTTAAGAGTAAAATCATTATATTTTCTTTATACATCTTCCCAATAAAAATTCATAATATCGAAGAACGCCTATACCAATTAAATGAATGGTCGATCAAATCTATGATCTTGAACATCGATCCATTCCCAGTACAAACTAACATAAAATATGTTTTTAAACAATTTTAAACCGTATGTTAAACATGATGACTCACAATACAGTATTCATGTTAAAATGTAATATATGTTATCAAAGTGGGGTTTTGTACGGGAATTTTTTTTTTCAAACTATCATGGTACTTAGCTTTTTTGTTTGAATTTTTAAAAAAAATACAAATATGTGAGTGTTTTAAGCTATAGCCGATCTCCACTGTACAAAATATCACACTGTCATATACATTTAAGTACATGTATGTATTTAACAATGCCCTATCTACTTTAATGTTAAAAATGACAGTTTACACCACTCACAAATAACAACATCATCAGAGCAAATGGTTCTTTCGTGAGAATTGATATTTTTTATTAAAAAATTTATTTTGTTAAATTCTGTGCGCATAGTTCGAATTTTTTGTATTTGTATCAATGAGTTTCGCTATTGCTTTCAACAACGAACTGGCAGAAAATAGTCTCGATACATATGTATGTGGCTTACAAATTTCTATCTCATTCGCAGCACGCAATATTCAATGACTAACATGGGTTACACTGAAGTCAATAATTTAAATAGCAGTGAGGCACATAATTTTTTTCTTAAACTCACTCTCTCCCTCTATCGCTAAGCAGTTACGAAGTCAACACCACATTTATTATGAACAGCTGTCGTGAAGTTAACTTAATTATTACGTGCCCTACATCACCTACACTAGATTACAGAATTCGGTGGTTACGCACAGTGAATGATTGATTGAACTGACAATAAAACGAATCACCTGACAATTTATCTGCGAAACTCGGTTGTCTGAGTTGTCCCAGCGTTAAGGAGAAGGTGTATTTGTTTGAATTCAGTGTAATGCTCATCTTTTTCCAAAATTTAGTTGTCTAAGAAGAAAGCAAGCAATCAAGTTAAATGCTTCTAGACGGCCTTACTTATTTATGACAGCTACAGCATTTACATTGAATTAATTCTAATGTTTGTGCACATAATTCAAGTTGTACTAATTACAGTTTTAATAAATACACGTTATTAATAACCAAACTAGTAATTGTCGCTTCATGTCAGTCGTCACAAGTTGGCGCATATTAAGTACGTGTTATACTTATTGTACACTTTATAGAAGAGTGTTACAAATCAAATTATATCTCTAGAAACGGTAATATTGTAAGAGCTGTCGCACTTCCCTTTAAAGTGACCATGTGTAAGACATAACACACTGTTTTTACAAAAATGTTATTGGATAAAATTAACTAAGAAACAAAAGCTTTCATCTGTCTTGTAGTATAGTTTACAATAACTCTATGAATGACTTTATGTTGACCATATGGAAAACGCAATTTTGTCAATATTTTCCTAAAATTTATCCACCTTATTGGTATAGTTTTTTTCAATAAGAAATTGAGCTAATCTAAAAAATTTTAGGTCCTTTATATTGATTAAATATGATTCAAAATTGATTCAGAACTGACTGACCCAGTAGGAAGTTCCATCATATACGACTTTGTCGTCCACGGTGTTCTCAAGACAAAATTTGAAAAATGTATGTACTTGTCGTCTAAGCACTCGGTTGACGACAAACTCACCGACAAAATACTAATGTTGTCGTGCATCAAACACATTCAACAAAATCAAAGGAAAAAAATGTGAAATATTGATGTACTTGTCGTCAAAGCACTCGGTTGACGACAAACTCACCGACAAAATACTAATGTTGTCGTGCATCAAACACATTCAACAAAATCAAAGGAAAAACATGAAATCTGACGTAAGAAAATTTTCAGTTTATTAACCCTAGAAGGGTAATCATATTTTACACACACTAAGGGTAATCTTCGTCGAATCGTCAAAGTCCTATTTCACTTGGAAATTCTTAGCAAAAAATCTAGCGTATCATTCCGAAACATCATATTTAATCAATTATAGACTCTATCGAAGAAGAAAACACAAAAACTGTATATTTTAAAAGCTATTTGGTTTATTTTCGAGCATGTCTCTTTTCAGCCCATTTTTTTTTGTCTGAAGTAGATACTAGTATTTAAATAGTTCTTTAGTATAAAATAAATAAACATGTCTTCTCAACTTGTGCAAAAAAATTTACAATACACTTAATTTGATCAATTAAAACAAAAAAACCTTCGAAAAAATATTTCTTTGTATAGTAGACACAAGTTAGAATTTGTGCTTCCCACATACAGGTTTAACAAAAAATCTTTTGAATTTTCCTTTTCTCGCAAGAACAATTTTTACAAAATTAGCGTTTTTTTGTTCTTCTTTTTCGTTTCCAACATTCGACAATTTCAAAAATAGCTGTTTTCAGAATTTTTTTTCTTCTATTATTTATTAAAGAGGCTCAAAAAGGCCAGAATTAATTTATTCAAAAACTCGTGTCGTTGAACGGGATTCTGAATTTCAACATTTTTCAAATTTACAATTTTGTCCGAAATATCATCGCATTCCAATTGTTAGAAGTACGATAAGGGGTTAGTTCGACCAATTGCTTCACTAGTCGGTTCTCACCTTTGATGCAATATATTTATTCCACGCCTTAAATCATCTTATTTTTAGTGGACCAAAAATTTTATTTGTTTCCCACGAATTGTTTTTTTTACACATTGTTAGTAATTTTAGTGGCTCACGATTATTTTCATTACCCGAATCTGGTATAATATCGTCATCGCAGTCGTACTCCTCCTCATGCAAAAATACATCTTCCTCGACATATTTTTCAATTTGCTCTTCGATCATTGAATCGCAATTGGAGTCTTCAGGAGTATTTTCACAATTTTCAATTAAATCATCTGGTAATTCCGATATTTTAAATATTTTAATTAAAAAAATCAAAATATTTTTTGATTTGGTGACTTTTTTGCAAGAGGAAAAAGTCACACAAAAGGTAACCTTCGTCGTTCCGACGACGCGAGTTTTTGTTTATTGCAAAAATATAACAATTACGCTTAACTAATACTGTCATGTGGCATCATAGCTTGAAAAAAACATCACAAACTAACGCTATTGCATAAGGCAATAGAATATTGTGAAAAATAAGACATACATATATTTGGAAAAAAGCAACAGTGTTCGTCGAATCGACGAAGATTACCCGTCTAGGGTTAAACGGACGGAATGAAGGTGAATGCCATAAAAAAGTTTATATCCTTCACTTCTCTCTTGGTCAGTAGTTTCCCAAAAGTATTAACAATTAGTCATACTAATAAAAAGCTAAAAAAGACAGCTAAAAATTCATTTTTTACTTATACGGCTTGAATGACAATTCAAGACATGCATAGGAATCAACGACAATTCAACCGACATTGTCACCCATCAGGTCGTGCATGATTGTGTGGGCGACAGGTCTTTTGTATAGGCATCAACGAAAATTTGATCGACATTGTCGCTCATCCGGTCGTGCATGACAAAGCGGACACTTGTATGAAAATTTCGTCGACGATTTGTATGGACGGTCCCCTAAATGTCATCAACGAGTTTCTATGGTCATGCACCTATCCTTGAGGATGTCTTGCAGACACTTCCTACTGGGGAGTTATTAGCTCATAAGTGATTAAGGACCCGAAGACCCGGTTTTTGAACCGTAAGTTGAAATTTTGAGCGTGATCAAAAATTTTGGTTACCAGATTCATGTTGTACTAGAGCAGACCTTCACCATGTACACGGCCACTTTCCAAAAGCGAGGTACGGGAGAATTTCAGATTTATGGAAAAAATTATTGACCGAACTGAAGTTATAATCTCACCAATGAGCCACTATATAAGCACAGTACTCCCGAAAATGGGTTGAGACCATCAAGGAGTTCTTTAGTCATGGTGCATCTTGATGTAGTGTAAATGTAAATGTAATGTGCCCATATTTGTGAAATGATTTTTTTGTTGTAAATTATGAACAAGATTCAGCGATATGAAAGAAACACAGGTAGTTGTGCATTCAGGCTCCATCCACTAAGTCCGAAAGAATGGTCAGCAATGCTGTAGAATGGCTCATAAATATTACAAAAAAATAAAAAGATGCTTCTTTCCTAACAACCTAGAAGACTGGCCATTGGTCTCAGTGTTACATGCAAAATGTGTATGCCATACTTTTTTTTTTTTTTATGGATTGGAATAAGCAAATAACAAAATTTAGGTTGTTTGTTAAATAATATATTTATCGGCTGAGTGCTTTTAATTCATTTATGCTCCAAATTACGCGTGAATCTTCTTTAGTTGTTTCTTTTATTATACCCTCACCTTTATGGAAGAGGTATATATTATTTGATACGAGAAAAGGTTAACGCTTTAAGGGAGACGTGTTATATCCCTAGTATCTTAAGACCAAATTTATTTCAGGACTTTTTTATGACGATTGAGCCATATCCGTCTGTCTGGCTGGCTGGTGGGCACGATAATTCGAGTAAACCTTCATGATCCTTATAAAAATTTACCGGTATTAATATTTTCCAAAATGACTTTTTGGAATTGTAACTAGGTACCTTCCAAACTGAAAACCGCTACCACACCCCTTCTGGTACATCCCACACAAATTACCTCAATCACCTTCATAGTTCCACATGCATATCTGTTTTGTTAATAAGTATACTAAATTTAGTCAACGTATGGAACGTCTGAGATGTTGTTCTGCTCCTTCTGGTACCTTATGTATTTATAATTTTCAATAATTTCTAAAAGAAAATTAAAGAACCAGAATGTTTATCCCGCCTATTACAAAATATATTTTTTTCTTTTCAAATAGTTTGCACATACTATTTAGTTCTCAAATGGTCCCTTTCGGTAGCCCCATACGAAATGACCCAATGACCAAAAATATTGAATTCAGCTAACAATATTCGTTATCTTGAACCTTTTCTATAGTTTTACTACATGTTTGTTAAAGTCTGGCCAAGTCCTTAAGTAATTTCATTAAAAATAAAAATCAGTTCATATGACTGAAATTTCTTTACTGGTTTTTGCCTTTAATCACTGGAACATAGAACTCCGTGAAACTGTTTTCGATATATGTATAAAGCATGTTTCGAGATTTTGGGAACTACTACAAACTACTTGGCATTCTTGCTACCATGATACATTCCTATTTTGTAATTTAAAATATTAATGCCATATTCTAAAATATGTATTCAATTGGAAATTAGCTAATTTATTTATTTGAATTCCTTCTCTATTGCCGCATGTGACAGTCTATAACATTCGCCTCTATTAAGTCTATAAATTAATTTTTAAATGGAATCATTTAAAATACCACATTTATATATATAAATAATATTTCCATGAAGCTGTCACACCATTAGTCTCGTTGCTTGTATAATCAGTTAATATAATATTGCTCCTGTATTTATTAAAGCTGGAAGTACCGGTTATTATACGATAACGCGCATAAACAGATTTTGCATTGAGTGCTGTGGCTTAATATTCATTAATCTTAAATACCATATAAATTAAAATAAAACAACACCGTTTTCCCCCCTCCACGATTCTCCGTCAAGTGAATTGTTTGTTTGCAGTTTGTAGTTTTATTAACATAAATCGAATAATCATTTGCGGCTAGTTGTTAAAGTTTAATTTTAAACACTGTGTTGAAGGAACTACAATATTATTCATTCGTATAGATGATGAGATACATCAATACATAAATATTTCAGTTATCCCATGACAAATATAAAAAAAATAAATGGAAATTGTTAATTAAACAATTTACGATACCCAACCGGTCACCAATTCTTTGATCAACGAGATTAGTATTCCCTCCCCCCATTCCTCATTAAAAGCATCCAACATCTGTCCTCATTACTGTAAAAATATCGTAGCTAAGATCGCGAGTAGGCAATGTACGGTGCGATAATAGCAACAATTTAAAAAATGTTTAAATAAATATGACGATAAAACAACAACAACAACAACTCTTCGAAATATGTATTTAGAAAGCGAATTGAAACAAAAATATGGCCCGATAAGAAACCATTCATTTCGTACTTAAGCTACCTGAATTTGAAAAATGGTTTTCTGCTTGTGTTACCAGCGGAAGTGTAACTTTCGCTTCGTCGTAGCAAATTGAGGGGGAATCGACATAGAGAAAGAGAGGGAGGTAGAGTCTGGGAACTTTAGGACATAAACAAAGGAAAACTCTCCCCAATTGTAATGAAATTACATGCAAAATAAAATAAATAAATAAATTTCCCTCGGTGGTAGATCTGGTGGCGGCCGTCGGTGGTGGTGGTGGTTTTGCTGTTGAGGGGCCACGCAAGTTACATGGAGACCAAAGCGAATTCCCAAATCGACCGGTGCACGTTTTTACAATAGCGTCGAGATAGACATACAATCTACGCTTATCTAGAGCAGATACTCCGAAAACAATTGACTGAATTTGACGATGTCAGTCACAGCTGTTTTCCATCCGCAACAGAAAACGATAAACAAACTCCAACTGAATTGCCAAACACATTCATTTCTATTGAAATTGTGGAGAGCGTAACATGAACCACTCGAGTGACTATACGAAACTGAAAATAAAAACACACCACACATACCAACACAAACAAATCGTATTGAACCAAAACAAGAATACCAAATGAAATGGAAAATAACAATATTTCAAGACTCCCCAACAAAAAAAAAAAATATTTACTGAACTGAACTGAACCAGTAGATCAAATTTACACTCTACATTGTATTCACTCGCTTGCTCGCTCACTCGCACCCGGATAAAGTTAGGCCCAGTTATACGGTCAGGCTTCTTCCAACCGTTCATAGTGGTAGCTATTCAAGCAATTAGATTGGAAGCTGCATTGTTAATAAATGAAAAAAATTGTGAAGTTACATTTAAATGTTCTTTGGTAGTCAAAATCACAAAAATGTTTCACTTCTTCCTAAATTAGATTTATTAAAAATGGTATCTAAATTAAATATGATACGATTTTCATCCATATTCTCGAGGTAGCAGGAGGTAGGAGATTTGTATATTCCTTAGACATCCACAGTGTTATAATTAGCACTAACTGCCTTTGTGGTTAGTTAAGTCTTTTAAACGGTGTTTTTTATAAACATTGGCTAAAAATGTAAAAGAAACACCAATTGTATTTAATTTAATCTGTTTAAAATGGTTTCAACTAATTGCGTCTAAATCTCTTTCTGATCATTAAAAATTAAAAACAATAAAAAATAAACTTTGTCCGAAGAAGATTCTTGAATAAAATACTTTAGTATCTAAAACTGTAAAAATTCTAAGAAAAAGATACAAAGTCTCACAGAGACCAATCTGGGCGATTGGATATCTACTCATATTAGGCTTTTGTTTGACAAATATTTCCGATAAGTGCATCAATATCACTACCAAGCTCTTTTTTGTTTGTGTGAATATATTATAATATTCTAACTAAATACACAAGCTGTACTTTATTATGTTGGTAT
Organism: Muscina levida; assembly: GCA_964034835.1. Taxonomy (NCBI): domain Eukaryota; kingdom Metazoa; phylum Arthropoda; class Insecta; order Diptera; family Muscidae; genus Muscina; species Muscina levida. The sequence continues at coordinate 110,733,354 of OZ035882.1, read as the reverse complement.
ATTTTAGGCTTATTGTAGTAGTTGTAGTTGTGTACTGTTTTCCAATCATTTTTTTTTTCAATCTGCCACACCCTCTTGTATGTGATATGCGACATGTTCCATCCTACTTTGATATACTTCATAGTACCTATATAGTGTATACATATATGACAGCGCTTTTTTTTTGTAGGTTTATCGATTGCCAGTGCATTTAAAATCCACATGGAATCTACGAATCTACGGCAAATGTTAAACATTATTATGCCGTGAGCGGATAATAGAGATTAGTTTGTGAAAATTCGAAATAAAGGGGAGATTTGGAAGATAATTAGAATACATAACTTGCGATTAGTATTAAATTCGTGCGTACGTGTGTGTTTGCCGATAAACATAATGATGAAAGATAAAGATGTGGTACTACAATTCATGTAGCTTCAACCGTTGCATCACAAAACTACATAGACTGGGACTGAGGTGATGTCTATGAATATGTACTATAGTGGGTTGTCGGACAGAGCCATTTTATTATTTAACTTAGAAATTGTTTTGCGTCCTAAAAATAAGCCCATGATGAGAGGTTTTTGAAATTTCGTGGTATATTTTAGCACACTCCCATCAAAAATGTTACCCATTGTCCTATGGAGGGTTAATTGTTTAGCTCTTTTATGTTTGGAATTTTTAATGACAATTAATGAGCTAATAGTCAGCTCGCGAGCCTATTTGAAATTGTGTGGCTCGCGAGCTAATAGCTCATATGCAATTTTGTTGCTCCCGGCTCGCTGACACTTTGCCCCAAACCATTTCAAAATTGTACCAAAGAGAACTTAAATTGGCCCAAAAGTACTCTTCTGTTGCACCAATTACTTTTTTTTTGTACCAGAGTACTTTTATGTATCAAAAAGTACTTTCACTGTGCTATTCGATACAAAGTACTTTCTTTTGTACCAAAGCACTTTTTTGTACCAAAAAGTACTTTTATGTGCAACAGAAAAGTGCTTTGAACCAAAAACAACATTTGGATTTTATTTATTGAGTTGGCTCGCGAGCTGCTCTTTTCCTAAAAATTGGCTCTTAGCTCGCGAGTCAGGAGCCACAAAATTTCAATTTCAAAATGAGCTCTCGAGCTCTCGCGAGCTAAGAGCCAATTTTTAGAAAAGAGCGGCTCTCGGAAGGTCGATTATGCACACCATATTTGGTGCGAAGTGCATGAAAACTACAACACAATTATACTGATTTAAAATAGGATACAGCTTCTCTTCTGAAACGTGATCTGGAAACAAAAGAGCTACAAATTAAAAGAATTACACAAATATTATGTTTGTTCCCGGCACCAGATGGATGTAAGGGTCACAAGATAATTTTTGGCAAATGGGTCATGTTATACGGAACTAAGAAGAAGAGGCATGTCTATTTCGCCTATTATCGATACCATTTCACGACTTGTGATAACAAATACACTAGTATAAATAAATTTAAATTTCAAAATTTCTACTCGAGTTATCGTGTAAATCAGTGTAACTGACGGACGTGAAACATATAAAGATACATAGGATCTAACTTCGTAACACGTTTCTTGAGGGTAAAATTTGTAATCAGAAATCAATCAAACATGTAGTTTTATCAAAAATCGAGCACAAATTTGTTCCTATTTAGGCCAAGTAGCCCGAACCGTACAATGGGTTAAATAAAATCTTGTTTGTTGCTAGCTATAAGACCCATTCTTATCTTAGTGAGTAAGTAGTACTGTTTACTCCCATTACATTTTTTGGAACATATTGTGTTGTTTTGTTGTCTTTTATATGTAAAATAAGTTTTCTTTGTAGAAAGTTTATATGCTATTAATTTGAAGTGTTTAACACTTCGAATCTCAGCTTAAAAGCATTCAAATTATAAATATGTTTAATACCAAATGAGTTTTATCTTAAAAAAGACTCATTGAAATATTTTTAATGAATTGACAAAAGTAAAAATCCCTTTTCGACCTACATTTAAGTAATTTCCATTCGACTATAATGCATCATGTGCTGACAAACAACGAAAAATGTGAGGAACCGAACGGGAAACGTTTGCCATTATTTCATAAAACACGTAACCAAATAACTTTTTCCTTTTTGGTTTATAGGATTAGGTATTAGGTATTTCAGAATTTTATTAAACGTATATACTTTTTAGTTCAAAGTGGAATACGGAAATCAAACGACAGACCCAAATATTAATTGTCAATATATGTCCAAATCGTTTTAGTATTTAGCGATTTTTTCTATTCTTTTTCATATAGATTTAGACCAGGATTAATATATAAGAACTGACCGAGTTGTTATAGAGCTTACCGAGGAACATAATCGCCATCTCGTCAAATCCAGAGAAGTTTGAATTATTGTCCAGTAACTATACTCCATGTGGTAGTCGGGTATGCGGTTGTCATGCCAAATAATTTGTGAACTATCGGCCGGGTACATAAATAAGAAATTAATAATGTCACATTATTAATAAGTCAGAAAATTTAAAATTGTAAAATGAATGCGTTTATTATGCGTTTTCTGCAATATTGGTTTAATAAAAACTTTTGCAGATATGTTCAGACGACCGCATTTGGCCTCATCTTTCGGATTAAAGCTTTAAAGTTAGTTACTACACCAGCATATTCAGTATGCTTTGACCCTCTGCCCTTTCCGCTTTGTAGATCCTTTTATATTGCTTATTTATGGACTCATTTCAAGAATTAAATTAACAACAAAAAAGCTCTTTGAAAATAACCATATTTCCAAGGATTCTTTATTATGCGTCCTTGTGGGAAGCGGAAATGTCTGACATTACGTTAACTGGTATTTGGCGAATTTCACAGAGATTTATTACGTGTCTATATCCGTTTTAATAAATGCTTTTACGTTGTTCATCATTTTCGCACACAAGTAATTCAATAAAATAAATGTTAATTTCATCGTCATTTTTCATCATCATCATCACTACGGCTGACGCGGCGGCCATCTTTTCAGGCGGCAATCAAAGCAGGAACCAACATTTGCTGGAAAGCCAACAGCATTTTAATGCGAAACCATTTGAATTTGATGAAAATATTCCGACCATTGCAAGCCATTGACTCATGGAAATTTGGTTATTTCATTTGCTTTATGGCTCGATGGTACAAAGTATTGTTTTCATTTGAATGTTATTCGGTAAATGCTGGCCCCACTCCAAGGGTTCAACACACATTATTCCCAAAGGTTTAGCACAAGATAACGTAACGAAAACAGCAACACGAGACTAAGGAAAATGATGATTACCGTAATGGCGAGGAGAATGGCGAAGTAAAAGATTGTGGTCATAAATCAGCCACAAACAAGTCAAGTGGGTGACTGTTTGGTTTTACTTTTTTTTGTTGTTGTTGCCAAAAGTTACCGCACATGAAGCGCTGGAAGTGAAGAATATTAAGACTTTCAATTCCTTACGACATCACAGTTAGTATCCTGCTACAGCACCTTCATCATCGCAGTGAATGAAAACATTATGATTTTGCAATGTTTTCCCTGTGTGCTCCAAGTTTCATAAGAAAAGTTGAAAGAAAACAAACTACTCAATTCGCAGATGAAGACAACAACAAAGTGGTCCAACATGAATAACACGATTTCAATACAAAATTCCATCTCAAACCAATCGATTCACACATTGACATGATTATCATTCAAAAACTTTTTCCGCATGAGGAAGACAAACAAATGTGGGGGAAGTGGGGCGGGAGGGCAGTGGGTGTTATTGATGTTATTCCAACATTATAATCTGAAATATTATACAAGATAAACTGACACACAGACAAGTGCCACAAAAACAAACTCGGAAGGCGAGAAGGTGCCCCCACACCACCCACTCTCCTTCCGACTGCGAAATTTCATCGAAGAAAGGAGTACACACGTTATAAATGATGATGGTGTCATGGAACAATGGCGCTGCCACTGTTCTTTCCACAAGTCATTCTATGACTGGCTTTGTATGTGGATACATGCCTCACTTGGCATTGATAAAAAGGATATCCACAGCACAATATTTATTCCACATACTCCATTCGTTGTTATTGTTCGAATGAATAAGTATATCCTTGTCATCGTCATCACACATTTTGATTACAAACAATGCTGGCAGACTGTTTGACGTTCCACCAGTCAGTCAGTCAGTCATACGTTCATGTAATCGGCCAGCTAGTGACAGGAAGAAATGCTGTCGGCACCGGAATATGTGTGCCGATGATGTTATGGTATTACTAAATGCCACCACCATCCAAAAATCAATTGATAATATAGTAAGAGTCATCAAGTGACAAAATAAATAAATATTTATAATGGTATCTATGTAAATGTTCTGTCACACTTGTTCGATTTGAGAAAAGTTGTGTTACATTTCATATGGACATAAACGTATATTGGTCACAAGACAGAATTTATTTTTGGCCCTGATCAATTGCTGCTATGCACATTTGCAATATAAATAACAAAAAACTGTTGCTCTATTTTCTACGTGATAACACTTTAATCAATCAGCATGCTTACAGATGAAATTGTTTTGATGTTTCTTTTTATGTTATCTGTCATAAATCCTTTGTACGTTCTAATTATAGAGAAATGGAAAACATGTTGCTGAGTGATTAAGTATTTTATATGTAGAACTTAAATTCAAGTTGTGTTGGAAATTATTTATGCAGTGAAGGTATTATCACGGCTTCACATGAGTAAGTCAATGTAATGTAAGAAATTAATGTTGTAAATTTGAGATCACTATGATATCCATGTTTGTAATTGATATTTGTATTCGTCTAAACATAGAAGCGTATTAACTCGCTCAAATATGAGAAGATTTCCAATATCTCATTCACGGAATGCAACATTTTGTTTTTAAAAATAAATAATAAAATTCAATAATAAATAAATAGCAACAAATACTGGAGCAAAATTTTAATTTCACACATTGATGGTACGAATTTTAATGCAAATTATGGAACTAAATTATTCGTTAATACAATTGTTTGTTGAATAAAAAGATTTCAAGATTTCTATATAAATCATTGTATGTACTCGTATGTATCTGAAAAACAAACATGTTTGATAACGTAATATTTGTGGAAATTTTCTTAGAGTACACAAACAAGCATATTTCAATGTAATTTTATGTATATACGTAAATTTCTGTACAATTCGATTTGCATGTGTTCTTCTGACGGTATTCTCATTTTAATTGAATTAAATAAATAATAATAAAAAAATAAAACAAACTCATTATTTATCAATCTCATATAATATGCAATCAATGATACGAGAACAATGGTTCATTCATCTGTTTGTGGGGAAGCATTGATTTCATCCTCTTGTTGCTGAAGTAAATTGTAAGCAAATATAATTTTATTCAATTTGATACAATGTAAGCCAAAACAAAAAGATTAAAAGAAGATTTACTTGTAACTTCTTTCTTACAAATTTCATTTCAAATTCGCTTTATCACTAAATACCGGGATGCTTCTCGAGAAAAAGTGTACAAATTAATTTTCGCTTTTGTACTTCAAGGATCCACCCAATTGGACAAAAGCAAGTAAATGTTATATGTGGGCGTCAATCATTCAGTTTCAAGTATTCTTCGCTTTTTTGCTGCTGACATGTAGCGAAACATTTTTTTGCTCTTCAAATTCTGCCGCGTTTTTGTCATCAAGATTGCAGTCTAGACTGCAGACGTATTAAAAAATAACAAGATTTGTTTTTTCCAGAGGAGGAGGAGTGTAAATACAGCAAATATTTGTCATCCTGTTGTGTTATCTAGAGATGTTTTTGCTGTCACAGTTTACCTTGAAGGAAACATGCAGCATTTCTTTGATTTTGTTGTTAAATTTACTTAATACTACAGTGCGACAGAGTTTTCAACCGGAAATTAAATTGTCTTATTAGTTAAAGTGGTATTTTAACTGATATTTTTATTATTTTTATACGTTGAATTGATGGATTATCATCCATACAGCTCTAGATTGGTACTTTTGTTTTCACGTGAGAGCAAAAAACACCCACTGATGGTAAAATATTTATATCCAAATTTGGTAAGGACAATTACACTCAAATATATAACAGGATACCAACAGCAACAATATTTTAGACTGACTGGCGATCCTAAATTCCCTGATAATAATTTCTACAAAACTAATATAAATGTTTCAAAACAAAGTTACCAACTCAAACATTGTAATGAGAAGAACGATGCGAAATAAATCGAAAGAAAAAACCAAATTATTTTTTTTTTATTCATATTGCCTTATTAAGCTTTATCATGTTCCAGACCACCGTGGCATTCATGCGCTATTAGTGAGAAATGTTATTTCCGACCAGCTGAATGCTAATGTATTTAATCTGCGTGCATTCAATCTATAACCAACACTTTGTCTCGTGTTGTGTCGAAAATCACTTGTAATTTTCGACTACAATTTGTGTGGATACTATAGATATACATAATGGCAGTGCTGGAATTTTAATTCGCTTTTTACCACTTTCCACTCTACTCCACTCCGCTTGACCCAACTAAATTAGCGAACACAGCCAAAAAGCAGCAGTGGAGATACATTTAGTTGATTAAGCCATTTTTGTGCCGAGTAAGCACTTACACAACATTTTCGACAATTTTGCCATGAAATTATACTTAATCGCATATAATTAGTTGAACAAATAATAAAAATAAAATATTCTCATACACCGGGCGGCAGATACAATCACATTTGCGGTAGCCACGTGGAAGGTATTCTGGAAGGGGTTGGGAAGGAAACAAAGGCAAATATCAACAACAAATTTAAATAATGAAGTAAAAAAATTTGATTTGCCAAATGTTGTATCATAAAACACCCAAAAAGAAACTGCTTAATCGACAAAGAAATGTAATTCACATGAAGAAAGGGATGTACGAAAATTCTGCTGCTTAAGAGTAAATAAAATGCGAAGTGAAGGAAATCGCAAACAACAACAATAATAATAGTCAACAGGGATAAAAGATCATCGCCACGGTCTGAAGTGGAAATTTTCTAACTCACGCAAAGCGAAATTTAATAAAGATCCCATTATCCGCAGGATTGCCGTCGGGGGGCAGAAGAGAAGCAAAATAAAATTATAACGGTCATTTCAAATATAAAAAATAAAAGACAGGAAGGAAATTGCTAACGCCCGGCAACAACAATGCATCAGCAGCAGCCTAATCGTTGGTATCCCCAGCTAAATATATTAATAATAAATGCCCAACATGAGTTTTATGTTACTGTTTTCCATTCTTCCATTCAAATTATGCATTTATATCTTTTATATCTCCACCTTCACTTTAACTTTACTCCTCGCCAACGAGACCCCGTAATTCCGCGCTGGCCCATAAGGCGAAAAACTCGTAACACACCAAATGCGAGTATAATTTGCTTTTATTGCCATAATTTGTATGCCATTAAATGGCGTGGGTGAAGCGAAGTCCGTAGACACATTCATACGTATGCGTTTGAAATAGTCCCAACTCTAAGCTGAGCACAACAGAATTTTTGGTCATATGTTTATGAATTCAAATAAGTGGAGAATGTTGACGGTAGGTAACTGTACTTGTATCTGTTTGTACAGTCGGTGATAAAAAAAAGAAATCAACAAAGACTGAGGGGCATTTAACGATTTGCTTCAAGACGCGCACCAGTGACAGCGTGTACGATGACGTATGTATACAGTTGGAATAACTTTCATACACTTGTGTATTTAAAAGATTTTAATCAATTTTTGCTAAATGCTTTTCATTCTATGCAGTGTAATAGAAATTTTTGAATCGAAATCGTTCAAAATTAATTCATTCCACAATTGAGGGGACTAGTAAACCATACATGATACATTAATGTACCAGGAAAGTAATCGTGAAATGTTGTAACGTATGCAAAGCTAACAAATAAATACTATTGTATATATTGTATTCATTTACTTGTTGGTTTCCATTTTCTAGTTTCGGTGACATAATCACAGCCACAGATTAAATGTAATTCAGATCGAATTTATTGCGAATAATCACAAAAGGGCGCTGCAAGTTATTTCTAGTTTGGGTTATCATGCTCACACCTGTATTGGAGTACAAGTCATGACCCATACAACGCTAATTCTCTTTACGACTTCCAGTATAAATTTACCGGCTTATGGTGTCTAGGGCTTGGCGTAAAATGTTGTAATAAAAGTAATGCATTTTATCACTAAAGACTTTGTGTCAGTCAGTGTTATTCCGCAAAGAAATAACGCGCAGACTTCCTGACATACTTACAGGGCTATCGCAGTTTCTCCAGCCTTTCATATAAAAATTAAACAGTGGTCGATTGCACTGGTATTGTCACTGAATCTTTGCCATTGATGAATAATTTCATTTTCTTAGTAAAATTTAGGTTCTTTTAAACTTGTTTTATTTTTATACCATCACCCGTAGGGATGAAGGTATATATCATTTGATACGACCCAAAAGTGTAACACATAGAAGGAGTGACTTTAGACCCTAGGTTTCTTTGAACCAAATTCGATTCATGACTTTTTAAGTCGTTTGAGCCATGTCCGTCTGTCTGTCTGTCTGTCTGTCTGTCTGTCTGTCTGTCTGTCTGTCTGTCGGGTGGCTGTCCGGCTGGTTCGCACGATAACTTTCGAAAGACGCAACCAAATGTTTTGAAATTTTGCACGAGTTATTATTTTCTCAAAACTACTTACGGTATTGCAAATGGGCTACATGGCCCCGCCCCTTCTGGTACCTCCCATACAAATACATCATTCCGCCCACTTTAGAAATCGAGTAATAATATCAATACACCCTAAGGGATCGTCCCCAAATTCTGTATTTAGTAAAGCTATAACAGGATAAAGTTTTGAAAAAAAAAAAATGAAAGCCTAGCCACGCCCCTTCTGGTACTTCCCATACAAATCTACCTTTCCGCCCACTATAGAGATGGAGAAATAATATCAATAAATTAAACGTGATCGTACCCAAATTCTATTTTGAGTAAAGCTATAACAAGATAAAGTTTTAGAGAAAAAAATTGGAAGTCTATTCACGCCCCATCTGGTACCTCCCATACACATCTGGTACCGCCCACTTTAGAAATCGATTAATATTATTAAAAGACCTAACGCGATCGTGCCCAAATTCTGTATTTGGTAAAGTTTAAGCAGGATAAAGTTTTGGAGAAAAAATCTGGAAGTCTAGACACGCCCCTTCTGGTACCTCCCATACAAATGTACCACTCCGCCCACTTTAGAAATAGGGTAATAATATCAATACACTCGACACGATCGTGCCCAAATTCTGTATTTTGTTATATTATAACAGGACAAAGTTTTGGAGAAAAAATTGGAAGTCTAGACACGCCCCTTATGGTACCTCCCATACAAAAGTACCTTTCCGCCCACTTTTGGGATGTAGTAATAATATCAGTACACCCAACGCAATCGTGCGCAAATTCTGTATTTAGTAAAGCTATAACAGGATAAAGTTATGGAGAATAAATCTGGAGCCTAAACACACCCCTTCACGTACCTCCCATATAAATGTACCACTCCGCCCAATTTCGAAATCGAGTAATAATATCAATAAAATAGAAAATTATTTGTTTTACTGAGGGTAAGGGTAAATGTAAGTCGGGTTGCCCGACTGAAACTGAAAAAAACTGGAAGTCTAGCCGTGCCCCTTCTGGTACCTCCCATTCAAATGTATCACTTGGCCCACTTTAGAAATCGAGTATTAATATCAATATAATAGAAATTTTTATGGTTATTGAGGGTGAGGATATATGTATGTCGGGTTTACCGACTGAAACTTCCTTACTGGTTTTTAATGGTTTAGGTTATTTTCGATATAAAATGTCTTCAATGAAATTTAACGAGATTTTTTTTTGTGGAACATTTTAACTCTTTATCTCGATACCTCAAGTGTACTTTCCGTCCTTATTTCGAGGAATGCGAGAAAAGAACGTTCAAATGGGACATTACATTATTCAAATGTTCTACAAAATGTTGCTTGGGGTACTCTAAGATTAGAAAGCGATATCTTAAACTTTTACTAATCAATCTGTCTCTTTTCTAAGCACTAAGAGTAGCGACCTCAAATAATCAGAGTATCTATATTTCTATATACAAACATTGTATCGCTTAGATGCGCTTACCTGCATCTACATATGTAGTTACATACCTCATGATCATCGAAGCTCATCAATCAATTGTAAAGTATTTTGCTCTTATAAATTCCCAATGGCGTTTTACCTTCTTGCTAATGTGACCGTGCATTTTGAAATGTTCATGTTTTATATTTGTGAATATCTGTTCCATCTGCCTGTATTGTAAACAGCTGTTTGAATATATACCTGCTGTTGTGCTAGAGTTTCAAGTGACGTCCAATTACATTACATTAGCACATCTTTTGCCTAAATTTACAGCCAGTGCATGGGTATAATAGGCGTATTCTCCTTCTATAACAATCGGTCAAATAACCTACCACGCAAGTAACTTGGACCACCAATGCGTGAATTATCGTCATAACAGTAATTATGACTAAGTTTAATTATTGGGCGGCAACTTTAAGGACTCATGATACCGTTATATTAATGTTGGCGACCTTCATAGGGTAGTACCAGTAATCTGTCGTCGAGTCACGTTATCGTAAAATACCCTATTGGCCTGTGCATTGTGTGTTGCGTTGCGTTGCTTTTGCAACCTTCTGTATCATGTTTCATCTGTACTGAAGGAAATTGGAAGTGCTTAACACAAACAAAATATGGAAATGAAGTAAGATTTTTTCTTGTGCGACTGAGTTGCCTTTGTATCACTTCGATCGTAAATGCTTGTACTTAAAGTCTTCCATTTGTTTGTCATTGATGTTGTTGTTATTGCTGTCGTTGGCGGCACTTATGGTCTGGCCCAGTACGGTACGATGCCCTGGAAAGAGATACGATATGCTTATTTGTATTTGAATGTAATGCGAACAAAAATGTGTACTGAGTGGAGAAAAATTGTCTGTGCGACATTACGATGACGAGATGACGACGACTGTGGGGCTGGTGAGAAAGATGTACAGTGAACACATATGTGGGCTTACGGAATAGTGGATTGGGGGGGAATGATGGTGGCGATGACGACATTCTATGCATTTTCATCTAGTATTCATGTGGGTAATGGGACATAAGTTCGCAATTGGATGGTGTCGATATGTTACACTTGAATCATCCATCCATACGTGCATGTATAAATACCGGAGCATTTTGTGTCGCCGTACTCAAATATTGTTTTCCCAAAATCCATCCGAATTCCGGTGATAGAATCTGGTTTTTGCTACAGTCGTTTGTTGTAGATGTTTCATGGTATCGAAACCCAGAGAGTTTAGGGGTTGAGATGCGCTTTGCTACATTAAAACGTGGGGGTGGTTGGATGGCTGTCGGTTGTCCTATACGCCGTAAGGTTTTAGGATTTTATTATGCATTAGGACTCTTAATAATATGCCATCTAACGCCACCCACCACCCCATAGCTTATAAACAAGTCAATAGAAATCTTTTGCTGAAGCATTGTTTATTTTAATTTTTGTTGGAATTCCGTTTTAAATGCAGAATTACTCAAGCCTTATCCCGAGCAGGGTGACTGGATGGCTGTCTCCGGACAGTTGCGCCGGAACAGACAGGCATGCAGTATTCGTCGGTAAGGGTGGTGCCGGTAATTTGTTTAATGCCAAAAGGGGATACTCGTAGACTTTGTGCACAAACACATATCCATATGTTTTGGCCCTAAAGTCTCAACACCCACCAGCCATGTCGTTGTTATTGTTTGGCATTCAATTACATATATTTGGAATAAGAATAGAATTTTACGCTTTCTTGGTTTTCTGTTCAAAAACCTAAAGAACGAAATGCTAAAGTAATCCAAAGGTTGCTGTATGTACTCACTTGTACATAACAACATTTAAGTGCGTACATACAACTGTGCTTGTAGACATATGTATTTACCGGCCGAGGGTGCAATAGAGACCTATTCTGTATGTATGTACTTGTGTATATTGCATATTCTTTATCTTGTGTTTGGATGTACATATCTTTGTAATGCTATATCTAGAAGTGTGTTGCAAAACTGTCTACCCCTTCGTTGTCACCCGCCTTCGCCTGGACACGATTCAGTATACAATTTGTAAACAATGTATGGCTTTATTGTGTTTTAATAAAGCAGACATTTTTGTTGGATCGAACAAAGGTCTGCGATCTACTGAGAATGATATCGCTTTATAAATTTAATTATATATTGTTTTTGAATAGAGAAACTTTATCGTCCGGAAGATTTTCACAACGTATGACATATAGCCGGATATCAAATGTATTAAGAAGAATTCAACATAACACATTTTCAGCACAATAGTAATTTCTTGTCTGAGTTTATTTGAAAAGCAAAAAAGAGAAAGCTGTATTACAAGGAAATCGTACGATAAAGATGCTTGCATTGGATCTCTACACCCACAACATTGTTTTTTTTTTGTTAAAATCCCTGGCGAAAAATAAAAACATCTACATTTCCCACCGACGTATTTTCCAAAACTCATATTCGAAACAGACCTTTACTCAATAGTCTGATTGGTTTTTTACTAGAAACAAAACTAACGAAGACCCACAACGAAATTACAGATTTTATACAATTTGAAATGCAATTGGAATGCATAATGCAGTCTGGGTCCTTGATAAAATATCTCTGCCACATTACATAATAGAATAGAATAGCTTTGGAACTTTTGCAAAGTTCCTTTCTTTTTCATTTAATACTTCGTTGTTTCTTTGGACCTTCTTAGTTTTATTCAATTGAACGTTTCCACAAATCAACTACACAAATTTGTTGACTACACAGTGTGAGGCTGGATTCAATTTTAATAAAAATACAAAAGTATTTAATGTCTGTCAAAGAGCAAGTGAAATAACTTTCATGATTTTCGCCTTAGTTGAAATTAATCGATTAGTGGCAGTTTCTATTTGGTTAACAGCTTCGTTAGAGGAATTAATTGAATTACATTCCACGAATTGTAATAAATATTCAAGTAGATACAGCACAACTGCCGCATGAACTTTTAGGATTAATTTATGTGCTTTCTGTATTTTGCAATCTTTTGTTCTAACGCATAATTTCTATCCTTGGCATAACCAACATCCGTTCATCTATTTCATTAAAACTTAATCATCGCACTTAATACTTTCCAAAAAGTTTCATTTTTATCCAAATAGTTCGTAGACAACGAAATGCTCAAAGCCATTTGAATTGGCAGCAATTTGGCCAAATTGTGAGAAGGCAGCAAAAGAAAAACGTCCAAACCGTAATTGGCCCAAATGATAGATTTATTGCAGCAGCGTTTTGAGTGTTAAGTAGCAGGAGAATTGTGGAAATGAAACTTTAATAAAGTAAAGAAGTTTTTCAAGCACAAGAGAAAAAAAAGAGAGAAACGCAAGAAACTTTTTCCTAAGAAAAATCACAAATTTTGTTGGTAGTAACTGCGCATTGGCCAAGAACTACTCGTACCTATTGGCGATGCAAATTTGTAACCAATTTAAATAACTTTATGTAGTTTAACGGCCCTAGTCTAACAATTTGGTTACAATAATATGTTACCATAAAATCGGGTATTCTGGAATTTTCGTGATAAAAAAAAGTTCACCTTGTGGTGAATTTGGCAAACAAAAAATGAAAACACAATACCAAAAAAAAGTAAGTTTATTTTTTATATATTTTTACGAATTTGAAGTGTAAGGGGGTGACAGTCGAAAATTTTGAACAAAATTTGTGTCAGACGTGGAAAATGGGTCACTGCTGTCCCGCAGGTTTCTTGGCAGTCGTTTCCTTTCCACCACCTCTTGCAGCCACATTTTCATAGCACAAATGGCTTAAAGTGCTTCTTTCATTGTATATTAGAAAATTTAAATCTCTTATCTGCTACTTTCATAATTTAAATTATGATTTTTGCAACTCAAAATAATATTCAGAACATCTGTAACTGGCTTGTTACTTCCTTATCGGCAGATAACAATTTTCGTAACTATTGTCACGGTAACAAAAATTCGGAATACAAATTTTTTGAATTTGTTACCAAAGTTGTCTGCGTGGCTATAGTCAGAATAGACCAATAAGTCGAATTTTTCATATAACATAAGTAACATAAGAACATAAGTTTGAACATTAACATCAATAATATTTTTATTTTTGGCAGAAGTTCCCTAATTCTAGGGCTAATTCGTATTTTTAAAGTGACGTGAAATATTTATTAACATTTATGTTTTTAATTTATTTTCAGGTAAAACTAAATCATATTTAATGATAAGAAACCAAACTTTTATAGTCGCAAAATTTGTAAGTATGCTTTTTATATTGACTAACACTAATAAATACCCAATATAATTGTGTTGAGTCGATAACCAAAACTCAATCGAGGTAAAATTTGTATGGTTAATGATGACGGCATAAATAGGTAGTGAGACAAGATTCTTACGTTGTCGTTCAAAATAATGTCTTAAATATACATGGTGACCAAGATGAAGAAGTGTTTTTACATAGTCTAACTGAGTTGATAATGTGAAAAGGTAAAGGAAAGTGCGAGCGGATTTAAGGGGTCCGAACGAGGTTGGGATGGGCGGTAGAGACTGAATTTTCTTCTCACTCTCGAGATGATATGTATGTGTTCAAGTGTTTGTATTTGTTGTCCACCTTTTTTTGTAACGTCCGTCTGACTAGGGCACCGAGTTACACTAGGGGCTATTACTTAAATAATACTTTCAATAATAGCTCCAGTAAACACATGTAAAAACATTAAGCCAAAGACATCGTTATATCGCACTTTAAGTTACTTTTTTTTGCCCATCTGATGGTAAAGTAAACTGTACAGGTTGGGAGTACACTAAAATAAAACTTAAACACCAATCTTACTTGCCAGTTAAAACATTTAAATTCGATGTGGTTTTCCAATTGGTTTTATCCTCGAAACTTTTCCATTGACAGCAGATAAGGTAATATTAGAAGTCTGGCAACACTGTCATTCGATTCCCGATTCCCTCTGGCAAACGTACTCCAAATAATTCCACAGCTCTAACCATTCATTACAACTGCGTACAACATCGTAAACAACTGGAATACATAAAAAGTCATGTTGCACTTAAAATGAATTGAATTTCCTAAAATCTCCGCTTGACAGCTAGCGAGGAGATGGAACCAACTAGAAAGTGAGCAGTCTCTGAAACCACGGAGCCATTACGGGGATGAGCGAACAAAAAATGATGGCATTAACAGGGGGCGGCCGCGTCTTTGGCACTCTTAATAAATGCATAGAATATGGTGTGAACATAAGCAACCACATTACAGGAAACAGTGGAATAGAACCCAGAGCATTCGTTCATTAGTCAGGATTATGTGAGTATTTGTTTTTCGTCATTGAGTGTATGCGATGGTGTTTTTGTGATGTCTTAATGTTTAATGAAGTGATGCCAGAAATAAAATCAGTTCTAAGATACGCGTGTACCCAGCTTCATTTCACCAACAGACACGACGACACGACGTATTCATCTCACATGAGGATTCGATCTGTGTTAGGCAAAATCTGGCCCCCTTATGATTTTTTTTTTGTTATGCCACAAGAAGCACAAATCCTACCCAAAGAACGTGAGAATTAAACGTGATTTTGGCGGGATTGGAAACAGAATTAACAGTGAGAAATGGTTTTGCCTTGGAGGAGTAAGCGTGCATGCATATTTATCTATTTCACATATCAGTTTCAACATTTGGGCAAAAAGTCGTATAAATTTAAATTTCTTGTCGAAAGCTATCGTTCATACCATTCATATGTGTGTGCGTGTGTACAAACACGGATACCCACACACCGACATTTGTAAATATCTATGTTAAAAGTTGAAAAAAGGCAAATATTTGAAGTTTCCTTTGTGGCCCACTTGAAAAGTTTCGCTCGTAACCTCAATAAATTCATGATGTTGTGAGATACCTGTGCCTGAGTACCTGAGCAAATGATGGCAGGCCAAACGAACCGAGGAAAAAATATAACGGTGTTGCCTGTTCGAAAACAACATTTGGGCTCTAGCACTTTCACAGTGCGGCGCAAAACTAAGCAACTCTTTGATGTTAGCGACGCTATGTTAGCTGGCGTAAGGCTCGAGTGGAATTATGACCCACACTGTTAAAATCTACGTATATGTGATTGTTTGATTTGTACGATATTTACTTTGTGTAATTTCCGAAAAAGAAGAATGATGAAAAAAAGCAACAGAAACCTAAAAACTTTCAAACTTTTGTTGTGCATTTTCTCACAGACATTTTTCTATCAGCGCCAAAACAAACTAAACAACTACCACGAAATGGAAACGAAGACCACATCATCATTATCTTCGGTTGTAACCCCGCGTTCCATCCAAATGACCTCTGCATTAATACGAGAAAGGAAAGAGGAAATCATCATTGGCCACAGCAACAACCAGGCAACTCAAACAAAAACTGTATTTCACAACAACAACAACAATAGCAACACTGTTACAACTGATATGTAAAAGTGTGGAAAAGAGGCTTTCTCCTCTGACTGCGACCGCTTCGTCTTCGTTTAAAGCCAAAATGAATAATGGCATAATTGTATCATAACCATCAATCTAACAACCCAAGAGCCAACCATTGAAATGTCCATAAAATTCATTGTAACCCATTTTGCTTTTTGTTGCTGCTATTGTTGGTTAAGCCGCAACGGTTTCAGAATGGAAACCATCACAACGAATCTGCCATCCATCCCAATGACGGCGATCATTCACTTAAATGGCCAGCAATTGAAATTCGAAAACCCTACAAGCACCATCACCAACTTCCAAAAACAATGCACCAGCATTGGAAACCTGTGGCTATCAGCCATTATGTTATGTTCTGTTCAAAGCGGTTGTTGCTGTTGTTGTGGGTTCCATTTGTACGTCTGCGGTTATTTAAGAAAAGGTTACATTACATTGTATGGTATCCATTTGTGACGTCATAGGTTTGTGGTACCTTTGGTGTGTTTGGGATTTTTTAGGCTGATATGTAATTCAAATATTTATTTAAACATTTTAGACTAAGTTTAAAAGATTTTAAAAAAAATCCTTATTTCCCTTTACACCACATGAATGAGGTATGGGATGCTTTTCGCGTTGTTGTGAATTAACACGCTTTCTATTTTAGATTCATCACAAACGGCACCTACTTGTTTATCGACGAATGCGAACGTCACTGTTTGAGAAGCTTTTACTACACATGCGAAGTTGCTGAAGACAACATCTAGAGAGCCGGCAATGAAAGACATTTTTTTTACTTGACTGGAGCCAGTAGTTGTACCTGGGATCTCCCGCATGGTAGTCGCGAGTTCTAACCATCGTGATACGGTTTAAAATAATTAAATACTTTTAAATTTATTAAGCTATTCATAAACACCATAATGAAAATGCCTTTTAAAAGCTTCCCAGAAGATGGTCTGCAATATATAGGGATCACATCATAGCATAAACAGATTTTAACTAAATAAGTTTATAGTTTGTATGGGTTGTTCACACGTATGCACGCAAGCTATATGAAACCTAACTCAAAATGCTACTAACTCCGTTTTTAAAAAATGCCCAAACCGTGTGACAAGTTATCTATATAAATGAGTATATCGTTGGAAAGGTCTAATACTCTTTTTTCTAAAACCTTTGACTGAGTTATATAAGTGAGAAAAGATTCGAAAACGCGGTTTTGAACCGTAAGTAAAGATTTTGGGGGTGATATGTAACTTTGGTACACAGGGTCATGTTGTACTCGAACAGACCCACAACATGCACAAGGTCACTCCCAAGTTCCTAATGACTGCCACATATTGTAATCAACGGTATTTTCCTTATTTTTCCATCGATATGACAGTTATTTAAGTAATTATCTGGAATTTTCACAATCTTCTAGACAAATCAATGTTTACCAACAATTAATTTTTAAGTCAAATTAATTACTTGTTATATTCAGGTAAAGAGCACCTGTAATAAAGTCAATTAGATAAATTTAGCACCCAAATATTCCTGGTTGATTGTATGGCCAACACATTTGAAGCTAGTTAATTTTAATGTGCTATATAAAAGCACAATCTGCGTTTAATGTCATGGTTCGACTCGAACGATAAACTAGGGCCTGCTTACCAGTGCTTACAAGTTATACATTTGCATTTAAGCTTAAAAAAATATTTGCAGATTCATATATCTTTTTACCTGGCGGCGAATAACAAAATTACTGACAATGGGATATTGATATTTCGTCCTCACTTGGCTGCCCTACTTGAAAACTTCATTATAAATAAACCCATAAAATACAACATTTTTCGATATTGAGTTTCTAAAGCTATTAAGTGCAGCTTTCCATTAAAAAGTCTAGAGTTTTTCATTAAACTTTGTGTTTACATGCATTATTATCATGTTTGCTTGGTAAAAAGTTTTAACGTGGTTTCATAAATACTGTAAAGTGCCTGGACACACACACACAACCCTCTTGTCGTTTTGAAAATGGTCATTAAAATAATAATTTTGTTGTAGGAAAACTAAAATTTGGTTTGCACATTTGTTGCTATCTGGGGTGCTATTGTTGGTGATATATCATCATGTTGGTTATAACTTTTGACATTGGGTGTGTAAACTCATTTCGTCCGCCCCTAACACTTTACATCCTGCTGTTGAAGAATGTTGATGAATTTCGTTTTCTATTTTGGTAGTAATGTAACATAATTTCTTTTCGGTTTTACATACTCAGCATATAAGTTAATAACAAATGTGGTCAACTTTAAGTGGAAGGGAACAATTTTGTGTTATCTTTTAATTGGTTCGTAACCAAATGTGGCAAGGCGTAGAAACTCGGAAAAGAATTTTGTTAAGGCTTTGAAATATTGAATTCCATAACATGGGATATTGAAATTCGGCGCAAAGATGGCACACCATAAATTGTTCGATGTGATACAAACGAATCAATGGATACGTTGTTGTAATGTAAGTCTTTCTGTGACGAATTGTTAAACATTATAATTAAAAATGACACATGAAAAGTGATCAGCAAAACAAATGAAAATAAAAACAACCTCTAAATCACAATCACACTTTACATGCCAAACTTTGTTAATGGAATTTTCTAATTCCTACAATATTTAATAGTTCAGATAGATACTGGCAGATAATTTGTATAGATATCTTGTAAAATTACATTTACACGTTTGCAGCTATGGTGTCGTTATTATTGATTTAACGAAAATGCATCTTCCTTTATAAGTAAGAAAAAAAAAATTAATTTCCCTTTACACCCCATGAATGAGGTATGAAGTAAGAGCCTCTTTTAAAATGTTGACAATTTTTTAATATTTATGAAACAAATCAATTTACACAAAACAAAAATCAAAACTGTTACAGCGCAATCGGTTAAGGCAATTGCAATAAATAATTTTGTGGTTCTGGAAACCACATCACAAATTAATTCAGTTATGGTATATGGTAATCTCATTAAATTGTAATACGGTTGTAACAACAACATTCGGTTGCAACTATGTATCTCATGCTAATATCGTAGTGGGAATCTCTCTAATGACAAATGCGGTTGTTTTAACCAACATTTTTATGAAATTACTAGAGGACCCGGCGAACTTCGTCTCGCCCCAATTTAATGCCGAAACAGGAAACTCAGTAGGAATGATATGATAAACAACGTTTTTCGATTAGTTTTCAGCCGCAAAAACAAACAACGAAGGCGGTTCTCCAAAATGCAAAAAGGCAACGTACAGCTGACCGCTCGAAAAGAGGAAAATTCGAGCTTAATTCCACATACTTCCAACGTTTGGCCTTACGATTTATTGATTTACATTGTCAAATCCAACCGAACGGGGAAGGATTTCCTCACCAAATGATTTAAATCACCAAATAAATCCTTCATCGTTCGGTCCACTACTTCCAAAGCCCGTTTATTCGCCATCGCGAATTCATCCTAAATGTTGATTTTGCATTCTCGCATCAATTTCGTTGTTGCCGATTGGTCATTGTGTTTTTTTGGCTTGAAACGATCCATCGACAGTTTCAAAACGGAACTTACAGTTCTACTGCATTCCAACAATGTGGCAGCCATGCGAGAGAATGCAGCGGCCAATGTTATTTGAGATCTTGAACGAATTGTTGTCAGAACCAACAAAAATGTCTTGCTTGTCCCACCCGGAGCATCGATAAAGTAAATGCCTCCCGTTTCAACGTCAACAACCTTTATCAGCAAATCGTAAACCTTCTTGTGCTCAGCATTTAAGAGCGGCACATTTGTTCGAACTCTTTCAGTGGGCTCATTTCAATTATACTCTGCTCCCGTTAAAATTCGAGATCGAATGCATCTTGCATCGAACGATTTGGCGCTGGCATTGCCGTTTATGTCATCTAAAGTTGATCGTCTAATAGGAGGCATTAGTCAAGCAAATAGGTTTCCCTAAAAAACTACAAAGCCGTTACGAAATGAATACCCGCAATCCAATTAGATTACGTAACGTGAACTTATTACGTGAACTTATTTTCTGAAAAAATTATCAAATTGATAAATCTTGGATAGGATATCACTATATATTTTTTATCTAAATATTATTTGTCACGTTAAATTCTCCAACCAAAATTTTCCACCTTAAAATCGTTCAAAATCATCAAATTATACGAAAACTGCAAAATTTCGTCGATAAAAAAATCATTTTTTTTGAGTTTTTCCGGAATTTTCAGAGTTTTTCGCTAATAATTTTCTATTTTTCTATGCGAAAATCCAATTCGTAACAATTGCCGACTTTTCCGCAGGATTCTCCCAAAATTTTCTTGAATAAAAAACTCCTGCCAATTGCGAACAATAAAAAAAAAATTATTAAACTGGGTCAGCGTTCTCACTTTATGAATTACTATACATTTTTCACACTATTTTTAAACAATAATCCGAAATTTTCCAGGCAACACAACAAATTTTCCACCTTAACGTCGTCTGAAATCATCAAATCAAGCGATACAATGCAAGATTTCGTCAAAACCATCCAAATATTTCGATTTTTTTCTGGAATTTTCCGAGTTTTCCACCAAGAATTTTTCTATTTTCCATTCGAAGTCATTTCTGAACAATTATTCAAAATTTTCACATTAAAAAAATATGAAAATATAAGATAAAATGCAAAATTTCGCCAAAAACAATTTTCCATAATTTTCCAACAAAAATCTTCTATTTTTCCATTCGAAAAGAGACAAAAATTTAATTTGCGATTTTTTATCAATTAAGCGATGCAATGCAAAATGTTGCTAAAATAATTAAAATTTTTCGATTTTTTCCGGAATTTTCCGAGTTTTCCACCGAGAATTTGCCTATTTTTCCATTCGGAAAGTTATTTCGGAATAATTATCCGAAATTTTTCGCAGTGACATCGTCCAAAACTATGAAATCATACGACTATAGCAAAATTTCGTTGAAAAAAAAAATTAAAATTTTTCCGAATTTTTCAACAAAATTTTACTATTTTTTTCATACGACATATAGCAAAATTTTGTTGAAAAAAAATATTTAAATTTTTTCGCATTTTTTCGAATTTTTCAACAAAATTTTACTATTTTCCATTCGTAATAATTGCACACAAAATTTCATTCAAAAAAGCAATTTTCGGTTATTCCAATTTCTTCGCTTTTCCGGACGATTTTCCAAAAATTTTCTTTCACATAAACCATCTCCTGGCAATTACGAACAACTGAAAAAAATTTCAGTTGATGAATTACTATACATTTTTTACACCTTTGGAGTAGGGTCAAAAGTATATGGCACCTATACTGAAAAAGTATTTATACTATCACCCATGTTCTGGAAGACAATTCGGTTTGAAAACAGACCTAAATCGGTACTTTTTCCTGATACTTTTTACCGATTTCGGTCTGTTTTCAAACCGATTTGTTTTCCAGAACATGTAAATGAAATCATGAAATCATTATATTTACGGCACAGGTTATCTCTATAATAATAATAACAATGATTATGTTGTGTGTACGATATTTAAAAGTGCTGACATATTTTATTAGTTACAAAAATACTTGGATATGCTTTTTATGTATAAAACAAGACCGAGCTTTGGCAACTCAGTCTCATTTAATTTAAATTCCACGCACTGGTAGGAACATTTCGATAATTCATTTTCAAGTAGTACAAACATACCTATATGAGTTTATAAACGCTTTTCATAAAACATAAAATGTGGCACTGTTTTGTCAACTTGCATATGCCCCCTGCCTACAGTATATGTTGGCCTGGTGTTACATTCAAGGTACGTCTGTTTATCCACCCCCTTGAAAATATTAAATTAATGTTGTAATTATAAGATCTGTAATTGAACAGTTCCATTTTAATTGCCAGTTGCGTAAATAACACGAAATCATCAGCGTTTTATTTTATTGTTGTTTCGTATTTTCGAGCCACTATATACTCGTCGCAGTGG
Source organism: Muscina levida (assembly GCA_964034835.1). Classification (NCBI taxonomy): domain Eukaryota; kingdom Metazoa; phylum Arthropoda; class Insecta; order Diptera; family Muscidae; genus Muscina; species Muscina levida. Next base: position 110,710,858 of record OZ035882.1, on the reverse strand, counting down.
TGATACATGTTTTCTAGATTGGTCTGACCTCTATGGCCGCCGAAGTAATTAACTATCCCCGACCCAGTTTGTGGTCTCATTTGTAGTATCGCGTTTTCCCAACCAACCGAATATTTACAAACAATAACTGTTTCATGTCTAATGGACAGCGAGGAAAGAAACATTAACTAAAGTTATTTATGCCTTTTTTTCTCTCGTGTTTCATGGAGTTGAACATGATTTTTAACTTTATAGTTGTTGTTATAATTATGTAGTAGTTGTTGTTGTTTTCCATTCTATGTAAAAAACGGCATTAACCACAAAACCATTTAAATGTTTATGGCTAAACAACTCGATAAAATGCAATGGTTATGGCGACTGCATTAATTTCACGATACTGTTATGCAATGAACTTCAAGGCTCCCCTAGGGTGCCGTTGATTTTGTGAAAACACATGTCATGTTTCTGCTAAGGAAATTTAATTGTCACATTACTCCAAGAGTTGGACTTGGTAATTTCTTAGTTGAGTGATATTGCAACTCCGGAAATGTTTCTATCTCTCCATCGGCCATATCCGATCTGTGCTGCGCATTTCACCTGTATGAATAACCCTACAAGAGCGAGCCCAGTGTCTTGTGATGTGTTACTTCAATCAGACATCAGTGATTATCACTGGGGGAAACAAGCATTTATATACAGCTTTTATAATCGGCGTGTGTACACACACTCTCAGAACTAATTCTCGATGTTCCAAAGCAAACGACATAAAATGTTGTGAATTTTAATGGAATTCCTTTGTTAAGTTTGAATTACACAACAAATAACAAAAAAATCAACTACGGCGACAAACTTAATTGTCATGTGACATTCTCACTAGCTCTCCCGCTCGTTTGTTCTCGTATAGACGAACATGTAGACGACACATACTCCACCTCCGATGCCAAGTGTCAATGTCACAAAGTTCGACTTTGACAGGCTATGGGAGAAAACTTGGAAAAGAACAACAAAATCAACGAATACGACAGCAGCAGAAGGAAACGAAACAACTGAAACAACACCACTGGGTTGTATTCCAACACTCGCATTACGTGTTGTACAAATCTGGTGCCAGAGTATTCGGTGCCGTAAATTGGGGCAGAGAAGTAAAACTAATTGAATGTGCTCACGTAACGTAAACTAGCAACAACTATAAATTTCACTGACCACAAAGGTTAAAGGTTACAGCATAATAAATTACATTGTGCAGGAATTAATTTCAAATGTATTCATTTAAGTTTGAAATATGGTTTTTGTGCAAAAAGTATGAAGGAGCATATATTCCCTTACTTTTGACTTCAGCTCAAACTCATGAAATTTTTGTATTGCGTCTCATATGTAGCCATTGGGTTTGGTATATTTTTTTTTCGAAATGTGCTGTAGTTACTAAGGTGGTACGTTTTAAAATATTTTATGTATAAAGTTTTTTAAAAACAAAATACACATGTTTTTGTCAAACAAATGTCAAAGAGCGAAGCAGGTGTCTATTGGTGGTAACATTTTTTTTAGGATGGGATGCACAGTATCGCGAATTTGGTAAAGTGCTTACAAAAGACTCTAATGATATTCACCTTATTTATTTTTGGAGGCTAGATAACATTATGGGGTGCCTTTATTTATTTATTCAGTCCACTGATACAAAATACAAAAATACAAAAATATTTTAAATAATAATTTTAGACAGATTTAAGTTAAATTAATTTTTTTGTAAACATAAATCTAAAATTTATGAAAAGCTGTTGCAAAGATTTAAACATCTTGTAATTGGTTCATTTTTACCACAAATAAGAAATATTCTATATTCTGACTAACTTGAAACTTTTTTCTTTATTAGAATTGTCATACACATAAATACTAATTCCAACCACTTCGGCATTCTTCGCTTCTTCCATTTCAAATAAAGGTCCATGTCATAAAATGTTATCAGAGACAAGATTTGCCAAACTAACGACAATTATATGGCTAGAACACTCGACTATCATGCTAGTGACCTGGGTTAAATTTCTGTCATAGCCATCTATATTTATTTGATCGACGGCCCAAAACTGTTACACACAGATAGAAGCCATAAAAATACCTGAGAAAACCCAATCCGAACCAAATATACAAATGTTTGGAACCATTCTACCTAGTACATAGAATGAAATTAAACTTCATACCCATCAAGAGTTATTGTAAATGGACTTCAGTACCTCTCATGCAAATTTACATATTTTCTGGAAATCAATATTTCTCCTTTACGAAATTGTTTGTGCTGTTAGTGAATTAAATTTATATAAGTTTTCATACAACATTTAATTCAGTGTAGGTTTCCACACAACTAACTCCTTCACGCCTGTGGAAAGATCTGATTTGAGAACGAAAGTTGGATACATTTTCCAACTGGTTTTCCGGATTTTTCGAAATTATTCCATAATTTAGAAACGGAAAACTTCTGAATTTTTAAATCCTACCAAAACTACAGAAATTTTTAGAAGACCGAATGAATTTCGGAATATTTCGTTGACATTTTCGATTAGGGACTTCTGTAGCCTTCATGTTAAAAATTCGGTAATTAGTTCAATGATTTGTTTCTCAGTTTAAATATTTCAAAAACTATAAACGAAACGTAGAACAGTCCTGACAAAGTGATATATGCAACATAGGGATATTAAAACACTCGCAAAAGATAGGGTAATGGAACACATACCATTACCCTTTTGTTACTTCAACTGACTACAATTTTTGCACTCGTTAACAATATATTTCTTTCTAACATTCCCACAACCGATTAATTCGGTTTTTCACTTAATTAAAGATTCAGTTTTAACTCTGCTATACTACTAGTTTTTTCATTTGATACAACCCAAAAGTGTAACACATAGAAAGTGTCACTTTAGACCATAGGTTTATTTGAACCAAATTCTATTTATGACTTTTTAAATTATTACATGTCCGTCTGTCCGGCTGGTACGCATGATAACTTTCGAAAGACGCAACCAATTGTTTTGAAACTTTGCATATGTTAATATTTCCCCAAAACTACTTACGGTATTGCAAAAGGGCCACGCCCCTTCTGGTACCTCCCATACATTCCGCCCACATTAGAAATCGAGTAATAATATCAATACACCCAACGCGATCGTGCCCAAATTATGTATTTAGTAAAGGTAAATCAGGATAAAGTTTTGAAAAAAAAAACTGTAACTCTAGCCAAACCCCTTCTGCTACCTCCTATACAAATGTACCGCTTCGCCAACTTTAGAAATCGAGTTATAATATCTATATACTAAACAATTTTATGCATTACTGAGGGTGAGGTAAATGTAAGTCTTGTTTCCCGACTCAAACTTTCTTACTGGTTTATTCGAATTTTTATCAAGATGTATCAACTTTAAGATCATCTCGTCATATACTGTTTTGCAAAGTCTATACTAATATGGTCCAACAAAGATGAATGGAGACATTTTGAACATAATATATTTTTTTCAGTGATTTTGCTGTAAACTTCGTTGTGTTGCCAATAAATAATCTCGTACATCATAAATACTTCTTCGTTAATTGCAGCAACTTATTGAGGGTCAACACCTCTTTTCCATTTTATGCAATATATTGGTAAGCGCACCGATATTCAACATATTCAAATCTTTGACAAATATCAACAGCATCTGCAACAGTATGTGACTCACATTTGGTAAATTGTTATCTTCAAACGTAGAACTGCAATGTTGTGTCGCTTCTACGAGAAGAATTTTTAAATCTTAATGGATTAATAAGTGTGACAGTCTAAACGGCAATAACGATAAAAGTTTGTAATGCCACTTATCGTTGCAATGTCATGACGTTCCACTCAAGCTAAACTTGTGAAGCGTAACACTGTGTTTCTCTCTACCTCTCTGACTCTGTATTTCGGTTAGCTTTGACGTTGCAACAGATTTTATGTTTGCCAACAAAGATGTACTCGCTCATAAATTTGTATACAACAAACAACAACACTTCAAACTTTACTCCAACATCACCGTTTGCTCTCTACATACATACGACCAGACAGCGTTTAGTGCCTGGTCCTTGCCTCCTTTGTGCGCTACTAGTACTTTTACCTGCAAAGTAAGAAGACAATAGTCATTTGTCTTAATATCTAATGGATGGAGTTGAAACCTTAACGTATGGCAATGATTGCATGCATATGATGATGAGACATTATCCATATGGTTTATGTTGCCTAACTTTATTCTCCCTTATGAGGTAGTGGCTTCAAAATAACTCACACACATGCAAACATAAAATATAAGTAATGAATAATTAAATGCTTAACAATATTTTTGTTCTGCTTTGAGGTAAGACTTTTCGAGAAAAGTTTTAAGAGACTTCATTAAGAATACATGAGCCCTATGAAAACATTGCCATGAACCAAAGGTTCATTTAGTCTGGAGTCGTTTCTGGTAACCTTTGATACTTGTGGGACGTAAACGATTTTAAATAATTTGTTTAAATTTGTAGGTCATATAAAGTAAATAAGGAAGCTTAATGGTACTAATTGAATATTGAATAGTTGTCTTTCTTCGAATTAATTTGTTTTTATTGAGATTATTTAACACGCTTTTGCTAAAGAAGAATACTTTCATATTGTTTTAGGAGTGATGGAATTTTATTCAATTTATTTTGTAACTCTTCACCAATTTTTACAAACAGATGTGCATTTTACACATGTAATAAAATAGTGGCTAAAAACTGCTTTTAACCCTTTGAACCCCACATTTTTGTCTGTGTATCGAAAATTTTGTTTTTGGTTTTTATCTTCATATATCTGTCTCAGAAGTGTTTATACAAAATTTGGAGGCATTTCGACCCCCCGTTTTGGAGCTAGAGAAAGTTGCTTGTAGGCTACTTTGGCCCATTTTGGTATACAAAAAATGGACAACTAAGATATTTGATGTATGAAAAGTTTGATATTTTTATTATTTTATGTTTTTATAATAAAAAAACTAGTAATCACTATTGGAATTTATTTAACCCGAATAACCCTGTGGTTGCCATATGGCAACGTTGATAGACATGTTTTTACACGAATATTACTCGTAAACGAATAAAGTACCGTTAACGCAGAGATCATGCCAAATTCGGAATCGGTTGTGTTTCTGCAGAAAGTTATTTTGATTTCAGTGCGAGTTTGGTTGTAGGAGTTGATGCGTCGTAAAGTAAGCAAAAATTTTTAGTGTAAAAAAAACCGATTTACAAAAGTAAGAGTGCCGAAAACGTATAATATTTATAAAAATCGGAAAGTGAAGTTTGTTTTTTTCGGTAGTGTATAAATAAGAGAATTATTTTATGTAAAATTTCTATTTGAAAAATTGTTTTTTGTTTACTTTTTTTCCTGTGGTTTGTGCGTGTGTCCATATGGCAACGCCAGGGTGCCAAGGCCACTGGTTTACCGTGTAATGTTCATGTTGTGTTAAAAAATATTTTTATTTATTTATTACTTATATTTAGCTGTAATTGATATTAATTGCTATATATTTATTCCTGTAAGGTATTTTTTGATTTTGGAAGACCACTCTCCTTGAAAGAAGCTTTGGATTGTTTAGAAGAGCTTCGTGCCGGTGATGATAACGAAGCTCCAACAAATGTACCAGCGCTTCATATTGAGCCACCCAATATTGACGGTGATTTAAGTGTCAAAGATGATGGGGAATACCAGATAATGTATGTCCAGCTCAGCTGAAGTCAGGATGCGAAATAATTTTAGATAACGGTCGACGTATTGAAACACTCATTCTTCACATACGGTGGATGATTCTTCGTCAAGCTCATCGTAGAGGAACAGGGACAGCTAATGCACATGGTGAAAATACATTTCAATGACATTGCAGCCAGTTCTCCCTGAAACAGTTTGTGTCTTGCATCAAGTTGTTTATGATCAGATCCAAAACGTCGGCATCTCGGTACTACAAGCAAGTGCACTATAAAGTGGTTATCGTCCTTGTGTTGTTACCAAGAACAATTAATATATGGCCGGTATTAATCGATTTGCAAGAAAGCCAAGTATTTTTACGTGGCTCCTTGACGCGAATATTCACAACAGCTGGCTTCACATCCGACGCACCGGTCAAAATAAAACACTTGTTGAATTCCAGCGAGAAGTGACCATTTACTACCGTAAACACTACGGAATCGAGCCAAAAGTGTTACACAAACCGTCAGTGCAAGTAAAACATTCAGTACAAAATTCTCTCCACTGTGATCGAACCAATCACCTAGTAATTCCAATTGAAAATAAGCGACGATGTGCTGCAAATACATGCAAATCAATAGTACAAACTACTTGCGATTATGGATTATATTGCCTTGTTTGAAGCCATTCCATAGCCATAAATAACAAGTTTTCTGCAAAAACATTCACTACCTTTATTCCGTTGACATATTTTCTTTTGATCAGAAATGTATTGAATTGATTTTTTATTTGTCTTTTAAATAAACAACACCAAAAATAATTTTTCTAATGCTTTGGAATATGTTATCAAATACGAAAAATAAGCGTATATATGTGCTTGTAAACCAGTGCCCTAGTCTGCCTGGCGTTGCCATATGGCAACAGGACCTTCCGAGGATACTGGGCACAGTATCCAAAATCAAATGATGCAGTTTTTTTACTTAAGCCTTAATGTGTATAGTTCTGAAAAATCTTTTCCAAATTCGAAAAATAATTTATGTAGGGTCATACGGGTTAATTTTTTTAGCTCTCCTGAAAAGTTAGCTTTTTTGAGTTAGCTTTTATTGAATATATAAGTATGTGCAATACAAAAAAGGTTGTTGGGCTCACACCGACTCTCTATACAGACCTGATGGAATAAGTCTTTCATGCTCATATTTTTTTAATTTCCCTGCCTGATATTTTCATTGGACAATTCGCAGTGGTGTCGTTCAATCGAAAATGCTGTCATCCCATTTGATGTTTTGTGGTACATTGCGATTCTATTATTTTTATACAATCAACTTCAATTTGCAGATTTTTCATTTAGATTTATGAGCGTTTTTATGTATGTATGGGTATTTCCATGCATAACTATTATGCATAACATGGTATGTGTGTAAATATGTAGCATATAAATATGGGGATTGTATTCATTCCAACATCCATATGCACTAGGGTGGCATCGAAAATGTATCTTTGGATTATCGAGTGGAGTGGAATATTGTGTTGGCTGTTGTAAAATAGCTATGGTCAAAATTTAAGCAAATCAGAAAACTTAAAGTCGTGCCCCAAAGAGGACAAAGGTCAAATCTACATAAAATAATATATGGTATATTATATGAAAATGATTTTGTCTTTGTTGGTTTGCTTTTTTTTTTAGTACCGCATAGACTCGAACACGGTTTGACCGGTTTGACCGAAATTTTCACAGAATGTAGCTGTGTGGTCAGTGTGAAAAATGGGGTACTTTAATTTTTTAATTTAATTTTTGGGAGTGGCCCCGCCAATTGGACCCTTTTTTTTGGAACCGCAATATCTGGAGGACTGTTTCTCCAATAATGTGGATTAATTTTTCAGCAAAGTTCGTGATCCAACAAAAAATGGGCGGCTTCGAATCAGTGGGCGTGGTATAACACTTGAAACTTTAAATGGTTGTATCTCATAAACTATTATTATTATTATTAGCCTTTAAAACAACTTGACAAATATATATATTTATATCTTAGTGCCTAAGTCAGAGGCCGAAATGATCAAAGATTTCCATTCGCTTCGATCTTGTGCGCACCGTCTCCAGTCAGTCCTACCAAGCAGCGTCAGTGATTCCTCCACCTGGTCCTTCCAACGTAGTCGCGGTCTCCCTCTTTTGCGCCGTCCTTCGAGGTCTTGATAGAATACCTTTCGCGCTGGAGTTTCCTCATCCATTCTCACGACATGGCCTAGCCAGCGTAATCGTTGCACTTTGATCCGCTTGACGACATCAATGTCGTGGTATAACTCGTACAGCTCATGGTTCATCCGAATCCTAAACTCGCCGTTTACGCAAATGGGTCCATATATTTTGCGGAGTATTTTTCTCTCAAACTCCGCCAGATGAGCTGCATCTGCCTGTGTAAGCACCCAAGATTCTGAGGCGTACAACAGGACCGGTAAAATTAGTACCTGGTACAGCTGGACTTTGGTAGTTCGAGATAGGGTGGTGTTTATAAAGTGCTCGCGTAGTCCAAAGAAACACCTGTTAGCAAGCACTATTCTCCGTTTTATTTCGAGGCAGACACTGTTGTTCTTGTTCATGGCGGATCCAAGGTAGATAAATTCATCCACTAACTCAAAGCAATAGTTTTCAACGTTCACGCTGCGTCCCCAACGGGTGGACACTTTGTTCGATGATACCATTAACTTCGTCTTGTCCTCATTCACTGCCAAACCCATTTTCGCTGACTCCCTTTCAACTGATGTGAAAACAGCTGTTACCTCTCGCATCGTTCGACCGATAATGTCGATATCATCGGCATATGCGAGCAGCATGTGGCTCTTATTAAATATGGTGCCAGACATGTTAACCGCTGCTTTCCTTAACACCTTCTCCATCACTATGTTGAACAGCATACATGACAAACCGTCACCCTGTCTAAGACCTCTCGTCGTATCGAATGGTGCAGATAGATCCTTGCCAATCCGAACAGAGGATTTGGTATTCGTAAGGGTACACCGGCAGAGACGAATTATCTTCGCAGGAATACCGAACTCAGACATGGCTTCGTATAGTCGATGCCTGATGGGACTATCGAAGGCAGCTTTGTAATCGACAAAGAGGTGGTAAGTGTCGATTTGCTTCTCATGGGTTTTCTCAAGAATCTGCCGTAGTGTAAATATCTGATCCGTCGTGGACTTGCCTGGTCTAAAGCCGCACTGATAAGGTCCAATCAGGTTTTCCACAATTGGCTTTAGACGTTCACACAGTATGCTAGACAGGACCTTATACGCAATGGGTAAAAGGCTAATTCCACGATAGTTTTTACACTCACTACGGTCACCTTTTTTGTAGATTGGACATAGCACACTGAGATTCCAATCCTCTGGCATGCTCTCCTGAAGCCAAATGTTCTCTATGAGCTGTTGCATGCTTAAAACAAGCTCATCTCCACCCGCCTTAAACAACTCAGCTGGAAGACCATCAGCCCCAGCGGCCTTGTTGTTCTTCAGGCGGGATATGGCAGTTGTTATCTCAGCTTGGCTCGGAGGTGGACACTCGATGTTATCATCTAGGATTGGTGCACAGTCTTCATCAGCCGAGTTTTCACACATCAATAGGCTGCAGAAGTGATCTTTATATATTCTCAGTACGCTCTCGGAGTCAGTAACGAGATGACCATCCTTGTCTTTACAGGAGGGAAGACCTGTTCCATGTACCTTTCCTTTTATCTTCTGATAGAATTTTCGGGCTTCACCTCTGTTCCTGTAATCTTCAATACACACATTATTCCGCTCCTTAAGCTCTCGTTTTTTTCGCCTGAAGAGTCTAGTCGCCTCCCGCCTCTTCTCCCTATACTTTTCATGAACAGCTCGCGTTGCCATTGGCTGCAGTTTGGCCCTGTATGCAGCATCTTGTTCCCGGGTGGCATCGCGGCATTGGTCATCGTACCAGGCATTATCGTTAAAGGGCTTCACATACCCTAGTACGGACCGCGCAGTACTTTCCATCGAGTGGGCAATATGTTGCCATTGCGCGCTAGTATTTTCGGGAGTTGGAGCATCAAGAAGTAGTTGAGTGAGTTGGTCAGAATAGGCGTTGGCTATCTCCGCGGTCTGCAGTTTAGCGATGTCCAGCTTTCTCTGTGCCTGGTTACGCAGGGTTTTCGCTCTGCTTAGCCTTGTACGCACCTTCACTGCAGTGAGGTGGTGATCCGAGTTGATGTTCGCACCTCTGATCACTCGTACGTCTAAGACACTTGACGCGTGCCTTCCATCGATTACCACGTGATCAATTTGGTTTCTCGTTACTTGATCGGGAGATATCCACGTTGCTTTGTGAATGTTTTTGTGGTCAAATCGTGTGCTGCTAATTACCATGTTCCTTGCTGCAGAGAAATCAATCAGTCTGATTCCGTTTGGTGATGTGTCAGTATTAGGGTGATCAGTTCGGTTTTCAGAAACCGGATACTCGGTTTTTTTCACTCATAAAAACCGTCGGTTTTTTTTAAATCCCTGTTTTTCGAATATCGAATAATCCGGTTATTTTTTTGTCGAAACTCGGTTTTTTGGCGTTCGATATTTTTTATTTAAATCTATTCATAATTGTGTTAAAAGTGTACTCGTACATGATTTTTCCAGTGTTTCGGCCGAACAACCTAATTGTTAGTTTTATAAATCTTCAATGTCTAATAAGTCGGCTGAAAAGCGAAAGAAATTACAAATGTTTGTAAAATACCAATTTAATAAGGAGCTTAAACTTATCCATGATGTTAAGCACAGCTGGAATTCTATGGCCAATATGGTTTCTCAATTTTTAAAATTGCACAAATGTGTGAATCATACTTTATTGGACTTAGGACTGACACCATTTAGTGAAAATGATATCGAAACTTTGTCTGTGCTTAGTGACATCCTTAAACCTTTGGAAATGTCTATACAAAAACTTTCTGCAAACTCTTCGACATTAGCTGATGCTGAAGGTATTCTTAAATTTTTACTTAAACACTTTTCAACAATTCAAAACCAATTATCACTAAATTTATATGAAATTTTAAAAAGACGTATTTGAGAACGACTTGTTCAAACTCTGAATACTCTCATTTTGTATTTAAGTACGAGTAAACTCCCAATTAGTGACGCATTTCTAAAATATTCAAGTAAAAATGATTTTTGATTTTTTATATATGGAAAAGAGCGGCAAAAGAACTCAAAGCCTTGACAGACGCCTTTTACACTTTAAGTCCAACTAGTACATTGAGTGAAAGACCATTTTCAATGTCAAGTTTTATAAAAACAAAAGAAAAAAAATAGGTATACACTCACGCACTTAAATTGTATCTTATTTCTTAAATGTTACTTGAGGGAAAACTAAAGATTAAATTAAATATATTTATATATAATCAAGTATTTACAATTAATCATTTTGTTTGTCTTTGTTAAAATAACAAACTGATCTCACTAATGTTTTGCATTTTAATTATAATTAAACTAAAAGTTTACTTTTTATAGGTATAATTGAATTGTTTACTGTTATTTTTTAATAAAATTTTTTGTCAAAAATTGTGTTTTAATTTGTTATTTGGCATACATTTGAAAACCGGTTTATCCGGTTTTTTGTGAATTTCAAAAAAAGCAACCGGTTTTTTTTAATTGTAATTTTTCGAATAATTCGAAAACCGGTTTTCGCAAAAACCCGAATAATTGATCACCCTAGTCAGTATGCAGACTAAATTTTCCGACTGTTGGGCTAAAGACATTCTCCCGGCCTATTTTGGCATTAAAATCTCCCAGCACGATTTTAACATCATGGCCCGGGCTACGGTCATATGTTTCTTCAAGTTGGGCGTAGAATTCGTCTTTGACCTCGTCACTTTTCTCCTCCGTCGGAGCATGAGCACATATCAGCGTGATGTAGAAAAATTTTGCCTTTAGTCTTATGGTGGCGATTCGTTCACTGACAGGAGTAAACCTAGAGACCAGGTGTCGTAGTCTCTTGCCGACCACAAATCCACAACCAAACTCATGCTTTTCCGCGTGGCAGCTGTAGTACACGTCACACATCCTCATCCGCGAGCATCCATATCCAGTCCACCGAATTTCCTGTATAGCAGTAATGTCAGCCTTATACTCTTCGAGGACATCCGCCAGTTGAATAGAGGCACCTGGTCGGTAAAGAGTTCTAACATTCCAAGTGCATATTCTCAAATCATGGTCCTTAAAACGTTTGCGGTGGTCGTCAACATTTTGGGGGTTTCTTTTTCTCTTATTTCTCATTTTATTCACTGCCATTATACTGGTGGCGGGTGGCAAGCCCAGCCCACCAGGTTCTGCATTTTATTCCTACTGCCAGGAAACATTTCAGCCGCTCATTCTGAGGCAGACGCTGACCAGGAAGCCGCCCAATATGGAACAGACGCTATGGATTTTCGCAATTTAGTTTTCGGAAGATGTGGGTTGCTCATAAACTATAAGAGATATAAATATAATATTTGATGTTTATTGTTGGTACAACATTATGTACAACATGCTGTATGAATTACAGACAGTTAGCTGTGCCACGCCCCATTTAATAGAAACCATTTTAACAGCCGTAATAATAGTTTGAGTGTCCTGAAAGTTTTACAGTATAGTAGAGATATAAGCAGGCTTTTTAGAACAAAGTTGACAAACAGGGCCGAGAATCCGCACAGTGGGTTAAAACATAGGTAAACAGGGGATTAATTCTGGGAAGCCCATTATTATTGATATTTATATTTTTTGAAAAAACTATACATAAACAAAACTATACTATACAAAATTGATAAAAAATATTTCTTTATTAAAAAAAATAAGGGAAAAATAATAATAAAAACTATAAGTTATCGAAATATCTCAATTTTCTATTTTAGCCAAGTCACGCAAAATTTGTAAAAATTGTTTAACTTTGAACGCTCACTGCCAATAAAGAAAATTACTCAAAGCAGTAATTTTAGCAATTAGTGATGTAGAATTTTATTCACTTTCACCCAATACCAAACATGTCTGTGCATGATAAACTGCAACTTTTGAATTAGTCCTCACTTTTGGTACATTTCAACTCTCTGTGAGCCTTCCATGACTTCAATATTTGACTTTTACATATTTGCAAAAAAAATCGTCCATACATTTCACTGCCGCCCTAACATGCACATGCAGTCATACACGTGTATGTATATTTATGAATTTCCGTCCACAGTTTTGAAATGTATTCATTCGAACTCAAAACGAAGAACTGAAGGGACGAAGGCAAGATATCGAAGCAAAGACCGAAAGAAATTTCATCAAGAAAATGTACGTCCAAACTCAAGAAAAGTGTGTCAGTTTATGTACTAAATTTACTTACGTTTATTTAATTTTAGCGTGTGTATCGTATGTTGTAGGATCGTTTTACTTAGCGTTCATAAGCGAATGTTCGCTGAGTGTACATAATTTACAATTAATCATAGCGCTTTGCATTTTCCAGTTGTATTCAGAAGAGCTAGCGTTGAAGCTCTTACCCTGCCCCCTCATGTTTCCATCGACTTTGCCCGTTTTTCAATTTCAGCGGAAACTGCGCAAGAAACAGATGAAGAAAAAGCGAACGTTGTGCATTTAGGTCAGGTTGTTGATTACATTAAGTCTGTCTTCTCCTTCTCCTCTCTCTCTCTCGCTCACCGCTTTTTGTTGTGATTTAATATCGTAAAACATTGCATAAATTTATTTAATTCGTTTGTCAAAGGTTAATCCAGCAGAAATAGTAGTCGAATGAAAAACAAAGTAGTCACATGTCACATTTGATGCCATTGAAATTGTAAAAAAGAGCATTTGAAAAACGAGAAGGCTCTAATAGCAATCTTTTTCGTGGCAACTATTTGAGAAGATGTATGTCGTTAAATTTTAATACATGTAGCGTGACCTCGATCTGCTCCCATACACTCGAAAAATACATTCTCCTCCATCTGAAGGGAAATCTGGCATAATTTCATTCGGTTTATTGATTTCAAATCGAAATTTTATTGGCCAAATTACACAATATTTCAACGAACTGTGAGTGCCAACAAGAAACAATGAGAATAATAATTGTTCTTCTACATTTCATAGAATGCAATAGTGGGGTTATTTCGCACCTATTATTTTAATACATAGATATTAATCTTCTAAAAATTGAAAAATATACGCCGCCGGAGCTGAGAATTTCACCTGTTCTTTATGTAAATTCACTTTAAACTTATTATTCGGCCGACATACTAGTCACAGTAGGAGTTCCTCGAAGATTATAGTTATTCGATATGTCAAATTCAGGCTTTTTATCTGATTTTGATAATCTATTATCAATATTTATTGTACACAATTGCTGTTATATTCATAATGCATCTGTCAGATACTTTGTAAGTTACCAAAATCATTTTGTATTGTAATTTCTACGAAAAACTAAACTTGAAGTTATACTGATTTTTTGAAAGACAATTTGTCCGTTTTGCTTTTTCAAAGCCAACGAAACAAAGAGCCTCCTAAAATGAAGTTTATTGTTTAATACTAAAAATACCTCCTCAATTGTTGATTCGCCATTTTTCATCGACACAACTCTAATTGAATTTTTTTTGTAGCATTTCATTAAAATAAACTTTTGTTTAGAAATATGTTTAAAAAATTTTACAAGATATTTTTTGTGTTGCTTTACATTCGACAACAAAAGAGATAGTACATTCTGTACCGAAATATAAAACATCCTTGAGCATCGTCCTTGAAACAACAACAACAACCGGGCTGTAGCATTTTTATTCAAAGCACTAGCTAAAACAACAACTCTTAAAAAGATATTAAGTTTTTACCACCGCATGATTGAAATTAAGATTTAGAGGAAAATGCTAACAATTCCTCATGCCCCAGCTGTCTGGTTAGGTCAGAGGGGGCGGAGAGTGCATACTCGTATGCACGCTTCTTTATATGAGTTGGTGTGTCTGAAATGTTCATTAAAATCTAGCACAAGAAGGCGTTTTTATGTGAAAAGTGCTGTATTTTAGCCGTAAAGTATGAGATGTAAATTATGGTTTTAATATTAAGTGGTGCTTTACTAAGGCGCCTAGTCCGGGCTTGTACTCGACAGCGGATGCTTATTCATGTATCACCATGTGTGTGTGTGTTGGCGCCTATGCACGTAGCTCAGTGTTGTATGTATATGTAAACATGTAGTCTCTGATAGACATATATGTACGTACATGTGTATATAAATTTCAATTTTCGTTAAATCTAAATTTTCATTAAATTGAAACATAAATCGTTTTCGAAACGAACAACAAAAATAACGGCAACAGCTAAAACATGAAGCATGTTGCTTCGTTGCCTGATCCCTGCAACAGCCGCAGTGGCAGCAGCAACCTAATCTAGATCCATGGTATATTTGGATGTTATACAAAAAGAAAAAAAAACGGCAAAATATAATTTTATAGCGGTCCAAATATTACTTCAGGGAATACCAGCACAATAGTACAGCCGATGCGGAAAGAAGGAGCACAGGAACAAATTCGCTATAATGGTTCAACATAAACAAAATGAGAAACATCTTAAAATGCTTTCAAGTGGTTACCTACAGATAATAACATAATTGGGTACCATTCGAGCCATTCAAGCGCCAGCATCATCGAGCGACCGAATGAATAAACGCTACGCAAAAAGGTCGCCGCCCGATTGCTCGAAGAAAAACTGTACAAATTTTGGCAAAACTTTATAAGGCCATAATAAGTTTCCGAATAAAGGAACTCATAATAATAAGAAACTTTAGAATTTCATTTTGCTGTTGTGTTGTTACACTCAAGGACAATTGGGAAAAGAATCCTTTTGTAACCTTAAAGGAGACAGTGACGGGCAATTGGACAAAAAAGGAAACAAACATCAATTTATTTTCCCTATTTGTGCAGATTTTCGTATTCATGTTCATGGTATGTTCTTTTGCTTGCCTGACATCCTTAAAAGTTTTATGGTTATTTTATGAACATAAGAAATAATAATTGGGCCTCGTTTGTCTCTTATGCAGATCCAAACTGAATATATGGAAAGGAACTTTGGTTAACATGACATTAACATGTTTTCCAGTTTTGCCTTTGAGGCTGATAAATCATTTTAGATTGTTGTCAATTTACCGCCATGAGTGGAAAATTGCAGACCTCAATTTAAATTTGTTAACAATAAAGGCAAAAGGCGGCTCCTTTAAGGGTACATCTTGGAGAACTTGGGAGATAGGTATAAAAATCATATTCGAATGTTGACTCACTTATGTTCGTGAATCCAAACATCAGTGCCAATAGTTGTGCCGCAAATTTCGCTTTTTGTGCACTGAATCCAGATTACATTACTTGGTAAATATTTAAATGACAACTAAACAATATGGAAAATCAACCATACACCTGTAGCCAATATAACTTTTTCCGAATTGTTCGAAAAACTTACAGAGTTTGCGTAGGAAATCAAAAAAAAAAATTAATTCCATATACAACAAAATGAACAAAGATGTAGGTTGATCGCAGTACTTCTGTATCGTTTATATATTGTACTTGTATACATGCATGTTAGGCATTAGGTTATATCCTCTGCCCGTGCACACTTATTTTTGTAGAAAGTACTCACAGCACAAAGTTACCGCGTGGATATAAAGTATCATTCAGTGTTTAGTGAATAGTGTTTTACGAAAATCGTTATGGCGACATAATAACCGGGAGAACGTATAAAAAATCAATATTACGATATTGGACAATTGTCAGAGAGTAAGCCTATTATAATTAATATTTAGGTTTGTAATGCTTATCCGCACTTCTCACAACTCAAATTTTCCCGTAATCAGCATTAGAAACGAAATCCATTCAACGATAAATGAATTATGCAAAAGTCAAACCCAACAGGAGTGTTAGAAATTACGAAAAACTATGAAAAGAATTCGATGTATCAATTTAAACCTTTTAAAACATTTTTCTAAATTTTTACCTTAAGAATCAACTTTTTTGATAAACTTATTCTTAAATTTTGAATAATCTACAAGTTTCACTCTACACAGAATGTTCTGCGGAATATTTTTAACCAAGTAAAAAACACTAAAAAAACTTAATTTGCCTTTAAACCCCATGAATGAGGTATGGGATAGCTTCTCGCGTTTTTGTGAATTAACACGCATTCTATTTTTAGATTCACAACTAACGACACCTCCTTGTTTATCGATGGCAATGAAAGAAAAATGTAGATAACTGGAGGCGGGAATTGGACCCGAGATCTCCCGCATGGTAGTCGCGTGTTCTAACCACCATGCCACGGCCGGTCCTGATTTTTAACCAAGTAGCAAAATTTAAACTGCTCCTGTTTTTGCAATCCCGAACCCATGGTAGCAAAGTTTGTCATATACCCTTAATAATGGAACATCTTCTCACATTCGGTTAGCATGTCCTCAATTTGCCATGATCCACTTGCCTTTACATGTCGCACTTGACAATTGTACACAAGGTTTGTCATCACTAGTTGCCCACTATTTTCAATACCATCCTCAAATTATAGCTTTAGCGGACATTATTGGATAATATGCAACCGAAAAGACTTCATTTAGCCCATATCGAGGAGACTGTTGCGGCTATAGCGGAAACTGTGCAACTAGACCCCCTGTAACTCAGAGAGTTCTTGACCGATCTTGTTGAACAATTGTGTCTAAACTGCAATTCAATAGGACCTTGGTGCAAATTTCATTCCGATCGGAAGACATCGGCTTCAAAAGATGGGTCACTTGGCATAAGACCGCCCCTTTATATCTATATATATAAAAAGAAGTGTACATTTTGATTGTCACTCCATAACTCGAGAACGGCTCGACCGATTGCCATAAAATTTTTAGGGAAGGTACAGGGAGGAGTGATGATGGTTAGTTGATTTTGAAATCCAAAATCGGTCTAGCCAAACCGACAATCGCCCACTTTAACGCCCACTTTTTCTATTAAGCACATAACTCACGAACGGCTGGACCGATTTGCATAAATTTTTTGGTATGCATTTGGGTGGCGCCCCGGTTGGTTTATATTTACAATCCGGTCCAATTGGACAAAGGGGCGTGGCACCGCCCATACAACTTGAAAATCAAAAGGGCTGTATCTCATGAACCATCAGAGGTATGTAGATGAGATTTGGTATATATGTTGTTGGAGCAGTATTAATTACAGCCAAGGTGGAAGTGGGCGGTGCCACGCCCCCTTTTCAAAAATCGCTCTGCAGGCTTTCCCAATAGACAGATTGATACGAAAATTTTACCAAATGGTACTGTTGACCTGTTGATAGTCCCTGGCTATAATAGGTTGTGATTGGATAAAGGGGCGTGGCACCGCTGATACAACTTGAAAATCAAAAGGGCTATATCTCATGAACTATCAGAGGTATGAAGATGAGATTTGGTATATATATTGTTGGAGCAGTATTAATTACAGCCAGCGTGGAAGTGAGGGGTGCCACGCCCCCTTTTCAAAACCGCTCTGCAGGCTTTCCCAATAGACAGATTGATTCGAAAATTTTACCAAGTTGTACTGATGACCTGTAGATAGTCCCTGGCTATATTTGGTTGTGATTAGATAAAGGGGCGTGGCACCGCCCGTACAACATAAAAATAAAAAGGGATGAGATTTGTTACATATGATGTTGTTGTAGTATAAATTACAGTAAGAGTGGAAGTGGGATGTACCACACCCCTTTTAAAATAAACAGTTATAACCGTCAAAATTCCACAGTATATTGCAGTTCGCCTAGAGATATGAACAGTAAGGTGGGTCAGTTTTTTTATTCGCAAAAATTGTAACCAAATCTACGATGAATTGTTAGAAAATGTCACCAATAAACTTTGTGTGTAATATCAATTCCTAGCTCGCGCTGGGAAAGCTTAATTTAGTGCAGAAACTTAAATTTTGATAGAAGTGTCTTAAATCTGAAGTCTGTACGCTTTCAATCATCATGGGGCAACGAACGTCACTTCCAAAAGAAGCGCAAAACGGAGTAAATAAACGAAAAATCCTTTTATCTCAAAAAAAGTATAAGCTAGGATTTTGATTCATGTGGATTTGTAATGTACAATTGACACCCAAAAAAACCCCATTTACCGTTTTTGTTGCCATTTTAGGTCAACCAATTCGTCATTCAGGCGAGGTGTGTGAAGTGTGATAGACTTTCATTGAGACTTTCTTTGAAAAATCACCATGTAAAGACTACACAAGAACAACGTTTACAAATCTTGCAAATTAATTTTCAAAATGCGCGTTCTGTTTGCCCTTTGTGAAGTTTATGGTGCATATATTCATCCATCTGAGCAGCTAATAGAAGCCATCAACGCTGTGGACGTAAGTGTGATAGGGGACTCGAATTTATCGAACCAACGCCGTTCACAGCAACTCGGTCTCTGCAAATGGTGAGGAAAGATCTTGGCCTATATTCATATAACCAACTGGTAGAAGAACTAAAACCAGTGGACGATCAATTGATTTTTTTATTTATCATGTCATTGCACATTATTTGAAGGAGAAATGGTTCCAACACGACGGCGTAAAATGCCATACAGCGCGTGAGATCATCAGTTTGTAAAGCCAAACGTTGGTGACCGAATTATCTTTTAGAATGGTAATACGAGTTCAATACAAAGATAGAATTCGGAAATATTCTTGATCCATGTAAGAAGAAGACATGGCAAAAGAGGTTTTTATGGCTTAGGGCATGAAGCTTTAAACGAAATTTTCATTTTCGGTCAATAGGCGGAGAAGGCATGTCAAAAGTGTTTTTTACGCCCAAAGAGATAGTTAGTATACAGACGGTTACCGCTACTACATTGAATTTTGATCTTAAACGGAATGTCTGTTTCCGATTTGTAAAAGATATGACTTTGCTGATGAACTTTTTACTATCGTCATAGAGCCTATGATATTTAGAATTTAAGACAACAACACTTAATTTGTTAACTTTCATGTTAAGGAATTGCTTGAAATTAGTTACATAAGTTAATAAACTCAACATATCATTATCGAGCTTAAGTACCGTTTTCAAAGTACTTTGTAGACCTAAATGTGAAATATATTACAAGATAAAATGCAATAGCAAAGCATTGCCGGGCCCACTAGTATATGAATATTTGCATAAGGAAATTTCAATGAAAGCATCCTTTGAGATTGGCTCAAAGAATATCGGATAAGCATAAACAACCTGCTATGCCGATTTGCCTATAAATAACATGACAATGTTCTGTGATTTGATAAACCGGTTAACCGACATTAAAAAACCTGGTAAACAGGGTATTAGAAATTGGCATTTTTGAAAAAAACCGGCAAACTGTTTCGGAGCAAAAAAAAAACGATTAGACGGTTTTCGGTTCCGGTTTTGAACTACCTCATTGCTATTTCCAAGGACATCTAAGACATAATAATACATGCATATATGTATGTGGAAAATTAATAGATCAGAGAACACAAGTTAAAATATATTCCAAGACTGCAAAAAATTAAACTAAATGAAATAAATTGCATGAACATAGTTTATTAATGAAACCACGAGTTAATAGAGGTCATGTTAATAAACCCGTTCAGTGCACTTGATGACATTCCAAGTCGTTGTAATAGAGGTATATATTCCTTAATTTCGCATTGTTTCGTCTTATTCTACCCACAAATTTTTGTCATTCAAATACAATTTAAAACATTTCGGGTTTTTCTTAATTGTACAATGCGCTTGTGTGAAAATTTGTGTGATTTTTGGCGAAAATCCTTTACAACGTCATCCTGTTCCAAAATATATTTTAGTCTTATAGTGGTTTTCAGATGCCACCCTCAATTTAGAGGCTCCTCTCGCCCTTTCTCTCTCTCAGCCTCCATCATTTTCTTGTGGGCTGATTTGAATGGTTCTTTATAAATTTGCAATCCTTTCGCCTTTGAACGAGTACACTCGTCTTGTAGGCAAATTAGCCCTTTGTACTCGTTCCATGTCACTGGGATTTGCCGCAAGTCCTTTCGAGTGACTGTGTGAAAAACGAAAGGATCGAGTGAGTACGAGTGTGTGTGTGATTGAGGTTTATGTTTGCGACACGTGTTGTGTGATATTGGTGTTGTTGTGATATGTGTAATGAAACGAAGCAACATTTTAATGACCTTTTAATAAGGGTTGTTAATATGTTGCTCCTGAATTACATCTCCAACTGATGTTGCTGTCATTGTCCTTGTTCTCGCCGCCTTTGTTGTTGTTGTTGTTGCTGTTGCTGTACGTAGTACGCTCATAATGGCTTCCACAGACATGCAGTAATTTCGGTTATTAATGATAGGTGACACGAGTTAATTTGCATAAGTAAATAAATCCTTATGTGGTTCAGCAAAGTATTTGCCTAAGCCAGCAGACCAGCACAAGGCGCTAATTAATGGTAAACGGATATGCTGAATAGGGGTTGTTGGTAACTTCCATTAACGATTGTTGAACATAATCGGTTTCAACAGATTTACACTTTCTGCAAATTATTTGTGTGAATAATAATAAATGTTGCGGTTTAAATACCAGCAAAAAGTTGTCCCGCAAAGGAAATGAGGATGGTATCAAGTATCATATTCTATTGCCTATCCAACTAGTTTCCAGAAGCATGAGACTGAAAAAAAACGATTATTTTAAATAAAATACATCCCAATAAATATGTCAAGCTCTTGATTGAAAAAACGCTGACGGTGTCTGTTTTCTTTGAATTCGTAATTGGAAGTGGAGGTATTTCTGTGAATATAGCGAATAACTATTTGCTGGGTTCGCCGTCGTTACTTAGGATTTAAAAAAAAAAAACTTAATTTCCTTTTGCACCCCATGAATGAGGTATGGGATATCTTCTCGCGTTGTTGTGAATTAACACGCTTTCTATTTTGCTGTCAACAACATTGTAGGGGGGCCGACAATGAAATAAATTTTCTTTTTTTTTTCTTTTAAGATGACTGGAGCCAGGTTTGAACCTGCGATCTCCCGCATGGTAGTCGCGTGTTCTAACCACTATGCTACGGCCGGTTATTTTTAGTAAAATTGTTTTTATGTGAACCATATTGTACAAAAGAATTTTTAAAATATAGTAGAAATAAAAACGTTGATTGACTAGGACCATGAGCGCATTTACTGTTAAATATTTATCAATAAAAGCTATAGACATAGGGGCCGACCATGGACTCAAATTCGAGAAGCTATCCGAAACCTCATTCATGGGATGCAAAGGAAGAATAATTAGTTTTTAAATCAGTGCTAGGCACCCCCTCCTTGTTAATCGTATACTTTACACAGACACGATCGCCAATTCAATATATTTTCAATCTGTGGTCAGTATCTGCTTAAGCGTTGTGAAAGCAACTCCACGCACGTTGCTTTACACCCACATACACAAACACATAATATTTGTGTGTGTGTGCGTTCGTGTTTGCCTGGAACTATTTTGAAGTTCCCAATGTGCACAAAAACGGACTCGGATCCGAAACGGGTCAGACTTAAAAAACGGAATCAGTGAAATCTGGGTGTTACTGATCCGAAACTGACCCGTATCGTATCCGAATCCGACCCGTCGCGGATCCGAAAAATTCTTAAAATCGGAATCAGTGAAATCTTCGTTTTACCGATCCTAAATTGACCCAAAAAAGACTTAAAATCAGTATCAGTAAAATCAAATTTATATTTAAAATTCTCAAATTTGGTGAAAATGCATTCATATAATTTTTTATTGTAGAAAGTATAATAAAAATATAATTGAAGTGTGAATTAGTGAATTAGGGGCATTAAATACAGTTGGTTTCCTATTTTAAATTTTTTCAATTGTGTAAATTTTGAACACTTTTTCATTATATGTATGAAAATTATTGGGATGTTTCAAGGAAAAATAGTATTTTTTTTGTTTCAATAAATAAATACGTTCCATCCCTGAAATTTCCAAGTCGGATCTGAAACGGTAATCAGTTTCGGATCCGAAACGGATTCAAAAAAGGATAAAAACGATTCGTTTTTTCGAGAGGAATTTCATACGAAATCGGATCCAAAACGGAATCCCATTCGGATAAAATGTCCGTAGATACGGATCAGTAACGGGTCTGAAACTGATCGGGCTGGCACACTGGGTTATCACGAAAAGCTTTTGAAGTACGTGGCATGATGGTTAGAACACGCGGCTATCATGCGGGAGATCCATGGTTCAATTAAAGTCTCAGTCATGTACATTTTCATTCGTCTTTGGCCCCTCGACGTTTTTGACAGCAAATTCGCAGTATGTATAGTGTCGAACCAATCGGCAAGTCTAGCTAACGTTCGCAATCTTTAAACAAATAGGTGTGTATAGGGAAATTAAGTTTTAAGTTGGTGTAGGATTTGAAAGACCCTCAAAGATAAATTCAGCTATATATATTGTTGTTTTCGGTCACTAATTTTATTAGCCATCTTCAATTTAAATTTTTTTACATACCTAATCATGTTTACATTCCTAATGTTGTACATTTGTCAAAAATAACAACACACAACATTTGTGGAAAACGACAACATTGAAAGTGGACTCAGAGACGTCCTGTGGACATCAGATATGACCTGTATGTAGCAACATATTATTCCTTTCATATTAACATACAGTCTTCCGTTTAGTTGTTACGCGTCATAAACAATACTTCCCCCATACTTCAAAGTTAGGAAACAATGGCACATACAACAACTCACATACAAAATTTAAGAACTTTTCACAGAATAACTTTTTCTCCTCAATATTTCCATTTACATAGCAGTTGCTGAAGAGCATTCACGAATGTTAGAATACTTTTTATATACGCAGATGGCATGCAATATAAGACTTACCACTGTGCATATTTTATATGCAATGGATAACTACAATATATGACTCTTGTGTTCAATACCCCAACTACTCTTACATATGTCAGAGTTTTTCATACAAAACCGTAGTTAGCCACAAAATGACAGCACTGCCTGCTACGAATTTTGTGCATAAATTGTACTTGGGTCAAAGGTCAGTCAAAAGAAAAACTTTAATAACCAAATTAATATATTAAAAATGCGGTGACGCTTCCAATTTTGATTGATTTTTTAATGCTTGGCAATCTTGTTAGAAATTCAATGAGTATTTTTGACTGTTCTGACTTTAACGGTTACCTCTTATTTAACGTATTTAGAAATTACAACAATAACGCTTGTTGTACGTAAACTAAAACGAGTGAACATAGCGGAACTTTTTTGAGATAGTTTCTAAACTCAGCGAGGTAAAACAGTAGTGAATTTGGATTGCATTTGCCACTGCAATATAATCAACCAATGAGAAATCCTCTCTACAAATTTAATGTTGTTGGCCGTAAAATCAACAACACCTGATGTTGTTGTGGCTCGCTACAACCCGCTGTTGTTGCAAAGTTTTGATTAGATATTTTATAAAATATAAATATTTTAAAAACTGCTGCTGGGGTCAGATGGGTTCTATTTTTTGTACAAAGTATAATGGAAATCTATGTGTTCGTTGGGGTATTACATAAGCCAAAATATCCCGCTAACTTTTCAATGAAAAAACTTTGTAAATGTTATTCTGCGTTTCCTTTGTACAAAACAAAAAATGTAAAATACAAATAAAAAAAATATATATATAATGTAGTATATAAATATGCACGAGAGTTCACATTTCTTTACATTTTTATGTGGCGTCGTAAAACGCTAACAAAGAAAAACGGTGAGAACCCCCGTGGATTTCATGCGGCCATGAATGTGCTTGGGTAAATGATTACATGACTCCAATATTCATTATGTAGTGAGTTTTATTTGAAATGTACCTATTATACCCACATACGTTGTGTGCATGTGCTCATGTATCCTTATGTTTATATACATGAATCATCAGCCGGCAATACGCCAACCCACACACAAATACTGGGCAGACTCATATAACTTCGGTCTACATCGTTGTAGTATATTTATTTTATTATCTATAAATAAAAAAAAAAAAACAAAATAAAAAAACAACACAATAGTAATAAAACCAACAAACGCCATAAAACAAAGCAATTGGGGAGCGTTGAAACAAGTTCTTTATGCTGACATAAAATTAAAACTAATTGAACACAAATAATTTACATTTAACTTGATTTGTTCACAATAAATGTCAAATATGTGTCATTAGTGCTGCAACCGCTTTTTCTATTCTTCTGATTATATTAAATGTTTTTTTTTCACTCAATTTCTGATTTATCCTTTTGTTTTATTTTATTGCAGGTGTGTACAGACGTAAACTATTGGCAAATTCCAATTTATTAAAGCAATTTAAACAATCAAAGCACCGGAGTTACCAACTTAAAAATTGTAAGTTATAAAGATAATACATTTAATTGGATGGGTAAATTTATGTTTAATATTGTTTCATACGAGAGCATGAGAATATACTGGCACAGAGTCTGGGGTATCCTGAAATGGTAGTCTATTACTGGATGCCGGCCGAACTATGAATTTGGATCGGTAGATTATAACTAAAGTCCAACTGCCATATATGGGCAGGGAAGCGATATTGTTGGGGTGAAGATCCACGCCGACAAATAATTAATTTTATGTGTCACCAATCACTTTTATGACTTCTATACACTCGTCGAAAAAAAGATCCGGCCGTGGCATGATGTTAAAACACGTGAGTCAATCGGCATGTCTAGTGAAATCTACCATACGTCTATAAACAAGTGCCGTTTGTTGTGAATCTAAAAATAGAAAGCGTGTTAAATCACAATAACGCGAAAAGCTTTCCCATACCTCATTCATGTGGTGTAAAGGGAAATTAAGCTAAGTAATAATTATAAATTCGTTCATTAGTGACCTTGTCTGTTGCTTCTTTTGTGTTTTGTGTAGTCATGTTCCCGACATATGGATATTATTACAAACGTAAACAGTGAAAATACGTAAACTTATTTAATCCTGTCGTCAGAACAATATATGAATTTATATACTAGTATAATAATTTCTTTGTCATGAGTCATATCTTCAGACCTGGAACCAATAAAAATTATTTACTTTTTATCGATATATTCAAAATGAGGAGTTATCATCAGTGTTGTTTACTTCTTAATTTACAAATAGCAGACACGGCAAACTTCGTCCTGCCTGCATAATTATTGTTAAAGATGTTGATTACTGTCTAAGTCTAATCACGATTGGTCCATTACCTTGGTCGCATTTTTTTTGTAGACATATAATTAGATTTAATTTATTTAATTTATTTTATACCTTATCGTTCAATCTGAATGGTAATTAATCTGTTTTAGCGACACGCATATTCCTTTCGCTCCCAATGTGGATATTCAAAAATCCCTTATTAGCTGAAATTTGGAAATATCCCAAATTTTTGTGTTTACTCCAGGAGAGGTACATATTCTCCGAATTTCATGATTATAGGCTCACGCATTTTGTAACAACGGCAATTTATTTCTACCGCCCCTAATTAAAATTTTAAAAATCGTAAAATCATAATATATTTTCGAAGACAAAAACTTCTACACCTAATTTCATGATTCTAAGATGGCGGGTAAGTGCATGATGAAATTTCTCTTATTTACTGCCACGTCCATTTCTACCGCCCATGGAACTTCGACAAAACCCTAATTCACTTTTCAGTCTTCTAAACGAAATATTTACAACGAAAGCTATTATGTTGCTAAAATTATGCTTTTGGTCAAAATTACAATTTCTCTGATTTACTGACACTCCAATTTTTGAGATTCTAACTTTATCTGCTGGTTCTGGGCGATAGTACCAGTTTTTTTCCCTTCTTCGTCCTATTATAACGAAAACCCTCTGAGTGTAGCTGTCTTATTCTTCGGGGAGCATGATCATAGAAAGTATCGCTATTGACGGTAGTACAAGTTCTATTCTTTTTTCGCCTTTTTTACTCTAAAAGCACGAAATTTGAAAAATTTCATCGTATCACACAACTAATCCATAAAATAAGTATTTAACCTTAATTACGCGACTCTACATTTAGTCGTTTGGTCTGGATGATAGTACCATATTCCCTACCCTAAGTCGGCATTTTAATTCAAAAAGTACGAATTTTGAGGTCAATGAACAAGCTCCTTCTCAGGCTGGCCCAACATATCTTCTGCAACCATCAGCGAGTGAATTAACACACCGTCAGGCTAGTCTAACGATACCACCAATTTAACAAACTTTTGACAATTACACAAACATAAATTAGATGCGCAGTGAGAGATGCAAGACTCGTATGGTGTTAAGAGACACCCAGCTTAATTTCTCTCGAGCACCAACTCTTAGTCTAATCGCGTAACTTTGAGTTGTACCACAACCACTACGTGACACCGCTGTTCCTTACCCATTCGGCTAGGACAGTTGTTGTTCATGCAACCTTGGTAGTGAACCTGGCCGCCCATAGCACCATCTTCAGACTCCTTGGTCGGAACTCGTAAAAATATACAACCTTTACTACCATCTTTTCGCCATCGCAGGGAGAGAAAGAGGTCCACCGGGTGTTCTCTCAGGTACGTGGGTGCGATACTCCCCAAAGGCCTTCCGGAGGAGACCCCCTTCCGGAGAGTTTTGGAGCCAGTGGCTATGGTTTCTCTGATCAAATTTCTTAGAATGACCCATAGAACAAGAATCGCGATGCGCCTTTGTACATTTCGCCCCACAACAGTTCGACCCGCCCTACTCAATATATATAAAAACGTGCTTGATAGCAACTCCACAATTGGCTGGACTCATATAACAACAAATCATTCATTTAAAAAACGAAGCTGAGTCACCTGGTCCCACCTCTATTTGTAACAACTTTAAATATACATCTAAATTAACGAGTATAAACAAACAACATTTACAACAACGTAGCCAGTGTGTACCTAAATTAGCAGTGTTAATTCTGTTTTACTCTTCACGCTCCCCTTTATTGGTGTATAAACATATTGATGGTTAATTTAAATTTCACTCACCTGCCTGAAAATATCAATTTGTATGCACATATGTACGTGTGAAATGTAATAAACAGAAACGAGGCGATAAATATGTAAAATTAATGCCAGTTTCGATAAATTGTATATAGTTGGAAATTTACACTCGTTTATAACGAGCGGATTAAGTGGCAATTTGTTGTTATTCGAGAACATTGCGATGGATCATGACGGTGACCCTAATTGCCCCTTCCATTTAAAACAACTCGATTTGAGTGTTTACAATATTTGGGACACTTTTGGGTCAAATTTATTGTGTAGCGCACATGCAAAGTGGCCTTTTAGCATATGTTGTGGTTGTAATGTAATCTTTATGTATCAATTAATATATTATTCATAGAAACAATTTGACAATGAATGGATACATTTGGCCAGTAATATGTGAATGTCTATGTGCTAATGCATTTCGATATGAATGTTGCAATGATAAATCCAAATGCAATGCATATATAATACGAGTACGATGTGCGTTTAAATTGAAATCGTTAACACATTTTTGGTATTCTAAATAGGCTCTGGAATGTGTGAAACCGAAATATGAAAAATATTAATTAAAATTGTTGTGCCATATCGGGGATTTATGCAGCATATGGGGATTATGAGCATCTATACATGTCGTTTGAACAATGTCACATTGTATCATGCTGTTGAAATGCCACAGAATTCATAAATGCAAACTCGTTTTGATAGTTTTCGCCTGAGCTGGGGAATGTAATCATTGCAATGGGCCAAAAATATCCGAGGTAACCTAAGTTTTTTTTTAGCAATTATTTGGCTTTAATTGCAAGGACACATGAATGTAATTTTGTTATGGCCAAATGTTTGACAGAACTGTTTTATATGACTTAATAATTGACTGTTTAATATTTTATTGCAATGTTTTGGTATTTCAATATTTTGAACAATAAGCGTTTTGTTAGATTATAGAGATTAGTTTTAAAAATTAAATAGTTTTTGAGAAGCCACTATTTTATTTGGAAATTTAGATGATGCAGTATCAGCTGATGCAGAACATATTCCATTCCACAACTTTGTGAGTCATTTCATCTTCTACAAAGTGTCATTGAATAGTTCCATAAGCACCATTATTGCTTTATTAGATGACAATAATTTACACATGGAACAACATAAAAGGAACTATGTACATACATGCATACTGCAGGTTACAAACTTAAAACTATTATTGTTAAAGATCACTTGAGACAGGTTCAACAATGAATGGACAACGATCGGGCCGACCTAGTGATATCTAAAACTGGTAACATTTATTGACCAGCTCGCAGCCGAGACTTATCTGCAAAAGACATTCTTCTTTGGGGATATCTTAAAGGAAAGTAACCCGTCTCTTGAGGAGGTAAAGGAACATATTATCGAGGAAATAAAGATCATTTCACGAAAGATCTGTCAGAAACTTCCTCTTCCTGGATCCTACGTGAAATATTTAATTTATAAAAGGTATAATCCCTACTTGTGTACTTTCATAATGAATAGAAAGTTTTTATCTCATTTATCTAAAAATCTCATTTCATTGAAAAATACCCACTACCCATTAGTTCATACCAAATATAAAATCTTACACATCACTTATGTGCACCAACACCCTTGAGACAGTTAGGATTTATGCTGGGTATCTCATTACAGCAAGTGTTTAATGAACCCATATGTCTTTATCAATGAACTTTCTT
The DNA here is from genome assembly GCA_964034835.1 of Muscina levida. Taxonomy (NCBI): domain Eukaryota; kingdom Metazoa; phylum Arthropoda; class Insecta; order Diptera; family Muscidae; genus Muscina; species Muscina levida. Next base: position 110,681,534 of record OZ035882.1, on the reverse strand, counting down.
CTTCTAATAATTTTATTTATCTTCGTCGTTTGTTTGGTCTAAAAACAAAAGCTACAAATGTGTCATTGTCGGAAACGAGTGGATGTCTGGTGCATACATGAATGTCGGTAGTGTTTTATGATCACTTGTCACCATCAAAGTGACACACTCGTAAAGAGTTTTAATGTTTTTAGTCTTTCACACCCAAATCACACAATGCAAAGGCATAGGGGCACTCGATGGCTAATGATTACTTCCTCTATATGTGACATAAACTTACACACTCAAACTTTCACACATACATATCTAAATGTTCTTCTCTTAACATCGTCTTCACAATATTCGTCGTTATGGCAATCTTTCACTACCTCTATTCTCTTAAAATGTTCGAGTCGGGGATTTTGTACTTTACATGTACATTGGACATTTGTTGAATGACTGTTGCTTTTCAACATAAATGTTTGTTTTTTTGTTGAAAACCTTTTCAAATTTTATTATCATGATTCATCAAATTGATTTATTACAATATCAAAGCTTTTTGAGGTCAAGAAATATGTATGAATTTAAAAGAAATATTTGTAAGGGCCCATTTCTCAGTGCTGGCCAACGCAAAAAATGTTTGTGTGAATTTGTCGATGAGTTTTCAAAATAGTCGATATTTGCAGCAGCAACTTAAATTGATTTTAAATTGAATTATTTCATGATTAGTGATTAATGTAAGACGCTGATTTACATTTTATTTTAGAAATTTATGTTGATTATGGCGATAAGTAACAAATTGTATACATCAAACATTTTGGCGATTTTTTCAAAAGTTTGAACAAATCCATTTCAATAACTGCCTGTCCCACGATGTCGAACGTTTACGTTCGATTGGATTTTTTGCTTTTTGCGATCAACATCTGATTTTCTATACATATTTCAGTTATATAACGCAAAAATACCCAAGCAAACGTTAACATTAACATCATGGGACAGTCAAGTGGACAAAAAACTGATCGGTAAAAAATAAAGTTGTTTTTCGTGATTGTTTTTTTTAAATTTCTTCCTGTATTATGTATAAAACTAGAAATATCTTTAAATCGCAATTTTTCTTTATCAGCAACCGATCAGATCAACCAGTAAATCATATGATATGCTTATATGCTGTACAACTGATATCTCAAATTATATACCTGACCCATAGCTAAGTTTAGTCAAAAGGAACAGATACAATGGACTGAAGTCTGACCCATGAAAACAAAATATAATTTTTAAATTCTTGGAGTCGAGTTGACTACTCAGCAGTGATGCACGAAAACTATATAATAGTATTCGGAAAAACATTATTATTAAGAGCATCATTAAATAATCATCATATGCAATATGCATTCTGCAATCAAATTAACAATATCTCCCTGCACCCAAAGTAAAAGTTGTAACATGAATATTAAGTTGGTATAATATAATTGTATCAAATCGCATATAACGACATATTTAATTTGTAAATAAATCAATTGCAGAAATAAATTGAATTTTCATTTAAAACTGAACTTTATTGACTTCATTGTGAATTACCTATCGTGGCTTTGTGAAAAAGACTATAATTGCCGGCTTCGCGGGGATATGGGGTGCCCGCCACTGTTATACAATATTGAGCGTCAATAATTATGAGCAGAAGATGTAGTGTCACTGCAAAAGTTTAGTCTGTTGTCAGTGGGACAACTTTAACTTTGTCAAAATTTGGTTTGTGGTCAGTCAACAAACGGGGTATGATTGCTCGTCTTACTGTTTACTTTGATTTGTGATTGTTGTTTTCGATACCAAGACAAAACTCACAATAAATCATGCATCCATGCAGTAAAATACGCATCTATCAACTGTCGAACACGCCACTCCTGTGTATTTGAGTATTTCATATATATGGATTTATCAACAATCTTCTGGATACAATGTCCGTTTTAAACTTTACGTGTTTGGTTTTTTACTTCCACTGTAGCTGCTAAGTCTTTGAATTTTACACTATACTTCATGATCTGTGTTTTTTTTTTTGCAAAATCATCGTAAAGGAAACAGGAACTTTATCAAGTTCGTCTCAATCGGGGAATTTGTAGCCGCACGTGTTTATAGATTTTGTTTTTTTCAACAGAAATTTCAATTTCAATGCATCACGCGATGGGACGTGTGGGACTTGCCAGTTGATGAACATTTCCTTTGCAGCCAAAGCTGTTAGCCATAATCCCCAATTGGGTGGCAGCAGTGCAGATGATGTGGTTTCGGTGTGCTTTTCTCACTTTCATTTTCAAGTTAATCTCTTTGAAAAATGTTTTCACTTTAACATTTTTGTGTTTTCATGACTTTTTATGGCATTACGTGCGATTTTAAAGTGTTTCTGTGTTGTTGTAGAATACCACCATGTTAATTGCACATGTGTTGTTGTGTTATACAGCCACTACTTTTTTACGGATTAAAAACTTAACGGAAATCCATTGCAGAATGTGATATGTTTGTATTTTACGTATTTAATATGATACAATACTTTAGTGCCTCATTTCGCGTGGATTTACACCAAGTCTAGGATGACATCAGAGGCGACTACATCACGTCATTGGGTGTCGGCTGTGGTTAACCCTATGTACCATATCCAAAGTGAACGAATGCATTTTGGTGATGTGGCGGCGACATATGATGGAAGTATGCGATAATATCGATTTCGAGGTTGTGTAACAATTCCTAGATCAGTATTGTCGGTATCACATTCAAACAAATAAAGCGATCAAACTAAACGTCTGTTGTTGTATAACCTCGTGTGCCGTCAATATTTCATTAACCATATGGCGTTCATCAATGATCATTTCACAAATTCTGTTTTAAATCCGACATCAATGATGGTAATCGTATATGCTGTTGACAAAAGTAATTCATATGGTTAAGGTCTAGACAACGTGTTATTCTAAATTATGTTTGTTTTTTAAGGTTAAGTATTTACATAAGAAATCAGTGACATACAGATTATATATAGAATTGCTTAGAACTATTTATATCCTAAGGCTTATAATACAGGGTGAACCATAAGTCGTATTACTTTTTATACGATGGTAAAATATAAATTAGATAAATGAGATAAAAACTTTATTTTTATTATGAAAGTACACAAATTTGATTACTTTGTCACTGCTGCAACCTGAAGTGGAAGTTTACATAAGGACATCCACCTGAACCTGTCAGCTTTTTATGTAGCCATTTAATAGACTTCCACTTATCTCTTACATATCATCCTTTGCCTTTTGAACGGCATAATGGTATAGATTTATGAGTTCGGTAAACATTTCATTCCGCATAAGACACATTAACAATTTAGTTTTGAATGAATGGTTGTGCACAAAATCCAAATGAAGTCATTCTGGGCATCAGTATTCTGTGGCACAATAACTGAATATGGACGACTTTCATTATGTTCGTCCTTGAACGAAGGTCGACTGGGTTTTACAGTGGGTAAAGGTCCACATCGAGTATAGGAACAAATCATCGCAAGGAAATGGTAACATAGCTCCTTTTGGTTATTAGCTGTCTTCGTTTACTTTCCCAGAAATAATTTGCAAGATTGTAGTCTGGGAGAGTAACAACGATTTTACTCTCTTCATGCAAAATTTGGACAAAAAAAAGTTCTCGAACAATATCCTGTAAAAAACAATATAACCCATTTTGGAGTTGCATAATTCAAAATTCAAATTTTTAACAGCTCTTCTATCTTGCAAATTTTGATTAGCTAAAATGTATCTAACCAAAAAAGCAAACACTTTACCATTCAACATTCAAAACTTTACGTTCTCTCGCTCTCATTTACTGGAGTAAGCGAAACGCAAAAATTTTCACAAATTTGTACATATTTGCAAGTAAACGAACACAGCTTATATGTTGACACACGACTTTTATGTCATTGTTAACAAAACGCGCTCATTTGACAAATGGATTTTAATACGGTTATGGTCAAAAATGTCAAACTTCCCATTGGGAACATCGGCTTACACCTTAAAACATTATGGGTTTCGAATATAAATAAAGACATATTAAATCTGCTAAGTTCTTTAGACTTTTTTCCTTTTCTACAATAAATCTACATTGAAAACTGATTTAGAGATATTTTGCAACAAATATAAGATTTTTTTCCAAAGTTATTAGTATCAGTATTACTATTTCGTGTCATTACAAGAACTATTGTAGAATTTGATTAAAGTACCACGGTAGATCGTAACTTAGCAATTGAGTCAGTGGATAACATTTATCTTAACTTAGGTACTTTGTTGTTTACCTTATGGAGAATGTTTATAGAAACATACAGACATACACCTCTTCAACTACAGTTGACCTAAAGAAATTACTTGTCTCTCGGTCCACCTCGCAACAAACCAATTGGACCATTCTGCTGAGCTGCATTATCAGCGCCATTTCTTTATCGTAACTCAGTTACAAAATCTATGTATCGCTACCTTGACTTCAATTGATTAACAATTTTTCAGCGATAACTGTGTCAGCAAATTTAATGTTTATGGACTCTGTCCCCTTACAATGAAGCATAGCCAACTGGCGACGTCACCATTTCAAAATCCATGGCATTAACAACATTAAAATGGCGTTGATTGTAATTACAGCAAAGCCACATATATTTGTTCTAATCAGCACCCTTCAATGCTGTCGATGTCTTTACACAGATAACCCCTCCAAGCAACCACAGCCCATTCTAATAAACTTAATAGATTTTTCAATTAATTTAAATTTATTACGAAAATAAACAAGACAAACCGAGCCGCCGATGATGATGTGTCGACGGAGACGCCAATGACGACTACAAATGCCATTCTAATGACCGTTGTCAAATCCCTTTAATGTCGATAATGTAAATTGACCAAAAGCACGATTCCGTCATTTCCAAATGGACGGGAGTTGGAGCTGGCCCAATGTGTTATCCAATAGTTTATCTATGTCTGCCGTCCACTTGGGTTCGGTGTGCGCTCGGTCATGAGAAACATGAGATTTTCCATCAGACGAGGCAATTAAATGGGCACTAAGAGGAGCGTGCCTTAGCACCATAACAATAAAAACGGTCCCAAACTGAAAAACAAACATCGAACTCGGAATTTACCTATTTTATACGAGTACATGGTAGATGGACTGTTGTTATAGGTGCGAGGGACATTGTCATATGCGTAACAACAATAATAACAGCGCCCAAAAAACAAACGGAGTTAGCGCTAAACATTTTATACAGCTATCAGCAGATTTAAGAGTACAAAACAACAACAACAAAAAACAGAAAAACACAGCGTGATAAACACAAGTGAAACGATATAAAAGGCGTCGACGGCAGACAGTCTCCAGTAAGGCGACACCAGCCACCCACTATGCTCCCTGTCAACCCTATAATGTGTGATTGTATGTAGACGCCGAAGCGATTACTTTGTTGCAAACTCTTAGCACTAATGATGTAGAAAGAAGTGCACTCTTAAAAATAGTAGACGCTAAAGATGATGCGACTGGCCACTTTTTAATTGGATGCTACACAGTGTGAATAAAAATAAAAAGGTTGTGCTTAGTGTGATTCAATTATCAGACTATATGGAAAACGGTTTAATGTCAGTTAGTACATTTGTACATATATTTTTCTATCATTATCCTGTGAGAATTGAGGGGGACATAGAAACGGAAAAAGTGTGGCACATTATGGAGGATGTGTCAATGGCGCAATTGACATTTAAATAAACTACATATCATATCGTACTACATAACGATACACGATATTAAATGTACCACAGTGATGAGTAGTAAGAGTGGCATGTGTAGGTTGTCGTTAGAATAATCGTCATTGTGGAAAATTCAAATATATGTTCTTCGTCGCTACGCTCAACTACTTGTGGTGCTGTCATACACAATGAGGTGACCGTCGCTCAAATAAAGGCAGATGGTTGCTGTATTTCCAAATAAAATAGCCACAATTTGTAAGCGTTGTTCTTAATGACTTACCAAACCTTACTGAACAGATATGTCAACACAGTTTGACCTTCTCAGCTGTCAAACAATAGATATCGACAGTTCTCATAAAATGTTTGTAAATTTTGGCTGTGTTTTAACGGTACAACAGTTATGTTTTGAACTCAACCAAAATCACAAGAGAGATTAAACATTATTTTTCATTGCTGTTCGTTGTGTCATTGGATTTGTTATTATAATTCATACATCAATACATACATACATATTTCCAAATGCGACGATTTATTGTATTGTTTTACAGATTCAAATGTCATTAAATGAGATTTTGCAATAAAACTGTGATAATCCCTATATTGATGTTATGTGTCTTTTGTCTACCAAATGGATTCAATCAAATATGACAGCAACAGCAGCAGCACTAACACTAACATAAACATTACTAACAATACGATTATCAATAGTAATACGGGAGTAACCAGGAGGAAATATAACATGTCCCATCGGGTGAATGCCATTTTTAAGTCATTGAGGAAAGACGAAATATAAATAAAAAGCCGCAGAACAATAACAAATAGATTGGTTACACAGTCCAACACTATTTTTTGAAAATGAAATGAAATTTTGGGATCGATTTAAATCCTTTTTCGGTAGTATAAATAAAAATCTCCGAAAATCGTTTCAGAAATTTTACAAAATATGTAGGGACCCACGATATTTTAAAAAAGGATTTTCCTACGAAAATTTGATTTATAAACATTTGAAAAAATTTTGTGAATAACTAAAAAAAAAAATTATTCCCTTATGGCATTCCATGACTTAAACTTTTGATGTAAACATCTGTTTTATAAAATATTATCAGCACAAGTCAATCAGTTTTCATTAAAATAAGAAACTACAAACGCCAAGAAGTGTTTGGTAAATATCATTAAACCTTATTTTGTCGCTCTGACCGTGACGTTATAATTAGAGCACGCGACTATCATGCGGAGACAGGAATCAGGGTTCGATTCCTGTGTCAGTCATCTGCATTGTCAACAGCAGCTTCGTAGTAATAGTCTTTTACTAGACTATTCGAACTTGTCCTTAAAAATGTTGGTGCCGTTGAGTGAGCCTTATTTACAATAACTCACGAAACTATCCCATACATGGGGTTAATATTTTTAAGTTTTTATTTGGTCGGGCTGTGTTATATACTAGAGAATATATTTGTAACATTTACTCGAATGTGTGATGTGTAGAAAACACCGCAATAACACAGCACAACGAGATTATTTATGAACATTGTGCCGTAAAATTGTTAAAGGATTTTATGATTGTTTTATTTATTGTTTAAGAAAAAACATATACCTTAATACATGTTTAGCCATCAGCAGCTTATAGAATATAGTTCCAAGTGCTTATTTAGATCGTCATGATGTACCTTATAAGGTTGCCGCAATGTATTTCCTTTCAAATTAAATTCTTTTATCCTTAGAAAATGGTATCGCAGTTGCTTCTTACTTATATTTTTAAACGTTTTTGACACAAATAAATTTTCACCCACTATCAGCAATAGATAATAACACTTATATGTATGTTGCTATAATTTGATCCGTTTTTGAAATCTCCTGTAATTTGAATTTCGACTTTGTAATGATAAATTTAATAGCTTAGAAATTGCTGCCAACAGTGTACAGGGCTATGAACAGTTATAAACATTTTTTGACGATTAACAGAGAGCAGCTGTGAAACAATTGTTGGTTATGTTTACAACGGTTTACATATGTATACTTGTATATATGTAGACAACTAACTACACGTATTAGAGTATGATTGTGCAGTTTAATTGCAAATCTACCAATTAATAAACAAATATTTGTTAATGGCATAAATACATATATACAGGAGGATGCAGATGTGTTTGTCATAAATGGTTGTGGGAAATGGGAAAAATTAAATGCTTAACTCAAATACTATCAACATAAGTATGTATTTAAATAATTTAACACCTGGGTAAGAATAGTCGACAAAAACAAAGTCGGTCTTAAGGAAATCGGTTGCAGTTAATTGGAGTAAGCCATAAATTTGACAACAAATATTCGGTGAGCAGGAATAATATACATATTACGAAATCAATCTCATGCCACTAGTTGCTTTGTTTTCTTGACAGTAGATTTGAGATGGAGACAGAATGAATATATATATTTATTTGTGAATATTCGAAGCACAAACCTTTATACAAAATTACCTTTCGAATTTAGTTACTCAAACGCAATTATTAGTTTTACTATTTAGTTTATTGTTAAAGGAAACTTAGATCTAATACAAACATAAATGTATTCATTTGTTTTACTGTGGGTTTACTATGGCTGGTTATATGACCGATTTACAACCGATCGATGCAAGTGCTACAAGAGAACTAAAAACTGATGTTTACAAAGGAAAACAATGATTGATTGAAAAGTGTCAAGGGTTTCAGAAAGGAGAATGAGAAATTAGAGCTGTGCAAATTGAAGAGTTAAATGATTGTGCAATAGGCATGTTTCCAAAATGATTAAAAGTTTTGATACGCTTGACCGATTTTGATCAGAATAGACTTGTTTTAAAGGTAATAATATTTTACACATTTTTTGTTAAGACATCAAAACATTTTAGACAGTAGTTTGAGTTTAATAACATTTCAAACGAAAAATTTTTAAATTTTCAAAATTTATCTACTTTTGCCCATAATTTTTTTTTTTTGTTTTTGGATCTAATTTTTGTATATCTTTAAATGCACTTTTGACAAACGATACTTTTGATGTATGACAGAATGAATAGTATTTTTAACTGTTGCTGAAATTTTTACTTAATGGATTAATTCAGTTCAACATTTTTGTGGTCAAAATTTACATTTAAAACTGGTTTACGTGTCCCCTTGCAACACAATCCCCATTAAACGACATCGTGTTGTTAGAATCTTTAAAAAATACCGCAAATCAAATGAAATGATAGCAAATATTGCACTCAAAACTTTTGTCCGGCATTTATGGTATATAAAATGTCGGCTTTTTTCTTTTCGACCCAAGGCATACTGAAGGAACTTTAATAAAAATTACAACATTTTTAAAGCATCCTGGTGACCAAGATTGCGAAGATTTCAGAAAATACTATGAAATTCTTCTTTATTAATGGCGTAGACAGCAGTTTTGTTGCTATCCACCCGTCAAATTGGCCCAAGAATGAGAATTATAAACGGATTAAAGAAATTGTGGTAAACATCAGCGTTGTCAACGATTTCTATTGGGCTTATTACAACTGTGAACAACACTTTGACGAAGGATCATGTACAACAAAACGAATTGGTGCAAGTTATCGAAAATCGCAATAAAACATAAAAAATGAACACAAAAGGTGTTATCGTGTCCAATTTGAAATAAAATCTTCTTTTTAACTACCTAAATCGTTTCATCAAAAGTATCGTTAGGATGTGTTCGTCAAAAGTGCATTTAAAGATATACAAAAATTAGAGCCAAAACTAAAAAAAAAAATTTGATGGGCGAAAGTAGGTAAATTTGGAAAATAAATTAAAAATTATTAGGTTTGAAATGCTATTGAGCTCAAACTACCATCTAAAATGTTTTGATGTCCACAGAAAATGTGTGAAATATTGTTACCTTTAAAACAAGTCTATTCAAGACCAAAATCAGTCAAGCGTATCAAAACTTTTAATCATATAAATAAATCAGGATTTTTGAAAGATGCCTTTTTGAAGCCAAACACCTTAAACGATTTTTAAGTAGAATTAGAAAATATATTATCCCATTGACATTTCGAAAAAACTGTTTTTTGTGAAATAGTCTAAAGTACATATGAGATGCGTTCTACAACAACATTATTTATAAACTTACTTAATTACTTAAGTGGCCAATTACAATTTACGAAACGTAGTTCATAAATTTGAGGCCTGAAGTAATAAAGAATTCCACACGCTTCGGTCTTCTGCGTGTGTTCTCCAGTTAGTCCTACCAGATGATGGCACATCGCCTACCACTTGGTCCTTCCAACGGAGTTTGGGTCTCCCTGCTCTGCGCCGTCCTTCAGGTTCGCCTTCAAACACCTTTCTCGCTGGAGCATTTACATCCATCCTGGCAACATGTCCCAGCCATCGAAGTCGTTGGATTCTGACTCTTTTAGCTACGTCGATGTCGTGGTAAAGCTCATACAGCTCATGGTTCATCCGATGGCGAAACTGGCCTTCGACACAGATAGGTCCATATATTTTTCGGAGTACTTTTCTCTCGAATACTCCCAGGTTTTGTATGTCCGTTGTAGTAAGCACCCATGATTCGGCACCATACAACAGAACAGGTAAGATAAGCACCTGGTATAGCTGTTTCTTAGTATTCCGAGAGAAGGTGGTGTTACTAAAGTGCTGCCGAAGTCCGTAGAAACATCTATTGGCTAGCACTATTCTCCGTTTAATTTCCTGGCTGACATTATTCATCTTGTTGACGGAAGATCCGAGGTAGGTCAATTCGTCGACTACCTCAAAACAATAATTGTCAACGTTCACGGTGCGTCCCCATCGAGAGGACTCTTTGTTCGTCGAAATCATTATTTATGTTTTGTCCTCGTCGACCGCTAAACCCATTTTTGCTGACTCCTTTTCTAGCGATGAGAAAACTGCAGTAACATCCCGCAGATTTCGGCCAATGATGTCTATATCATCGGCATAGGCTAGTGGCATGTGGCTCTTGTGGAATATGGTGCCAGGTCTAAAGCCGCACTGATATGGTCCAATTAGTTTTTCTACAATTGGCTTTAGACGTTCACACAATATGCTTGAAAGGACCTTGTACGCAATTGGTAATAGGCTTATTCCACGGTAGTTCTTACATTCACTACGATCTCCTTTTTTGTATATGGGACATAACAGACTGAGACTCCAATCCCCGGGCATGCTCTCCTCTTGCCAGATGTTCTCCATGAGCTGATGCATGCTCCTAATCAGCTCCTCCCCGCCAGCCTTAAACAATTCAGCAGGGAGACCATTATTTATAAACAAACAGAAGAATTAAAATATATAATTGCATTAGTTTGCAAAATATACCGGTGTCATATAACATACAGTCGAACTTCTCGATAACGAACTTCACTATAGCGAATTTCTCTTTATAACGAACTTTTCCAAAAATACTACATAATCCTAATGTATTCACTCATTTTTACTACTTTATGACGTAATTTTCTCTGTAACGAAACTTATTTAAAACACAGCTATTGTTTTACGTACAAAAAACACCTATCTATAGCGAATATTTTTAACGGCCGTAAGAAATAATAAATGTGAAGATTTTGTCGATAGAGGGAAATTCAAAAGTTTAACCAAACGGGAATATCGTCGTATCAAAATTAAATAAAAAGCAAGTGTTTACTTATACAACCAAATAATCAATAGTTTTTCTATAAAGATTTTCTCTATAACGTAGAAACCTACTGTAGTAACACAATGCTCGAAAAAAGTTGTGACAACTACTTGGGGCTTATGGTTCACAAACTATCTACCCATATCCAACCATATAACCCAAGTAGGCTTGTCAAATTTACAATTGTAAATGGTAAGCCAAATACAAGTTACTTTTTAAAAGTGCAAAAAAACAAACGAAATTAGGTTGTTTTCCATTTATTATGGCTTTATTAGTAAGAACAAACATTCTCATCAATTATGGATGAGAACAGCTATCGTTTACATTTGTCTTTAAATGGAAGGTGCCGTTTTTTAAGTCTAAAAGTAGAAAGCGTGTTGATTCACATAAACGCTAGAAGCGATCCCATGTGTCATGAAACAACCCCCAAACGAAATAACTCCCTCACAAAGAAATAAAATAACTTCCAATGAAATAAACCCCAAAATTAAATGAAATAACACCCAAGAATAAAGATAAAATAAAACCGAAAGGTGATGCAAAACCCCTAAAATAGAAATAATCCCAAAAAGATCAGGGTATCGGTTGAGGTTGTTTGGTAGCGCCGATATCCCATACCTCATTCATGGGGTTTAACTTCAGTTCTTGTTGTTGTATTATTGTAAGCTTTCAAGGAGTCATTGAAAAGTTTACCTTAATATGTTTTAATAACTCAACATAAAGAGTTACTTATGTAGAAACAATTACAATTACAACCTGATCATATAAGTTGGGCCCATTTTTCAAAAGCTCGATCTCACCGAATTTTGGCAGTCCTGCATAGGTGATGGGTGATGATTTGACGACAATTCGTCCCGTTAGTCCGTTTGTCATGGTACATCCTGTGTGTAAACGTTGTGATTGTATAAAGTAACGGTACCTTGACACCCCATTTTTTCACAAACTATCGTATCTAATTTGGAGTACAAAAAACGCATTTTAACATGTGAGCATGAAACTTTAAAGATGGAAGCATTGCGCTGGGCGATCTCTTTATACAGTAACAACCTCTTAACAACATACCGACAAATAATAATTTACCACAAACATTTGAGAAAATGAATTATGTATTAAGCGTTGTGTCCTATTTTCTGATACTCTTTTTTTTTTTTGCGAATTTGCCTCCTTGTCCATTTACTGCACACTCAAGTGTCCCTTTGCAAATTGTCCACCTGAAAACCCATTTCCTTCACCGGATACAATTTTATGCAACTCATAACTAATGCACAAGAGAATGGAACATTTACTTATTTGTGCCGCATTCTTAGTGCTCTGAAGGCGAATTTGTGTTAAGTCTGTGGAACTTTTGGTTTCAGCCGCTGCTACTTTCCCTCAACGTTTTTCCTCAATTTAATGAATGTAAATCACTTCTGCGGCCAACACAAATGCAAACCGCCGTAATTCATGCGGGAACGAGTGAGGATGGCATGAAAAATGCCACTGTTGCGCCGTTAGCATTAGATGTATTAAATTATTAGAGCGACCCGCTCTCGCTCCCTTCTGCCGGATCCCCTGACTCACTCAATTATATCCCCAACATCATTAGATCATCATTAAGAAATGCATCAACATAAACAATGCGAGAACGTCTAAGGAAATGGGTGTGTGTGTGTGTATGTGTAAGAAAGCACCGCCGACGAAAAACAATGAGAAAATGCAGGAAACAACTTAGCATACATTTAAACATTTTCAAAAAATCATCACATATTCATACAAGTGCAGTTGGGTGTGTGTATGTAAGATGAAGCAGAAGTACCAGTCCAAATACATAAGAATGCTCCACTACAAATAAATAGACGTTAGTGCATAATTGCTCGTTACCCACACACACACACACACTTTCGTGCTAGCGCGGACTCTTTATATCAAGATGAGATTCTAAAAATTGCTTTTAAATGACTCCAAAGCACGCATTCGAAATACGTACAACTCTGCCTGTTGGGGAATGTGGGCCCATCCACATTTGTAGGCATATGACACATGCACAAACGTACCAAGTATGTATCAGCTTTTGTACGTACATATCCGACTTCCTAACGCAGCTTTTGGTAAACAACTGCAAATGAAATACATATGCTATGATAGCGTATTGTTTCCAATGGGGCCCTGCTACTGCCCAGGAGTCGCAGCTAGGGGGGTAAAAAGTTTGACTGACCAACACTTATTTTTCCTTCCTAACATATTACCCAAACTTACCTAACCCCTATCTTCACTTCTTAAGGGGCTCCTATAGAAAAATGAAATTTTTATAAAATTTGCTGCCACCGCTCATACTGCCCCAAAGGTGCTCCAAGATTTTAAATTTTTATATTGTAGCCCCTTTAGAGTGTGATGTGGGAGTCGGTCATACATTTTACCCCTCTAGGAGCGACAGAAGTTGATTTCTTAAAAAATAACACAATTGTATGGGAACCACCTTCATGGTTGAAGATAGAGGGTCGATATGTTTTGAAAACCTTTGGGTTTACAAAAATATTAAACTCCTTTAGGCGCAACTTTGGGGCACTTTTGATCAAATCTTAAGAGGGAAAAATTAGTAAGCAGTTGCGGGGGTTGTTGTGGATTTTTTCCCTCTCCTCACCAAATTTGATCATGAAGCGTAGCCATTTGCCCACACTTCATCTCCCCCAGTTTTTGGCTCAAAAATATATTTTTACGATTTCGACAGATTTCTAAAAGAAATAAGTAACAATGATCGTATTACATTGTGAGAAATACTGATACTGTTTATACTGTAGTCCGGACAGCTGCCGAAACTACATCGGTCAGGAGAAACTAGCTACGAGAATACACTGTAATCAAAATCACTGACCGTGGAATAGTTCTAGTCAAGCATTAGTTTTCCAATTATTCAATAATGGCAAATACGAAATATTAGGAATTTTTACAACTTCGGTTCGGTTGCTGTACAGATATGTAGGTCTCAATATATACATATGTGCGGTTCAGTTGAACTAGAACAATAATGTAGTGGCAATAATTGACAATAATTGTTTCAATGTAATTACAAGCTCAAAATGTACAATTATGTGTTACTGTGTATTTGAAACGAATAAAAATGCGATAATAATTCAATTAGCAAACACTTTTTCTAACAAATGCCAGACAGGTAGATGCTTCTAATGCGCTAAATAATTTATCTGTAATTATTTATTTGTATTCTCACTGAACGGACCGGCCGTGGCATGATGGTTAAAACACGCGACTACCATGCGGGAGATCCCAGGAACAACTCCTGACGCCAGTCATGTAAAAAAAATCTTTAATTGCCGGCCCCCTCGATGTTCTTGCCAGCAACTTCGAGTCGAGTCAATCGGCATGTCTAGTAAAAGCTTCGCAAACAGTGACGTTCGCATTCGTCTATATCCCATACCTCATTCATGGGGTGTAAAGGCAAATTTAGTTTTGAGTCATCTCTCCGAATTTAAAAATATTTTGAAATTAAGGCAGACAAATTTAATTGACCAAAATAAAAAAAAATATGTTTTTCCGAATTTTTTTGTTATCTATTTTATTTTTTCTCTAGAAGTTTAAGGTACACTATCATGAAACTTTCTGTCTACACAAAATGTCACAATTTGATCTGCCGGTGCAATATTGATCTATCTTACTCTTACCATTTCAAAAACAACTAATGCTCTACTATATTCTACTGAATTCAACTTTGAATTACAGCAAATGTAAAGCAAATACATAATGCGTTGTAAAGTACCGTGTTTAAACTATGGACAGACACAGCGACATCTCAACGAGGGACTAATAACATTATGTGCAGTTCTAAACAGCCAAATAATTAACAAGTACATACATTATACGGAAGCAAACTTCAAATTATGAATCCTAGGCCCACTGATGATATCACAACAGTAGTGGTGAATACAAATAAAAATGATACGCAGTATGTGAGTGTGCAAGGGCGGCTATGGAGCATTGTATGCCAGTCACTCGTAGGGGCAAAGTTCAAATGTGCCACTTGAAAGTCTATGATACTTGAGTCTGTATATTGTATTTCTGGTTTCAGCCCAGACACTCGGTGTTCCCGCCCGTCGGTACGTCTGTCCGGGTATTCATCCATCCGGCAGTATTTCCTCTGGTCTATTCAGCAGATGCGATTCCAAGATAATGGGGCATGCATAGACAATATGTGCCTCTCGCACTCTCGTAATGTGGCATATTTATGCATAATCTTTGTTTGTATCTGACATGTTTAAGGCATCGCACAAATACGAAAGTACATACATGAAACGAGAAAACTCAACTATAGAGATCAACACGGCCGCCACCGAAGGCCCCTGAACTTCAAAAAATTTACTGCCACTACAATGTAAATGGGAACGCTAACTTATCCCTACTTAACCCGTAAACTTCATCAGATATGTCGCAAACATTGTGTTACCACTTTACGTCAGTTATACTTTACCCATGCAGCATACGCCCTCCTCTTGTGCTATGTTCAAATTGTGTCCAGAGAAAGAGTGAAAAGGGCAGCGGGCAGGCGATTTTGTTAAGTTATGCGGGGCCCGCCCCTCTGCGAATGCTTTGCTAAAGAGTTGGCGGAATTCTTTGTAAGCACAGTTATAAAAAAAAAACAACGCCAACTCTTAAAGAGAATTTCTAATGTTTAGCCCACACATTTAAAGGTGTAGTTCCCATGCGCTCCGTTCAATTGCAAAGTATTCCGAAAGTAAATAGCGATAGTAACGAGTTTCTGCCACAAATATTCAAAGGTGGTTGAAAAATTGTCATGGCAAGAATCGTGACTGCCCCAGAGGCTGACGAAATCACAGTGTAACATTTGAACCTCCATCGAAGCAGAGTCCAAGTCGTAATAGCGATTGCTATTGCCAAGTTGTGGCATTAGCTGGAGCATTAAATTTGAGCATAAAATGGGGTTGCGGTTTTGTTTTAGCTGCTCTTAAGATTCCAAGATAAAATTCCGAAAATAATCATAATTCTACCACAAGAGCAAGAAAAGTGTACAAAAGTTGTCCACAATTATTTCACAGAAGTTCCTCCCCATCCGGTTAATTTTGGCCGTGACAAATACATAGCATCAAAGGAGGTAGGAAAGATTTTGCATTAAAGCGAGTAGAATCTCATTACATGATATGTATGTGCGATTGTACACAATTAACCCTAAATAGGTATGTAGACTGAACGACTACGATGGAAATGATTATAAACAAATGTTTATGAGAATGATAATAGGCATTATGCGCGAGGTTTCTTACTTTTTAACTTTTACTTGAGATTAGAGTGTTAAATGCAAATATTTCTATGGAAATATTATATCATTGGATATATTTGGCCAATGTTGTACAAAGTTAATTTTGTATTGGGTATGATACATTTATAGGCTTAAAAGTTTTAAATATAGTTTACAGGTATAACTGAGATGTAATGAAGAACAAGCGTCAGTCTAGCTTTTATTTTTGTTTGGAGGAAGGTGGAAGTGAGAAGAAGAAAGTGAGAAGATGAAACCTGTTAATCCATTTTGAATTCAATAAAATCGTCACTTGTGAGTTAAAATTTTCTCTTACCGCTGCGAATTTTTACTTCAAATCTTAAATTTTTAAGCAGCCAAAACGATTATCACCGTTAAAAACGCAATTTGAGCCATGAAAGTGATTCACCATGTAACTTATTGTTTTTTGTTGACCTATTTAGCTTTATGAATTTGTTATCATTATTCTGTGGAAAATCATTTCCATTTTAGCTAATAGATTTTGTTTTATCAGTGTTGTGTGAAATGAATTATGTGACAGCGGCCACGGCGGATAGCTATTTCTATTGTTGTCAAACAATCTCATCAGCAACCTTTGAGATTGTGGTAATAGCTCCACAAAACAATCGAGAAGCCAACACACCGTTGCGAAAATGCCATCAGCGAAAACCACACTTCAGCCAAATATAATAAAAACTTGATTTATTTCAAATTGCCCATTGCAGATGGCTTAAATCTTTAGTGTCGACATATAAATGCATAATTAGATATAGATTTATTTGGTTTTTTTTCTAATCGGTATACAAATCCAAATTTAAATAACAATTCGTATCTCACTTTAAAAATAACGTATAACTTTTTGTAATCGTCGTTACAAATTTAGCTTTGTATTATTACGAATTTTTGTTCATACTGTCTCTGCTAATGTTGCTTAATCCCTAAATTTGTGTGATTATTTGAGCCTGCTGCAGAGAGCTTAAATTTGAAATATTCGCAACTAAATATTAACAATTTTTGAGCCAACCTAACTACTCCCGGAAGTTGTCCGTAATGGTCACACGTGGAGGAAAAAGAACTAACAAAAATGGATAAACTAACTACATACATAGTACATCCAAAAATTATGTTTCCATACGATAGCCCTACAGGGCTGTGTGTGCGTTTATAGCCATTAATATTTATACTCCCCCACACGCACGTACACAAACAAGCGCTGATATGCCCACACACACACACACACACACACACGCAGGCATGCAAATAAAGTTTCTGTGTTAGTGTTGCAAAATAGACGCTCAGGTGGAACGTGCAGTTTATCTTTAATTACAGCGTGTGAAAATTATTATATGTGTACTGCACAAACACTCGCACACGGTTTACATCCGCACACACACACACATACCAAAACTTGAAGAAATTGTGGCGACCTAATTTTTGCACTCATTCACACACACACACACACACATACACAGGTTCGTTTATCCTTTTGAAAGCAACAAAAGAAACACGACATCAACAACAGAAACATCAGCAATAACAAATTGTAATAATAACACTAACAGTAAAGTCCTTTATGTCCTTTTTATGCACGAGTATCACTCCTAACCTCCTCTCACCTAGTGGTTGCCGCCTCTTTCTTTAAGCTTAATTTGCAGGTATTTTTCTATTGTAATGGAGAGACCAAACGTGAGTCCTTTAGCGTCCACACAAACACACGTCCATTGGTCTATGAATGGGTGTGTGTGTATGTGTATGTGTAAATGTTTTGATGTTGATGCCACAAAGTTTAGAAATTTGTTTGCTAAGTATAAAAGAAGCATAAACACACCTCTTTACGAGTCACGTAACTGCAATATAAAGTACTTGTAATTGTATGTTCACACGTATGTACATACATACATGTGTATGTATTTGCATGCGAGTAAATCGGGCTATATCTATTTGTGTGGGAATGCGAGGATACGTATTTAACAATAGGTAAATCAGTCAAGGTACAATCTAAAGTTGTCACTCATTTACACACCCAATTCTATTAGCAGGCAGGTACAGTAAGTGCCATAAGTGTGTACCGGTTTGCAGTAGAATACTCAAAGTATCCAAGTGAGTAAATATATATATGTCCGGTGGCTCCTAGCTCTTGAGAATTATGCCATACTAAGCCAGTGTGAAAAGCTGGAAAAACGTGTGCAATCATTACCGTCGATCGTTGCAGAATAAACTTCGTGAAGTTAAAATACAATGGGAACAAACGATGCTGTATGTGGTTTGATATTACAAGACCGTCATGTGTCGTTTATTCGACGTTGCACTAACATTTTTTGACATTTGGATATCGCATACGTTGACAATTTAATCCGTAATGAAATTTCAGTCAGATAAACTGACTGATAAATACCATCTTCCAATATAAGATTTTTTTTAATCTTGACTTAATTAAAATTACTCATGCATCATTTTTTTCCTGCTTGTGTTTGGAAGTTATGGGAGAAATATAAATTTTGAAAAAATAGGTTATTTTGTATGGGAGGTACCAGAAGTCGTGAACCGATATAATCCATATTCATTCCTGATTCAAATTTTCATAACCGTACAACTTCCGCAAAACTTGACTGAATTCAGTGTACTTACAAAAAAGATATGTATGTAAGCCGAATGGGGTAAGTTCGGTCATTTGTATGGGAGGTGTGTCAAATAGTTAGGTTTTCTAAGGTTTCGCCTCCTATCACCGACCACTTTTCATTACCCCCGAAGTGTCCGTTTGGAAGCTCGGGGAGAAATATTAAGAAAGCGTGAACCGATATAGTCCATATTTATTTCTAAATTTGAGTGAATTTAGTTTACTTAGAAAAATGATACATATGTATGCAAAAAAAGTAGGTACCAGAAGGGGTGTGGCAAACGTTTCGGTTTTCTTAGGGTTTGTCTACTTTTGCAAGATAAATAAACTGACCGAATTCAAATATCCTACGATCAACCGTTTGGAAGTTATGAAAGAAATATAAATTATCCAAAAATAGGTAATTTTGTATGGGAGGTACCAAAAGGGGTGGGGCTATTCTGCCCATTTACAATCCCAAAAGTTCGTTTTGGACAATATTAATACTGGTAAATTTTCATCCCGATCCGTTAAGGTTTACACGAGTTATCCTGCTGACCAGCCAGCCAGACAGACGGTCATAGCTCAATCGTATTAGAAAGTCCTGAAACTAATTTGGTCTTAAGATACTTGGGGTCTATATCGTCTCCTTTAATGCGTTACACTTTTTTTCGTATCAAATGATGTATAAAAAAAAATCTCGTGTCGATTGATATAACGACATGTTCAAACAAACATAGAGTGTAAGGAGTAATCAAAAAGAACTTTTGAAATATTCTTTGTATAATTAAAAACAGAAGCAGTTGTAATTAATTCTTAATCAATGGATGTATACGTGACCTGGACGTGTTAAAAAACAGTTTTTCACGATTCTAATTGATTTTGATATGCTTTACTACGTAGCTAGGTTCGTAATCAGAGACCCGGAAACCCCCGAGTAGCCAGTTTTAAGCACACTTCTAAGATTTCGTTAGAATATGAATTAGAGATTTTAAGTTTTGTTGCCATTTTAGGTCAACCCACTTGTCATTCAGGCAAGGTGTGTACGTAATAGTGGTTTTTTTTAAGGTGTGTGGCTTATTAGGCAGCAGCGCCCGATCCTATTTGTGCTGAGCTTCAGTAACATCTGTTACCGACTCTCTAAGTCGCATCGGTGGTAGCATGGCATTTAAGTTGTTCAACATTGCGCCTTCTCACATTTAACATGGCGCGGGAAACATGTGATCTATTGGACATTGTGAGCTGCCTGGGGGCCTCCAAAAAGGAATACTGGTTATTCCCAAGTGCACAACGGTCAAAAAACCTTAATAAGAAAATCACGCATTGATTAAATCTACAAGATAATGAAAATATTCATTTGTTTCCCACAAATGTACTTCTGATATTATACAATCATACAATCATATTTCGGCCGCGACAGCAAGCATCACACAGCGATCGGTAAAATTCAACTAATATTTCCATATAATCGAAAATTCTAAATATTGCAGTTTGTCCGTAAACTGATGCTTTTTGATACAATGCTCATACTTATACATATGTACATCTGTACATATTAGGTCAGTTGTGTCTCGCCAATACTTTTATTTGTTGTTTTCTTTTTATTGTTGCATTCTGGCGACAAACTGCTTTTCTTTCGCAAACACCAACACATCAGCGCTTTAAACTGTTGTCGTGTACATTTGAATACATGTTAAAGTTTGTATACAACCATCGCATGGGTTATAGAAAAGTTGCATTCAATCTCGAATCTATATGTTGTACCTTTTAAGGAGCGAATACAAATTCAAAGAAACAAATACCACTCGAACCTCGAGTTTACACAAACTGCTTTGGGTTGTTACACTTTCGTTGTGGCCTTCTTTCATTGATGTTGTGCATTCACTTTTGTCGGTTGGTTGGTTACCTTAAGTACATTGGCTCAAATAATTTTGCTCCGCCTGAGACTGGAACGGATTTCGAAGGGAGTCTGAGACTTTGTTCATCGTTCAGTGATAAGAAACGGTTTTCGTGTTTAAGGATTTCTTTCAGCTTTTTATGGTCCCATGGTTTGCCATGTTGAAACATGTTATTGAGTTTTAAATACGTTTCTCTTTGTCACGTTTCGGAAACAATTTGGTTTCGTTGCTGAATCATTGAAAAATACACTGACAAGTATGTGTGCTATAGAGTCTCAATATTTTCATAATTAGGTAGTGAGATGTCACAAACTATATATATATCTGGTTCAAACTTAGCATTAGTACATCATCAACAATTTGATTTTATAAGTTTTTTTGCTTAAATCTACTTGGATCAGAAAAATAAAAAATTTGTATTTTCTTCAGTGTACTGTGAGTCGTCTCGTGGTTGCAGTGAAAATATGAACAATTAAATGTTACTTTTGCTATACATGTGTGTATATGTGTGTTGGAAATATAACAAATTTTTCTAATAACACATTTACATGCAACATTGTGCTTTATACAAATTCGCTCCATTCAACTGTCGCTAATATCTCAGGGGAGAAGGGTGTAAAAGTGCTACTATACGATGATGGGTCTTGTCGCATAAATAAACTTTTCAGTTATACAAACTTTTACGCGAATTTGCATACGATATTGTGCAAATAGTTCATTTGCTGTCAAATTCTTAAGTTACATCGCCGGAGTCCTAAGCTCTGTCAAAGACGGCATTTGCCTCAGTCACGCACTAGCAAATGTCCTGCACATAATGAATGCAGAAATTGTTTGTAATATTTATTAATATATTTTAGGCGAAATTGTGAAAAGTTCAACAAAATTTAATTTCAAAATTCCAGGAAACCTTCAACAGCACCAAAATTAGATTTTAATTTAAGGGAACATCACGGTTTTCCTTTCCCTTGTGAAGCGTATTAATATTTTAATTAATTGCTAGATTAGAATGAAACTGAAGAACTTTCCTCAGTACGTTTGGGGCGGTTCTGTGGTACATTTTAATAAATAAATATGATTTTAGGCATATAAACTTGATCGCGGACACACAAACGATCAGATGAACAAACTTAAACTTAATTTCCTTTTACACACCATTGAATGAGGTATGGGATAGCTTCTCGCGTTATTGTGAATTAAAACGATTTATATTTTTGGATTCACAACAAACGGCACCTACTTGTTTATAGACGAATGCGATCGCCAGCTGTTTGAGAAGCTTTTACCACACATGGCGATTTATTCGACACTATACTGCGAAGTTACTGTCGACAACATCGAGCGGGCCGGCGATGAAAGAAAATGTAGATGACTGTTGTGTTGGAAACTATCTGTGTATCAAATTGTAAAAATATTGATATAGCGTTAAAAACACCTTTGCCACGCCCGTCCGCTCACTTATTAACCCGCTAGTACAAGCTACATGCCAAATTTTAATCTCTTTAACCCTAAACACTATTTTGCCATGCTCCTAACCGCCAGCTCGTAGAATATAAAATTTTTTGTCTACTTATTCATATATGTTACTGCTTTCTGTATACTAAATTTCATCTCTATGGGGATAAAAACATTTTCGCCCTGCCCCATCTGCCTACTAATCGAAAATAATATGTAGTGCGGAGTACTATCTTTATAAAAAAATGCGTCTCACAGGTCTTAAATACAGTAGGGGTGTTATTGTTGTCTATACATTAAGTTGTATCTTACTAGGACAAAAATTCAGTTTTCTACGCCTTATCCGCTATGGCTGGTACTACCTGTGTACCAAATTTTATCTCTACATTTTATCTCCACTGATACAAATTAATTTCGTTTGGATATTCATAACTGTGTTCCAGAGTACTATCACGGTATCAAATTTTATCTCTCTAGGACTGAAAAACAGTTTGGTTATGCTCACTCCGCCCACTGATTCAAAATTAAAATTTCGTCTGCACATTCATATTTGTATTGCCGAATACTATCTATGTACCAATTTGAATCTCTCTAACTCAAAAAAAAGTTTGTCATGCCCACACCGCTCATAGGGTAAAAATTCAAAAATTGCTTAGCATACAGTAATTTCTATACAAGTATATATGTGTAATATTTCTGTTAAAGATTGCTTTAGTGTATATAGTATTTGATATATTTAAAAAAGTGGGCGTAGAAATGGTCGTGTCCAAATTGATGGCATTACCAACGCACAACAATTCAGTTTTATTTATTTAGAAGATACAAGATTGATAGATAATATATAAAATGTATCAATGTTAACTTAAATATCTGTCAATAATGAAGATAAGGAACATGTTATAATATCGTGCGATTTAATTCGTAACAAATTACAACAACAAAACACAGCTAATGCTTAGTTGCCTCTAAGGCTTTTTAATTCGAATCGTTTTCGCTGCTACATATTCTTGCAACAATGAAATTGAGAAAACAATGAAAGACAAACATTTTGACGCCAATTTCCAAACTGTTCTTAGAACATTTCCACGTTCAATGTCTTTTGCCATTTTAACCTTCAATATTTTGGACAGACCTTACAATGGATACATTCATTACAACCAAGTTATTCACGACGGACTGAAGAGCTTCGAAATCAGCCAGAACAGTCGACGAAATGAGCACAAACCCTATTTAACCTAAACGCCCCTATCGCTGAGAGCGTTGCCGGTGCCATAGTGCTATGACTAGCAAACACGAGAGGTCAACAGAGCTACATGAACAGCAACGAAAACAAGAAAACTGTAAACATCTTTTTGTAATTCTTTTTTGCCTTAAGGGTCAATTGAGCTTAATTGGCTGGTATGGGTGTTATGTGTATCTACAAGTGTATGTAGAAATTCTACATTGTAGACACATACATTTATGTATGGATATGAATTTGCATACGAGGATGTGCACATACACGTTAAAAGTGCTCTAAGTATTTGGCTGGTTGTGCTTAACGCGGATCTTTTTTTGGTGCTGCAGTAAAAACTCATCCCAATCTCGCTAAAAGTAATATTGTCACAATTCTTGTTACTGCAGTGTTGGAGGTTTGTCAATCAAGACATTTGGTGAAATACTAGGGCTGCGCGTAGGGGTCAGTGAAAAGTGACTTTTCAGTGAAGTATTTGAAATTTAACAACAATCAGTTGTACCAACTAAGAGATTGGATAACTTTCGACATCGTAAAAAGGTCTGTTAGATTCCAATAGAAGATAGTGCATTCGTACTTCTTATAAGGTCGTTATCACTAGGTCAGTGGTAGGCATTACTTACACAACCAATTTCATTATCACTACACTCGCACTTGTAATTAAACAAGTCAAAGACGTATTATTGTATTGGGAGCAGAAAAGCAAATGCTTTCCTGTAGTGATTTCAGAAATTTAAATAAAATTTTCTAAACAAAAAGTTGTACAAGTTTTTATATCAGTTATCAGCGAAAACGAAATCTTAACATTCATTACTCAAGAACATACATATGCAAATACCAAACACATAAGACATAAGAGTTGAGTTTAAGTAAATTTCAACAAATTCATGATTTAATACAGATTTAAAAAATGTGATATTTGTCATGTAATTGTCATTACACACACAATAGACTTTTTTATTATTATATTTAATTTCATTAGGTAAAATTAATGTAAATATTTGTGTAAGAATAATCGCAAACTTACATATGAATTTTTTGTATGTTTTATAAGTCGAAATTATAAAATCAAGTTAATCAATCAAAACGTAGTAAATATTTTTATTGCAATTCTGTAAATAAAACGTAGGTTTGATTTAACAATGGCTTATTTACGATTCTGAACAAAAAAACTTAATTATTCGTTGGTTGTTGTATTTTTTAACTCACATATTGTTTTATCAGTAGGCAGTCATGAAAAAAAAGCTGAACATTTCCAAATATGCCACTTGCGGCCAAAATAAACATTACAAGTAAAAGCAAATTTGAATTCAATAGTCATGACTGGAATCGCAGTACTCGTGCACAAAAATTGTTAAGGCTAAAATATAAATTTATGATGTCTTGATATCACATGTTTGGAGTTTACTTGACAAAAAATAGTGTGGTTGATAACGGCGTTTTACTCCCAAATCTATCAATTTGCAATGGCGTTATCAGAATTTAGTATTATTTTCTGATTTACAACCTTAGTAGCATCAAATATGAGAGCCAATGAGCTTTTTTACCATAAGTAAATTAGAATGCTATGTTGAAGTTTCTTAATACTTAACATTCGATACCTCTTATGTGCAGTTTGTCCAAAAATATGCCCTGTTTGTGGAGTCCTTGCTACTGACTAAATCTTTTCCCCAATTAAAATTTGTTATAGAATGCACGTAAGTTAACAGTAGTTCTTCGTATTTCTAAGGGATTTTGTTTTATTCGATTAAAGAAATTGTAATATGCAAACAGTATTTAATGTTAAACATAACAAGTTATTTTTCAGACAGAACCAAAACTCTTCTACCTAGTTGTAGTACGCCGCCCTCCATGTTTGAGTGCACTTTCCATTTTGTTCATACCACACTCACCATAGTCATAATGTATTCTTTTGATTGAAGTTCATCAGACCCCCCTCCGTTTGCAATCGCTTTTATGCGAGTGCATTTTTATTACGACTGGGTGCAATAATGGTCAATTGTAAACTCACAAGTTTATTACTCTGCAGCATTTTTCGCTGCTTACGAACATCAATTTCGAAATGGTTTTTCAATTGCCCCAGGATTGGAAAGAATTCTCTGCAGGGAGAAAGTACTGGAGTTGCATCGTAATGGGATCTTTCAGTACAGTAACACAAAGTTGTATACAATTGCTTTAAATTAATACAAATTAATATTGATGGAGGGACCGACGGACGGACGGACGAAATATGCCTTATCGTGATTTTAGTGTTTTCGTTCTATTCTCTATATTATCATAGCAATTGCGTAAATGTAGTTAACAATAATTTTCAATTAACTTTATTTCTTTTTTTTTTTACTTTCAGATTGCATAAATATATAAAGACAGCTCGCATCATACTAAATAGGAATTTTTGCATGTAAGTACTGTATAGATGTAAAACGAAGCACATTGGCATCGCGTGAGTTGAGAAATATATGTACAAAATATTCAAAAAGTTAAACCATATTTGAAATATTATTATAAAGTATTTATAGTATTTAGTATATGGTATGTTACACTATGCGACAGTCAAAATCGGAATGGGATGAAACCAACGGGAAATGTTATATTGGTCACAAACAAGTTATGCGTGACCCGGCGTTTCGCTGGGTCACGTCTAGGAATCGAAATATATAGGTTCGAAGTTAGTAACTATCATATAGGGGAATATCTCACGTTTTAGGCTCATTTGTTATATTGTTATATGGTGGCGTATGAATATCATAAGTAATATTCCAAGTTTAAAAATCTCTATTTGCATTCCATTAATTAAATTTGGGAAACTTTTTCGCATTTGTGTAAATTTACATGCTGCCACAGAAAAGAAAAAACTCACACAAAAGAACGTACAGTTTAGCGATAATTCTGGACGCCGGCGGTTTGATTAGCAGAGTACTAGAGTACTCTGAAGTTGTTGTCGAAAACATCGATATTTCATCAAATTTGCATTAATATGTTTTTCGGGTTGATCTTCTGGTTGATCAGTGGTGTTGGACTGACAGGTTCTTTTTCATCGACTGTGCCACACAACTATCATTTGTTGGCGAGTTCGAACTACATTATATTCTTCGACCATCTGTCTAAAATCACTGGAATAAACAGAAATGGGTTGGTAAAAACTTCTCAAAGTCTTGATACTTAGGTTCCATTCAGAGATTTATTTTGTTATGTAATACGTAACGCCACATGCGATCACCCTTTTGTTTTTGTACCTACTAAAACAAACTCTACTTCATAAAGGGGTCCATATCAACGCTGCATTCATTATTAATTCCTCTTCTTTGGCAAAAAGCAATCATAACTTTTTCATCATTTATCCAGTTTTATTTAAATATTGGTTATGCTCTTTGCTTTTGTTGGTGGCTTTTGGCCAAGCGATGCGCTAGTGCCAATTGACTTCAATCTGCTTGCCAGAGGATAATGCCCTGTCTTTGGCTTTTAGCAGTGAAATTTTTAAATATTTTTTTATTATTGCTAAAGTTGTTACTCTTTGATGCAATAAATTTCCACTGACGACATTTGGACATCAGGAACCATCTGCACTTTTATGACTGTGTCCAACTTTTAAAATTTGGGTAGATGATGGAGTGCATGAACTACCCCTTAAGTGTGTTGTACACTGGCCGTAGCTCAGGATGTGAATATAAATATTTATTTGTTACAAATTAAACAACTGTAACAGCAGTAACACTTTGTTGCATCCTATAATTTGTTGGGGCCATTGCAACTTTGGCAAAAACAAACAGAAAACATTTATTTTTTTTATCGTTTGACCTATGAAGTGTGCATCATGAGGGCCATCGTCCATTTATATTTATATGTCAGTTACTCACGTGGACTTATTTCTTTGTTTTTGCCAAAATATGTTTGTGACATGCAAACAAAATTTTTGTTTAACCTTTAGAGTTTATCACAATGTATGTTTGATGTGTGACAATGATGCAAATGTTGATTGAATTATTATTCTTGCATTGTACGTGTCCCATTTTGATGGAGTTCATGTTATTGTTGCCATAACAGTTGTCCGTTTACACATGCTTGCATATTTTTATATTCAGTGATTTGTTAGTTAATGAAATGTTTATGTTATACGTGCAATTGTCACGGCCTAATTGGAATTGCACTTTGTGAGTACTAAGAGAATATTTGTTTCTAGGTAATTTACATTGTTATGAAAGTACTGAAGTGAATTCAAGAATGTGTGGGAATTTGACATGACAGGTCATTAACATTTAGGGGTTTCATTTTTCTCCCTAAGTGTTTTCATAATAATTTGTGTATTTAAGGAGGGTGTCAGACACTAGTTTCTTGGTGAGAGAACAGTTGTGTTGAGCTTTAGTAACTTCTGTTAACTACTCCCTAAAAAACATCGGTGTTAGCATGCTATTTATGTTACCTATCATTGCGCATTCCAGTCGCATTGCTCGTGGAATACGTGATGTATCGGGCATCTCCAGCTGCTGGACCTCAAAAGAGAGTTAAGGGTTATTTCCAAGAGAATAATGTTATATAATTAAATTATAAATTCCGACATTTTAACTCTATAAGGTTTTAAATATTTAGTTAGATTTAGTTCCACTAGATTGATTGATTCCACTTTCGGGTCAATCAATGCCCAACCATTATTTCTTTTGTTTGCCATTAACCCAAAATTTGGCTGTTCGTTAAGTTGGCGCCATTCAGTACAACTTACAGTATGGCAAAATATGGTTCTTTAAATATTGTCTTTTTCATAACTTCAAACGAATTTTGTCTTTACTATTTCAACAAAACTTAAATCCCAGTAAGGCTTTGTTATGTTTTGGTATTCAGTAAGGTTTAATGCATTTGGGGCTGTTCGTCCTGTTCTATTAAGTCCCCTTAATCTCATTTTTACTTTTAGTTTATTTGTATACCTTAAACTTAAGTTTGTTTTGAAATATAACATAATATTACGTAAAACATACTTAAAAAACTGTATTGCATTCCATGAATGGGTACACAAAAGCTAGTCGCATTTGTGTAAGTTAATATGCTTCTAATTGTAGACTCACACAACGGGACGATGAATTTAAGAAACTTTTGCTAGACATGTCGATTGACGCGACTACTCAGAAGTTGCTATCAACAACAACGGGGCGCCAAACATAAAAATGCAGATGGCTGTGACAAGATTCGCACCAACGTCTCCTCATTATTGTCGCGTCTTCTAACCATCATGCCTAGATTTGCCCCACAATGAACTTGTAATTTACCTAAGTCTTTAAGCTTGAAAAATAGTGAAAATGCAAAAAAGTTTGCGATTTTGAGGGGAAAGCAGACAGATGTCGAAAGTTAACTATATAACTATATATCGTTGGAAAGGCTAAAGTCTCTTCCTTCCAAACCCGGAACTTAAATTCGGTTAATATTCAACTAGTTACTGGCTTATAAGTGCAGAAAGGTTCGAAAACCCGGTTCTTTTTGGGCGTGTTAGGGAATTTTAAAAAACAAATTCTTGTTGTACTTAACTGCCCCTACCAGAAAAATGGTATCATTTCCCAGGTAAATCCCACTTTATTTTGTCTCACTGTGTTATTGTAGAGTTTTTAAAACGTCTGAATTGCCAAAAAGTAGGATTTCATCTGAAAAGTAAAAATAAAAAAACACATGCAACATATTTAACTGACAGCACATGCATGATTTACATAACATAATTTACATAATTTATTGAATGGCTTTAAAGTTATGACTGAGTTTAGCGCTAAAACGTCACTGCTCAAATACATGAAAATAAAATAATTATTTGTAAAATAAATGTATACATTTGTGGAAAGCAAACCTAGTGTTTTGTTTTTTTGCAATAATGTTTGTTAATAAAATGCATTCTGATGTACATGAACGAAGGTCCGACCACAATGATGAAGTTGAAATGGAAATGAGGACGTAAATACAATTAACATAAATTTCATGCCATAAATTTAGGGCAGATATACCAGTGGAAAGGCCGCAGAGCTACTTCAAATAATATAAAATGTGCATATTTTGTTGCCTTTGCGGTGATATAAACAAGCGGGGCAAGACCATGCCATGACCAGTTTGCACAATCAGAATAAAAGTTCGACCTCAACTCTTCCTTTCGGCGCAAAAATCTGCCACTTTGTTTGTCTCTGGTCCCATATCTGTAAAATGGTAACGGAGGCATTCACGGTGTATGCCACGGTCGTTGGAGGTGCTTTTTGCTGCAGCCACAACATAAAACGACCATCACTGCTGGGGGAGGGAGATGGGTTAGGCATTTCTTGAACAAGTATTATACTTAGAATCCGAAAAATATAACGGTATTTGCCACAAAAAAAAACTGTGAGTGTATACGAAACCACAATCATCAGGGCACAAACAAACACATCTAACATTTCCAGTCGTGCACCGCCATGTGGCACAATTGAGGTCTCCTACTATTTTTATGTACTCATTTCATCATCATCTATGCTCAGACGCTGTCACAGGAAACCCAATTCGTTAGACAAGTTCTCCGAAGGTTTGTGTGCTAGGGCAATGGTGCCATAGCTGAACTCTACCTCAATTATATCTGCGTTGCAGTATCTTTGCACCGCCATCTAAAATGGCAACTACTAATGTAGTAGCAAACCAGATTCTGTGAGGATTTCGCGATTTGAATGTTTCTACTTTTCAATCTTGTTTGTACGTTTTTGTGTTATAACCGCTTTTTTAAAGTTCTATGTCGTGTTTATATAGCAAAAATATACCACCACATTTGCTGACGACAAACAAAATTATGTAATTTTAATTGCCCTCAACGACTATAAGAGCCTTTTTTGCCTATCTGGTATTTCTTTTGAATGAAGGATGAGACGATGATAACTTTTTGTGAGTGAGTTGTCTATAAGCAGTAAACAAAGTAATACGAATAATTTAATTAAACACAAGACAGTTTCAGCGATAACCAAATGTCTGACATGCCTGAGATTCATGTAGACAATTCTTGGGACAGTTCTATTAGGATCTAAATCAATTCATAATTTTGAAAAATTAAAATCTACTATTCGAAACAATTTCTTCATGCATGTGAATTTCATCAATAATACATAATGGCAGCTTTGATCATAATACTGGTTATTGCTTGTTGTAAGATTACTAGAGTATCCAACCGATTAATCGTTGTTCGATTAATCGAAAAAAATTTTTCGAATAATTTTTCGATAAGGAAAAAATAGTAAATTTCGATTAACGAATAATCGATCAATTTAAACCGATTAATCGATTTAAACTATTTTTTTGTTAATTATTAAAAAAATTTTAATAAACAATTTAGACAAGGCAAATAATTCGTTTTCAAAGGATTTGACGCTCCACCTTAAATTTTAAAAAATCGAATGTAAACTGTAATATAATTGCTGATTTTCTGTAAATAGATAAAACAAGAAAATGATCAGAAAAACTAGAAAAACTTCAATGCAATTCTTTTAGTTTCACCAATATCTACTTTAAGTGAAAGGGTGATTTCAAAAATTCGACTAAAAGCCGAACATCTTAATTGCATATTAATTTTAAAAGATTATTTTAGAAGGTGTGACTAAAATCTTTTAAAATAAAATAGATCACATTTTGTATGTACCTAATTAATTATTATTTTTATTAAATGTTTTTGAATTCACGTGAATTATTATTTTCCGATTGTTTTTATGTTTTAATATTATTTTTATGCTTTTTATTAATAAAATTTAACGCCTACATTAAATTTGTATATTTTTCACGTAAGGTATACAGATATACAGAAATTATTCGACTTATTTGATTAATCGAATTATTCGAGCAATTTAAAAACCTTAATCGATTAATCGAGCAAATTAAAAATCCCAAAATCGATTAATATTTTAATCGAACAAAATCTAAACCCGATTAATTGGATACTCTAAAGATTACTATATTATTTTAAGAATTTATGTTAGAGGAAAAGTTTAAGAGAACCATACGAAGAATTCTAGTAGGTTAACATGTAATAACTACATGATATCTGCACTGTGCAAATATCAATGTGAACTACTTCAAAAGCATTTATTGATATTAGCTGTGTTCGTTGACTTTCCCAGTAATAATTTGCAAAAATAATGACTCGAACTATATTTAGTAAAAATTTGCAAGAAAATTGCTAATATGTTTTTATTCGATCTTAATTTTTGTTTGTTTTTTGCACAGTTTCCGGTGCCTTGGGTGAATTTGATCAAATATTCTTCACCCCTAATGACCCCGATGAAACAATGAAACCCATTTTGCAGTTGGAAAAGTCAAATTTCTAACAGCTCTGCTATCTTGCAAATTTTGGCATGATACATTTTAGACAACCAACTCTTTAGCATTCAACAGTTAAAATTTTACGCTCTCTCGCTTTTATTTACTGGACTTTTGATGAAAACGAACGCAATCCAGTAAAAATTTGCAAGTAAACGAACTCAGCTCTTGTATTTATAGCTAAAACCCAAAAACGTTCTGGCGAAACCTATCACATGGTGAGATATTTATTATATATCGACTTCACCTTAATTTGGCACACTGTGTAGTTCTGTGCATAAAACAGTGTGTTTTGTGCCAAATTGTCGTATGTGTCATTTGTTTCGTTGCTACAGAATCAGTATCTACGCTTAAACTACTGTAAAGTTAACTATTGTAAAGTTAACTTCTGTAAAGTTATATAGGCTTTCTGTACCATTATTTTCTTCAACTTTTGTCCGTAGGTTTAAAAATAAGTATTGTCTCCCGGTCCAGACTATGATGAATGTTAATTTAGTACCCAATAGCCAATTCGAATGTTTATTATAGCAACACAAAAGATCATAATAATTAAACCCATTGAGTTGCTCTTCAACCTAAGTGTACAAATATACCTTATAGATATATTTATTTAGCTCAAAATCATTCTATTATGAGTGAATTACTGGCAGAAGTAATTACAAAATTTTTAAGTTTATAGACAATTTAAATACGATGGAGACACAGTGCCAACTTCATGATCCTTTGTTATATGACTACCATTGAATTCTCACATACAAAACTGTGTTACTATTAATCGATAAGTTATGAACTAGTTCTTATGTGTATTAGGTTCAAAAATACAAGCCTTTTGTTTGATTCAAAGTTCGTCCAATAGTCGAGACTAAATACTCATTCCATAAATTTATATTTTCATTTCTTAGTAAGATTTATTAATTACTTTCACAGTTACGTCCAAATACTCCATTATATATACGTAAGCCGAATGTAAGACATAAGTAAATCCTCATATCAATGACAAGGAAGTATTCAGAGTGACACGATTACTGCCGCAAACTTTGGTGGTTATTTTACCCCCCATTAAAAGTATGAAATATTCAATGTGCTACAAAAGTAGACAGCTGCTAATCGCCTTTGCAGCGTCGCAGATTCGAATGTGGCGCCTTAGTCGACCAAAGCAACGTTCGGTCAGCGGAATAATTAAACACGGCCTAATGCAGTGGCCTCAGTACTCTTGTCCGCATTACATTCTATATTCCGTACAGGTTTGCCAACAGACCATACAAGTTTGTTTGTGTGAATAAATTATAAATTCTTAATACGATTGTTAGTAGCGGTTATTAGTGGATATTTACCATAAATGAACCATGTTTTTTTGGTCGTATAAGCGAAGTGTTGTTTTTGTTGTGTTGGGTAAACTACTACTTTGCTTAATATGCTACAAAGCGTAAGAAGTTATCGATATACAACATAAGTACAACGGAAGATTTAAGTAAGATTGTTGCCCATGGTATGTGGCATGCAGCGAATTTGTTGCGCCCTTGTGTATGTAACATTTTAAAGATTATTCAATAGAAACAAATTCTGAATTTCTGTTTACGAATTTCTGCAACGAAATGATTTGTTTTTTATCGATCTGATAATTGTGATGTTAAAGATGCACTCCGTTCTGGTCGGCCAATCTCTATAAAAGTCGATGAAATTATTGAAAAAATTAAGAATGACCGGCATATAAGTAGCGTGGACGTTGCTAGGGAACTTGCATCAATTTTCGCTCCAAAAAAAAACAGAACTTGTACACTGATAGAAAAATTACTTTACACCTAAAAATTAAAAAAGGTTATCTATCAGCTCGTTTCCAATATAAGAAAAACCTATAACACCGAACACAAATTACACCTTGTGAAACTATAAAAAACTGGGATGGGTCATCATATATTCTATAAATTTTAAAAGTTAACACGAATGGAAATGCAACGGTGTAGTTTTCATTTTCTGATCGTGTTTGCGTTTTTATTTTAAGAATATGATTATTCAACATTTTGTTGGTAATTTTTCAGCTCTTCCTGATTGTAAGGGTAGCAAAGGAAAGAGTACACTTTGGGCTATCTGAATATAGTTTTTGTTTTTAGAAGGTGGAACAAAAAAGTTAAAAAATTACCTTTGCAATTTAAATCCATCATTATCCTTAAAGATACACATAAAATTTACAATTTATTCATATCCAATTATAGCATTCCACGTCGGATTATATATTTGTAATTACTATATTAAGTGATCATTGATGTATATTGAGGTAAAAATTAAAAAACCTTTTGTGAAACTGGAGATGCACAAAAATATTTTATATGCAACGCAATTCATTACCTAGCTTAACGAATTTTTAAGGATGTGAGAGCTGCTGTTAGAAATTAAAAATTATGTCTCACAGTCTGACTATAATAAAAGCTGGCTGCATATTTCTATTTGAAAATCTCATATCACTTTGTGAATAAAAAGCTGACGAGTCAATATTTTAAATACAGAAAATAATTTTGAATTTCTTACCTCGGATCGAAAATAAAAAAGGCCGTACATATTTATTTTTCTGTATGACCAAACAACCAACTTGACACGTTCCTATATCACCGAACCGAATATTCAAATCTTATTTTT
Source organism: Muscina levida (assembly GCA_964034835.1). Classification (NCBI taxonomy): domain Eukaryota; kingdom Metazoa; phylum Arthropoda; class Insecta; order Diptera; family Muscidae; genus Muscina; species Muscina levida. The sequence continues at coordinate 110,646,829 of OZ035882.1, read as the reverse complement.
TTGTTAGTTTCTTTTAGAATGCAAATTTAATTAACATCGTTTCGGCTGTTTAAACGAGAGATCGGTACAACTAGCTATTGACTTTTCTAAAATAAAAGGATTACGTAAAATGTCAGAAATAGTGACATCACGTTTTTTTTTTATAGATTTGTTCAGAATTTATTTCAAAATATGTAATGCCTTTTTGTATTCATAATATATGAAATTAAAAATATCCTGTGTATGAAAGTATTATACAGTACAACACATGATTTTGGGATTCAATTCTAAAAATTGCACATGAAAGTAGCCCCAAAAGTAAAAACTTGTGCATAATTCGTTTCGTCAAGTTGGCTGCATTAATAAATTAATGGCCATACGATTTTTTGTTTGCTCAAGATGAATTGTAAGCACTTTTTCTATAATTTAAAAAGGTTATATCTCGTCATTGGAGTTTGACTTTTGCAAATAAAACTTAATTAAGAATTAATAACTTGATCTGTTTTTAGGAAGCATAAAATTACCTAGTATTTGTAGGTTAAGCGTAATTGAATCGCAAAAAGCTAATTATTTAGGTCATAGCATATTATGTGGCTATGACGGGACCGGCCGTGGCATAGTGGTTAGAACACGCGACTACCATGCGGGAGATCACATGTTCAACTCCTGGCTCCAGACATCTTAAAAAAAAAAGAAAAAAACAATTTTCTTTCATTGTCTGCTCCCCTCGAATGTTGTCGACAGCAACTTCGCAGTATAAGTGTCGAGTCAATCAGCATGTCTAGTAAGAGCTTCTCAAACAGTGACGTTTGCATTCTTCGATAAACAAGTAGGTGCCGTTAGTTGTGAATCTACAAATAGAAAGCATAAATTCACAACAACACCAGAAGCTATCCTATACCTCATTCATGGGGTGTAAAGGGAAATTAAGTAAGTTTATATTATGTGACGATATGAAGTTTACCAATGCCAGCGCGTATGAGATATGTGGAATTTTATTGGTTACTCATACGTAAGACAATATAGACGAAAGTAAGTGTAAATGCGCGTTCAGATACAAGAAATCAGTGATGCACAAATTGGTACAATTGTACTTTTTTGGTACATTTTCGGCTTTAAAAGTACCATGGTACTACCGCGACTCATTTGGTACAATTTCAAAAATCTTCGATTTTAACATTTTATCAATCGGGTGAGTTCTTATTTTGGCAAATAGCGCGAAATTTTTTAAAAAAAAGATATCTTAGATAATTATAAAATATCTGAATTAGACCTTAACCGAAATCATATCATAATTGATGATATGCACCGTGGTACAGATGCAGAACGATACATGGTTACACACGAAATAAACAAGAAAACTGTTTTAAAATTTAAAGAAGGTGCAAAAAAAATTTATATGAAATTGTGTGATGTTCTAAGAACTAAAATAAATTTTGATGATGAGATATTTTGAAGCGGTTTTCGAAATTTTCAGAAGAAACTAAAGGTATTGTTCTTTTTTTGGTGAAAATGGTTGCAGGTTTTTATCTATTCCCAACTCATCCGCAAATTTGGAGATAATATTTTCTTTCCTAAATTTAATAAAAACCAAAGAGAGAAATATACTAAATGTGGCAACTTTATCTAGCATATTACAGACGAAAGATTTACTAAAGTCTACAAATTCCACTAGTTATAAAATGAATAAAACAAACGTTGACTAAATATTCTACCTGATTACTTAAATGTATTTATTACTTGTAGTTTATACAACTATCCTATATACCTATATACTTCAGTACGTGCCTGAATTACTTTTTGTGTTTTTGTACCTTTTATGGACATCTGAATTTTTATCTACTTCTTGTTTTTTTTATGTTTCAATAAATTAAATTTTGAAAAAAATATTAATTTATATTTTTTGGCACCGTGGGCATCGAAAAAGTAAATTTTTCAGTAGTAGATGGAACAAAATTAAAAATCGGAATGCATCCCTGCAAGAAATCTGTCGAAAAATTTGTCTGTGAGGAGTGATATCGATAACGAATTTCTTGACATTCCAGTTGTCGACAACCGTTCACACAAAATTTTCTTGCACCGCCTAAGACATAAGTTGCGTATTTCATCGAAACGTTTTCGTCCTTATAAAGACAACACTTATCACAAAATAAGGTCATAAATCTCAAACACGAGCACAAATTTTAATATCTTTAAGAGGATAACCTGAGCTCATGTCCTTAAACCTATAGGTTAATGGTAAAAAATTTTAATTTTTGCAAAATTTAGAGACACTGGATGTACTTTTTTCGGGTAGTTTTGTTTCGATTTTCTCCTATTCAATATCTACAACTTTGCTTCAGACACAAAAGAGATATTCCATAAGGTAAAACAATATATAACCGTGCAATTCTCAGAATTGAGTCCCAAATCAATGAGCTAAAAAATGTTGTACTGTGTTATATTTTGGTGTTTTTCAAAGTAATAGATATAACATGTTTTGCTCTAATGTGATCTCTTTACTGATAGGCAAAGGTTGATATGTCCATTTTTAAAAAATTGGTTTTTCTACTTGATAAGTATGTTATGACATTTTTTGCAAGTTGGCATATGATGATATATCTGCGATAAGTGGAAGTCTACTTAATTGCCCATATGTCTTTATAAAGTTTTAAAACTTTAAATCGGTATCCTGAAAATTATATAAATTGGACATATAAACTTTTGCGATAATGGTATATATATTTCATAGTAGGAGTTTAAGCTTTTCAGTTTTGTTGTATATACCTAGATTTACCACTCTTTCACTCTGAACCGAACAACAACAACTTTTTAAACGATATTTTTAGCATTTCCTTTTAGGCTATACTTTTAATTGTTGCTTTCAATATTTTTGCAATAGTAGGGCATCCAATTACTTTTTCATGTGCTTATGATGACTTATTAAAACTAATATAATAACAAAAGCAACAACACGGCAACGCCACTAATGTGGAAGACCACGTGTGTTCTAGCAGCAATTGCGTGAATATATGGGTAAGTGCGTGAGCGTTATTGCTTGTGAAAACGAATTAGGTTTGGCCCAGTCACAAGCAGATACACACACGCACGTATCAACGTAGCTACCGATGACCGGGAGTTATTTTCGCATTTAATAAATAAATCACACGCAATGCGCATATAAACATTTCCAGATACGTTCTATTGATTGAAGCGGCAGCTTATACGTTGTGGGGTTTTCGGTTTATATGAAACAACCATTGAACGAATACTAAAAACATACACACACACCACAGGCCCTTCTAAAGGAAAGGGGCAAATATGGATGCCAGTTGGAAGATTGGGATTTGCGGTTGAGTTGTCATAGTGTGTTAAATTGACTGGTTTATTATTTATGTGTAATATATTTTAGAAATTTGTGCGACACGTGCATTGTCGTGCTTGTTTTTATTAAGTGGTATTTTGATATTACATCATAAAATCATTAGTACCAAACCGCCGCCCCTGCAGTTATGCTAAAAATCCAGTCACATCGGACTGGCAACAATGAAATAGAGAGTAATCAAATAAAAATAATTTGCGGCACATGATTTCTCTGTGTGCGAGTAATTAAACCAAATTTATTATCATTTCCTTAAAAAAGTAATTACTTTGGATAGACCAACATTTATTACACATGCAGCGACATCAGACAATTTGGACGGCCATTGACCTTTTGACCACCTCTTTTATAGTTACTTTCTTTGCAAGAATTTCCGCTACAGGAACTGTGAAAGACAATAAATGCGATAATATTGTCTTGGGATTCTTTGGAACCGGTAAAGATTAATTACACTGTGCGACAAATGGTAGGGGTCAGTTATCGGCGGGGCTGCTGACTAACGGAAAAAGTTATATCGGTCAAAACAAAAAGTTATATGTGTTCCGGCGTTTCGCTGTGTCATGTCTAAGAATCGAGATATATCGGTTAGAAGTTAGTATGTATTCTATAGGGAAATTTGTCACATTTGGGGATCTTATTTCTAAAATTGTTGTTGTTATATTCATTACTGGGACCGGCCGTGGCATAGTGGTTGGAACACGCGACTACCATGCTGTAGATCCCGGGTTCGATTCCCGCCTCCAGTCATCTACAGTTTTCTTTCATTGCCGGCCCTCTCGATGTTGTCGACAGCAACGTCGCAGTATAAGTATCGAGTCAATCGGCATGTCTAGTAAGAGCTTCTCCAACAGTGACGTTCGCATTCGTCGATAAACAAGTAGGTGCCGTTAGTTGTGCATCTTAAAATAGATAGCGTGTTATTGACAACAACTCAAAAAGCTATCACATACCTCATTTATGAAGTGTAAAGGGAAAATTAAGTAAGTAAGTACATATAATACTGATAACTGTGTTGAATTATATGAAGTTATCTCTAAGAACACGTCTACCTTATATATATCCTGAAATGGAAAAAAATTGTTTAACGGGTACAATGTTTGTATAAAATGGAATTAATTACTCTCATATAAAAACAAATTACAGTTATTTAAAAAAATTACACTTTGAGTTCTATTTTTTAAACTAGATTCGATTAGACTAAACAAGTTTTCAACCATTGATTTTGTTTTTTCTATCAATGGGTAATAGTAACTGCAATTAAAATTTAAGAGTTTGTGACATTTAATACTTTGAGACGTTTTGTGGCGTTTACAACTTTGTGACATTCGTAGACCTTAACAATGCTAGTGTGGACTATCTCTGGTTGCAATAGGCATCCTTCCACAGACTCTTTTCCTTATATTCTGTTACTATAAGATGGCTTAAGTCTTTTACTATTAAACCGACTAACCTGAAGCTTATAATTGTTAATCGGTTTCAGAAATAGTTTTTGACAATTATTTTTAATTTTTTTTGTAAATCTACTACATAGATACAGTTAAGACTATTTCGTGCATTTTATACATATTTGTGTGTTAAGGTATAATGTAAAAAGTAAACACATTGACTTTTACACACCAAGACCCTAATTCACGTATCCAAGAAAGCTTCACCTGTCACACGGATGAAAGGCAGCAAAAGACATTCAAATCATTCAATTCAATGAAATCGATTCCTCCGATGACTTGACATTTCCCGCGCGATTTCATTCAAGAATTGAACCAATAATTGCAGCATGACCGATATTTGGAATGGTGTAAGTATAAATTGATGCAGTATTTCATATGCGTCATGTTGCATTGCTCGTACTCATATATATTGCAACTGACATACAGATTTATCATGAGGCAGGCGACTGACATTCCTAGAAAAGAGAAGAAATTTAATTATAAAAATATTGCACAAATTCCATTTCAGGATTAAAAGTGTTGCACCCGACTCGGCGGACAAATGCAGCAAATAACGAGATACATACAATATTTTAACAACGTTGACCTTAAATGATGGGATCTGTGTCGGTTCTTTCTACCTTCCCTTTCTTCTTTCATTACAATATTTTCGTGGCAATATAATTATTGCCAACATTCTGTATGTAAGAATTGGATGCAATGTGTTTCAGTGTTTGTGTAAGTATGACGGTTTGGTTTCACTCATGCTATACAAAAACTTTACACAAATTTCAGTCATATGTAGTATCCGAAACATAACCTCATCCCAAAACCTTTATCCGCCATTTTGATAAATTGTGCCTTAACTTTTTTTAAGCTACAAATTGGAAGTTGGTCAAAGTCCTCGAAATTATTAACAAAAAAGGAAAACTGTATATTGCTTACATAAGATCGAATGTAAAAAATAGCAAACACTAATGCATTCATTCAACAATAAACAAAATGGAAACAGTTGTAGTACCCAAACAAACTCATTGCGTGAATCAATGACGTATTCAATCAATATTTGTTTCAAGCACGCTAGCCAGAATATTGTAAGCTTTGGCAATTTTCTAATCAAAAATAATGTAGAAAATACATAATGTGGGATAAGAATAAAAGGAATCAATGAAAAATTGCATAAAGCTGTATATAGCAAGTACCAGAAGGAGTGCAATATCATTGCAATGCCATGAAACTGTCGTATTTTCTATGTCCTAATGATATCCGGTTAGAAATTAAAATAAAAATATTTATTGAGAAGCCAGAAATAGTCATATTTGGGGTCCTCAGTCAGAGCACTTAGAAAAAAATACACACGAGTAGAGTAGACGGTGTAGATTCGATTTTTTTGTATGGGAGATATATTATCGGTTATGGTTATCACCTGCTTGAGCTTTTTGTTTAGAAGTTTTGGCCAAATATTAAATAACGTATAATATGTAAATTTTGTATGGAAGATAACAAGTGATTTGAGTTATTATATCCACAAATATTTATGGTCGTTATCATGTCTACCAGCCAGCCAGTCTGACAGACGGAAATAGCTTAATCGATTTAAATTTAATTTAAAAATATTCCTTCCAAAGAAATTTGGTATTTTAAACGTTTCTTTCTGGGTTTTAAATTTGTTGTACAAAAGGCTGTAAAAATGTCTGTGGTTTCAAAAATATTAAAATATGAAAACTATGAATATATTATATACATACGTAAATTTCACTGAATTGATGACAACTAGTTACGGTAGGTATGACAATGAATGGCCGTAAATACAGCACAACATGATATTTGTTTTAAATTACAAAGTTAAACATGTTGACCATATGAGTAACCTCAGATTTCTCTAACTACACTTGATCTACCAATACCTATGGCTTAATTATATAATAAATAACTTACTCATCCATCATTTCTCGCACAACCACGGTCAAGTTGGCTTTGCTCGCGTCTACAAACTGCTACAAATTTTAGTCTTTGCAAGTCAAGATATTAAAAATTTCACCCTTAATGCCTGTAATTGTCATACTTATCCCCCACAGTATTTAAAATATACAAGACTGTATGTCGGATTTTCCGAATATACGTACGTGCATTTGTGTTAGCTCAAGTGCTTGTTTGTCAGTATTTGTGTAATAAATTAAAGATGAAAATATCTTACGCTGAACACTGAACATAACTGTAAAGTGCATCGTCTCCGCTAGACAACGGTCCAACCTTTTGAACGACACGACTACGTGGCGGCAACGGGAAATATAAAAGGAACACATTTTTGCGCGATTGCTGGTGCAACATCCAGCATGCATCATCCATTGCTGCGTCTGTCTGTCACGATGATGACAATTTTCTTTTACATTATCGCATATGAACTTTATGGCATGCTTTCTTGTCGCTGCCTTTTTACAATATGTACTTATCTTCCTTCCATTTGACTTAAACTCTAGACAGGCATTTGTTGCTATTTGAAGGATGTTTTCACATTCAACAATTTCTATTTTTAACATTTGCCAAGAGATGAAATAATGCACATTTTCCGCTCTAATACAGAGTCATTTCGCAATTTTTACGATACTAATGTAATGATAAGTAATATTGTGCCGAGGGGAAACCTTAAAAAGCAACTCGTCTTAACTCGTCTTTGTGTTTAGATTTATCCAAAATGAGGGAAAACGAAGTAGTGGCATCTGAGTGTATTCATTATAAGAGCTATTATGAATAGACGGCCGATGAGCCTTTATCATCTTTAACCCTGTGCTGCACTTAACATGATGATTTAGGAAACTACAAACAACAAAAAGCTTATAGTGAGGGCGAGGGACACACATCAATTGCACTGGAGGCTTACATTCGACAGTGTTTGGACCAATAGATTAACTGATAGGGTAAATGTTTTTCTCCCAAACAATTTTTTCCAAAAGATTAATATACGATTTTTTTACTCTTGCTTTAAGCCAAATCAAATAATAGCCTTGAGGGTTATTTTGTAGCGCCAACTGAACCGTTTACATAATTGTTTATAACATAACTTTATTTATATAAAGCAATTGATTATTACGACCGGCCGTGGCATAGTGGTTAGAACACGCGACTACCATGGGGGAGATCCCGGGTTCGATTCCCGCTACCAGTCATCTATATTTTTCTTTCATTGGCGGCCCACTCGATGTTGTCGACAGCAACGTCGCAGTATAAGTGTCGAGTTAATCGGGATGTCTAGTAAGAGCTTCTCCAACAGTGACGTTCGCATTCGTCGATAAACAAGTAGGTGCCGTTAGTTGTGAATCTTAAAATAGATAGCGTGTTATTCACACCAACGCAAGAAGCTATCCCATACCTCAGTCATGGGGTGTAAAGGGAAATTAAGTTTTTTTTTACATTGATTATTACAAAATGACTTAAGGGATAACTAAACTAAATTTAAATAACAAATTACCTAAATTTAGATAGGAACAGCTTTAACCTGTTCCTTCCCAATTACCTTCCCCACATGACCTCATTCACCAAATTGCTATTTTAATACAAATATCGATATTTTGCTCGTGCTCCCTGGTGCCATCGTTGCATTGTCGTCGCTAACAAGTCTTAATTAAGGTTAATAACATTTGGTAATTGCAGCTGCCGTCACTTCCTTTGCACGACTTCGCGTAAAATGAGGAAATTCAAGGGATTTATTCGCTGCATACGTATAAATATTTCGTTTGGTTATTTCTTATTTCTTTGTTCTTGAAGCACTTTTCTCTTTCAGTCCTTTCTCTCTAGTCTTTCGCATCGTTTGCACCAAAAGCGAAAGAAACTTCGAATGTATCTCTGTGCTTCCACTAAGGTCATTAACATGACTTTGAGCCCATGCTGCCGGTGGTTGTGCTCGTACACTACATGGTGTGGAGCACCCAGTGAGCCACAGCCCAGCACATTTCAATTTCTGATGTCCATATCTTTGTGTATGCAGCGTATATGGAGACTTGGTGCCGTTGTTTTCAAGTTTCCATTTGCGTGTTGCACAAGGGAGACATGGACGTATCGTGGCAGAAATTGCTGCATTCACCGACTGTTTGCTGCACGAGAAGGAAAGCATAAAATAACTCGTCCAAAAGAAAAAATTCAAAATGAACAATGACAGCAAAATGTGAGACATCTATAATTAACTTTGTATGCTCTATAATTTGGAATGTAATATTAAGGTTTCATGAAAAATTCCAAGGAAAGAATTTATAACATTTCAATCTGAGGCGAACGCACATTTTAGGAATGTTAGAAATTCAAAAATATGAGCGGGCTTTTTGTATCCCTACAAGTTTATATAAACACAATTGAGATATATGTACGTAGTTAATTAACCAAACCGTCGAAATATTTGGCTATAACTATATGCACATCTAATGCATCATCATGGTCTCTGTGAAGGGTTTTCCTAAAAGTGTATCCTTTGTGCTATAATTTTATCGGAACCGTTTATTTTTCATTCCTTTTTAAAGGAAAACATTCAACTCATAAATGGCTTTTATAGCATTACGGCAGCACGATTTTTTTTGTAGTTTTCTCGAAATGTTGAAATATTTTGAAGATTATGTTTATATTAAAAAATTTAGATTTTGAACAGTATTTCTTTTGATGAAACTTTACTTAAAATGTTGTATTTAAAATTAGAACTAACACCAAGTGCTTTTCGGACATACATAATTTTCCATAGGCATTTGAAGTGTTTATTAAAATTTGTAAAATTTAGCGAAATTTGTTATGTGATCAGTATATTGTTTTTTGTAAAATAAAGAAGATATCTTGGGGTTTTCAGAACAACTTACTTCACATTTCAAATACTTTTAGCTTTTATGCTGCTTCAATTTAAATGTGAGTTGCGGACACACGCATTGTTCTATGGATAACACAGAGCGACAAAAAAACCAGTACAGAAATTTCAGTCAGGTAAACTGACTGTTAATACCATCACCCAATATAAGATATTGTTGAAGTCTTGAGTTATTGAAATTAATACAACTTAATTGAAATAAAATTACTTATGTGTATTTGTTTTTGTTAGTCGATCTTATAGTACATTATATTAATTTACGTTAAGTGTATCGAAATGATACAACAAATTCGGCTTAAGATCAGAAAAGTGTTCTTTATTTATTGTTTGATATTTTTGGTCAAATTCAGTGTGTCACGCACTGGACATTTTAGGCTGATATCTACTTCACATGCATATGTTTGGCATAATTGTAGATATATATACAGCTGATGATGTACCATTGTGCATCAGTTCGTCACAAAGGGGTCTGAAGATGAACTCGTCATGGAGTTCGAAACGCGTCATCCTAGTGCGTGACACACTGAATTTGACCAAAAATATCAAACAATAAATAAAGAACACTTTTCTGATCTTGAGCCGAATTTGTTGTATCATTTCGATACACTTAACGTAAATTAATAAAATTACTTACTTGTGTACTAACAAAAAAAAATATATTTGTAAGACTATGGGGATGGGTTCGGTCATTTGTATGGGAGGTACCAGAAGGGGTGTGTCAAATAGTTGGGTTTTCGGGGGTTTTGCCTCCTATAACAACATAAATTAATCGACCAATTTTCATTACCCCCAAGAGTCCGTTTGGAAGTTATGGGAGAAATATTAATTTTCCAAAAATAGGTCATTTTGTATGGGAGGTACCAGAAGGCGTGAACCGATATAGTCCATATTCATTCCTGAGTCCCATTTCCATAAGCGAACATCATACTCAAAAGTTGAGTGAATTCAGTTTACTTAAAAAAAAGATATGTTTCTAAATCTATGGGGGTGAGTTCGGTCATTTGCATGGGAGGTACCAGAAGGGGTGTGTCAAATAGTTAGGTTTTCTGAGGTTTTGTCTACTTTTGCAAGATAAATAAACTGACCAAATTCAAATATCGTACGATGGTCCGTTTGGAAGTTACGAAAGAAATATAAATTATCCTAAAATAGGTAATTTTGTATGGGTGCCAGAAGGGGTGGGACTATTCAGCCCATTTACAATCCCATAAGTTCGTTTTGAAAAATATTAATACTGGTAAATTTTCATATCGATCCGTTAAGGTTTACTCGAGTTATCCTGCTGACCAGCCATCCAGCCAGCCAGCCAGACAGACGGACATAGCTCAATCGTCTTAAAAATTCCTAAAACGAATTTGGTCGTCTCCTTTAATGCTTTACACTTTTTATCGTATCAAATGATATATACCCTCATCCCTAAGGGTGATGGTATAAAAATACATGGGAAATTGTAATATTTTTCTGCTTGGTGCTACTGAGCACAACAAGAATCTGTTTTTCAAATTTCTCAAATCCTACGAAATCTGGAGTTACGGGTAAAAAAAACAGTTTTTCGTATCTTTACTCGCTTATAAGCCAGTAACGCGGGTTAATATGAACCGATTTTAAGTATCTCAAAGCATTTGGAAAGAAGATACTTTCCATGGATATATATTATTTGTTTTGTTAAAGTTCAACAAAATTTACTATATTGTTACATAACAAAAAGTAAAAAATATACCAAAGTTTTACTATGAAATCGTTCGCCCTTCCGCTGGAAATACCCATATGCATTTTAGATCTGTCGAAACCCAAAATCCTATGACGCCATTTGTTTTAATATAAATTTATTTTTCTTTATTTAGTGAAAATTTAAAAATGACATGAAATAAACATTAAAAAAAGTTTGAAAGAAAAGCAAATGTGGTATGTGCCAAGAACAAATGTGCTAAGTCACAAAACGGCTATAAGTCCAAATAATAATGTTGGTATTAAAGTGAATTAAATTCGAAAACTTTTTGAAAATATTAAAAAAATAGTGAAACAAAAGGTGTTTTGAAGTTTTTTGTACTATCTTATAAATTATAACATATGGACTTAACACGTTTGCATACGATTTTAGGGTTTTTTTTTACTAATAAATACATTTTCTTGGAAGTGTCATCTCTTTTTAAATATCGAGCACCTATATTCAATATGTGGTAACTTTAAAAATCTAGTTTTTCAGGAGAGCTAAAAATATAGTTATTTTGCTTATTATTGCAGGAATAAATAATGTACCTTCCATAAGATGGTTTTAATAAAGGGTTTTCCAATAAGAGGTGTTATTTTGGTATTCAGAGGAAAATTTCCTTTCTTGAGATAAATGATCGGATGTTTCAAAATAAAGAGGAAGGTATGCCATTAATAATGAAAAACAACATCAGCCAAATGGCCGCCACGAGCACGCTTACAGGACCATATCCTTTTCATGAAACTTTCCATAACCAAAACGCAAAGTGTCAGCCTATGTCCTCGATAGCCTGACGAATTTTATCTTTGAGATCTTGAATCGACGCTGGGCTATTAGCGTAGATCTTATCTAATCAAAGGAAGAAGTCGCAAGATGTTACGTTGAGGATGGAGAGGCTTCTCAACAATAATTCTTGGGTTTTCCGAGCCCCAGATGCAACAATTTAGCTTGTTGACGTAGCCACCGATGTGGAAACTGGCCTCATCAGTCAAGATGAATTTTCGATGGAATTCCGGATCATTTTCATGCATTTCAAGGACCAAATCAGCAAAGACACGACGTTGTTGATGATCGGCCGGATTGAGTTCTGAGTGTTGTGTATTAACTGAACTTTATAAGCCTTAAGTCCCAAGTCCAAGCAAAATACGGTGAACAGACGTTTGTGGAATGCCCAATTCCAAAAAACGACGAGGAATGGACAAACCTGGGTTTTCTTTAACACTACAGCAGCAATATTCTCAGTTGTTCTTGGGCGACGTGCACAAGTTTTATTCTTCACATAACTAACTTGTCCCAACAACTCGAATTTTTCCACCAATTTCTGTATTGCGGTCCGACAAGGTCTTCACGACGACCAAAAAATGCTTTAGTTTTGCAAACTGTGACTGCAAGATTTTCACCATTTTTGTAGTGAATTTTAATAATTGCAATGCGTTGTTAAATCGTGTATCGTTCCAGTTTTAGTAATAGCGTAGTTTCTACGCAAGTAGATTTGTAATAAATTATTATTCTTTTCTTTTAATATTAGAAATTTGCATTAAGCATTAATTTCTACCAAAAAAAACTTACTTTGAAATAGCAGAATGAAAAAATTTATATTCAACGAGAACAGAAAAAATATTTTGAGTTAAAATTTACACCACATGTGATTATTGTATAGGGGAGCTTTTTGCCACCAAAAACTTATTTTAACCAAATTTTGGATATCATATTTGTTATTTTAAATTGGTTATTGTGTTTCTAACCACTTAAAAAGCCACCTACGGTAATGTATGGACAAATCTCAGTGTGGAGTTTCAGTTTTGATTTTAATTTTTTTTTAATTTAAAATTTAAATTTTAAAATAAAATTGAAAATTTATTGATTTTCAATAAAAACTCTTTAGAATGTGGAAAAAAGGCCAACTAAAGATGAAATAAATTAGTTTTATTTTGTAAATCCTTGAATAAAATAAATATTTATTGGATTACAAGTAGGGTTTAGTGTTTTTTTCATGGACATCGAAATGGAATATCCAATTAATTAGATGAGATACATTGTAAAATATGATGTTAACTTTATCAGATGAAGTTGCTCCGCCGCTACTTACACGTGAATTCCTGTTGTTTTTATAATAAAATATAGCCTATATAACTCAGTCATAACGTAGCCTTCTATTGGTGAAAGATTTTTTAAATTTAACGGTTATGCTACAAAATAGGTTCTTGCTAAATCAGTTATTCATAGAACATTGCTTATCCCTCCAAACATAGAATGACCCGCTCACTTTTGGTCGACACTGTATGCGTAAATTGTATTTATTTGTTTATATTTTTTGTACAAATATTTTGTGTCTGTGTGCTTGTTTACTTATGCGGCAAAACATTGGTTTAATGCATACAACAACCAACATAAATCCATGTACTTTTTGCCGTACGAAAGAACCTCAAAAAATACTTTATGGACGTGGCGATTTGTACAAATAGCGTAAATGGTAATGGAATTTTTAAAGTCTACAAAAGGACATACTAAATTATACCCGAATACGTTTTCGAATCTCTAGTGGCTGTCATAGCTGCTGTGGCACTCTGGCTTCTAGATGGGACGGACGTTTGTGTTTAGGTGTCCGATTTGCTTCCATATGTAGACTTGAGTCGCTGTAGTTTGACTGTTGTTATCACAAAATTGGCATCAGTAAGCTTTGATGCCATGAAGACAACCACAACAACAACAGGCCACAGATGTTTTCGTGTTGGAACATGGACTTGCAACATCAGCTACGTGTTGTACATTTGCTAGTGTGTCCGTCCAAAAGTTGGCCCCTGTGTCTCAGATTTAGCACGATGTGAATGTAAGAGTTTACATTGTCCATTGTTTAGTATATCAAATAAATCCAAACAGAGGGATGACTGTTAGCAGTGAGGAGTACTAGTTTAAAGTGTTGTTAAACTCTTAAACGAATTCAAATTTAAACACATTTTCACATTATATAGAGATGGGCACCTGAACACAATCTCACGTGATACATGGATAACGCTACATAACTCATCAAACCTATAATCCAGATGTAGGAAAATGCCTCATATGGTGGATACGAGACTTCATCCTTTATTCTGAAATATGTGATTCGTTTGAATTATTTGTCGCGACAGTTTTTGTTCCTAAGCCCTATTAGCCGCTACAAGTACAATATTCTACGACACCACATCTCCAGCACCAGCAGATTCCAAGTTACGAGCAGAAACAGCAAATGTCTGCTTTATAGAAGTGCTTTTTAAGGTTTACAAGCTGTTTCTACCACCACACACATGCACAAACTCAGAAAATAAATACAAAGAAAGACTCCACCATCACACATTTTCCTAATTGGGTGGATGTGACATGTACTCGGTAGGCACTTTTGCCTCTTGGTGAGGAGGTAGAGCGGAGCGACATAGAAAATACCAGCAATATGTTTGTTTTCCATAAAAGCTTATGGATCTATTAAAGATGATTTCTACACAACACAAGAGGGGAATGGCAAACATAATTCTTGATTTTTCTCTCCCACCGCATTGGAACACTTATCCCTGCCGCCCCCTGTTTGATGACTTTGTTTCTGTTTGCCACTTGTGAGCCTACGTTTATACCATAAAAGACAATTTCCGAAGAATTTTGTTACCCACATGGCATGGAGATGTTTGTTGTTCGCCTATTCATAAATTTTAATTGGCTTCATAATACAAGTAGAGATTTTGGCAAACATAGATAGGTTCCGTGCGGTATTTTTGTATTTGTATTAGAGTTTTTCAATAAATTTTGTTTATTTTGCATCTGGATTAGGGTTTTGTATATTTGGCATTTTAAAACCCGGTCTTCGGTTTTGTTCCGGGATTGAGATGGATTATATCTGCCTGAAAACACAGTTGTTGTTGTTTGCAGATTTTCAGATTACAGTTTGCCAAAACTAAGTTTAACCAATACTGATTTAGTTTTGCATTAAAACTTTTAATTAAAGTTTTGAATATAGTTTGATAACAAAATAGTAAGAAAAAAAAATAGATCGGTCGGCACTGTGTGCGAGAATCCCTCCCATGTTTCATTCATGTCATGCACAAAGCTTTTTTTTCTCAAAGCAAAAAAATTGCAATTTATTTGTGCAATAGAAGTTAATATGTTATTATTTACATATTTTTAGTTATCGTTACGGGCAATAATATCATTGGTTATATACAATTAGAAATTTTAATCATAAAGTTATAAAAACAATTATGACAGACAAACTGATGCTATTGATTATATTTACAGTTGTTGTATAAGTGCAACTCGTTAGAAATAGAGAAATTCAAATGCAAACAATTGTGTGCATGATGAACCTTTATTTAAAAAATCTCTCAAGCATAGTTCAGGGAATTCAGCAAAAAAATTGCTTTATGTACACTATGCAACTATGTTATGCACGCCCCTCAGACCAATCAGCTCTAAAGGATTTGTTTTGTCCATTTTTTCAGTTGTTGTCTCTATTTTTAAAATTTGGTTTATATTCGATTCCAATAAGACGTACAAAATTTGCATAAATTTCACTAATTCAACTCAATGTCTACCGATAAAAATCACAAACAACATCAAAACACAGTATGAAACAACAAAAATACAAAAGCAGTGACCATAGCATGATATTCATATTTCAACTGTGACATTGTTGTTCTTAGTAAACATATGTAATATAGAGTGAACTAGAAGTCTTTACTTTCAAACTATGATATAAACAAAATATATGAGTTGGACAAAAACTGTTGGGTGATTGCAGGAGTTTCTGGCGCCTCAATTTAGGATTAGTGTCACCCCAATACCTGCAATTTTGCCTGTTTATATGCTTATTTAGGTATAAGGGCGCCTCATCTGAGAAACTAATGTTGGTTCGAATGGGGAACCTCTCTAGAATTGGGTTAATAGAGTGGAACCTATCAGTATGATCTTGACAATGCATCCTAACATTTTGTAAGGATGTAAATGTCAACATTAGCGAAGAATCGAGTGTAAACCAGTTAGAAAGTGCACTCGGGAAACCCGACTTACATATACTCTCACCCCCAATTTTTTAGTATATTGATATTTATACTTGGTTTCTAAAGTGGGCGGAGTGGAGTCAGAGAAGTAAACAATTGTATTTTAATGCAATCCGGTTATTGGATCATGAGATTTTATTTTGTTTCCCATGGAACTATGGTTATGTGAACAAAACCTAAGTTTTAGGAATGTAATACAAATTATAACAGATTTCTTTCGAATATTTGGCCCACTTTCGTTAAATGGGAACCTAAATGGCCAATTGGAATTAACTAACACAACACCCGCTTTTTGAACATGTTAATCAACATAAAATTATTATCCTGTTTTTTTTTTAACCTTTTCATTTTTTAAATCCTGTCAACCGGTTTCTGGCTTACGGACACATTAAACCGTATGGGGAAAATGTTCTTCTGGAAATGATTTCTCATTTCCATTTTGACATTTGAATATACTTATAGGTCTTATCCACACAACAACTAAGTTGAAATTTCATAGATTCTGTAAGTGTTAGAAAAGTTCAAAGCAATAATTGGCATTGCCCTCCACACAAGTATGTGTGTGTTTGTGTGTCCATATATTTCATCAGAAATTGCATACAAAATTATGAAATGTACATTGCAAACATAAAGATCACAAGTTTCTGTGAATCACTCGCCTTTGCCGAATTGAAGCTGTTTTGCAAACAAGTGTCAAAATTCCAAACAAATCCAAAAAGGTAAAAGTATCACACTATGTTTATGCTCTGTGTGGCATTCAAGATAGCACAAGATATCCGAATGGAATTTTAATTATCATATGAACCCTTTTAAATGCTCAGCCGGTTAATGACTTAAACAAACACAAGTACACACACACACTCAACCACTCACTCGTTTGTCTCTGCGTATTTACACAGAACACACAAGTTAACGAATGCAAATGAACGGGTAAAGGAGCAAAAGGCAGGTGCCGGTTCAGCGGATGGCCAGCCAGATTGTACATAGATCGTTGTTTGAGTGAATCGATGGATGTGCAATGGATGGATGACTGGTTATAGTCAATTCCCACGTGAGTGTTTATAAAGCCAATATCTGCTAAATGAAAACAACAGCAATACTGAAGGCAACATAGTGATTGTCCAATGCGCATAGTCTCGCTTCCCTGTATGTGGCGGCATTCAAAGTAAATACATACAGAGTAATTAGCAGAAAACGACTGTTCATGCACGACACGTGTTTCTTTCGAATTTGCACGCTTTCGAAAATTGTTTTTTTTTTTTGCGCTGGATGTTGGTTTAAGACATCGTGATAGGAAAAAGGCGTCTTAGAAAAAGCTTCTTATTAAAAGTTCTTTGTATTATAAGTAATAGATTTGTATGTTATAATAAAGACTATAACAAGAGTTTGTCCAAGAAAGCGTTAAACGTCGATAAAATACAATCGAACAGACCTTTGCGAACAAAATTCTCTTGAAATATCTTTTAAGTCGGGCTAAAGTAAAAGATTCCTCGAGCAAGTAATTTTATACCATCACCCTTAGGGATGAGGGTATATATCATTTGATACGACCCAAAAGTGTAACACATAGAAGGAGTCACTTCAGACCCTAGGTTTCTTAGAACCAAATTCGATTCATGACTTTTTAAGTTATTTGAGCCATGTCCGTCTGTCTGTCTGTCTGGTGGCTGTCCGGCTGGTTCGCACGATAACTTTCGAAAGACGCAACCAAATGTTTTGAAATTTTGCACGAGTTATTATTTTCTCAAAACTCCTTACGGTATTGCAAATGGGCTACATGGCCCCGCCCCTTCTGGTACCTCCCATACAAATACATCATTCCGCCCACTTTAGAAATCGAGTTAAAATATCAATACACCCAACGGGATCGTACCCAAATTCTGTACTTAGTAAAGCTATTACGCCCCTTCTGGTACCTCCCATACAAATTCACCTTTCCGCCCACTTTAGATATGGAGTAATAATATCAATAAATCCATCGCGCTCGTACCCTAATTCTTAATTTAGTAAAGCTATAGCAGGATACAGTTTTTGAGAAAAAAAACTGAAGTCTACCAACGCCCCATCTGGTACCTTCCACACACATCTGGTACCGCCCACTTTAGAAATCGATTAATATTATTATTAGAACTACCGCGATCGTGACCATATTCTGTATTTAGTAAAGTTCAAGCAGGATAACGTTTTGGAGAAAAAATCTGGAAGTCTAGACACGCTCATTCTGGTACCTCCCATACAAATGTAACTTTCCCCCCACTTTAGAGATGGAATAATAATATCAATACACTTGACACGATCGTGCCCCAATTCCGTATTTTATTAAGTTATAACAGGATAAAGTTTTGGAGAAAAAATTGGAAGTCTAGCGGCGCCCCTTATGGGACCTCCCATACAAATGTACCTTTCCGCCCACTTCAGAGATGGAGTAATAATATCAATACATCCAACGCTATCGTGCTTAAACTCTGTATTTAGTAAAGCTATAACAGGATAAAGTTTTGGAGGATAAACATAGAAGTCTAGACACGCCCCTTCTAGTACCTCCCATACAAATTTACCACTCCACCCACTTTAGAAATCGAGTAATAATATCAATATAATAGCAATTTTTTTATTTTACTGAGGGTGATGGGATATGTAAGTCGGGTCGCCCGACTGAAACTTTCTTACTGGTTTTAAATGTATTTCGCTAAAAAAAATTTGTTAAACGATTTTCGTTAAATAATATTTGTAATCATGTTTTTTGTGTGATATTTAATTTGTAATATTGAGTTATATTTTTGGCCTTTTGCATGCTGCGTATTAACATAAATGAAAATTAAAATCGGCCACAAATTTAAATTATAACATTTTGAAATCAGGCCGCTTCCCACTGGTACATGTTTACGAAGTACCTATTTAGTAATCCATGACAACAGGGTGATATTGTAAGCGAGCGATCTTAGTACTTAGAATGTCACGCGTGTATAATGTTAAAAATATCGTCCATTAATTAAAACTCCGATTAAAATGACACCTACTGGCATCGACACTTACTTCGTAATCAAGCCTGTTTCAAGCTCGCTTAAAACTCCGCTTACAACGTAATTGCAACTGTAATGAAACTTAATGCAAGCATCGCTTACTTTGTAAGCGAGAGCGCACCTATTAAACAGCGTATGACACTCCTATGCTAATTTTAAGGTAGTATATCAGCGATAAGTAATGGGTATTTTTACCGCTGGGTTATTGCTCGCGATAAGCTCTCTTCTCTCAAAACCAAAACAATAAAGATAACCGCTATGCAATAAATCATTATATTTTTTTGAATTGTGCTTTTTTATTTTGCTAGAATAGGTTGATAATCAGCGCGGGACTTTTTTGATACAATAAAAGTACTTTAGATCGTAGACGTCCAACAGTGGCTCAATTGAGCTTCGTCAATTCACAAGTATTGTTTTTCTCCTCTCCCTTTGTACCCTTAAGGTTTTATACACACTGCATTTCTTCAGTATGGTCTGTCTCTCTCTCTCTCCCTCACTAATAGCGCCTCATTTTATTTTGCACGTTTATATTCTAGATGCAAAAACCAGAATTTTTGGCACATTTAATGCACTTCTTGGTACAATTAATAAATTTTTCTAGTTGGTGCAGTAAAAGTACTATTTGGAACAATATATTGTAGGTTTTGGTATTATAAATTGCACTTTTTGGTACAAGAAATTTTACAAAGTAATATTTGGTTAAATAATTTGCATTTCTAGTACTTCTACTTGTACTACTTGTACTTCTTGGTACAATAAATTATACTATTTGTTACAATAAATTGTATTTTTGTTTCCTATATTGTACTATTTGGTACAAGAATTGTACTTTTTGGTGCAAAAAAATGTAGTGTTTGATACAAAAAATTGTGCTTTATGGTAAAATAAAAGTACTTTCTGGTTCAACAAAAGTACCTTATGGTACACTAAATTGTACTATTTGGTATTTCTTGGTACAACAAATTTTACTTTTGGGACAATAAATTATAGGTACTCAAGTACTTTTTGGAACATTTAATTGTACTATTTGGTACACTAAACGTACTCTATATATTCTTTGGTACAATAAAACTTTGTTTTGAATCATTTACTGTTGTGCATAATATATTTAATGACATTTGTTTGACAAAAAACTGGTTTTGATCAAACTCACACTCTTTCGCTCTTCGGCTTATGTTTTGTTTCTTTACCAAAACAACACCGCCGTTGTGTGCATGTTTTGTTCACAGAATCAAAACAATCACATGTGTTGAAAAAACTAATAGTAAGAGCAATTGTGCAGGGCTCTAGATAAAAAAATTACTATTTACATAGAAAGCATTTCGTAGTTGTGTGGCTTAATAAATCGGTAACTATAGTACTAATTAATTATCAACCTATTGTTACAGGTTTCTTGTGTTTTAAAAAGTAGAACATGTATTGCAAATAAAAATATATAGTAACAGTAAAAAACAAACACAACATAAAGAATTTAATCTTTACATATTTCTAATGTCAAGGACAGATGTGCTATGATAAATTCTATGCAATGTTGCGATATGCAAATAACCAAATAGGCTCATGTCTTAAGTCAAGAATTTAAATTTTTAAGTATAGTTTTTTTTTAGTAAATCAATTATGTTTCAATTTAAATTACTATTATGCATCTGTTATCTTTAGTATAAAGTATGCCACTGATTTATATTTTTCTTCAAAATAAGTTAATATGAAGGATAACGCATCAACTATACCTTAGTTAGTAAAATTTCAACTACGAAAAATTTTAAATTTTACTTGACCTCAACTATGTTGTTTCAATATTTGTTTCTATTGGTCTTAAAGCTCTAATATAAAGCTACTATTTAGAAAGATTGGAGGCATATATGAATATCTGCTAACTGCTTCCAAAAAATCTAATCCTTAACAGTGGTTGCGAATACAAATATGTGAAATTTTGACCACACCTCAAATGGTATTATACCGCTGCTAGTCCATTATTCCCAGCCTCCCTAAGTTACTCCATTTTACTAGGGTGTTTTCTCCACATGCTCTGTGGTATGCTCTGTTGAACATTTCATAAAAATTATGCAAACCTTAACGAAACATAATGTTAATTCCCTAATAGACTCTGTTGCTGGATTGTCAACTAATTTTTCATTTAAACGGAATAACAAATGAATGCAAACGCTACATAACAAATGCACATCGTGTTCCTTTCTACTCTATGACAACTGAGCCCCAATGCCGACAACATTGGCCACCAAAACACTCGGTCTTTTATATTTGTCCGGGGCTGGGTTGAAGGGACCGGTGGACAGACAGCCAGGGCTGCCTTCGTGACAGCCATTTGGACACATTTTTCAATGACAAACAGAACACAGTATTCTCATGTTACTTTTCCGCTTTTTCTCTCTATTTTGTGTCTATGTCGTTGCGACTGATTCAAAACGACATTTACGTATGTTGTTTTATTACAATTTATCACATTCACCTTCACATTTATTCAGTCGCCGCTATCTGTTGTTAATTGTTTAAACCATTCTTGTTGTCGCTATTGTTGTTGTTGTTCCATAAACAAAATGACATTTAACAAAGTGTTAAATTAATGTCTAAAGCTAAGTGATGAGAACGCGAACAGACGGTTGGAGGACGATGGTTCATTCTAAACAGTTCTCAATGTTGTTGCCATTGTTAAATAAAATATTTCGAGCATCCACTAAGAAAACATTCGAGCACGAACTTTCATTACGTGTCCTTTTTTATCCAATGTCGTGCATTTTGTTGTTGCGTTTCATTGCGACTTTTCAGCATTTTGTTTGCTGAAATTAAACGACAAATATTTACACAATTTTTTGAGAAGGTGACAAAGAAAAACAAAGATTGTCTGCAGAATTTTTTTTAAATGGATTTTGTAAATCAATTCAATTTTATAGGAATTATTTCAGAGCGGTATGACATGAAATTTCAAATTAAATAAAATTTGATTTTAACTAATCGATTAGCTAATTGTGGGTTCCTTACAGTTAGCCTAAAAAATTAATGGTAATTAACTAAATGAAAGCGAGAAGACCTCCGAATATACCCTGCAAAACAAGACCTTACTAAGAAGTAGTAAAAAAAAGCAGAATTACTCTTCCAGAAGTTTTTGAACTTGGTTGGTTGAACCACCAATGATTTTAACATTGGCTTGTCTTTGGAAGGAAGTAGTTAATTTTTGCATACTTTTCATCTGAATGCGATACAAATTTGAATCTAAGAAGAGACTTCAAATAGCTGAAGTAAGTTCATTTTTAATTAAAATTAATTTGTGATTATAAAAACAAAAGAGAAGTCATTCTAAAGAATGTTATTTTTAGTAGGAGATGATGATAAGTGGGAAACCCCATATTTGTATTATTATTTATATCTTAATCTATTAATACAGACTACTTTTTTGAAGTTCTTATAAAGTTCAAATAAACAGTTTCAGGTTCAATGGAAAAAATAGTCTGTAAGTAAAATGTTGTTTGCATAAATCACCACGAACATCGCCAATTTGTTTTGCATGTCTTCATCACCTCAGCACATATACATACGTTTTTCATTGTTAATTGATTTTCTCCTTTTATTAGTTTCACACTAAAACGTTTATTTTTTCGATAAAATACAAATTTCTTAATTGCTTTTCTCTATCGTTTTATTATCCTTATTTGTTTTTCAGACACATTTTCGCAGCGCTTTCGTTAAACATTCCATCGATGCTCAAATATTTTTAATTTTTTGCGGACTTTCGACAAGGATAATGAGTTTACTTGAATGTAAGTATGAAGTTTTGTATGCATTCTAATAGATTGATATCGTAACGAGCAGCTATTGCTTGCTACAAGGATTTCAATTATCTTTAATTAATTATCAGCAACTATTGATCCTGTTGCATGCGTTGAAAACAGTTTGTTGCGAGCGTTTACACACCAATGAACAGCTTTCACTTATACAAATGGATAGCATTTATGCAGAACGTTACATGATAAATGTGGAAACAATTACGACCAACATGGCCATGTGGCTCATGAAGCATCACACCTTCACTTTAAGTAATGTTACACTTGGGAAATGTTTACGGGAGCCATCTTAAAATTGAAACAATCAGCGATGAAAATCATTCAACTCGTGTAAACATTACTCCATTTTTTTAAGTATTGCACTTTCTCTGATGCCAGACCATTTTCTTTTAGCTCTTCGCCAGCTCCAAAACATTGAAGTGGAAACCGCCATTGGTGACAAGAGAAGGGGGGATACTCTGTGTACTGGATCGTTCTAAATGAGACTGTTGGGAATATTTATGCATTCTGCTTTCGAAAGTGAAAGTTAACATAAATGTACATTTTTATCAACTCGCTGTTCTAGGTGAGAAGAAAATACACTAACAATCTTCAGTTTCGAGACGAATGCACATGTGGTTGGAAATTTAATGTAGTTGTAACACTTTGCTTTTGACCCAAATATGTGGATGCACAGTAGGGACACAAAAATATTCTATTAAATGGCGAAAGAGTTGGCATCACAATAGCTATTGGTATTTGGGTGGAAATAGTATTCGAGGCATGCCATTGAGAATCTCCGGCATATTATTTGTGGATGTTACATATTTAAAGATTTATAATATGCATATACAAATGCGAAATCAATATTATTATTCTTTGTTCGTGATTCAATCACATAACAAACGGCTTAACCTATTTCAATGAAATTTTATAGGCTATATATATTTTTGCCACATGAGCGGATGGGGCGTGGCAAAGCTTGTTTTAGTGAGTTTAAATTTTTCATACAGATAGTACTCGGCACAAAACGGGAGTAAGGGCGAGGCAAACTTGTTTTAAGGGCAAGAGAGATAGTATTTGATACACAGACAGTACTTTGCAGTACAGACATCAATATTCAAACAAAATTTTTGTTTTTCAGTAGTGCAGTTAGCAGCAGATAATACTTGTCACTTCAGGAAGTAATTTTTAATTTATCTCGGCACATAAGAAAAGAATATGCAAACGGAATATTTATTTTTGATAATTGGAAGCAGTGGTTTTCTCCTTATATACAGAGGATGTATTTTCTGTAATATAGGTCTCCGAAGACATGAACTATCCCAAATGTATTAGTACACATGATTTTTCATATTCCCTGATTCAACTTTTCCTTAATTCCTGGAATCATAATGTCAGAACACAGACTCATTTATTTTAAAACATTATTCGATTTGTAAACTTTATATGGGAAACGTTCAGATTCATGCAAACAAATAATCGGCATTTATACGTCACTGCGACTTTCTTCCCGAAATCAAAAAGTAAAATCCTGTCCACTTTACATTTCCATACAAATAATTATATTCACTCGCCCACACTGTAAACTTGTAGCAACAACACCTTAAAACATGTGTACTTACAAGTCTAATATTTTCTATTAATTATAAAATATTTAAAGTTTTTACAAACTTTAATTGCTAGCTGCGACCAGTTGGACTTAAGGGAAGGAAAAGTTTGTCTGTTGTATATATTTATTTCCTCTGTGGCAACTGTTGCTGTCAAATAATGATTATTTAACCGAGAACAAACTTTAGATATAATTAATACATACCCAGCGAAAACTTTTCGTTTCTTTCACGAAACTGGAAACTTTTGCAACACAAACACCAAAGCGAACAAACAAATTTTACATTTTGATTTGTGCTGCTTTAGGGAGATGGGAATAATTCATAATTAACGATTGTATGAATTTATAATTTATAAGGAACCGAATAATAATTAGCAAGTACTTGCTAATTTTTAAACATAAACGGCGTGGGCTGTTGATGTAAACGCCCACCGGCAAATTGGTGAAAGAATTTGTCAAACTTTAATTACAAATTGTATCAATGACGATAAATTAAGTACATATTTATGAACGTGACAATATAAAACGGTGTACGTGTTTAAGTTGCGTCGCCTATAACAGAGCTTACGATGCGACACCAATGTAATCTTAGTAACAAGAATGCAGCGTAGAATGGTTGGTCATGCAACAGCATTGCATTTTGTGAATGTATAGGTTCAATGTATAGGGCCAATGAAATAATGATGCCCATATAATATGAGGTGATATGAGGTAAGGTTTGATAGATGTAATTGCAATATTGTTCAGATTGATAAATACAGCAGAATTAAGAATTGTAGTAAGTTACTACAATACTACGATCACGTTAACAATTTGAGACTTTGTTTTCTTTTGAGAATTATGAGAAACGAGCATATTAAATTTATTTAGCTTAAAAATTGCATTACATACTTAATTAAATTTCCAAAAACTTACTTCAAATATGACTGAATTCAGAATGCTAACAAGAAATATATGTATGTAAAACTATGAGGGTGAAATCGGTCACGTGTATGGTAGGTACCAGAAGGGGTTTGTCAAAGTTATTGGTTTTCTGAGGGCTTGTCTGTTATTACATGGTTATTAAAAGCTTCAAATTATATTTTCTCCAGATGTCCGTCTGTTAGTTATTGGATAAATATTATTTTTCCAAAAATATGTAGTTTTTTATCGGTTATACCAGAAGGGATGGGGCTATTCTGCCCATTTACAATTCCATTTCTTTATTTTGGAAAATATTTATACTGATAAATTTAACATAAGGATCAGTTAAGGTTTACTCGAGTTATCGTGCCCACCAGTCATCCAGATAGCCAGACAGACGGACATGGCTCAATAATCTTAAAGTCTTCAAACGAATCTTGCCTTAAGCTACTTGGGTCTAACACGTCACCTTTAATGCGTTACACTTTTTCTCGTTTCAGATGGTATATATTATATATCTTACCTTAGGGTGATGGTTAAGTTAAGTCTTTCAATTGTATTCACCTAATCAAATAGTACGACTGTCACATATGTGACCATGGAATTGCCCCATATTGCTTTATTACGCTGCCTTTTTAATCGACGTCGTATCGAAACTAAACTTTGTCAAAAGCTCGGTTTTCCTTTTGTTTACTTTTATTTTCAAAGTCAATTTTGACTACTTGACTATTTGTCAATTTTGACTTCCTTAATTTCGTTACCGATATCCATAGAATATCCATTTCTTTTAGAGATCTAAATGTTATATAAAAGTATCAAGTAATCTTCTTGTTGGTTTTCACCGTAGTAAACTCCGATTTCTAGCTCATGTTGAAAAATAACAATGAATTTCGATCTGAAGAATTTTAAATGCTTGCTAGTGTAGTCTTTAATAGATAAATTTAACAACTGCAAAAGGAATATTTTTGTTTCCAATGTCATTAAATACGGTTCCATCTTTGTGAAGTAAAAAGAGAGTATAAAAACTCAGCTGTCAAAAGTGTGCAAAGAGCGAAAAATAGAGATTGATAAATCATGATATGTATTTCGTCCCGATATGACGCCAAATGACAGTACAAGAAATTAATAATTGTTGTTGTAGGGTTACCAATATTTTTGAATGAATTGAAGCAAATACTTCTATTGCAAAAGTTTCATGGTTTAGAGATGGCTTCATGGACGTTATAAGAAATGTGCATTAATCAATAGATATAGGAAACGACATACAGAAAGTCAATCGTAAATATTGGTGTCTTGAAATTTTGGATAAACTTTAATTGTAGGGGTTGTCCGCCTTGAATTCATTTTTGTATGCGGTCTAACCCATACTGATGGGCCATCTGCTTTAGGTGGTTAGTCATTAAATGCATCTAAAATTTCATGAAAATTCAGTGGCATGTTTGAAAAAAAGGAATGTGTGAAAGACGTACTTTTTCAAATAAGGACGATAAGTTGCAATCAGTTTAGCAAAAAAAAACAATTTACTCATTGCATCCCATGATACTAGCGGCCACCCCCTTGATGTGGTCGACAGCAATTTCGTAGTGTAGTGTCGAGTCAATCGCCATATCTAGTAAAAGCTTCTCAAACAGCTGACGTTCGCATTCGTCTATAAACAAGTAGGTGCCGCTTGTTGTAAATCTAAAGCGTGTTAATTTACATATCTCATTCATGGTGTGTAAAGGAAAATTTAGATGTGTAAAAATGTGTTTTTAATTATCTAGCGGTTGTAATACTAAGTCAAGATAGATCCTTTGTTCACACTTGAGGTATTGATCGTTTGTATCCCCTTCATCCTATATATACATACTACCTGAAAGAGCAGACTTCTACCAGCCTTCAAAATTTTTGATAAATATATTTCGTACTGAAACGTTTCATTTCAAAAGGGTGCAGGTCCTAATCAAAAATTTCATTCTGTAGCAATTAATGTCCAAATTTGAGGAGGTAATTTTCAAAATTTCATTATTTCACCTTTGACCGAACCGAGATTTTTTTTTATTTTTTGTTTGTTTGAAAGCATTAATTACGCCAGATGATTTCATCAAAAGTTGATTATTCTATATCAAAATAACATTCCTCATTTCAAATATACATTTTGGAACAAAATATTATTAAAATGATTAATCCAGAAGTTAATTAACTATTTTCATCTAAATGGCAACATAACATGTTTTATGTTTTTTTTTTCTCTAGAGCATAAACAAAACTTGAGTATTCCAATCAGCCGCGTCAAAACTTCATTATCAAATTTTGAATTAATTCAATTGATATTAGTGCTACATTTTTGAATCCTATACAAAGCAATGTCTATTATAGACGTCTTTAATAATGCATCAAAATTTCAGATGAAATATATTGAGGCATACCTAAAGAACTATTTTCTCAATTTGCTCAAAAACACAAAAGGTGGAATAGTCAAGTTTTGTAAAGTAACTCCTCATTTGAAGTTTTTAAAATCAAGATAATATCAAATCCTAACAAACGAAATAATCCAACTTAATTGTCGATTAATGGCATTTAAGTACGGTTGAAATGCAAATTATTTTTTTTAATGCTTAACACACTCTCTCTCTATATATATTTTCCTTCATTCGCACCCAATCTTATGGGCAAGTGTTTCTTGAATTGTTTCTTTAAGATTAACACAGTCAAATGTCCTAACCACTTTCCGTTTTCTTTTTGTTGCCATCAATAAGTTTATTCATGACGTAACCTGGTTACGGCAGATTCACTTTTGAATAATACAAATGGCAACATTATGTGTCTCCTAGACACATTTAATGTTGTGAAATCACGAATGTCTTCAGCATATTATCTATGTTGTCGTGGCTTCAAGTCTCACATCGATTTCTTGTACTGTATCTGACGGTTTATGCTTACTTGGCTATTTGATATTCAGAACGCGTCTAAGTTTTACTTTTTTTTAACATTTACAATTCACGTGTTTAAAGTTAATTTTGCTTTTCATTTTACGCCGCCATTGTTGATTACGTTGGCTCCAGGGATTGGTGCGGAGGATAGGAACTGGGTAGTGCCTATTGTTGTTTACAGGGCGGCCTTTGAATTCACGAGACGATTGTGAATGTGTAGGAAAGTAATGGCATCATGTACATGTATTTTTTTTTATTTCAAGGTCAGTTCTTGTGTTATTTTTTTTGTTCTTTCGAAACTTGATCTATGCCAACAAGTTGTGACTCGCATAACACAACCAGATTTTGTATTTTAATAACAAATCAAGTTGAAATAAATGAAATTTTATTTAAGTTATGGTATTCCACGAATGTGCTAATAAAAAAAATACAACTTAATATTGCCATCCTCAAAACTTGCAAGTACGAGATGTGCCGATGATAAGCAATACTATGTCAGGTTTCCGGCAACTGAATGCGTCCTTAACGAGGGATCATCTAAACTATTATTGACAGGTTTGCCTTAAATCGTGACGTTTTTTGTTATTCCTTCACTGCTGTGGGTTAGTCTGGCTTGTTTGGCCACAGCCGCTAACCAAAACTTTTTGCTCACTGACCCAAACTGGCAACCTTTATAAATAATCCAAAAAATGTACTTTCTCGGTCGGATGCCAGAAAGCATCATTCCGGCAGCCATGTTTTTACGCCAGCCTTAGCCATGTACCGGGGATTAATGCAACTATGGCCACATCCTATGAGGCAACTAAAGTGTATCGTCGTGAACACACAAACGGCAAACTCAACTATGGGGGAGTACGATGGATATCCGCAACCACTTGGGTTTGTACACAACAAAATTGACAGGCATCGGTGGGAAGAGACGATGAGGATTGCCAGTAAAAGTAGCTGCCATTTAAGAAATCTAGAGGAAATTAAATGAAAGCAGCACTATAAAAGGAGGAAGCGGCGATAATTTTATGTTTACCAACAAGGAGTGGGAGCGTTGGGATGCTGAAAATTAAATAAAACTTCAACAATCGGGTTTCTTGATAAGGCTGTAGAATGTACGTTAAACTGTGAGACTCTGAGGGAGGTGGAATGAAGTCATTCATTGATGGTAAAAATTAAATTTAGTTTTTTCTTTACCTTCCAAAGACAGATGTATCGCCACAGTATTCAAACTCTTGCTGGTAATAAATTCGATCCAGTTTCTTAAAGTGTTTTGTTGTTGTGACCATTACTGATTTCCCTGCCCATCATCATCTAGGTAGAGTTTGGGGTAAAATATAAAAAATTTGGGAATTTTAAAGTATAGGAATGGTGTGGTCAGTTTGCACAATGTGGGAGGGGAACTTATTTCCGTGCCTATACAATTTATAATTCACTTAGGGTTGTATTGCCCTTAGACCATGAAAAATCCTTTTTGGTATCATGACATGCGTCTATACTCAGCATGCCTCATAACGCTTTCATCTGTTCGGCTATGGGTATTATGGAAGGAACTCATAATAGATTCTTCAACTGTTGGTAAATCTAAACGATTAAGAGGTATCAGCATGGTCAGTGGTAATTTATTGGTGGCCACTGGTTAATACATTTTCAAACAAATATTGTTTAAGTTCTCTGACAAATATGTCTCTACTTTTTCAGCCCTTTTTTCGATTTAATGCTTGTGATATGAAAATATCTTATCTCTGTCGTTCGACCTATGAGCAAATAAATTTCAATCTACCACGGCGAAAAATGAATCAAACTTTTGAAAGATGTAATATTTCCTAAATGGGGTAGTCGAAAACTATTCTCCTACGATACGTTGTAATTCATTTATCTTACTTTTTTCTGGAAGTGTCTAAAAATGCCTTTCTAAACTGTTACAATGTGGATTCCGACTATACATGACTGCTGTTTAGAGCAAATGCTTGTCCACATACAAACCTGTACGGTTCTTCCCCTTAATTTTAAAAACAATAAAAAAAGAGATTTTGGATAAATGAGTAAAGCTTTTAAGTTATGTTGTGATGATCCCGTTCCTTTCAGTTAATTATAGTATACAGTTTTTTTAAAGCAATGGTAAAATATCTCTTTGTACACGTTGGCTCATGGTTTTCCATTGGTGCTCTAGGGCAATGTCCAAAGATTTTCTATATATACCTTTAAAATATAAAAGCGTTTACGTCTTGCTATTTCATATCACAACACAATCGCACTGAGCCGTTGAACAAACTTGATTTACAATAGTCAGCTGTCAATTACAGTTAGAGACGCACTAAATACAAGAAATTAAAAAAATAAATTAAGTATTGACGATTCCACTCGAAAACATCAACACCAGGGACATCACTCAAACCAGTTACAGGCACATGTACGCATAAGGATATCCATCTCCATTTAAGATGTGTCAGATGACTGCTCACTGTATGTTACGTACTACTTATGTACGTTTCTGGCGGCGAAATGTTCCACTGATGGCTGTTTTATTAAAATATTAAAAACATTTCAGAATCAAAGTGAAAACTGTTGGTTCTGTATAGAAAAAAAAACCACAAATAAAATGGTAGATGAAAAATGTAATATTTAAGGCCATAAATTCATATCACGATGAGGCATCACGTCTCTGGTGGTTTCAAATCTGTGCAAATTCTCTTATTAATGCCATTTTATGCCATGTTCTACATGCAGATATCCTCACACTATATCTTGTTGTATTCATTCGAAGCATTCATGGATATGCAATAAATTGATGTCGATACAACATATGGGTGTATACATATATACATACATACATGCATATCAACATTCAGTGAGTCTTCCCCAACGTTTAGGAAATGCATTGCTTTGAGCATTGTACAGGAATGTTGAGGAATGCCAAATACGCATACTTTATTTTAGAATTTAATAAATTGTAATTGAAATTTGTTTAATCGGCACATCATATCGTTGGAATCCTGGAAAAATGTCTCAAGTTAAATTTATTGTGTTTCTCAGTTAACAATGATTTAAAGTTTATGGCCGCTTGTTTTTTGATACAACAACTACAAAACTACTTTAAATAGACATGGGACTATGCATAGACTATGACTTTTGGTACACTTTTGCATCATTATGTCTATTTCACAAAAAATTAGGACTTGAGACCTTTTTGCAGGATACCGACGATTATTAACATATCAACAAATGCAAAACACCCAATCAATTCATTTAATATATTTAAGCTGTGCAGAGTTTCTGCACGACATATATAGCAGCTTTTGCTGTTTAACTAATTATTTCTAAAAGACTATTAATATTTTACGATTACAATTTTTTAACGTGAAGATATGAAATCATAATGTTTTAATTCTTTAACTCAATGCTGTTATTATATATCGAATAGCTATTTGTTCATAACTCTAGTAAAAATGTAACAATTTGAAAAATTTTTTTATATATTATTTCTATCAATCTAAATTGTGATTGTAAGTGTGTACCGTTGTTCCAAACCAAAACACAATTGTACATGTTTTGTGTATTTTTATCGCCTCTATTAAAACTCACTGGCAATATTTTTTTTGTGTTAACGTTTTTGTGTTATTAGCATCCTGTTGCAATGTCACAAACATCCTGTGTGGTTTATTTGCCCAACTACTACGCTCGTTTTATCGGGATTTGCTTAAACTTATGCTTATATCAACTGTGCCAGAAAGAATTCCCTCTTTTCACAAAAGTACTTGCTCTTAACACATTCGATTCACATTTATTTGGCTCATATGTATGGGTTTGGGGTAAAGTTGGTTTTATTGGGGTTGGAGGGCACGTTCAATGTATAAATCAATACTACTTGTTGGGGCTTTCTTGCAATGCTTTCTGTTACTGACCGATGGTGTTGCTGCCAACACAGTTCCCGTCGCACTTCCTGTTGCCATGTGGTAGGGTTTGGATGTGCGTGCATGTGTGTTTTTCATTCTGGCGTAATTTATTTAACACTTTCAATGAAACATAATAAGATTGACAGTGGTGTGGCATTATAACCAAGCAACAACAGCAACAAGGCCATTATTTTCCCAAAATGAAACAAATTCCATTTGAAATTGTTTGGATTCAAACGATTTAATTTCAAAAACGAAATACTTCCATTCTCAATATCATCAGCCTTAAAAACCCTGACCTTTGAAAGCATATGTAAGCGTATGTGTGTATGTGTAGGCAGCGGCACGCAAAGCTATGTATACCAAATGACTCCTTCGGGTATTTGTCACAATAAATAATGCGACAAAGTTCACATACATCATATGTTCTTTTTACAAAACCATAACCCCGAGGAGATTTTTGATCAAACCTGTGCACACCAGGTCTCTAAATTAAGCCTAGGTCAAATAAAATGGATACATTTTTGAATAGAATGACATTTACAAGTTCGATATCTGAAAAGGAGAACTATACATTTGAAACTAGCAACCAGCACTATCTCATTCATTAATATAACACACATACTTGAAGTTATTTAGTTGTTCGCTGTACGGTTGTCCTCCTGCCCTTTATCCATTGTCCAACACTGTAGATTTCATTCAAAGGATGTTGGCCACATTACACCCGTCTCCGTCGTATAACAACCAATATCGTCTTCGTCGTCGTCGTCAGCAGCCGCCATAACATCAACATGATTGTCATGTCTGAAATTTGTTGCAAATGGCACCATTTTGGAAACATATTATTTACGTTCAACACACCATTTGCCATGGGCGGAAAGGATCCGTTCCATCGGGTATCCATTGTCTGCTCATGGTTTCCATATAAATGTGTTGTATGCAACGTGGTGGAGTACAGAAGGTGTAAACTATGGTGTGATTAGTGAGTGGTAAATCACCCAGGAGTATTATATCATAAATCACATTCCCACACGGTCACACAGCTATCCAAATAAATATTTCATATGTACGGAAATTTATTTGTATATACATACATGTGCATCTTTTCCTGCCCCTGCGTGAATGTAGAGGACGACGAATATAAATGGTTTTTACTTCATTTTTTCTCTCTTTTTCGTTTGGGCTCCATTTGGGCCACAACAGAAAACATTCGTAAAAGGCGTTGAGGAAACGCACTGATGGATGAAGCGTTCATGCAGGGACATCATGATGATTGTAGTTGTTATACTTTTTATTTTCTTTTCACTTTTGTTTTTATTGCGGGAAAATTTGAGATTAATAGGGTACATGTGTTGTGGTTAGGGCAATGGAAAAAGGTATCCGGTATGTATGTTTTTATTGAAATCGAAAGTTTTTGCACATTTAATTGCACCAAAATCGGAAATTTGTATTCCAGGAGGATTACAGTTGTAACTACTGCATGTAAAAAATCGCTAAGTATCTAGGTATTTAATGTATCCAGTACTTCATGTAACATATTAGTAATGGTAAAGCTTATGATTTCTTCCGCTTGTTTCACTATTTGTGACTATGAAGGTTAGTTTTCCTAGAATCATTCAAGGAGCTCAGGTCTGACGAGGCAACTGTTTTCATAACATTAATGGGGATAAGTTAAGGATGCAACAAAAAAAAAAAAAGCTCCGTTTGGAAGTCGTGAATACGTCTTCATATAAGTCTACTTTGTAATTATATATACATGGCAAGTTGTATCTTAGAGTATATCAAACACTTTTGCTTCGTTCCAAGTGTATTTTTTCAACGTTATTACTAATAACACCTCCTAACTGCCAAAACCTACACTTAGATGTACTCAGACTACAGGATCGTGTCAAAGGATACCCGACTTAGTATAGTTTCCTAATTTTCTTATTTAAATTTATCTAATTTAACCAGCATATAACAAAGAAATTTTTACACAGTCACCACCTTTGGTCGGTAGTTTAATATCGAAGAAACCTTACCATTAATTCTCGTGGCATATATGGACAGATATAAATTAAATGTGTTTTTAAAAAACTACAATGCTGATTCGATAGCTTTGTGTTACCTAATCAAATCGTTTTAATGCGTCAGTATCGTTTTAAGATTTTATATTTATAACAAGAATATGTATATTTGCAATTTACCTCTTTTTATTGCTTTACTCCAGTGGAAGACAAAACCGAACGCACGCATACGACGATATGCCCTGCAAGCCGTTCTACGAAAGCTGCGGAAAAGGTGTCAGAAAAACGCATTTTCGGTTTGATTGTAAAAAGAGTCTTTAAACTCAATAGGAAAAATTATGGGCTTTTTCAGAATATCCATCATAAAGAACTCTTTACTACTGCCATAAATTAAGGGCTCTCTTAGAGCCCAAAAAACAGCATAAAAAACTAATTTCTGACAAGAATTGAGAACTCTCTCTGACGAACCGTTTTAGATTTTAATTGTAAAAGCTCTGAAAAAAATCAGAATAGACACCTTTCGCACTAATTTAATTTGGTGGGTTGTATTAAACATAACTTTCGAGTACATGTGAATTGCCGATCGTGTCTGTCTGAAAATTAATAATTAATATAGCTATGCTATGGGATGCCTGACACTGCATTACTCAATAACCCAAATAATATTTCACTTTTTTGTTCTTTTAATTTTGGTATATCAACCTGCAAGTCTTTTTGCTAAATATTATGAAAAATATTCCACTTGTTCTTAAAGGATACATGTTCGTATATAAACATATGTACATACTCACCTAAATTTTTCTACAAGTACGAGTATGTTCGTAGGTATACACTTTGAGCGAAGCTGTATGATAACCATTTACATTTCTTCGACAGACATAAAATGTTATTTCACATTTATTAAATCTTTGTCCCGGTAAGATATTGTTCCAGTTTGAGTAAAGTGTGCAAAATACCATATACAGTCGCAAATTTTAACATCTGCTCCTTTCGTTGGTATCTTTTATTGCGTCGAGTTTCAACATCTTATTAGATTTGTTCTTGTTTCTTTGAACCGAATAATGCGTGTTGTGTTGTGTCGAGCATCTGCTATTGTTCGCGGTTACGACATCTTCGCATCATGCGGACTTGAGTAAATATGAATACCTATCATTCAACGCCTACACATGTAAACACACACACACGCATACGCATGACATTCATATGTCATAGGCTTCAGG
This sequence comes from Muscina levida, assembly GCA_964034835.1. Classification (NCBI taxonomy): domain Eukaryota; kingdom Metazoa; phylum Arthropoda; class Insecta; order Diptera; family Muscidae; genus Muscina; species Muscina levida. The sequence goes on along the minus strand of OZ035882.1, from coordinate 110,611,142 downwards.
GTTTAAACTTGAAGGCATCAGTTTTGCTAATTCTGTGTCAGGTGTTAAAACTTAGAGACAGCTTAAGTGAGTTCATATACGGATTTATCTCTACACCCCCCACAATATTCTCACATAACAGATGCAGTAGTAATACGGCCTATTGATGGTAATTTTACAGACACCTCAGCAAAAGAGAGCAAAATTAAAGAAGTTGTGGTGCATTATTACGACATAAAACAACATTGTTTCTATCGATTCCGGAGAGATTTGTTTACATTCGTTTGACTAATTATTTGAAGAAATCTTAACAAATATATACAATTACAAAAAAATAGTAGTGGCACAATAATAAATAATAGGTAATTTGCCCATCCCCTTTGGACAAAAGGTGTAAAAATCAAAAACGCTTAACTTCTAATAGCATCTATTGTGATCCACTGACAGTGTACCGAAAACTCTGTAAACTATATTTTGAGGCTAAACATTTGTTTCTCATTTTTGCAAAAAATGGTGAAAAAAAAATTCGAAAAGTTTGTGATTTTGAGGTAAAAACAGACAGATATGAAAAGTTATCTATAAAACAATAAATTCCATTGAAAAGTTCTAAGATTCTTTGTTACAAACCAGTTTAGAAATCAAATGTTTGTTAATAATTACATAGTTGACTAAGTCATAAGCTAACAAGTGAGGAAAGTTATGAAAACTCGGTTTTTTAATCGCAAGTCAAGATTTTGTGGGTGTTGGGGAAATTTATCGTACTCGACCAGACAAACAATATGCACTAGGTCACTCTCCATATTCCGATTGACTCTAGCACGGTGTAATCCATAGAATATTGTTCAAGCCGAAACAATTTATTTATAATATCAACGCACAAAAGTATGAATTATCCTTTTTTTAACTATGTGTTTTTGGTGCGTACTGCACAAAAACATTTAATACTACATGTGTACACACCCTATTTATTTAAAATAAATCATCTCGAAATCATATAGAAACATATCTCAATTTTACATTTGAATTACTGCATTGTCCTTTTATTCTCTCAGTTTGGCGATAGTGTCAAGAAAAAACTCATGGGATGTATTTTCAATAAAACAGCAACAAACAAAAAAAAAACCAAATCCGTTTATAAAAACCAATAGAACAGAAAGTCCACAAACAACATTTTTACGAATGGCCAGTAAATTGGATTTCAGTCATGTTTCAATTTTCTTGTTGGTGCTTTCGACTGCAACGTCCTATAAATCTTTTCAAATATTTGTTGAAAACAGAGAATACGAATAGCAAAACGTAAAGGCAAAAGGGAAAAGTTGACCAAAACACTATATAATTGATAGTATACCTATGCAAGCCAGTGAAATATGAAATCCAAGCGAAAGCACAAATAAACTGTTGAAATAATCTAAAACTTGCCGATTAAAGGAAAACATATAACAGATAAAATGCAAAAACAACAACAACAAATGTAAACACATTTTGGAAATAATCTGCAATGTCATTGGTGTGTTTTTTAACTTAAGTTGCAGCAGAATTTGTGTAGAATATAATTTACACTCTACAAATTGTGGTATTTGTATCATATATGGGTAAATCCGAAATAATGTATACCAAGGAAAGAATTTCAGAGTTGTTAAAACCACAAATCCATAAATGGGCTATATATTTAACCCTCAAAATATATGAAGCGTAACCATTTCCGGTGATCTATTTATGAATGGCAGGTCAAAAACTGCACCTACCACGTGCTTTTATCTGTATTTCTTAAATATATGTTTTTTAAATGTTCATAAAAATGGTAAAAACCACAATATTTCCTTTTAATTTTATAATAAACTTAAAATCTAATCAATTGTCTACAATTAAATGTAAAAAACGCCTCGGTAGGTCATTTAGAAGATATAAATAATGGTTAGTAAAGATGGGCATTCGGCATATAACGTCCGCGAAAACAAGGTTTCTTAAACTTAACTGGTTTTTTTTAGTTTTTCCTCAATCCTCAATAATCGTAAAGAGAGCCAATAGTGCGCTTTAAATATATATACATAAATATGTATTTTTACACTATTGTACAGAAAAATATGAATGACAAAGTGCGTAACGACCGCAACGGAATGAATTTTTTCAAAATTTTTTTATTGAAAGCAATTGTAAGCTCATATGAAATGTTTGTGGAATGGGGGAATTAGATCTACAGTTTCAAATAAACGTCACAACCTGGTGGCGGGTCTGATATTAAGAGCATTTCATCAACTTGAACAAAATTCCACGCTACTGCCATGTATTGCGATAAGTCAGCTGTTACGGTGCCAGTACCATATTGATCTGCATTGTATTAATGCAAATGTACATGCAATCTTTTCTCATGATCAAACAAAATGTATGTTTGTTTGAATTTCAGTTAAATTGGTCAATCCATTCAAATTTTCGAAATAAGTCCAACCCAGCGCCACCTGTCGAGTCCATTTGTACATAAAATGTTTTCGCTTTATCAAACCAATTACATTCTGAATTTCAGTTAAATTGGTCCATCCACTCAAATTTTCGAAATAAGTCCACTCCAGCGATACCTACCGGGTCCTTTCATATAATATATGTAATTCTTATATTTATAACTGTGTTTGTCAATAGCTCCTTAACAGAGGATACAATATTTTAGGATAAATAAGATAGTAGGAAAAAGTGTAACGCCCGCAACGCAACGTCCGCAACGGACGAATTTAAAATTTTTGGATGAACCACTAAATGTATAACTATAAATAAAGCCTTTTTAAAATCCTTAAATATTCCTCTTTCCCTTATGTATTTCGATTTTGTTTTGTTAATATTCAATACTTGCTAAAATAGATGGAAATACACATTGGCATCCAAAACAACTTCCATTTTTTTGTAACTACCGCAACGGCACTTTTGGCTCGAATATCTTTTTTGTCAAAAGTAGTTAAGCAAACAATTAAATGTAATTTCAAAGTACCCTTAAATAACTGTTGTTTGCTGAAGTTTATTTATAAATATCTCACTCATAACGCAAACAGGTTTAATTTAACAAAACATAAATTCGTACGAATGTAACGTGCGCAACACAGGATTTACCCATATATTTTGTATGTTGATACTCTACGACTTTTACAACCCGCTCTTGCTATTTTCTAGGCAAAACAAATTTATATGACAATTGTCGTTGTTGTTTTTATCTCTTTTCCTATGGCAATGAAACAAACAAAACTAAAATGAGTTCATAAAAGTTATAACTCAAGCTTAAATGTTTAACGTTATCGACTGTCTCGACTATAAATATAAATAATATTATTCTTATAAAATTAATATTTTTTAATTTAATATTTATATTGTTCGTATATCTTACAGATATTCATCTCGTATTTTATTTTAATAGATATTTTAACATATAGATATGTTTTGAATAAAAAACCAAGTCCTGGAAAATTATTTTATGCTCTGGAGGTAACTTTGTACAACAGATGGCAATTCGAAACAGATTGAACTCATCAGACTTTTTTGAAATCTATAGTTTTTTGTACTTAATATACTATAAACGATACCAGTAAAATTCTGCTATATATTTCTAACGAACTGGACTTTCACACAGGTTTACATAGGTTTAGGTGCTGTATTTATCTATGCTTAAAAAAATACTATATATACATACATATTTGTCTTACAAATTGCAAATACGAATTATACTTTTCCTTAAACAATAGTAAAAATTAAACATATCTTATGTTATAAGTACGTTTACGTTCAATTTCATCAGTAACATTAATACATTTACAGATTTTATACCAACAGGACATTCTGCGTTATTCGTATTGTCCCTTTTGTTTTCATTTTTAAAATCGCTAAAGTTGTAATCGTGCGTTGAGGGACTTTAAGGTTATCATAGTTTTGTGGTTGTTTTTATTACAGATGGTACCGTTGTGCCAAATATTGCAATTTCGTAGTTTCCCATCGTGTGTGTTGCTATGCTCACCATTTGCGCCCATTTTGTTGGAGTTCCTTATCATTTACCACAAGATCAGTGGACACTTTTGCCGCTTTATATTTTGATTTATGTATATGGAGACTTTGCCATTTGCGTGAGTGTGGTCACAATCGTGATAAGGAATATGGGGGCAACAGTTGGCAAATACAATTGCATATCTCTATTGTATTTAGATGGTTCATGTAAAATGATAAATAATATACACATTCGAATATTTACAATGTTTTCTAGCGAATCCTTAGGAAGGTTAATTAATTCCATATTTCGCACGTTCATATTAATGCCTCTTGTCGAAAATATAACACACATCTTCCGATTCGTAATTATTCAGCTGACAACCACATTCTTTATTAGGAAGCACTTTAACGTGTAGTTTCTGTTTAGTTTAAAGAATTTGAAGAAATTAAAAAAAAATTCCATAATTGCAGTAATCAGATCAGATCTACTTACACTTTAATTTCTCAAAACCTGTTAATCACTTCCCCTAACTATCTCCTCTCGACTGGATATTGTGGTGGTCGTTAATTCTTCACCACCACACTTTCTAGAAGTTATTGTTATCCCATTTCTTCCATTTGTTTTGTGTTGCTGTACATCATCGCTGCAATTGGACACAATTTTGTGACTAGTATTACTACTAGAAATTGTTGAGTGTTGAACCACAAGTTCGGAACTGCCTTCATAGTTAGAAGGCACCCCTGTAGTAATAATATCTTGTATTGCAGTTGTGGTCTTCATTCCATCACCTTCAGTTAACTGACGATGTCTCTGTAGCGCTTCTATAATATCTTTCAAATCAAATTGAGACTGGTACTTCTGAATGCAGTCAATGAGTTCTGGCATAATTTGTTGTATTTCGTAGTTATCATTTAAAGCAGTGCTTACAGAGACAACCACAGCTTCCGTACGTGCATCGATAGATGTGACCAGATCTGAAACCACTGAAGTCGCACCCTCAGTTATTGTCCCACTTCCAGCAGTGCTGACTGTCGATGAATCTGTGGTAGCGGAATCTGGGGTTATTGAAGTGGAAACGCCTTCTGTACTGAAAGTCAGGTCTGAACTTTCTGATGACATCGTAGTTGTACTTTCAGAAATTTTGTCACTTTCAGAGGTGCTGACTGTCGTTGTGTCTGTGGTAACGGAATTTGGGGTTATTGAAGTTGAAACGCCTTCTGTACTGGAAGTCAGGGCGGCAGCATCTGGAGACAGCGTAGTTGTTTTTTCAGAAATTGCGTCTGTGGTAGCGGAATCTGGGGTTATTGAAGTAGAATCGCCTTCTGTACTGGAAGTCAGGTCTGAAACTTCTGAGGACATGGTAGTTTTACTTTCATAATTTGCGTCACTTGTAGAAGTGCTGACTGTCGATGTATCTGTGGTAACGGAATCTGGGGTTATTGAAGTGGAAACGCCTTCCGTAGTGGAAGTCAGGTCTGAAACTTCTGAGGACATGCTAGTTGTACTTTCAGAATTTGCGTCACTAGTAGAAGTGCTGACTGTCGATGTATCTGTGGTAACGGAATCTGGGGTTATTGAAGTGGAAACGCCTTCCGTAGTGGAAGTCAGGTCTGAAACTTTTGAGGACATGGTAGTTGTACTTTCTGAATTTGCGTCACTTGTGTCACTGACTGTCGATGAGTCTGTGGTAACGAAATCTGGGGTTATTGATGTGGAAACGAATTCCGTAGTGGAAGTCAGGTCTGAAACTTCTGAGGACATGGAAGTTGTACTTTCTGAATTTGCGTCACTTGTGTCACTGACTGTCGATGAATCGGTGGTAACGGAATCTGGGGTTATTGCAGTGGAAACGCCTTCTGTAGTAGAAGTCAGGTCTGAAACTTCTGAGGACATGGTAGTTGTACTTTCAGAATTTGCGTCACTTGTAGAAGTGCTGACTGTCGATGAGTCTGTGGTAACGGAATCTGGGGTTATTGAAGTGGAAACGCCTTCTGTAGTGGAAGTCAGGTCGGAAACTTCTGAGGACATGGTAGTTGTACTTTCAGAATTTGCGTCACTTGTAGAAGTGCTGACTGTCGATGAATCTGGGGTTATTGAAGTGGAAACGCCATCCGTAGTGGAAGTCAGGTCTGAAACTTCTGAGGACATGGTAGTTGTACTTTCTGAATTTGCGCCACTGGTGTGACTGACTGTCGATGAATCTGTGGTAACGGAATCTGGGGTTATTGAAGTGGAAACGCCTTCTGTAGTGGAAGTCAGGTCTGAAACTTCTGAGGACATGGTAGTTGTACTTTCAGAATTTGCGTCACTTGTGTCACCGACTGTCGATGAATCTGTGGTAACGTAATCTGCGGTTATTGCAGTGGAAACGTCTTCTGTAGTAGAAGTCAGGTCTGAAACTTCGGAGGACATGGTAGTTGTACTTTCAGAATTTGCGTCACTTGTAGAAGTGCTGACTGTCGATGAATCTGTGGTAACGGAATCTGGGGTCTTTGAGTTGGAAACGCCTTCTGCAGTGGAATTCAGGTCTGAAACTTCTGGCAGTGCTGTAGTTGTACTGTCAGAAATTGCGTCGCTTTCAAAGGTGCTGACAGTCGATAAATCTGTGGTAACGGAATCTGGGGTCATTGAAGTGGAAACGCCTTCCGTAGTGGAAGTCAGGTCTGAAACTTCTGAGGTCATGGCAGTAGTACTTCCAAAATTTGCGTCACTTGTAGAAGTACTGAGTGTCGATGAATCTGGGGTTATTGAAGTGGAAACGCCTTCCGTAGTGGAAGTCAGGTCTGAAACTTCTGAGGACATGGTAGTTGTACTTTCAGAATTTGCGTCACTTGTAGAAGTACTGAGTGTCGATGAATCTGTGGTAACGGAATCTGGGGGGATTGAAGTGGAAACGCCTTCCGTAGTTGAAGTCAGGTCTGAAACTTCTGAGGACATGGTAGTTGTACTTTCAGAATTTGCGTCACTTGTGTCACTGACTGTCGATGAATCTGTGGTAACGGAATCTGGGGTTATTGCAGTGGAAACGCCTTCTGTATGGGAAGTCATGTCTGAAACTTCTGAGGACATGGTAGTTGCACTTTCAGAATTTGCGTCACTTGTGTCACTGACTGTCGATGAATCTGTGGTAACGGAATCTGGGGGGATTGAAGTGGAAACGCCATCCGTAGTGGAACTGAGGTCTGAAACTTCTGAGGACATGGTAGTTGTACTTTCTGAATTTGCGTCACTTGTGTCACTGACTGTCGATGAGACTGTAGTAACGAAATCTGGGGTTATTGAAGTGGAAACGCTTTCCGTAGTGGAAGTCAGGTCAGAAACTTCGGAGAACATGGTAGTTGTACTTTCTGAATTTGCGTCACTTGTGTCACTGACTGTCGATGAATCGGTGGTAACGGAATCTGGGGTTATTGAAGTGGAAACGCCTTCCGTAGTGGAAGTCAGGTCTAAAACTTCTGAGGACATGGTAGTTGTACTTTCTGAATTTGCGTCACTTGTGTCACTGACTGTCGATGAATCTGTGGTAACGGAATCTGGGGTTATTGAAGTGGAAACGCCTTCCGTAGTGGAATTCAGGTCTGAAACTTCTGAGGACATGGTAGTCGTACTTTCAGAATTTCCGTCACTTGTGTCACTGACTGTCGATGAATCTGTGGTCACGGAATCTGGGGTTATTGAAGTGGAAACGCCTTCCGTAGTGGAACTCAGGTCTGAAACTTCTGAGGACATGGTAGTTGTACTTTCAGAATTTCCGTCACTTGCAGAAGTACTGAGTGTCGGTGAATCAGTGGTAATGGAATCTGGGGTTATTGAAGTGGAAACGCCTTCTGTAGTGGAAGTCAGGTCTGAAACTTCTGAGGACATGGTAGTTGTACTTTCAGAATTTCCGTCACTTGTAGAAGTACTGAGTGTCGATGAATCTGGGGTTATTGAAGTGGAAACGCCTTCCGTAGTGGAACTCAGGTCTGAAACTTCTGAGGACATGGTAGTTGTACTTTCAGAATTTGCGTCACTTGTGTCACTGACGGTCGAAGAATCTGTGGTAACGGAATCTGGGGTTATTGAAGTGGAAACGCCTTCCGTAGTGGAAGTCAGGTCTGAAACTTCTGAGGACATGGTAGTTGTACTTTCAGAATTTCCGTCACTTGTCGAAGTGCTGAGTGTCGGTGAATCAGTGGTAATGGAATCTGGGGTTATTGAAGTGGAAACGCCTTCTGTAGTGGAAGTCAGGTCTGAAACTTCTGAGGACATGGTAGTTGTACTTTCAGAATTTCCGTCACTTGTAGAAGTACTGAGTGTCGATGAAAATGGGGTTATTGGAGTGGAAACGCCTTCCGTAGTGGAAGTCAGGTCTGAAACTTCTGAGGACATGGTAGTTGTACTTTCTGAATTTGCGTCACTTGTGTCACTGACGGTCGAAGAATCTGTGGTAACGGAATCTGGGGTTATTGAAGTGGAAACGCCTTCCGTAGTGGAAGTCAGGTCTGAAACTTCTGAGGACATGGTAGTTGTACTTTCAGAATTTGCGTCACTTGTCGAAGTGCTGAGTGTCGGTGAATCAGTGGTAATGGAATCTGGGGTTATTGAAGTGGAAACGCCTTCTGTAGTGGAAGTCAGGTCTGAAACTTCTGAGGACATGGTAGTTGTACTTTCAGAATTTCCGTCACTTGTAGAAGTACTGAGTGTCGATGAATCTGGGGTTATTGAAGTGGAAACGCCTTCCGTAGTGGAACTCAGGTCTGAAACTTCTGAGGACATGGTAGTTGTACTTTCAGAATTTGCGTCACTTGTCGAAGTGCTGAGTGTCGGTGAATCAGTGGTAATGGAATCTGGGGTTATTGAAGTGGAAACGCCTTCTGTAGTGGTAGTCAGGTCTGAAACTTCTGAGGACATGGTAGTTGTACTTTCAGAATTTCCGTCACTTGTAGAAGTACTGAGTATCGATGAATCTGGGGTTATTGAAGTGGAAACGCCTTCTGTACTGAAAGTCAGGTCTGAACTTTCTGATGACATCGTAGTTGTACTTTCAGAAATTTTGTCACTTTCAGAGGTGCTGACTGTCGTTGTGTCTGTGGTAACGGAATTTGGGGTTATTGAAGTTGAAACGCCTTCTGTACTGGAAGTCAGGGCGGCAGCATCTGGAGACAGCGTAGTTGTTTTTTCAGAAATTGCGTCTGTGGTAGCGGAATCTGGGGTTATTGAAGTAGAATCGCCTTCTGTACTGGAAGTCAGGTCTGAAACTTCTGAGGACATGGTAGTTTTACTTTCATAATTTGCGTCACTTGTAGAAGTGCTGACTGTCGATGTATCTGTGGTAACGGAATCTGGGGTTATTGAAGTGGAAACGCCTTCCGTAGTGGAAGTCAGGTCTGAAACTTCTGAGGACATGCTAGTTGTACTTTCAGAATTTGCGTCACTAGTAGAAGTGCTGACTGTCGATGTATCTGTGGTAACGGAATCTGGGGTTATTGAAGTGGAAACGCCTTCCGTAGTGGAAGTCAGGTCTGAAACTTTTGAGGACATGGTAGTTGTACTTTCTGAATTTGCGTCACTTGTGTCACTGACTGTCGATGAGTCTGTGGTAACGAAATCTGGGGTTATTGATGTGGAAACGAATTCCGTAGTGGAAGTCAGGTCTGAAACTTCTGAGGACATGGAAGTTGTACTTTCTGAATTTGCGTCACTTGTGTCACTGACTGTCGATGAATCGGTGGTAACGGAATCTGGGGTTATTGCAGTGGAAACGCCTTCTGTAGTAGAAGTCAGGTCTGAAACTTCTGAGGACATGGTAGTTGTACTTTCAGAATTTGCGTCACTTGTAGAAGTGCTGACTGTCGATGAGTCTGTGGTAACGGAATCTGGGGTTATTGAAGTGGAAACGCCTTCTGTAGTGGAAGTCAGGTCGGAAACTTCTGAGGACATGGTAGTTGTACTTTCAGAATTTGCGTCACTTGTAGAAGTGCTGACTGTCGATGAATCTGGGGTTATTGAAGTGGAAACGCCATCCGTAGTGGAAGTCAGGTCTGAAACTTCTGAGGACATGGTAGTTGTACTTTCTGAATTTGCGCCACTGGTGTGACTGACTGTCGATGAATCTGTGGTAACGGAATCTGGGGTTATTGAAGTGGAAACGCCTTCTGTAGTGGAAGTCAGGTCTGAAACTTCTGAGGACATGGTAGTTGTACTTTCAGAATTTGCGTCACTTGTGTCACCGACTGTCGATGAATCTGTGGTAACGTAATCTGCGGTTATTGCAGTGGAAACGTCTTCTGTAGTAGAAGTCAGGTCTGAAACTTCGGAGGACATGGTAGTTGTACTTTCAGAATTTGCGTCACTTGTAGAAGTGCTGACTGTCGATGAATCTGTGGTAACGGAATCTGGGGTCTTTGAGTTGGAAACGCCTTCTGCAGTGGAATTCAGGTCTGAAACTTCTGGCAGTGCTGTAGTTGTACTGTCAGAAATTGCGTCGCTTTCAAAGGTGCTGACAGTCGATAAATCTGTGGTAACGGAATCTGGGGTCATTGAAGTGGAAACGCCTTCCGTAGTGGAAGTCAGGTCTGAAACTTCTGAGGTCATGGCAGTAGTACTTCCAAAATTTGCGTCACTTGTAGAAGTACTGAGTGTCGATGAATCTGGGGTTATTGAAGTGGAAACGCCTTCCGTAGTGGAACTCAGGTCTGAAACTTCTGAGGACATGGTAGTTGTACTTTCAGAATTTGCGTCACTTGTCGAAGTGCTGAGTGTCGGTGAATCAGTGGTAATGGAATCTGGGGTTATTGAAGTGGAAACGCCTTCTGTAGTGGTAGTCAGGTCTGAAACTTCTGAGGACATGGTAGTTGTACTTTCAGAATTTCCGTCACTTGTAGAAGTACTGAGTATCGATGAATCTGGGGTTATTGAAGTGGAAACGCCTTCCGTAGTGGAAGTCAGGTCTGAAACTTCTGAGGACATGGTAGTTGTACTTTCAGAATTTCCGTCACTTGTAGAAGTACTGAGTATCGATGAATCTGGGGTTATTGAAGTGGAAACGCCTTCCGTAGTGGAAGTCAGGTCTGAAACTTCTGAGGACATGGTAGTTGTACTTTCAGAATTTCCGTCACTTGTAGAAGTACTGAGTATCGATGAATCTGGGGTTATTGAAGTGGAAACGCCTTCCGTAGTGGAAGTCAGGTCTGAAACTTCTGAGGACATGGTAGTTGTACTTTCAGAATTTCCGTCACTTGTAGAAGTACTGAGTATCGATGAATCTGGGGTTATTGAAGTGGAAACGCCTTCCGTAGTGGAAGTCAGGTCTGAAACTTCTGAGGACATGGTAGTTGTACTTTCAGAATTTCCGTCACTTGTAGAAGTACTGAGTATCGATGAATCTGGGGTTATTGAAGTGGAAACGCCTTCTGTAGTGGTAGTCAGGTCTGAAACTTCTGAGGACATGGTAGTTGTACTTTCAGAATTTCCGTCACTTGTAGAAGTACTGAGTATCGATGAATCTGGGGTTATTGAAGTGGAAACGCCTTCCGTAGTGGAAGTCAGGTCGGAAACTTCTGAGGACATGGTAGTTGTACTTTCAGAATTTCCGTCACTTGTAGAAGTACTGAGTGTCGATGAATCTGGGGTTATTGAAGTGGAAACGCCTTCCGTAGTGGAACTCAGGTCTGAAACTTCTGAGGACATGGTAGTTGTACTTTCAGAATTTCCGTCACTTGTAGAAGTACTGAGTGTCGATGAATCTGGGGTTATTGAAGTGGAAACGCCTTCCGTAGTGGAACTCAGGTCTGAAACTTCTGAGGACATGGTAGTTGTACTTTCAGAATTTGCGTCACTTGTCGAAGTGCTGAGTGTCGGTGAATCAGTGGTAATGGAATCTGGGGTTATTGAAGTGGAAACGCCTTCTGTAGTGGTAGTCAGGTCTGAAACTTCTGAGGACATGGTAGTTGTACTTTCAGAATTTCCGTCACTTGTAGAAGTACTGAGTATCGATGAATCTGGGGTTATTGAAGTGGAAACGCCTTCCGTAGTGGAAGTCAGGTCTGAAACTTCTGAGGACATGGTAGTTGTACTTTCAGAATTTCCGTCACTTGTAGAAGTACTGAGTATCGATGAATCTGGGGTTATTGAAGTGGAAACGCCTTCCGTAGTGGAAGTCAGGTCTGAAACTTCTGAGGACATGGTAGTTGTACTTTCAGAATTTCCGTCACTTGTAGAAGTACTGAGTATCGATGAATCTGGGGTTATTGAAGTGGAAACGCCTTCCGTAGTGGAAGTCAGGTCTGAAACTTCTGAGGACATGGTAGTTGTACTTTCAGAATTTCCGTCACTTGTAGAAGTACTGAGTATCGATGAATCTGGGGTTATTGAAGTGGAAACGCCTTCCGTAGTGGAAGTCAGGTCTGAAACTTCTGAGGACATGGTAGTTGTACTTTCAGAATTTCCGTCACTTGTAGAAGTACTGAGTATCGATGAATCTGGGGTTATTGAAGTGGAAACGCCTTCCGTAGTGGAAGTCAGGTCTGAAACTTCTGAGGACATGGTAGTTGTACTTTCAGAATTTCCGTCACTTGTAGAAGTACTGAGTATCGATGAATCTGGGGTTATTGAAGTGGAAACGCCTTCTGTAGTGGTAGTCAGGTCTGAAACTTCTGAGGACATGGTAGTTGTACTTTCAGAATTTCCGTCACTTGTAGAAGTACTGAGTATCGATGAATCTGGGGTTATTGAAGTGGAAACGCCTTCCGTAGTGGAAGTCAGGTCTGAAACTTCTGAGGACATGGTAGTTGTACTTTCAGAATTTCCGTCACTTGTAGAAGTACTGAGTATCGATGAATCTGGGGTTATTGAAGTGGAAACGCCTTCCGTAGTGGAAGTCAGGTCTGAAACTTCTGAGGACATGGTAGTTGTACTTTCAGAATTTCCGTCACTTGTAGAAGTACTGAGTATCGATGAATCTGGGGTTATTGAAGTGGAAACGCCTTCCGTAGTGGAACTCAGGTCTGAAACTTCTGAGGACATGGTAGTTGTACTTTCAGAATTTGCGTCACTTGTCGAAGTGCTGAGTGTCGGTGAATCAGTGGTAATGGAATCTGGGGTTATTGAAGTGGAAACGCCTTCCGTAGTGGAAGTCAGGTCAGAAACTTCGGAGAACATGGTAGTTGTACTTTCTGAATTTGCGTCACTTGTGTCACTGACTGTCGATGAATCGGTGGTAACGGAATCTGGGGTTATTGAAGTGGAAACGCCTTCCGTAGTGGAAGTCAGGTCTGAAACTTCTGAGGACATGGTAGTTGTACTTTCAGAATTTCCGTCACTTGTCGAAGTGCTGAGTGTCGGTGAATCAGTGGTAATGGAATCTGGGGTTATTGAAGTGGAAACGCCTTCCGTAGTGGAAGTCAGGTCAGAAACTTCGGAGAACATGGTAGTTGTACTTTCTGAATTTGCGTCACTTGTGTCACTGACTGTCGATGAATCGGTGGTAACGGAATCTGGGGTTATTGCAGTGGAAACGCCTTCTGTAGTAGAAGTCAGGCCTGAAACTTTTGAGGACATGGTAGTTGTACTTTCAGAATTTGCGTCACTTGTAGAAGTGCTGACTGTCGATGAGTCTGTGGTAACGGAATCTGGGGTTATTGAAGTGGAAACGTCTTCTGTAGTGGAAGTCAGGTCGGAAACTTCTGAGGACATGGTAGTTGTACTTTCTGAATTTGCGTCACTTGTGTGACTGACTGTCGATGAATCTGTGGTAACGGAATCTGGGGTTATTGAAGTGGAAACGCCTTCCGTGGTGGAACTCAGGTCTGAAACTTCTGAGGACATGGTAGTTGTACTTTCTGAATTTGCGCCACTTGTGTGACTGACTGTCGATGAATCTGTGGTAACGGAATCTGGGGTTATTGAAGTGGAAACGCCTTCCGTAGTGGAAGTCAGGTCAGAAACTTCGGAGAACATGGTAGTTGTACTTTCTGAATTTGCGTCACTTGTGTCACTGACTGTCGATGAATCGGTGGTAACGGAATCTGGGGTTATTGCAGTGGAAACGCCTTCTGTAGTAGAAGTCAGGCCTGAAACTTCTGAGGACATGGTAGTTGTACTTTCAGAATTTGCGTCACTTGTCGAAGTGCTGAGTGTCGGTGAATCAGTGGTAATGGAATCTGGGGTTATTGAAGTGGAAACGCCTTCCGTAGTGGAAGTCAGGTCAGAAACTTCGGAGAACATGGTAGTTGTACTTTCTGAATTTGCGTCACTTGTGTCACTGACTGTCGATGAATCGGTGGTAACGGAATCTGGGGTTATTGAAGTGGAAACGCCTTCCGTAGTGGAAGTCAGGTCTGAAACTTCTGAGGACATGGTAGTTGTACTTTCAGAATTTCCGTCACTTGTCGAAGTGCTGAGTGTCGGTGAATCAGTGGTAATGGAATCTGGGGTTATTGAAGTGGAAACGCCTTCCGTAGTGGAAGTCAGGTCAGAAACTTCGGAGAACATGGTAGTTGTACTTTCTGAATTTGCGTCACTTGTGTCACTGACTGTCGATGAATCGGTGGTAACGGAATCTGGGGTTATTGCAGTGGAAACGCCTTCTGTAGTAGAAGTCAGGCCTGAAACTTTTGAGGACATGGTAGTTGTACTTTCAGAATTTGCGTCACTTGTAGAAGTGCTGACTGTCGATGAGTCTGTGGTAACGGAATCTGGGGTTATTGAAGTGGAAACGTCTTCTGTAGTGGAAGTCAGGTCGGAAACTTCTGAGGACATGGTAGTTGTACTTTCTGAATTTGCGTCACTTGTGTGACTGACTGTCGATGAATCTGTGGTAACGGAATCTGGGGTTATTGAAGTGGAAACGCCTTCCGTGGTGGAACTCAGGTCTGAAACTTCTGAGGACATGGTAGTTGTACTTTCTGAATTTGCGCCACTTGTGTGACTGACTGTCGATGAATCTGTGGTAACGGAATCTGGGGTTATTGAAGTGGAAACGCCTTCCGTGGTGGAACTCAGGTCTGAAACTTCTGAGGACATGGTAGTTGTACTTTTAGAATTTGCGTCACTTGTGTCACTGACTGTCGATGAATCTGTGGTAACGTAATCTGCGGTTATTGCAGTGGAAACGCCTTCTGTAGTAGAAGTCAGGTCTGAAACTTCGGAGGACATGGTAGTTGTACTTTGAGAATTTGCGTCACTTGTAGAAGTGCTGACTGTCGATGAATCTTTGGTAACGGAATCTGGGGTTATTGAAGTGGAAACGCCTTCCGCAGTGGAAGTCAGGTCTGAAAATTCTGAGGACATAGTAGTTGTACTTTCTGAATTTGCGTCACTTGTGTCACTGACTGTCGATGAGTCTGTGGTAACGAAATCTGGGGTTATTGAAGTGGAAACGCCTTCCGTAGTGGAAGTCAGGTCTGAAACTTCTGAGGACATGGTAGTTGTACTTTCAGAATTTGCGTCACTTGTCGAAGTGCTGAATGTCGGTGAATCAGTGGTAATGGAATCTGGGGTTATTGAAGTGGAAACGCCTTCTGTAGTGGAAGTCAGGTCTGAAACTTCTGAGGACATGGTAGTTGTACTTTCAGAATTTCCGTCACTTGTAGAAGTACTGAGTGTCGATGAATCTGGGGTTATTGAAGTGGAAACGCCTTCCGTAGTGGAACTCAGGTCTGAAACTTCTGAGGACATGGTAGTTGTACTTTCAGAATTTGCGTCACTTGTAGAAGTACTGAGTGTCGATGAATCTGGGGTTATTGAAGTGGAAACGCTTTCCGTAGTTGAAGTCAGGTCTGAAACTGCTGAGGACATGGTAGTTGTACTTTCTGAATTTGCGTCACTTGTGTCACTGACTGTCGATGAATCTGTGGTAACGGAATCTGGGGTTATTGAAGTGGAAACGCCTTCCGTAGTGGAACTCAGGTCTGAAACTTCTGAGGACATGGTAGTTGTACTTTCAGAATTTCCGTCACTTGCAGAAGTACTGAGTGTCGATGAATCTGGGGTTATTGGAGTGGAAACGCCTTCCGTAGTGGAAGTCAGGTCTGAAACTTCTGAGGACATGGTAGTTGTACTTTCTGAATTTGCGTCACTTGTGTCACTGACGGTCGATGAATCTGTGGTAACGGAATCTGGGGTTATTGAAGTGGAAACGCCTTCCGCAGTGGAAGTCAGGTCTGAAACTTCTGAGGCCATGGTAGTTGTACTTTCTGAATTTGCGTCACTTGTGTCACTGACTGTCGATGAGTCTGTGGTAACGAAATCTGGGGTTATTGAAGTGGAAACGCCTTCCGTAGTGGAAGTCAGGTCTGAAACTTCTGAGGACATGGTAGTTGTACTTTCAGAATTTGCGTCACTTGTCGAAGTGCTGAGTGTCGGTGAATCAGTGGTAATGGAATCTGGGGTTATTGAAGTGGAAACGCCTTCTGTAGTGGAAGTCAGGTCTGAAACTTCTGAGGACATGGTAGTTGTACTTTCAGAATTTCCGTCACTTGTAGAAGTACTGAGTGTCGATGAATCTGGGGTTATTGAAGTGGAAACGCCTTCCGTAGTGGAACTCAGGTCTGAAACTTCTGAGGACATGGTAGTTGTACTTTCAGAATTTGCGTCACTTGTCGAAGTGCTGAGTGTCGGTGAATCAGTGGTAATGGAATCTGGGGTTATTGAAGTGGAAACGCCTTCTGTAGTGGAAGTCAGGTCTGAAACTTCTGAGGACATGGTAGTTGTACTTTCAGAATTTCCGTCACTTGTAGAAGTACTGAGTATCGATGAATCTGGGGTTATTGAAGTGGAAACGCCTTCCGTAGTGGAACTCAGGTCTGAAACTTCTGAGGACATGGTAGTTGTACTTTCAGAATTTGCGTCACTTGTCGAAGTGCTGAGTGTCGGTGAATCAGTGGTAATGGAATCTGGGGTTATTGAAGTGGAAACGCCTTCCGTAGTGGAAGTCAGGTCAGAAACTTCGGAGAACATGGTAGTTGTACTTTCTGAATTTGCGTCACTTGTGTCACTGACTGTCGATGAATCGGTGGTAACGGAATCTGGGGTTATTGAAGTGGAAACGCCTTCCGTAGTGGAAGTCAGGTCTGAAACTTCTGAGGACATGGTAGTTGTACTTTCAGAATTTCCGTTACTTGTCGAAGTGCTGAGTGTCGGTGAATCAGTGGTAATGGAATCTGGGGTTATTGAAGTGGAAACGCCTTCCGTAGTGGAAGTCAGGTCAGAAACTTCGGAGAACATGGTAGTTGTACTTTCTGAATTTGCGTCACTTGTGTCACTGACTGTCGATGAATCGGTGGTAACGGAATCTGGGGTTATTGCAGTGGAAACGCCTTCTGTAGTAGAAGTCAGGCCTGAAACTTCTGAGGACATGGTAGTTGTACTTTCAGAATTTGCGTCACTTGTCGAAGTGCTGAGTGTCGGTGAATCAGTGGTAATGGAATCTGGGGTTATTGAAGTGGAAACGCCTTCCGTAGTGGAACTCAGGTCTAAAACTTCTGAGGACATGGTAGTTGTACTTTCAGAATTTGCGTCACTTGTCGAAGTGCTGAGTGTCGGTGAATCAGTGGTAATGGAATCTGGGGTTATTGAAGTTGAAACGCCTTCCGTAGTGGAAGTCAGGTCAGAAACTTCGGAGAACATGGTAGTTGTACTTTCTGAATTTGCGTCACTTGTGTCACTGACTGTCGATGAATCGGTGGTAACGGAATCTGGGGTTATTGCAGTGCAAACGCCTTCTGTAGTAGAAGTCAGGCCTGAAACTTCTGAGGACATGGTAGTTGTACTTTCAGAATTTGCGTCACTTGTAGAAGTGCTGACTGTCGATGAGTCTGTGGTAACGGAATCTTGGGTTATTGAAGTGGAAACGCCTTCTGTAGTGGAAGTCAGGTCGGAAACTTCTGAGGACATGGTAGTTGTACTTTCAGAATTTGCGTCACTTGTAGAAGTGCTGACTGTCGATGAATCTGGGGTTATTGAAGTGGAAACGCCATCCGTAGTGGAAGTCAGGTCTGAAACTTCTGAGGACATGGTAGTTGTACTTTTTGAATTTGCGCCACTTGTGTGACTGACTGTCGATGAATCTGTGGTAACGGAATCTGGGGTTATTGAAGTGGAAACGCCTTCCGTGGTGGAACTCAGGTCTGAAACTTCTGAGGACATGGTAGTTGTTCTTTTAGAATTTGCGTCACTTGTGTCACTGACTGTCGATGA
Source organism: Muscina levida (assembly GCA_964034835.1). NCBI lineage: Eukaryota > Metazoa > Arthropoda > Insecta > Diptera > Muscidae > Muscina > Muscina levida. The sequence goes on along the minus strand of OZ035882.1, from coordinate 110,593,024 downwards.
ATCTGTGGTAACGTAATCTGCGGTTATTGCAGTGGAAACGCCTTCTGTAGTAGAAGTCAGGTCTGAAACTTCGGAGGACATGGTAGTTGTACTTTCAGAATTTGCGTCACTTGTAGAAGTGCTGACTGTCGATGAATCTGTGGTAACGGAATCTGGGGTTATTGAAGTGGAAACGCCTTCCGCAGTGGAAGTCTGGTCTGAAACTTCTGAGGACATGGTAGTTGTACTTTCTGAATTTGCGTCACTTGTGTCACTGACTGTCGATGAATCTGTGGTAACGGAATCTGGGGTTATTGAAGTGGAAACGCCTTCCGTAGTGGAAGTCAGGTCTGAAACTTCTGAGAACAAGGTAGTTGTACTTTCAGAATTTGCGTCACTTGTAGAAGTACTGAGTGTCGATGAATCTGTGGTAACGGAATCTGGGGTTATTGAAGTGGAAACGCCTTCTGTAGTGGAAGTCTGGTCTGAAACTTCTGAGGACATGGTAGTTGTACTTTCTGAATTTGCGTCACTTGTGTCACTGACTGTCGATGAATCTGTGGTAACGGAATCTGGGGTTATTGAAGTGGAAACGCCTTCTGTAGTGGAAGTCTGGTCTGAAACTTCTGAGGACATGGTAGTTGTACTTTCAGAATTTGCGTCACTTGTAGAAGTGCTGAGTGTCGATGAATCTGTGGTAACGGAATCTGGGGTTATTGAAATGGAAACGCCTTCTGTAGTGGAAGTCTGGTCTGAAACTTCTGAGGACATGGTAGTTGTACTTTCAGAATTTGCGTCACTTGTGTCACTGACTGTCGATGAATCTGTGGTAACGGAATCTGGGGTTATTGAAGTGGAAACGCCTTCCGTAGTGGAAGTCAGGTCTGAAACTTCTGAGAACATGGTAGTTGTACTATCAGAATTTGCGTCACTTGTAGAAGTGCTGAGTGTCGATGAATCTGTGGTAACGGAATCTGGGGTTATTGAAGTGGAAACGCCTTCTGTAGTGGAAGTCTGGTCTGAAACTTCTGAGGACATGGTAGTTGTACTTTCTGAATTTGCGTCACTTGTATCACTGACTGTCGATGAATCTGTGGTAACGGAATCTGGGGTTATTGAAGTGGAAACGCCTTCTGTAGTGGAAGTCTGGTCTGAAACTTCTGAGGACATGGTAGTTGTACTTTCTGAATTTGCGCCCATTGTGTCACTGACTGTTGATGAATCTGTGGTAACGGAATCTGGGGTTATTGAAGTGGAAACGCCTTCTGTAGTGGAAGTCTGGTCTGAAACTTCTGAGGACATGGTAGTTGTACTTTCTGAATTTGCGTCACTTGTGTCACTGACTGTTGATGAATCTATGGTAACGGAATCTGGGGTTATTGAAGTAGAAACGCCTTCTGTAGTGGAAGTCTGGTCTGAAACTTCTGAGGACATGGTAGTTGTACTTTCAGAATTTGCGTCACTTGTAGAAGTGCTAAGTGTCGATGAATCTGTGGTAACGGAATCTAGGGTTATTAAAATGGAAACGCCTTCTGTAGTGGAAGTCTGGTCTGAAACTTCTGAGGACATGGTAGTTGTACTTTCTGAATTTGCGTCACTTGTGTCACTGACTGTCGATGAATCTGTGGTAACGGAATCTGGGGTTATTGAAGTGGAAACGCCTTCCGTAGTGGAAGTCAGGTCTGAAACTTCTGAGAACATGGTAGTTGTACTTTCAGAATTTGCGTCACTTGTAGAAGTGCTGAGTGTCGATGAATCTGTGGTAACGGAATCTGGTGTTATTGAAGTGGAAACGCCTTCTGTAGTGGAAGTCTGGTCTGAAACTTCTGAGGACATGGTAGTTGTACTTTCTGAATTTGCGTCACTTGTGTCACTGACTGTCGATGAATCTGTGGTAACGGAATCTGGGGTTATTGAAGTGGAAACGCCTTCTGTAGTGGAAGTCTGGTCTGAAACTTCTGAGGACATGGTAGTTGTACTTTCTGAATTTGCGTCACTTGTGTCACTGAATGTCGATGAATCTGTGGTAACGGAATCTGGGGTTATTGAAGTGAAAACGCCTTCTGTAGTGGAAGTCTGGTCTGAAACTTCTGAGGACATGGTCGTTGTACTTTCTGAATTTGCGTCACTTGTGTCACTGACTGTTGATGAATCTGTGGTAACGGAATCTGGGGTTATTGAAGTGGAAACGCCTTCTGTAGTGGAAGTCTGGTCTGAAACTTCTGAGGACATGGTAGTTGTACTTTCAGAATTTGCGTCACTTGTCGAAGTGCTGAGTGTCGATGAATCTGTGGTAACGGAATCTGGGGTTATTGAAGTGGAAACGCCTTCTGTAGTGGAAGTCTGGTCTGAAACTTCTGAGAACATGGTAGTTGTACTTTCTGAATTTGCGTCACTTGTGTCACTGACTGTCGATGAATCTGTGGTACCGGAATCTGGTGTTTTTGAAGTGGAAACGCCTTCCGTAGTGGAAGTCAGGGCTGAAACTTCTAATGACATGGTAGTTGTACTTTCTGAATTTGCGTCACTTGTGTCACTGACTGCCGATGAATCTGTGGTAACGGAATCTGGGGTTATTGATGTGGAAACGCCTTCCGTAGTGGAAGTCAGGTCTGAAACTTCTGAGGACATGGTAGTTGTACTTTCAGAATTTGCGTCACTTGTAGAAGTGAATGAATCTGTGGTAACGGAATCTGGGGTTATTGCAGTGGAAACGCCTTCTGTATTGGAAGTCAGGTCTGAAACTTCTGAGGAAATGGTAGTTGTACTTTCTGAATTGGCGTCACTTGTGTCACTGACTGTTGCAGTGGAAACGCCTTCTGTAGTGAAAGTCAGGTCTGAAGCTTCTGAGGATAAGGTAGGTGTACTCTCAGAATTTGCGTCACTTGTGTCCCTGACTGTCGATGAATCTGTGGTAACAGAATCTGGTGTTATTGAAGTGGAAACGCCTTCTGTACTGGAAATCAGGTCTGAAACTTCTGAGGACATGTTAGTTGTACTTTCTGAATTTTCGTCAATTGTAGAAGTGCTGACTGTCGATGAATCTGTGGTAGCGGAATCTGGGTTTATTGAAGTGGAAACGCCTTCTGTACTGGAAATCAGGTCTGAAACTTCTGAAGACATGGTAGTTGTACTTTCTGAATTTGCGTCACTTGTGTCACTGATTGTTGATGAATCTGTGGTAACGGAATCTGGGGTTATTAAAGTTGAAACGCCTTCCGTAGTGTTAGTCAGGTCTGAAACTTCTGAGGACATGGTAGTTGTACTTTCTGAATTGGCGTCACTTGTGTCACTGACTGTGGCAGTGGAAACGCCTTCTGTAGTGGAAGTCAGGTCTGAAGCTTCTGAGGATAAGGTAGGTGTACTTTCAGAATTTGCGTCACTTGTGTCACTGACTGTCGATGAATCTGTGGTAACGGAATCTGGGGTTATTGCAGTGGAAACGCCTTCTGTATTGCAAGTCAGGTCTGAAACTTCTGAAGACATGGTAGTTGTACTTTCAGAAATTGCGTCACTTGTAGAAGTGCTGACTGTCGATGAATCTGTGGTAGCGGAATCTGGGGTTATTGAAGTGGAAACGCCTTCTGTACTGGAAATCAGGTCTGAAGCTTCTGAGGACATGGTAGTTGTACTCTCTGAATTTGCGTCACTTGTGTCACTGACTGTCGATGAATCTGTGGTAACGGAATCTGGGGTTATTGAAGTGGAAACGCCTTCCGTAGTGGAAGTCAGGTCTGAAACTTCTGAGGACATGGTAGTTGTACTTTCTGAGTTGGCGTCACTTGTGTCACTGACTGTTGCAGTGGAAACGCCTTCTGTAGTGGAAGTCAGGTCTGAAGCTTCTGAGGATAAGGTAGGTGTACTTTCAGAATTTGCGTCACTTGTAGAAGTGCTGATAGTCGATGAATCTGTGGTAGCGGAATCTGGGGTTAGTGAAGTGGAAACGCCTTCTGTACTGGAAATCAGTTCTGAAACTTCTGAGGACATGGTAGTTGTACTTTCAGAATTTGCGTCACTTGTGTCACTGACTGTCGATGAATCTGTGGTAACGGAATCTGGGGTTATTGCAGTGGAAACGCCTTCTGTATTGGAAGTCAGGTCTGAAACTTCTGAGGACATGGTAGTTGTACTTTCAGAAATTGCGTCACTTGTAGAAGTGCTGACTGTCGATGAATCGGTGGTAACGGAATCTGGGGTTATTGCAGTGGAAACGCCTTCTGTATTGGAAGTCAGGTCTGAAACTTCTGAGGACATGGTAGTTGTACTTTCAGAAATTGCGTCACTTGTAGAAGTGCTGACTGTCGATGAATCGGTGGTAACGGAATCTGGGGTTAGTGAAGTGGAAACGCCTTCTCTACTGGAAGTCAGGTCTGAAACTTCTGAGGACATGGTAGTAGTACTTTCAGAATTTGCGTCACTTGTAGAAGTGCTGATAGTCGATGAATCTGTGGTAGCGGAATCTGGTGCTATTGAAGTGGAAACGCCTTCTGTATTGGAAGTCAGGTCTGAAACTTCTGAGGACATGGTAGTTGTACTTTCAGAAATTGCGTCACTTGTAGAAGTGCTGACTGTCGATGAATCTGTGGTAACGGAATCTGGGGTTAGTGAAGTGGAAACGCCTTCTCTACTGGAAGTCAGGTCTGAAACTTCTGAGGACATGGTAGTAGTACTTTCAGAATTTGCGTCACTTGTAGAAGTGCTGATAGTCGATGAATCTGTGGTAGCGGAATCTGGTGCTATTGAAGTGGAAACGCCTTCTGTATTGGAAGTCAGGTCTGAAACTTCTGAGGACATGGTAGTTGTACTTTCTGATTTTGCGTCACTTGTAGAAGTGCTGACTGTCGATGTATCTTTGGTAACGGAATCTGGGGTTATTGAAGTGGAAACGCCTTCTGTACTAGAAGTCAGGTCTGAAACTTCTGAGGACATGGTAGTTGTACTTTCAGAATTTGCGTCACTTGTAGAAGTGCTGATAGTCGATGAATCTGTGGTAGCGGAATCTGGGGTTATTGAAGTGGAAACGCCTTCTGTACTAGAAGTCAGGTCTGAAACTTCTGAGGACATGGTAGTAGTGCTTTCAGAATTTGCGTCACTTGTAGAAGTGCTGACAGTCGATGAATCTGTGGTAGCGGAATCTGGTGCTATTGAAGTGGAAATGCCTTCAGTACTGGAAGTCAGGTCTGAAACTTCTGAGTACATGGTAGTAGTACTTTCAGAATCTGCGTCACTTGTAGAAGTGCTGACTGTCGATGAATCTGTGGTAGCGGAATCTGGGGTTACTGAAGTGGAAACGCCTTCTGTACTAGAAGTCAGGTCTGAAACTTCTGAGGACATGGTAGTAGTACTTTCAGAATCTGCGTCACTTGTGGAAGTGCTGACTGTCGATGTATCTGTGGTAACGGAATCTGGGGTTATTGAAGTGGAAACGCCTTCTGTAGCGGAAGTCAGGTCTGAAACTTCTGAGGACATGGTAGTTGTACTTTCAGATTTTGCGTCACTTGTAGAAGTGCTGACTGTCGATGTATCTGTGGTAACGGAATCTGGGGTTATTGAAGTGGAAACGCCTTCTGTACTGGAAGTCAGATCTGAAACTTCTGAGGACATGGTAGTAGTACTTTCAGAATCTGCGTCATTTGTAGAAGTGCTGACTGTCGATGAATCTGTGGTAGCGGAATCTGGGGTTATTGAAGTGGAAATGCCTTCAGTACTGGAAGTCAGGTCTGAAACTTCTGAGGACATGGTAGTAGTACTTTCAGAATCTGCGTCATTTGTAGAAGTGCTGACTGTCGATGAATCTGTGGTAGCGGAATCTGGGGTTATTGAAGTGGAAATGCCTTCAGTACTGGATGTCAGGTCTGAAACTTCTGAGGACATGGTAGTTGTACTTTCAGATTTTGCGTCACTTGTTGAAGTGCTGACTGTCGATGAATCTGTGGTAGCGGAATCTGGGGTTATTAAAGTTGAAACGCCTTCTGTAGTGGAAGTCAGGTCTGAAACTTCTGGCAGTGCTGTAGTTGTTTTTTCAGAAATTGTATCGCTTGCAGAAGTGCTGACTGTCGTTGTGTCTGTGGTAGCGGAATCTGGGGTTATTGAAGTGGAAACGCCTTCTGTAGTAGAGGTTAGATCTGCTGAAGTATAAGTGAAATATTTCGTAGTTATTGCAGCCATTATGGTTTCTGTTGTGGCCTCCGCTAGTTGTTGATATTCTTTAAGGACAGCCAACATGTCCGTATGTGGATATTGCCTTTGAATTTTCAGAATCATTTGTATTAGTTCGGCCAAGGCCTTCTCCCTCTCAACAGTTTCTAATGCTTCTTTCTTTGCATCCGTACCGTTGCTTAGCGGAGTTGATTGTGCAACACTGGAATCAACCTCAGTGGTGGAAGTTTTATCTACAATGCGAATATTTGGGCTTGATGTGGTCGCTTCAATGGCAGTTTTTAAATCCTCCATAGGTGGTTCAGCTTGCGACAATATTTCGTTACCAATAAGTTTGTGAGTAGAATTTGTGATGTCGTTCTGTGCATTTATTCTCTCACCACCACCTTTCTGGCTATCGATCTCGTAATTACATTCATCGCAAATCGTAGAGGGATATGTCGTTGACGTTATTTCACTTACGCTGGGATCGGTCCTATTCACACACACATGACGAACATTTATAATTAGCTGATTAGGTTTATCACCTTGATGTATTCGTATTTGTGGTTTTTCTAAACACGGTGCCGCCATTGAAGCGGCCGCGAAAGTTGTTAATAAAATTAAAATTTCTTGCATCCTGCGTAGTACTACCGACGTTTCGCCTGTTTTACATCGCTTGCTGTATATCCGTTACAAACCGATACGACAAATACTGGTCACATACTAAACGATCCGTATAAATGCGTGGTCTATATAAAATTTATTAAATATAGAACTTGATTTAAACCAAATTGTTTTGGGACATGTTCAGATATTCCAATTCTACTGAAAAATAATTTCTAGTTGAATACTCCTACAATTCATATTGCGCTACAGACTTGTGAGAGAATGTCAAGTCATATTCTATTGCATTGTGTAATTCCAAATTCGCCTTGCCTACACCCGCTCGATCGTAAAAACATATTCAAGCGTCACTGACTTGCTGTGTTATTGCTGAATAAGTTCTGTGTCCGAACGAAAAAAAAAACAATACACGGGTCGAATTCATCTAGAGTGTTTACATAGCTGCTCTATTAACCTTAAACGTCACTCAGTCATCCGGATAAAACGTTTAAGTTGGCAAATTCCTTAACATTTCAATACATTCCGAGAATACCATTGCTGTTAATAGTTTTCTATAGAATAGTTGATGAGTTAATTTATTATTGATGTGCGGTTGCAGTCGTCCCTGCAATTTCGAATAAAAATAAGTGAATTAGTTAAATTATTCAAACTTGTTTGCTTCTGGTTTGTTTTTAGCTAGATAAATTTCGGTTTTGTATCAGTATATACAATATGAGTATTAGAATGATGTAAAAAGAACTGCATTTAAATGTTCCAGAGCTTTGTAAGTAAATACGTAGTTTTTTCTCAATGCTTTGAATAAATCTATGCAGTTAAAAGGATAAATAATAACTTAATGACGAATTTTTTTTTCTTTATTTCCAGGTAAGTAATATCGATGTGGCTGTCGCTCATGCATGAAAATTATTTGTATTACAAGGAAGGTAGGCTCATTAAAACTGAAGTATATCCAATATTATATATTTGTTTATAAAAATAAGTGTAACGACACTCATATATTCATATATCTATTGATCCTGACTTAATCCAACCATGTTTTTTTTAACTTGTATGTGAAAGCTCGATTTATTTTTAAGTCGGATATTTTTTAATGTTATTTATTGAGTTTATCGTTTTGTCATTGTCTAACCGTAATTATTCTTGATGGTGGAAATTGATCAAAGAAATGTAGCTGGCAGAGTGACTAAGTCCGAAATCATGTCACCTGGATGATAGTCTCGTGTTCTGACCATCTAATTATCATTTCGCGGTTGCATTGACAGTTTAGTTTTAAGAGCAAACGAGTCTAAAATCAACGGATATGATAAAATATTCTTTTAATATATTTTAATGGTTAAGATACACAATTTGTGTGTTCTTTTCTGAAATAGTAAATGCTGCAATTGTATAAGTCACACTCTGACAAAGCAAATTTTTGTTTAAGAAAAGAAACCTTCGTTCGCTTTGGCAATATTCTACTGCATTTACCTCCTACTCTTGTAGTCTATTGCCCCTTTTTTTGCTTTAATTACGATGGGTTAAATACTCTCTCATGTTAATTTTTCCCTCAACAGCTATATCTACTTTAACCCAATTATTTTTCCGTTTATTTCAAAGTTAATAACGCTCTAATTTAGGGCATAACAATCCTATCAATATTTACACCATATTTTATGCGGCCTTTAGTTGTGTGCGTTGGGTTTGATTTTACCGCAGAACTTTTATAAAAAGGGGGTCTGCAATTGATTATCCATTAAAGAAAGTAATCTCCCTCGACTGTCCCATATTCGCAAACTCAGTGAGATGAGAGCGGCCGGGCAAATATATGGGGATTTGGCATAAGGCTAAACGATGCCAGTAACAAATATAAATTAGTGTTTAATTTGTCTGCATTCAAGTATGACTCAAGAGAGGAGCCGAGCAAATGCCATAGAAACGCAAAAACAACAAACACTAGAATCGAACGTCACAAATAATGTCGTTTATATTAAAGACATACTAAACTTGGAATTTATGGAATATTTATTGATGAGGCACATAATAAAAAAATGCAGTTGAAAGGACTTGACGGTGTAACAAACAGTTCGATAACGAACAAAAACTTCATAACAACTTTGCAAATCAAAACTTTAAAACTTAAAAAAAACTTTTTGTTTTTAAGCATCATTCGGAAACTGAGTGGAAGGACGAGAAAGAAATCAACATAATCTTTTTGAGTAATAGTTTATTGAAAACGACAATGATTGACATACGAAAAATATTTAAAAGTTAGCAGTTTTGTTTAAAATAATTTGTTTTATATTTTTTAAAAGGTTTATTACACTTTGTTAAAGTATAGCAAAGCTCCAAGCTAGCCGGTATATTAAAGACATTAAATTTATATTAACACTACAATGCACTTCAGAAATATCCCCACTACGGAAACAAATAAATAAAGAGTATGATGTGAAGAATTAATTGGGCTTCTTGATTGAAGCTTTTAACACTTTAGGTTTGTGGTGATTGATATAGAAGTCACAGCAAATTGTGCCGATGAAATAGTTTGGCAACTATCAAAATAGTTATCCGCCCCGACCTGTGCTATGTAATCCATTTTACACAACTCTATTAGCAATAATGGAAAAGATTTTAAACCGAACAATGAAAACAAATTCACAACGAGAATGAAAAAAACTTAATTTTCCATAACACCTCATAAATGAGGTATGGAATAGATTCTCGAGTTATCGTGCAACTTTTTTTAGACTCCCTGTTGACAACATGGATGGGGCCGGCGATGAAAGAAATTAAGATGACTGAGACAAGAATCGAAACCTGATCTCCCGCATAATATTCGCGTGTTCTAAACTTCAAGACGCGGAATGCCCCGAAAAATAAAATAAGGCTGACTTTAAATCAGGGACCGGAAATAACTATTATTGATCGATTTTTAACTAAAAAAACAATTTGAAGAAAATGTGATAAAATTATTTGACACCAATACATTGGTTTTTACTCCCTCTATAGAATTTCGTAATAAACTTTTATTTTAAGATTTTTATAATAAAAGTCCCAAATAACATTTATTTTTGATTAAATAATAAATTATTTTATTAAATTTACGTTAAAGTGTATCAAATGATACATTAAATTCGGCTTACGATCAGAAAAATGTTTTTATTTTTTTTTTTTTATTGTTTGATATTTTTGGTCAAATTCAGTGTGTCACGCACTAGGATGACGCGTTTCGAACTCCATGACGAGTTCATCTTCAGACCCCTTTGTGACGAACTGATGCACAATGGTACATCATCAGTTGTATATATATCTACAATTATGTCAAACATGTACATGCGAAGTAGATATCAGCCGAAAATGTCCAGCACCAATTATAGTTTGATTTGACCGTTAATATTCAAACATGAGAAATGGAGGAAATTCTTTCCCCACGATTCCCCTTTTTACCTCAAAGCTTAAGCTTCTTTACAAGGTTTTTTGTTGGTAAACTAAGATTACTTTAAATTTTTCTATGTCAAAGTAAGACATTTAGTTTTAGGCCGTGCCGTGCCAGTGTATTTTAAAATGTTTGTTTGTAAGTTTTAGTCGATCGTGTTTTATATATTAAATTTACGTTAAAGTGTATTAAATGATATATCAAATTCGGCTTACGATCAGAAAAATGTTTTTTTTTATTGTTTGATATTTTTGGTCAAATTCAGTGTGTCACGCACTAGGATGACGCGTTTCGAACTCCATGACGAGTTCATCTTCAGACCCCTTTGTGACGATCTGATGCACAATGGTACATCATCAGCTGTAAAAGTTATTTTATTATTTTTGATTTCTATAATAAGAACTAGCTGGCCCGGCAAGAACTAGATGTTGAGTGCAGTTGAAATCTAATTCCGATTAGTTTATAACATTGGCTTCTGAAATATTTCTGTTTAAAGGTCTAGGATTTCCCGGACATATTCTGTACTTCATATATCGAAAAGATTACTATATATTATTGTAAGAATTGCTGAAATGGATCAGCAGTGTCGTCCATGATTTGATAGAAACTTACTTTTTGATAGACATATATTCTGAAACAAAATTTTTAATCCGATTGACTGACATATAACATTCTCCGTTGGAGCAATGATAACACTTTGCACCTTTTTAACCCAAGAAGTACGAATTTCCAAAAATCCCTTTATTTGCCTCAACAACCCTATTAACCGTTTGGTCTGGGTGATAGCATCAGTTTTTTTCATTTTCAGGTTTGTCCCCTAAAAGTTCAAAATGCGAAAACCCTCTTTGTGAAGCTCTCTAATTCTATAGGAAGTGCGCCGTTTGTGGTCTAGGTGATCATTAAAATGGACATCTATTTTTATATATATAGAGTTTTCAATAATTTTGATGTTAAAAAATTTTTATACATATGTATTGTAATCAATGGTGAAAAAATGACTTTTAAAAAAATTAAGTGTACCTTAAGCTAAACACCAGCAACTGGATCCAAACATACATCAAAATCTTCTTATTCCAGAAATGCATAAATTTTAAGTTTGAGTAAAATCGGACAATCGATATAAATTTTCGGAATAATTCAGCTCCAGCCACATTAACAGCGGGGTCCATTTATACAACAAAAAAATTCTCATTATAAAACGAATATACATTGTTAATTTCAGACAAATTATTGATTCGTTAAATTTTTCATTAAAATTCCACAGCCGCACCTACCGGGTCCATTTATACAAAAACTTTGTTCTAATGATCACACAAATATACAAACTAAATTTCAGTTATATTGGTCCATTCGTTCAAATTTTGATTAAAAATCCACCCAAACGCCACCAACCGGGTCCATTTGTACATTAAATTATTCTGTTGATTAAAGAAACATACAATCTGAATTTCAGTAAAATATATCCATCTATTAAATTTTTCGATATAAATACACCCCAGCGCCATCTACCGGGTCCATTTGCAAATACAATTGTTTCTCATGACCAAACAAACATACATTCTGAATTTCAGTAAAATTGGTACATGCATTCAAATTTTCGATGTACATAAATCCGATATAAATTTTTTTTGCTAAAAAATTTAAGTTTTTAATTAACAAATAAAAAATAAGGAAAAAAATTTAGGGGTGGACACCCTTAACATTTAGGGGGATGAAAAATAGATGTTGGCCGATTCTCAGACCTACTCGATATGATCAAAAATTTCATGAGGATCGGTCGAGCCGTTTCGGAGGAGTTCAATCACGCACGCCGTGACACGAGAATTTTATATACATATTAGACTATATTATTTTAGATTTTTATTTTTTGAGTCTCTTAATACGAGTTATTGAAAACTTTTTGATATAAAATTTACAATGTGAGTTTTATTTTGCCAAACCAAAAATTAAAATCAATCAAAGACTATACAAAATTTACAAATCACTTTAAGATGTTTATTTCTTTAGACCTTAAATAAAAGTATTTTGCTGGTATCGGAATTACTATGGTTCGTAATGAAACAATGATAATCCAAGTGTGATTGTCGAAAAACCAATGCACCCACAAAGAGTGACTGTTTGGTGCGGTTTATGGGCTGGCGGCATCATCGGATCGTATTTTTTCCAAAATGGGGCAGTTACTGTGAATGGTGTCCGCTTTCGCGAGATGATAACAAACTTTTTATGGCCAGATTTGGAAGATATGGATGTGGACGATATGTGGTTTCAACAGGACGGTGCCACTTGCCCCACAGCTAACGAAACAATTGGCCGCCAAGATCATGTGATTTGACACCGTTGACTTCTTTCTTTGGGGTTATTTGAAATAAAAGGTGTACATCGATAAGCCAGCAACAATTCAAAAGCTAAAGGATGAGATAATTCGGCACATTAACGGCATAGAACCTCAATTATGCCTCAGCGTCATCGAAAATTTAGACCATCGGATGGAGATGTGCCGCCGAGGTCGCGGCGGTCATTTGGCCGATATTTTGTTCCATACATAATTAAACCATACCAATATAATCATAATAAAAAAAAATGACAAAAATTTCCTAAATAATTTGTGTTTTATGTAAAATCAATATCGGCCCTTAAAATTTAACTACCCTTTATAAGTTTTATAAACTCGATATCAATGTTTGTTATAAATGCATACAATTCCTGATTTGAAAATGCATTTCGCGCTATGTTGTCGTTATTCGTTGCCATTACTATTCGATTTATGGACATGAAGAACCATATTCTGCCAGAATTGTTCCTGAATTTCCTTTTTCTTCTATTTAATCATCATCACTTCGTATTTGTCTTATTATACCATCACCCTTAGGGATGAGGGTATATATCATTTGATACGACCCAAAACTGTAACACATAAAAGGAGTCACTTCAGACCCTAGGTTTCTTTGAGCCATGTCCGTCCGTCTGTCTGTCTGTTTGTCTGGTGGCTGTCCGGCTGGTTCGCACGATAACTTTCGAAAGACGCAACCAAATGTCTTGAAATTTTGCACGAGTTAATATTTCCCCAAAACTACTTACGGTATTGCAAATGGGCTACATGGCTCCGCCCCTTCTGGTACCTCCCATACAAATACATCATTCCACCCACTTTAGAAATCGAGTTATAATATCAATACACCCAACGGGATCGTACCCAAACTCTGTACTTAAAAAAAAAAACTTAATTTCCCTTTGCACCCCATGAATGAGGTATGGGATAGCTTCTCGCGTTGTTGTGAATTAACACGCTTTCAATTTTTAGATTCACAACTAACGGCACCTACTTGTTTATCGACGAATGCGAACGTCACTGTTTGAGAAGCTCTTACTAGACACGACGATTGAATCGACACTTAATACTGCGAAGTTGCTGTCAACAACATTCGAGGGGAGCCGACAATGAAAGAAAATTTTTTTTTTTTTTTTCTTTTAAGATGACTGGAGCCAGGTTTGAACCTGCGATCTCCCGCATTGTAGTCGCGTGTTCTAACCACTATGCCACGGCCGGTCCCTGTACTTAGTAAAGCTATTACAGGATAAAGTTTTGGAAAAAAAATTGGAAGTCTAGCAACGCCCCTTCTGGTACCTCCCATACAAATTCACCTTTCCGCCCACTTTAGATATGGAGTTATAATATCAATAAATCCATCGCGCTCGTACCCTAATTCTTAATTTAGTAAAGCTATAGCAGGATACAGTTTTTGAGAAAAAAAATGAAGTCTACCAACGCCCCATCTGGTACCTCCCACACACATCTGGTACCGCCCACTTTAGAAATCGATATTATTAGAACTACCGCGATCGTGACCAAATTCTGTATTTAGTAAAGTTCAAGCAGGATAAAGTTTTGGAGAAAAGATCTGGATGTCTAGACACGCCCCTTCTGGTACCTCCCATACAAATGTACCACGCCGCCCACTTTAGAGATGGAGTAATAATATCAATATTCTCGACACGATCGTGCCCCAATTCTGTATTTTATTAAGTTATAACAGGATAAAGTTGTGGAGAAAAAATTGGAAGTCTAGCGGCGCCCCTTATGGGACCTTCCATACAAATGTACCTTTCCGCCTACTTCAGAGATGGAGTAATAATATCAATACATCCAACGCTATCGTGCCCAAACTCTGTATTTAGTAAAGCTATAACAGGATAAAGTTTTGGAGGCTAAACCTAGAAGTCTAGACACGCCCCTTCTAGTGCCTCCCATACAAATTTACCACTCCACCCACTTTAGAAATCGAGTAATAATATCAATATAATAGCAATTTTTTTATGTAAGTCGGGTCGCCCGACTGAAACTTTCTTACTGGTTTTAATACGAATTCGATATGAAAGATTGAGAACAAATTCAAGGCATTGAGCCCAGGCATGTAATGAGCTTATTCCATATTGTAATGAATGTAATTTTAAAATTGCGTAGAATTCCAACATTCGCATTTCGGTTATTTTCCCACCAAAAATTTAATAAGATCCGCATTTTTTATGTTTATTCAATATAAAATTGGAAACTTTTTATTATGGCAAATTGCTGCAGTTAATTTTATGAACACTTGTAAGTACACATCATTACCTTATACAAATTTTTTTTTTTTGGTATTCCAAAATGTCGCCTATACTCAAAAAATACTCTTATTTTTGAGCGATTTAAATCAAAAATAATAGTTATCTGCGGCGAGATATAAAAAAAATCACCAATAATACTTAAAGTGGAACTTTTAAAAAAAAAAGTTAGAGTTACGAGTCTCTGCTTTAAATAGTTGCGTATTAAAAACATAAAAAACATGTTTCCAAATAAGAGTAGAGAATATTTGTGTTATCAATTAAAAATTGTACTGTTGACCAGATTAACATTCAGCACATGCAGTTTAGTTAATCTAAGCTTTTAAATGTGGCTACTATGGAGACAGTCGTCAACTGACTAACTTACCGAGATTAAATCTTCTTCAAAATGCCGTAATCTACCGGAATATGCGCAGATATTCATTAGCATTGCATAAATACAATTGATAAGACTAATAGCTGCAAGGCATAATTCATGGTCGCTGTAATTGCGTTTGTGATCTTTCTCTCTTCCGTATAGGCAAATAAAGTAACGCAATTTGAAATTGTAACTAAAGTCTGAGCTCATCAAAAGTTTGAACATAGCACGTGTTGCCAATAAATAAAGCTAAAATCATCTTATTGAAACAAATGCAAAACCGTACTTCGAGATTTATGATGGTGTGTGCCAGAGTGAGTGCATAAATATAGAAGTGTGTGTGTGTGGTGTATAACAAAGAAAAATTCAAAAACCAATTTAAAATCATATCACAACCACCATATCAAAGGGAAACAGCACTTTTCTTCATTTTCCATTCAACGATGAAACCGAAACTGAAGGAAATTGTTAACATAACATAAGAGAGCCGAGGGCAACTGCAGCAATGACATTAACAATACAACCAAAGTGTGTGTGTGTTTATAAACAATGAGATGAAGAAAACTTATTAAAAAATAATAAACAATGGCACTTTATTGTTTACCATCAACGTTCGCTGCAAGACAATAACTGCACCACTATGAGTTCACTCTTCTTCACACACACACATATTCGTACTTAGGCGCAACCCAGTGTGAATAAAATCCCATCAAGGGCCTATTTACAGGCGTATTGATAAGGAGGTAATAGTGCATTTTGATTCCTTGCGATGAATTAGAAATACTTGGATTATTTTCATTGACACTCATAAATATGTTATTGACAAGACGGGTTCTATGTTCACCCAACAGTCCTAAGTTGTGGCCTATCGAGCGATATTGGGCGATACTGATAAGAGCTTAGAAGAAGATATATATTAAATGGAGGACATTTTGGATAAAATTTAGTGAAGGGTCTGAACAAAAAAGTTAATTTTCAAGATAATGTCAAATATTTGATGGTGTTTGGATGAATATATATCACTAAATTGGTTAAGTTCAAAGAAAGCGTTAAATAAGATTTAAAAAAGGGGTGAATTTTTTCTGGGACATTCCTTATATACATTGTATGAAGCCTAAATATTGTTTAGCGTATACCTGTAGCACTAATACAGTTCTAGCATTTAAACGTTTACGATTTGCTTTTCCGTCAATGTGCCTAAGACGACGACAAATCGCCTTGAGGGGATTTGTGGGGTGAAGGTTTGCATATAAAAAAATCTATAAAATATGTCTGAAATCTTCTGTTATCAATGTGCGAAGTCGAGCCAAAATTAAGCGAAGTCGCTGAAATTTTTCAGATGAAAATTAATGGATCAATCTTTTTAAATTGTAACAATACGAATCATTTTTATCAGTAACTAGCTGGCCCAGCAGACTTCGTCCTGCATCCAAATTTTTGTAAAATATGTTGAGTGTAGTTGAAATCTAATAACGATTGGTTTATTTTTTTGACCTTAAAAATATTTAAATTTAAAGGGCGAGGTTTTCCCGGACAAATTCTGTTATTCATATATCTTAAAGATTATTATAAGAATTGCTAAAACGGATCAGCCGTGTCGTCCATGATATGATGAAAACTAACTTATTGATAGGCATATATTCTAAAACCACATTTAAGCCGATTGACTGACATATAACTTTCTGCTTTGGTGTACTGGGTGATTGTACCTTTTTATCCTAAAGAGTACAAATTTAAAAAAATGCATTCATTAGGCTCAGCAACCCCATTAACCCATTAACCGTATGGTCTGGGTGATATCAACAGTTATTCCTATTTTCGTTATTGTCCCCTAAAATTTCGAAATGGGAAAAACCACTTTGTGAAGCTCTCTAATTCTGTAGGAAGTGCGCCATTATAAAAGTTAGTCATTCTTCTTTAAGCCTTTTTGCGGTCTGGGTGACCATCTACATCCAACTCGCAACTTTCACTGAAATTTTGGGACAAATGGGGTCAACCGTTTTTACAATTAGTGGTGACATTAAAATATACATCTTTTTTATATACAGTGGTGTGCGATGAAATAGAGTCGCACCTAAGCAAAATTGTTAAAGCAAGATAAATGCACCAAAAAATATTTTTTTATGGAACTTTTAGTTATTTTTATTAAATTTCAATATTAATCTGACAAATTCGAATATCGGTGTGGTAGTACAATACATAAAATGGCACAAACAAATAAAAATATTTCAAATTCCCAAGTTTTTGCTGTGAACAAAAATAGAGTCAAAGAATTTATCAACCTTAATGTAAATGAAAAAGTAACTTAAATTACAAAAATATTAAAGTTATATCTTACTTTACCTCAGTAGTTTGTAGAATAGCCATTATTTTTATTTGCTGCTGTGCAAAGCTTTGGCATTGAATCCCCTAACTTTTGACAAGTCTGTATTGGAATATTCTTCCAAGCAGCTTCAATTAATGTCCATTGTTTATTCCTTATTAGAAGGATTCTTTCGTTTCAGAGCCATTTTTACCTCCCGCCACAAATTCTCATCATTATTTAGGTCTGGCAATTGTGCAGGCCATCTTAATACTTAAATTTTTTTGTTTTTGAAATTCATTTTAGCCAACTCCATGTGTGTTTCTGTTCGTTGTCTTGCTAAAACACTCATCGAAGTGGCATTTGCCATTTAGACTAAGGCATCATGAAGCCATTTAAAATATTTGTGTAAAATGTAGCGTAATTTTTACCCTCAGACCGAAATACAGGCCCAGTACTATAGTACGAAAAGTAACCCCATATCAGTATGTTTTCACCACCATGTTTTATGGTCATAATGGTATGTTGGGGACGTTATTCGTTGATGGGGACGATAATCGGTGTTGGGTGGTCTTTGTAAAGGAAGCTCGCTGCGATGAGAGTTAAAAAAACTTCACTTTCGTTTCATATGACCACAAAATATACCGCCACTTGGTTACTGGCCAATCCGCAAGTTCTTTGAGGAATTAATCTCTTCTGTTTACGTTTCGTTTATGGTAAAATAGACGCTAAGTTTACACAAATGTTCTGAATGACATCATTACGCCTTATGCTGAATGGGAAATGCCACTTTGATAGGTGTCTCAGCAAGACAATGACCCGAATCACACATGGAAAATGTCAAATTCGATTTCGAAATAACAAAGTTGGAGTTTTAAGGTGGCCTGCACTATCGCCAGATTTAAATCCTGTTAAGAATTTGAGGTGGGAGTTAGAAGAAGCTCTTAAAGGAAAAAATACATGTGATAAGAATGAACTATGGGCAATGATTAAAGTTCTGTGGTATAATATTTCAATACAGACTTGTCAAAAGTTAGGGGATTCAATACCAAATCATTCCGCCGAAGTAATTAAAAGTAATGGCTGTTCTACTAAGTACTGAAGTAAAGAAAGATATAACTTAACCATTTTTTTAATTTAAGTCACTAATTTATTCACTTTCAAGTCGATAAATTCTTTGACTCTATTTTTGTTCACAGCCAAAACCTGGGAATTTGAGATATTTTTATTTGACTGTGCCTTTTTAATTTTTAAACTTCCACACTGATATTCAATTTTGTTAGATTAGTATTGAAATTCAATAAAAATAACTGAAAGTTCCATAAAAATATATTTTTTTGTGAATTTTTCTTGCTTTGACAATTTTGGTTAGGTGCGACTCTATTTCATCGCACACCACTGTATATAGATGATGTTAAAAAAGTGACTAAATGGCATTCCAAATATTAAGTGTATCATGCCAAAAAATCATATATTTTAAGTTTAAGTAAAATCGGACAATCGATATAAATTCTCGAAATAATTCAACCCCAGCCAAATCAACTGCGGGTCCATATATACAAAAAAAATTCTCATAATAAAACAAATATACATTCTAAATTTCAGTCAAATTGTTTAATTTGTTAAAATTTTCATTATAATTCCACCATAGCGACACCTACCTGGTCAATTTATTCAAAGTTCCCCAAACATAAATACTAAATTTAAGTTAAATTGGTACATGCATTCAAATTTTCGATATAAATCCACCCTAGCGCCATCTACCGGGTCCATTTGTACATACGATTTTTTCTAATGATCAAACAAATATAGATTCTCAATTTCAGTTAAATTGGCCCATTCGTTAAAATTTTGATTGTAAACCGACCCCAGCGCCACCTACCGGGTCCATTTGTACATAAAATGTTTTCTCATGATCAAACGAATATCCATTCTAAATTTCAGTTGAATTGGTACATGCATTCAAATTTTCGATATAAATCCACCCTAGCGCCACCTGGATTTGATTTTTTTTTCACAAACAATCTACGGAAAATTTCGAATCGAATAAAAAAAATCAGCCAAATCGCTCCAGCCGTTCTCTAGTGATGGTATGACATACGTGGACCATTTCATTTATATATATATAGATTTTGATGTAGGATAAAGTCTGCCGGGTCAGATAGTTTACCTTACATACAAAAATGTTATTCGATTATAAAATAGTTATTCTTCTTACTCATATTCTCTTTCCTGTAGGTTGTGGACATTCTAAGTTTCAAACCATCATTTCTCATTAGACCTTCCTTAATTTGAGTTCGAAAAGCTATTTAAGCTTTAGTCTCTCTCTCAGTAAGAATGCATGCACTTAGCCCTTAAAGAAAAGGCCTTATAAAGGGCAAACCAACAACTTGCAGTTTTACGCTATACAATTGGGCCTGAAAAAGTATATTGAAAAATGTGTATATGCATAAGTTTGTCATGCATTCAGATCAAGTATTGCGCACTTTTTTATAGTTCAATAGTGAATTTGAACAACAAATGGTTGAATGAAGGGAACATTAATATACTTCATCGAGATGCAATTATAAATCCAAATGCTTTGCAGTAAATTGCTGCTTACCGCAAAACTTATTATTTCCAGATGCGTGCATCTTGGTGTGTAAAACATAAGTAGCAAGTCAACGCTGTAATTGCCAGCGTTACTTACATTAGGGACGCCGCGCAATAAATGAATAAATGGGTGAATATATATGATTGCGTACTTACCTTTAATCGCAGTTTCATAAAAGCATTGTATTAAAGGCAGATGAAGCTGTAATGTTGGGTGCACTTTATGTGTACGCAAAGCGTCTCTAAATAAAGAAAAAGGATTTGACAGTTGCGTCAATATACGATACCCTTTTGCAACGTCGCAACTCTTATTCTCTTTCTCGCTTTAATTAACCCTGGCTCATTTTATACTTTTTGATGTTTTCCACATTTATAACCCCAAGCTTTTGGTTAAAAGTTTAAATGTACTTAAGCACTGCAAATGCTTTCAAACTAAATACGAGTAGCCAGCCCATTGCATTTCAGTAAGTGCTTGTGGGAACGCAGTATATTTCTAAGTATATAAGTCCTCTATCTAACCAGATTAACATATGTCTAGTGAATTTCCACATTTGCCAGCAAACCCGCCTTCTTTAGGCCAACACAGCTGCAGTGGATATTTGCAAAGAAACCGACCTAACATTGATGTGAATGCACACTACTATACTATATAATTTATAAACAGCCAACACCCCAAGTGTCCGGAAAATGCAATTTAATTTAACGCTTCGTTGCCTAGATTTTGTTTTAATTTTTCCTTGTTCGTTCGGTGCTCTTACTCTTGTTGTCCTCTGAGGCAAAAGAATCTCATTTCTTTTATTCATCCAAAATATTTTATTTAAAGAATAACAACACTACCACTGGTAGCATTTTCCCATCATCCGCTTACTGAACAACTTCCACTCTGCTCCGAGTCTAGACGTTCTGCAAGTGTTGTGTGTGAATCTGTGGTCGACAGAGCAGTGGGGCAATGATAATCCAAGGGAGATGTAAAGGGTTTGAAGTCATTACACCACATATTTTTAAAACAAAGCCGGAGTATGCAAAACAGTTTACATCCGCTTTCTGTTTTGAGACCCAAAAACAAAAGTAACGAAAGGAAATAATTAAAATATTTTTTCTTAGCAATGCAAACAACACGTTTGTTGCATAATGCTGTTTGTCTCAAAATATGAAATTACTGAATTTTTGTGTGTTGTTTTTAAAGCGTAATTACTATTTGTGAAATATATCAAACGTATGGAAAGAGTTAAAGTAATGCCTTAACACTGCAGTTGAATGCATAGCCAAAAAATAAATAAAAGAGAATTATGGCAATTTCATGTGGAAGTGGTCTCTGTCAACTTTTTGTGTAACGAGATTAAAATTTTGTTGGTGATGCGAAAGCGTTGGTTTAAGGATAATTCTACCTAAGGGATACACTTTTATGAGGTCCCTTAATAAAAATCACTTTAAACTTATGCAATTGTAATTTTGATAATAATAACATGTGTTTTTCTAAAATCATTAAGAAAAAAAAATGGTGCAATGCAAATATTTTAACAGACATGGATACGAATAAACATCAAGAAAACTAAGGAAAATCTTTGTATGTGTCATCATTTGTTGGCATGATCATGTCGAAATATTGTAAAGAAACAACACAGGGTGACAAAAATCCATTTTACCTTTGAAATATGACAAAAAAAAGAAGATATATGATACAAAAACTATTCATTTATTTTAAAAGTCCAAAATTATGATTTTTTTACAATTACATAATTTATGTGGGATCCTTGATAGTTTTGACTAATACCTTATTCATGAGACACGGGATTGTTGTTGAAAATTTACTCAAAATGTATACCCAAGGAAGTCCATTGGGATATAACTTTGGATATAACTTTTTGCCGCAAATTTAGTTCGTTTGAGGTGTTACATTTTGCATCATTTTGCTAAAGTAATAATAGATGATGTAGCGATGCAGCTTTATGTTATATGTTATATGTACTTTTACATTACTTATTTGAAATCTTTATTATCATTAACTTCATTGAACCATTATTATCAAAACCATCTTTATTATCATTAACGTCATTGAATCATAATTATCATTTAAAATCATAATTATCTAAAATAACTTAGATGTAACTGTTGTAAGCATTGCTATTTTGTTTCTTGTTTTTACATCTTCTGATCTATTTGTTATGTGTGTATGTATTAGTGTAGGAAGTGAGATTGTTGTAACAACTTAACTCATCTTCTCTTTCATCACTATGTTTTAACGTTGCCGCCGATGTAATGGGCGTGACTATGTAACAAGGCTCTCTTGTAATGATGAAATAGAATGATGAGTGATAGTTTGATCCTTGTCATACTTCTTCATACCTTCATAAATGTTTTAAAATTGTATGATCACCAATACGTTAAGAATGGTATAAAAGAGTAGTCACAGCAGGCTTAATTATCAGTCTGGTTGTGACAGTGGAAGGTAAGAGGGAAGACTACGTGGAAACGCCTTAGCGATACCAGTGTCTTTAATCTTACATTGCCGACGGCATTTAGCACTTGGCGAAAGCGACAGCAGTCACTTGTGTTGATGCCCGACGCAAAATTCTAATTGTCCAATTTACTGAAGTAAACATATTTTCGTTCAATAAATGTTTATTTTTATGTAGAACAATTGCGTACTGGCTATTATTATTTCGGTTGGGAAATAATTGGATTTATCCTGCCTACATAAATATTCGCCACACCAAACCTTCTACAATGATTAAAACCATTGAAGTTCTGTTGCGCTGAAGTAAAATAGTTCTGTAGCGTGACCATATACTGCTCTGTAAAGCATGGCCGCTTTGATATTTTAAAAAGTATTGACCAATAATTCATCTTGTTGCCAAAATTGTCCATTAGATAGGGTCGAAACAAAACGTTTATGTTTTCTCCCCCCCAGATTTGTAGTTTGTCTGAAGAAAATTTCAGGACATCAAATTTTTTTCGGATCCGTGCACCCTACCACCCCCGATATAGTATTTATAATTCTAAATAGTCATTTGATATCCGATCGAAACGAGGCGCAAATCGTTATTCATGGCTAATCAAGGGCTATATTTTGCCTATTGGTCATTTTTGACTCCGATGTCAATTATGTATTTTTCTGATAAAATTCGTAAAGATCGCCAAAATGTATGAACATTTCGATTTTAAAGTATATAGTTTTATTCAGAAACAAAAAAGCTATATAGATTTTAAAAATCAATAGGTCACCCTGACTCGAGGTCAAAAATGTCCAATAAGCTAAATGTAGCTCTTAATTAACCATGAATAACGATATGAGTCTCGTTTCGAGCGGTTATCAAATGACGATACAACATAATAAATACTGGTGCGGGGAGTCGTAGGGTGCACGAATTAAAAAAATATGTGATGTCCTCAAATTGTCTTCAAACAAACTACAAAACTAGAGGGAGAAATCATAAACTTTTTTTCCGCCATACAGGGCGACGCTATCTACTGTCCATACAGTAACATTGGGTGAATGCTGGGAGTTTTACCTTACTATGAATGAGTTATGAGATAGCTCACGGTTTGTTGTGAATTAACACGCTTTCTATTTTTAGATTCACAACTAAGGGCTTACTTACTTACTTAAGTGGCCAATTACATCTTACTTACTTACTTACTTAGCTGGTACTTCTATGCAATCCCAGTGGATTATATACCGCACGTAGAAAAATATTATAAGCGCCTCGATCTTCTGCGCTTCTTCTCCAGTTAGTCACGCCGAGTTCTGTAAGGTTCTCAGTAACCTGGTCTTTCCAACGGAGTTTAGGTCGCCCTCTTCTGCGCCGTCCATCGAGTTCATTGTCGAAGACTTTTCGAGCTGGAGCATTTTCGTCCATGCGTACAACATGACCTAGCCAACGCAACCGTTGCACCTTAATGCGTTTGACCACGTCAATGTCAGTGTACAGCTCGTACAGCTCATGATTCATACGACGCCGATACTCTCCGTTAACGATGATGGGCCCATATATTTTACGGAGTATTTTTCTCTCGAATACCGCCAGAACCGATTCATCCGCTTGTGTCATAACCCAGGATTCTGAGCCATACATTAAGACAGGTAGAATTAGTATCTAGTATAGCTTGGGTTTTGTTCGTCGAGAGAGGGCTCTGTCATTGAATCGCTTGCTTAGTCCGTAGTAGCATTTATTTGCAAGCAGGATTCTTCTCCGGATTTCTAGGCTGACATTATTTGCTTTGTTGATGGCGGAGCCTAGGTAGACAAAATTATCTACCACCTCGAAATTACAGTTGTCAACGTTCACGCAGTTTCCCAAACGAGTAGATTCTTTGTCCGTTGAAACTAATAACTTCGTTTTGTCCTAGTTCACCGTTAGGCCCATTTTCGCTGATTCCTTCTGAATACCTGAGAAGGCTGCAGTCACATCCCGCAGTTTTCGACCGATGATGTCTACGTCATCAGCGTACGCGAGTAGCATGTGGCTTTTGTTGAATATAGTGCCAGTCGTGTTTACTGCAGTTTTCTCATTATCATCTCCATCACAATGTTGAAGAGATCGCACGATAGGCCGTCGCCTTGTTTTAGGCCTCGTCTGGTATAGAATGGCTCCGTAAGGTCCTTGCCAATCTTCACTGAAGACTTCGTGTCAGTCAGCGTCATTCCGCAAAGACGTTTCAGCTTCGCTGGAATACCAAACTCAGCCATGGCTTCAAGTAATTTCTGCCGTATTGGGCTGTCGAAGGCAGCTTTATAGTCGACAAAAAGATGGTACGTGTTGATCTGTTTCTCTTGGGTCTTTTCCAGGATTTGCCGAAGTGTGAAAATCTGGTCAGTTGTTGATTTTCCAGGTCTAAAGCCACACTGATAAGGCCCGATCAGGTTGGATAACACTGGCTTTAGTCTTTCACATAGCACACTCGACAGGACCTTATATGCGATAAGGCTGATCCCGCGGTAGTTGGAGCACACACTTGGATCACCTTTTTTCAGCACAGGACATAATACGCTTACATTCCAATCGTCGGGCATACACTCTTTAAGCCAAACCGTGCGCAGGAGCTGGTGCATGCTCGTTATCAACTCCTCGCCACCGGACTTGAAGAGCTCTGCGGGCAGACCGTCGGCACCGGCTGCTTTGTTGTTTTTCAGCCGCGATATTGCTCTTCTTACCTCGGCTTGACTTGGTGGTGGGCAATCTAAGCCGTCGTCGACAATTGGCGTGATAACTTCACGTGCGCTGCCTTCTGGAACCAGCAGTTGCTGGAAGTGTTCTCTCCATATGTGCAGCACACTCTGCGTATCCGTGACCAGATTTCCATCACTGTCCTAACAGGTGGGGAGGCCATTACCGTATACATTTGCTCTTACTTTCTGGTAAAATTTTCGGGCCTCACCTCTATCCCTGTATCGCTCTATATCCTCGCTCTCCCGTTCCTTCATCTGACGTTTTTTTCGCCTAAATAGCTGTCTCGCCCGTTTAACTTTCTCCTTATGCCGTTCCCTAACAGCACGGGTTACAATTGGCTGTAGCGTTGCCATATAAGCAGCATCCTGTTCCTCAGACGCTATGCGACATTCTTCATCGTACCAGGATTCGTCTGAGCGCCGCTTTTCATATCCTAGCACGGCTGTTGCGGCGGTTGCCATGGAATGCGCAATATGCTGCCACTGTGTATCGGGAACGTCAGAAGTAGAGGCGTTGTGTCGTAAAAGTTGGGAGAGTTGGTCGGAGTAGGCAGTAGCTATCTCTGGGGTTTGCAGCTTCGCGATGTCCAGCTTTCTTTGTGTTTGGTTACGTGCGTTTTTCGCTCTGCTCAATCTTGTGCGAACCTTGGCTGCAACCAGGTAATGATCCGAGCCAATATTAGCACCACGGACCACACGCACGTCCATGACACTAGATGCATGCCTGCCATCAATTACCACATGATCAATTTGATTTTTGGTGTTTTGATCGGGGGATAGCCAAGTTGCCTTGTGGATATCTTTGTGCTGGAATCTGGTTCCACTCACTACCATGTTCCTTCCCGCTGCGAAGCTAACCAGCCTAAACCCGTTGTCTGACGTGTCGGTATGCAGGCTGAATTTACCGATCGATGGACCAAGAACATCTTCCCTTCCTATTTTTGCTTTAAAGTCTCCCAGAACAATTTTAATGTCGTGGCCAGGGCAGCGGTCGTATGTTTCCTCTAGGCGCTCGTAAAATGCATCTTTAATCTCATCGTCTTTATCTTCCGTCGGGGCGTGTACACAAATCAGCGTGATGTAAAAATATTTCGCCCGGATGCGAATGGTGGCTATTCGGTCACTTACAGGGTTAAACCGCGGGACCAGGTGTGGAAGTCTCTTGCCGACTATGAAACCACATCCAAATTCGTGTCTTTCTGCATGGCAGCTGTAAAAGATGTCACAGTTCTTTCGTCGTGTGCATCCCTGTCCCGTCCATCTCATTTCTGGTATGGCGGTGATGTCAGCCTTGTATTTGTCGAGGACATCCGCCAGTTGGATAGAGGCACCATCTCTGTAAAGAGTTCGGACATTCCAGGTGCATATCCTTAAATCATGGTCCTTATATCGTTTGCGGGGGTCGACAACATTTGGGGGGGTTCTTGTTATATTTATTCTCCGTGTTTTCATAATAAATTTTGTTTAAGGAGAGTGGCTTATTAGGCCACCGCTCCCGATCCTAGTTTCTTGGGGCTGCCAAAGCCACTAGGAGAGCCTGTGTTGAGTTTCAGTAACTTCTGTTACCTACTTCCTAAGACGCATCGGTGGTAGCATGCCGATTAGGTTACTCAACGTTTCGCCTTCTAACTCTAGCTAACTTCTAAGCGGTTGCTTTAAAGTCATTGCCCAGGGAATACTTGGTCTAAGACCGGAAGTAGTTAGCTGCTTGGACAGTGCCGCAAAGGAATCGATTCTGGTCACTCCCAAGTGAGTGACAATCAGTAACTTTCAGCCTCTGGGCAAAGTCCCATTCCCCAAATTACATCTTACGAACATGGTTTATAAATTTGAGGTCTGAAGTAATAAAGAATTCCAAACGCTTCGGTCTTCTGCGTGTGTTCACAATTTAGTCCCACCAGATAATGACACGTCGCCTACCACTTGGTCCTTCCAACGGAGTTTGGGTCTCCCTGCTCTGCGCCGTCCTTCAGGTTCGCCTTCAAACACCTTTCTCGCTGGAGCATTTACATCAATCCTGGCAACATGACCATGTACTGTGTTTTTGTTGGATTTGCATTTACTTGATAATGAGATGATCCTACGTATAATGCAAGCTTTGATTTAATCAATACGCATGACGAGAATCATTTCAATGTAGATTGATAAAAGTTGTGGCCGAGCTTACATTGCCAAAAGTTATAGCGTTTATTATTTCTTAAATTCTATTTTCATCATGTGGTATGAAACAAATTTCGTCTATCTGAATCCCCCCTCTATGTCAAAACCCAATGTTGGTTTTCTTGACTCGCTGGGTTTCCATTTTTTTTGTCAGTCATCGTTTCTAGTATCAGTTAACAATCACCATTTGATTACATTCTATAAAATCAAAAACCAATTGAATATACATTCTTTCACTGTATGTGGCAATAGCTGCTAGCTCTTGTAAACATTGGTGTGTGTTTGATTGACGCAGATGGAAACGAAGCTACTGGACTAAGCGACCACAAAGTACCAAGCAACATTTTGGTGTATATTGCATATCATGACACCGTACGGACACTTGCAATATAATCAATAGCTGCAGCTATTGAAATTGAATGTTGCACTCATTGGTCACATCATCGCAAATGCAAATATCGATTTGGAACAGAAGAGTTATATCTATAGACGTGTGAAATTGTTAAAAAAAAAAAACAAATATACCATGACGCTTATTAAGAGATGAAATATAGTTTCGAGTATTTCTAATTAAATCATTGCAATTTTTGTATGTAAAATTTCATTAATTCTTATGATGTTTTGCTACACTCACACATTTGAGTAATATTAAGTTTTCATGTTACAATTGCCGACCGTACGGTGACAGGAATATACATTTTTTATTTGTATTACTTTGTACTATTTCACCATTTTTCATTCCCTTTTCTCGCAGTGATTTCTGTGTTACTTTTGGTGTGAGTGTGAAATAGTTTTAAAATTCCAGAATGCACAAAAACTGTATTCGAAATGGATGGACAAACGTTGCTGCTTCATTAGCTTCCACTGATAGCACTAAACTCAGACCAATGCAACCATGAGAGCTGCTGGCATTGCTGCCATATCTACTGGTCCATTTTCGTTATCACTATCAGCGTTTTCGGTAATGATGATGGTGGAAGTGCAGTGGAACATGATGATATTATAGTTACAGCCAAAGTCCAACCAAGTCCGGCCATCATTTGTTGAGTTTCCCTTAACCTAATTTCTACATGAAATTGTAATTTTTCTCTGTCTCTATCTGTACTCTTTTTTGGTATATTTAAACAATTTGTTCCATTCGGTTTGTTTTAAATGTCCCATAATTATATTTGTCCAAACGTAATGAAGTTCTGTGGTGCTGCAAGAGCACTAGCAGCGGACGGCAATTGAGCTTTGAATATGTAAAAAGCTATTATCTATCTGGGAATAATTTTCACTAGCAAATATTCAGCTTACTGCTGCTCTTTGAATAAGTTTTTGAGTTGTATGTACATATATTGTTATGATGAATTAACAAAAAAATAAAACTTTTTTAAATATGCGCATTTATTGCAATTTTGTAATTTTCTTTTGTTCTTTTTAAACTATATTGTGAATGTGCATATAGTCGATTGAAGCCACAACTATCCCAAACTTATTCACACTATTACATCCACTAATTTGTTATGTCAACAATGGAAATGGGAATACAGTAGATATCGCTAGTGATGGCAATTAAAAAAGAATAATCGATTAATTAATCATATGATTAATCAAAACGACAAATAATTAATCGCGATTAATTGGAAACAATTAATCGATAATTCGATGTTTTCACCTAAAATTGAAAATTATCATAAATAAAAAAAAAAATAATTTTACTAATTACAAAATTTTCCATGATATTTTCCGTTTATTCAATTTAATAAAAAAGAACTTATTTGTTTAGTACAGTACTAAAAAATAGGAGCTTTGATAGCAGTTCCGTGGTTAATCTGTTCCGTTTTTCCGTTACTATTGCACCCGCTTTGGAAAAACCGCTTTGATGGTACAGATGTACCAATCAAAAAGCAATATTTTTGTGCAAGAGAGTACAGCTTAGGGTAGACCGATTTCATTTCTTCCCATGCGTCTATTACATTGCGCTTTAATTCTAGTACTGAAGCATTGACAAAGAAGCTTAGTTCATCTTGAGGAAGTGTTGAGTCATTGTCCTTCCTTCTTCGCCCATAAATCAAATTAAGCATCACCAGCAGAAGACGTTTCACTGCCGCTCCCAATGCTTTTAATAACTAGGCTTGCAGTTCTAGGTCTTTCGTCGGCAGCCGTCAAAACTCAATGAATACACTTGGCGGCTGGCGACGAATCATTTTGTTCCTGGATGTCTATCGGTTATTATTTGGAATAATCGATTAATTATCGAAGGAGAATTCACGATACAATTAAATCGTTAATCGTGCCATCACTAGATATCGCTTATATGATATACCGCTTATACGAAATTATTTTTATTAAAGTAGCTCTTAACCAACTTTTGGATTACAATAAATATTTCTTAGTTTTCCTTTCTAATTTTGTTGCGAATACAAATTGGTTCGACGTTCTTTCTATGCATATAGTATTCCGTTATCATAGGTTTCCTCAGGTTAGTTAAGATACACATTGTGTGATTACATTTTAGATGAAATAGTCATGGTAAACATTTACTTTGTGCCCTATTTCTATTTAGCCTATTTTAGGTGAGTGAATTGCTTTTGACTGTTAGAAATTAAAATGTTATTAAAAAGAGTATGAAAACAAAAAAAAAAAAAAAACAAAACACAAACCTCACTTTGATTAAAAATAACAATGCAACAAATGCCAAACAAAACAAACAGCTACAAAATACAGTGCAACACAACATTGCCGCAAGTCAATTACGAGAAACACAGAAAATCACTTTATGAAGCTCAGAGGGAGGGAGAACAATTCTCAACCTCGAATCACAAACTCCAAATGATGATGCGGGTACGATGGGTGAAAGGAACACAACATTACGATCTAAACAATGCAAAATGTGGCACTAATCCAACATAATGAAACCATAGAAAAAAAAAATATATACGACAAAGCTTAATTCAAAGGCTTCAAGGGCTATTCATTCACAATGTGCAACATCAAGTTCCACAAACTATGGTTTTTATAGTTCACAAAGCAATGCAACGAAATAATAATTGCAACAAAAGTTAAAGAATTGTTATGCGTGAATTCGCAGAGTATGACTGAAATAACAAAAATAGCCGCCTAAAATGCTTATAAAGATTATTGAGAAAAGGCTAAATATTCAATGCCCTGTAAGATTATGGAAAACATTGTAATAATCGCTAATTACATTTTCACTAATATATATATGTTCCTCTAACTCCCATTGGATCATAGGGCGTCAGTTACAGCTGTCCGCCATCGGACACGATTTTGTGCAATCGATCTTAATTGGTTCCAGGATACGCCGAGGTTATTCATTTAGCTTTCGATGGAGCGTCGCCATGTTATACGTAGTCTTCGACGCCAATGACCTGCCTGATGAAAGGAATTCCATTTAAGAGCTTGCTTAGCCACGTTGTCATCATTTCGGCGTAGAGTATGTCCAATCCACTGCCACTTACGCTTACGAATTTCCGTTGAAAGTGGTATTTGCCGCGATCGCGATAACAGTTCCGCATTTGAGATGGTACGGGGCCAAAATATGCGAAGTATTCTTCTAAGGCAGTGGTTGACAGAAGTTTGAAGCCGATTGGTGATACTACTGGTAACTTTTCAAGTTGTACATCCATACAGACTTTACACATGCTTCGAAAATTTGCAGATTTGTATGGATGTTGATTTTATTGCTTTGCCATATTGGGGCCAGTATACCAAACGACGACCTTGCCTTGTCTATTCTGCCCTCTACATCTAAATCAGAATCTCCTTCAGCATCAATCTCACCCCACGGAAGCAAAAGTTAGGAGCATAATTTTAGACTTCATCACCTACCTTTAATGGCGCTGTTGTTTCGTTGTTTCTAAGAGTCTTAGTTTTGCTGGTGTTTATTTCAAGACCCGTATGTTGCAGCTTTTCCTGAAGATATAATGTTGTCTGTTTTAGATCACACGGCCTGTGAGAAAGCAAGACATAGTCTGCGTAAGCTAGATAATTGAGGTATTTGTTGTTGATTTGCCATTGTTTTCCTTGGATTCTGTTCTCTATGGAACTAAGAACATCTTCCATAACTACTAGGAATAAATGAGGTGACAATGTGCTTCGCTGACGCACTCCTCTGTGAACATGGAATGGGTCGGAGAGCTTTCCTTTCTGGAAATCAAAACATATGGCCTGGCTATAACTTTACTTGATCAGAGATATTAGTTTTTCTAGTATATATCTTCTTCGCAAGGCTAACCATATGCATTCACGCTTTCTCAAAGTCCACAAGGAGAAGATGAAGTTTGGAGTTGAATTCCAAACATTGTTCCACAATAACGCGCAGCGTGTTGATGTTATCTGCCCAGTAATATCCACTGCGAAAGCCTGCTTGACAGGAACTAATACTACGTTCTAGGTGTTCCTTAATTCGGTTAAGTAATATTTTTGCAATTCTTTGCAATCGTTGCGAGAATACAAATACCCCGCCAGTTGTTACAATTTGTTGTCTCTTTTTTTTGCAATTTTGACGATATACCATTTTTCCATTCTTCAGGGAAGGACTCAGTTTCCCACGTTTCACTAAGTTGTACTTTAAATTGCATACCTATATGAGCTTGGTCTGGACGAACATAATATCTTTTGATAGGAGAAATATCCTAAGGCACGAATGTTCAGAAATGCTCCAAATAGTTGTGTTATAAAAATAAACAGACTCAAAGTTGGCAGTGACTCCAAAAGTTGGGCGAGACAACTTCCGGTCTCATGAACTGAATTGGTGGTACGTCCACTTTAAAATTTCAGAGCGACTCTTTACGAAAGTTTTTAACACATCGTATATATGATTCAATTGTTTGTAATTGTTGCAAACTTATAATCTCTTATTTGAGTACTTTTTATCGTATGATGTATATAATAAAGTAACTTTAAAATAGAGTATCTGTAATTTATTTTTAAATTCAAATGACGCTTTGTGAAAAGTTTAATGGAAACATCGATTGATTTTTTTCTTAACTACGATCTTAAAGCCGTTTAAATATATGCATAAGTTTGTGACTGGTGGTATTCTAACCACCATGATGATTTGCTGGAGCGAAAAATGCTAAACTTCTCCGATGTTTATTCTTTTTTTTTATAAAGACTTAATTCTATTTCGTCGGCTTCTATATGTTAGCCATCTTATTTTAATTAGTAAATATGTGCGAAAGGGTGGCTTTGTATTGTGTTCGTTTGAAAAGTGGTAGCTGCAGATGGACTTCAAGCCAAACGTGTCATAATTTTTTTTCTTTTTATATTGAATCATCTAGAAAAGCATTCTATAGGAAAATATTTTTTAAGACCATCTAATTATGGTTTTATATCTCTTTCAAATAGTGATAGGCATCCCATAGCCTCTTGATGCCTACAATAATCGTTTTTCCACAGGACAAGATCTGCAATTCACGCGTACTAAAAAGTTTTGTTTGATTCAACACAATCAGCCTCTGCTTGAGTGTAATGAAAGCAACACCACACCTACTTGTTTTGAATTCAACACAAAAACGGATACAAGTACAGACAAAGAAACAATGTTCAACGATTGTTGGGAGAGCTAAACATTTTGATTTCTCAAATTCGATTAAAACTCTAATTTTTTTAGCATTATCCACAATTGATTTTTTATTTCATTTTTGTTGGGAAAGTATAAACAAGATGTCAAGACAACAAATATTTTAAAATTTGAATTCATATACCTCATGGCTGCCAAGGGTTTTCACAGTTCTACTGGGCAAATCTTTATATAAAATCTTTGGTTGAAGAATGATACAAATTTATTTGTTATTGGGTTTGGACAAATGTTTCCGGGGCAAAGGTTAAAGCTATAATGTATAAATTCAAGGTCTTTAAAGACAGATACTTTGCTTTCTATCGTACTTTGCTGATAAACAAAAAATTAAACAAACCCAATGCTATTTTTGCCGTTGATGTTGTTATTGAAGTCGTAAATTAAAAGCGATGCTAGTTAGCAGCAATAAAAATTTAAATACAATATTTGTATTTTAATCCTGCCTATTACCCCATCTAATGTATACAAGCGTGGAATTTTATTGATATGATAGCTGACCAATGACACATTTGCATTTGGTTATTCGAAATATTACACACCATAGTACAAATGCATTTCATTCACAAACAAGATTTAGCAATTTCATATGGAACCATCGAACGTAAACAAATTTGTAATTTAATCACTCGTTCATTGTTTTGAACACGCGCTAATTATTATTTGTTTTACTTGCGGCTGCACCATTGCAGACCTCCGCAGCCCTTTCAATGAAACGCACACTATAGATGGACTACAACATTTGCTGCGAGTTTGCTTGCCACTCGTGCAGAAAGTAAAGATTGCAATTGTTTGTTGATTGATATTGTTATACAAAATCGTAGGACTTGCGGGGTTGCAGTGTCTGGAGTCAGTAGACTTTGCGTTACAGAGACCAGAATGCCATGCCCAGTGGCTGAGTCAATCCCTCCCAAGCAAATGATGCTGCCATTTGTAGACTACAACAAGCTCCCCTCCGTCAGTTGCCAACAACAGAACGATTCCATTGTAAACTATACAACAATCGGACAATGGCAAAGTCGGCTAAGCAACAAATCCAAAGAGGCAACCAACCATCCAACCGCATAACCATTGAACCGATGAACTAAACATTCAATACGAGTATGTACCAACAATCAACCAACTGAACCGATGAACATTAGGGGTATGACTTTTGACAAATTTTACAAAGATCTAAAAGAGCAGAGCATACAAACAAACATAGACGCCTACACAAAAGAATGAAGAAAAGTTGCAGGGGGTTACATTCCTGCACATACACAGGGTCTTTCAAGAGTATTTGTAAGCAAATTTTCTACTATTTCTGCGCACTTTTACAACGCAAATGTGTTGTTTAACTTTAGGCGAGAATTAGATCAGAAGTCCTGCATTTGACATGTGTTAATTCATTGTTTGAACGTTGTTTTTTTGTTGCTTTGTATTAAGTATCACATTAGGGTGCTGTTGTTTGCTTGGATTATGAGTTATATATTTGATGATACACCTTAATATAACTTTTTGTTTAATTTTCACAAATATGGGTCATAACATAATTCATTTACCGCCAAAAATTAATGGAAGTTGCTGCTAAAGTACAAACTTTACTACAATATCTTATTTTGTTACTCGCAAACAAATTATTTTAGTGGAAGTTGAGTAGAACAGTACTTGTCGTCAAAAAACTCGGTTGACGACAAGCTGACTGACAAAATACTAATGTTGTCGTGCATCAAACACATTCTACAAAATCAAAGGGAATAAAATGTGTTGCTATGATAATGGGAACAAAAAGAAAGGAATCTGACGTAAAAAATTTTTAATTTATTAAAAGTACGAGCAAATTTATAGTTTGAAATCTCGACTGAATGTGAATATCGTATAAAAGTTTATATCCTTCAATTATCTCTTGGTCAGTAGTTTTCCAAAAGTATTAAAAATTCGTCATAATAATAAAAAGCTAAAAAAACAGCTAAAAATCTATCTTTTCAAATGGCACCAATTGACAATTCAAGACCTACATAGGCATCAACGACAATTTGACCGACATTTTCAACCATCAGGTCGTGCATGATTGTGTAGGCGACGTGTCGCTTATATAGTCATCAACAACAATTCAACCGACATTGTCACCCATCATGTCGTACATGATTATGTGGGTGACAGGTCGCTTGTATTGGCATCAACGAAAATCTGACCTAAATTCTCGCTCGTCAGATCGTGCATGACAAAGCGGACACTTGTATGAAAATTTCGTCGACGATTTGTATGGACGGTCCCCTAAATGTCATCAACGATTTACTATGGTCATGCACCTATCCTTGAAGATGTCTTGTAGACACTTCCTACTGGGTAACTTATTTGACTAATGTGAAATTTTATTTAAATTCTTAAATTCTTTTACGAAAAAAAGATACATATGTAAATGATAAATTTTAATTAAACTTATTTCCACTAAAATTTTTTTTTTGATAATGAAAGTACATTTTTATGTTACATAAAACAAATTGGTTTTAAAAATAAGCATCCGGGCGAATTATTTTAACATTACGCTGATTTGTGTACACGCCCCGACGGAAGACATAGACGATGATATTTACGATGCATTCTATGAGGTGGATTCAGACTGGTAAGTTTCGCGTCGGTAAGAAACATGGTTGTGAGTGGAACCAGATTCCCGCATAAAGATATCCAAAAGGCAACCTGGATATCTCCCGATCAAAATACAAGAAATCAGATTGATCACGTGGTAATTGATGGAAGGCATGTCTCAAGCGTTATGGACGTGCGTGTGATGCGCAGTGCAAATATCGACTAGGATCACTACCTAGTTGCAGCCAAGGTACGCACACGATTATGTAGTGCTAAAACACTCGTAATCAAACGCAAAGAAAACTAGACATCACAAAGCTGCATACCACCGAGATAGCCAATTC
Organism: Muscina levida; assembly: GCA_964034835.1. Classification (NCBI taxonomy): domain Eukaryota; kingdom Metazoa; phylum Arthropoda; class Insecta; order Diptera; family Muscidae; genus Muscina; species Muscina levida. The sequence goes on along the minus strand of OZ035882.1, from coordinate 110,557,188 downwards.
CTAATCCAACCAACTCCCTCAATTACTCCCAACAAACCCCTCTGATGTTCCTGACACACAGTGGCATGATATTGCGAATTCTATGGCCTCTGCTGACCGAGCGTTATACCAAAGGGTTAAAAGCATAGGTTTTGGAACAGGGATCCCCACCTGCAAGGACAGAGACGGAAATCTGGCCACGGACACTCAGAGTATGCTTCAAATGGAGCGAACATTTTCAATATCTACTTGTTCCCGAAGGCAGCATAAGTGACGAAATCACATCAATCATCGACGATGGAGTAGATTGTCCATCACCGAGCCAAAACGAGATCAGAACGGCAATTTCACCGCCTAAAAATAACAAAGCTGCGGGAGCCGATGGACTGCCGGCAGAGCTTTTTAAAGCCGGCGGCGATGAGCTGGTAACGTGCATGCACCGGCTTATAAACACGATTTGGCTCAGGGTGTGCATGCCCGATGATCGGAATCTGAGTGTCCTATGTCCCGTGCTTAAGAAAGGCGATCCAAGTGTGTGTACCAACTGTCGCGGGACTTGCCTTCTACCCACCGCATACAAGGTCCTGTCTAGTGTGTTATGTGGAAGATTAAAGCCCATTCTGGCGAACATTATTGGACCTTATCAGTGTGGCTTTAGACCTGGTAAATCCACGACCAACCAGATATTCACACTACGACAACTCCTGGAGAAGACCCAAGAAATGCAGATCGACTCCTACCATCTGCATTCGACAGTCCGATACGACAAAAATTGTTGGAAGCTATGGCTGAGTTTGGTATCCCCGCGAAGATAATTCGAAATAGGCAAAAATCTGTCAGAGCCATTTTCTACCATGCGAGGCTTTAGACAAGGCGATAGTCTGTCCTGCGATCTCTTTAACATCGTAATGAAGATGATCATGCGGAAGGCTGCAGTAAACAGGAATGGTACCATCTTCAACAAAAGTCACATGTTGCTGATAACATAGATATCATTGGACGTGAATTGTGGGATGTTACTGCGGCTTTTTCGAGCATTGAAAAGCAGTCGGCGGAAGTGGGTCTGGTGATAAATGAGGAAAAACCCAAGTAATTTGTTTCAACGAACAAAGAGTCCACTCGTCTGGGACGCTGAGTAAACGTTAACAACTATAACTTTGAGGTGGTAGGTGATTTTGTCTACCTTGGCTCCGCCATAAACAACAATAATAATGTCAGCCTGGAAATCCAAAAATGAGTATTGATCTTGCTCGAAGAAAAAAAATGCAACTCTACCAGACTCTGATCCTACCTTGCTCTACAGCGCAGAATCGTGGGTAATGACACAAGCGCATCAATCTATTCTGGGAGTCTTCAAGAGAAAAATACTACGCAAAATATTTGGACCCGTGTTAACGGCGAGTACCGTCGTCGAATGAACCATGAGCTGTATGAGCTGTACAACGACATCGATGTAGTCAAGCGCGTTCAAATAGACCGAATGCACTGGCTTGGACACGTTGGACGAAAACGATCCGGCTCGAAAAGTCTTTGGCAATAAACTCGGTGGGCGGCGCAGGCGACCAAACTCCTATGGATGGACAAGGTGAAAGAGCTGTTAACTAAGCTTGGTGTGACGAACTATCTACGAAGCGCAAAAGACCGAAGCGCTTGGAAAACTTTTCTACGTGCAGCTACTGATAGATAAATTTCTGTCATTGCTGCCATTACAGAAGAAGGAGTTTTAAAAACCATTGCAAAATGTCTTCACATTGTCTTAATATTTTGCGTGGTTTTTATGAATGAAGTCACGCGTGATTCACACAGAAATTTGAGTCAATCCAAATATTATTCACGAAAGCAAGAGTGCGCGAGTCACAGTTTTTCCTTCGCAAGCGCACGGGAGCTTGATCCTAAATCTACTCACGTGCCCATCTATAGTTTATACCTCATTACCTAGACCGAAATTTTATATTGTGAACGGTCCTTATTGAATCGACAATTGATTTTTAATAAAAACTGAGTGAGAAACTCTCAAAACAGTCTCCCATAATCTCTGCAATATTAGGCATGGCCTGTTATTGGGTTTAGGTATGCCGGTAATCTGAGTCTACACCCAATATTCCAACACACATTCGTTCGCATTCGTTCTAGTGCAGAATTCGATTTTTATTCAAAGGAGAGTGTTGGTCGGCGCCTTACTTATCCAATGATATGAAAATGTATGTAAAATGTTGAGCAGTTTTTAGATGCAAACAGTATGAAATTGAATCACATGAATTCTATGCGGACAATCGTTCTAAAACTAAGTAACTTTCGAAGTAAACACTATAACATTAAAGTATTAGAGAGAACTACACATTAGTAAATTTTAATTAACTTTTCATAAATTGAGCATTACTTTAGGGCAAACCAATGAAATTGCACCAGCTCGGTAATTGTAGGGTTTGTCGAAATGTTAGAGACTGTGGCATCACTCTTACTATTGTCTCCCTATCAATTATTGCAGTGTTCAATGCAGCTCAACGACCTCCATCTACAAGCGTGTTTAACTTCTTCAGTCCTACTATGCACTGATTTGATCTCGATAATTGAAATACAAAACTTTGTGCACTTTTTTAGTGCAGCCATGTGGCAATTGCGGTTGCAGACTGTGCATCGACAGACGCCGCTGTCTTCACTAACGTCGTCGTTGTCAACATCTTCTGGGTCGCAGGTCCATTCTCCTGTGTCCCTGCTGGTTTCCATGCACTTACAAGCACAACGCCTAGTGTCAGTTCATCATTATGCTGGAGTTTAGAATTTCATTGCATTGGATTTGTTGTACTTGTGGTTATTGATGTTGGTTTCGTTACATTGCAACATAATGAAACGTAATGCTCCGTAACCAAGCAAACTGCCATCGAGTCGTCCAAGAGAACCAGCAGCCCGGCACACAACAGCATTGGACGGATGAATGAACTACAAACAGTATCCTTGTGCGCATTTACCCACTGATTATGTTACAATTTGCATCAAAGTAAACGATTTTTTGCTGCAATGTAATGCAATGCAAATTACAAATGTTCGATAAATATATAATTGTGAACAATGGCAATAGCAACAGCAGCAGCAGAAGCATCATTAATCGCCAGCAATGGATGCAGATTACAGCAGTATCATTTTCACTTCGTTTTCTGTAGTTGTCTCTTTGAAGTTCTTCAGGTTTGCTGTAACCGGATTGTTGATATAATTAATGAAAATGTGTAATATTATATTTGCTTTGCTTCGATTTATATTTATTAGTTGTCTTCTCTTTGAGCGCAGTAAGTCTCCTTGCTGTTTGGTGAGATGAATGAACGAGAGAACCAACCAGTTGTTGTGAATACGAATAATTTCGAGTAAACCACAAATTTCAGTTTCACCTTTACGTTTTAAATAATTTAAATGAATTTGAGTTTTTTAACATCTGTACTTATATATTTATGAATATATATCTGTGTAACGTTTCGCAGAAAAGAACTTTCCAAAGTGAAACATAAGTTTTAAAAATTGCAATATGTGCACATCATTCTGCTAAAAAAACTTCTTTAAACAAATTTAAATTAATAGTTATTCTTTAATAATATTGTAATAGTTTTTGACAAAAATTTTCTAAGACAAGGCCAGAGTCGACGGATTTGCCTTAGTTCGGACACGAGAAGTCGAACTGCATCATTAGTTTTTCGAGTTACACTTTACCCTACACATAGAAGGATTCACTTAAGACCCTAGGTTCTTTGAACCGAATTCGACTCATGACTTTTTAAATCGTTTGCCTGTCTGTCCGGCTAGAAAGCAAGATAACTTTCGAAAGACGCGACCAAATGTTTTGAAATTTTACACGAGTTACTATTTCCCCAAAACTACTTACGTTATTGCAAATCGGCTACATGGACCCGCCCCTTCTGGCACCTCCTACACAAATAAATAAATCCAACGTACCCACATCCATTATTAAGTAAAGCTAAAGCAGAATACAGTTTTGGAGAAAATAACTGGAAGTCTAGCCACGCCCCATCTGGTACCTCCCATACCTATCAGGTACCGTCGACTTTAGAAATCGATTGATATTATTAATAGACCTAACGCGATCGTGCCCAAATTCTGTATTAGGAAAGCTCAAGCAGGATAAAGTTTTTCAGAAAAAATCTGGAAGACTAGACACGGCCCTTCTGGTACCTCCCACTTTAGTTATTGAGTAATAATATTAATACACCTATTTCGATCGTGCCCAAATTCTGTATTAAGTAAAGACATAATAGCATAAAGTTTTGGAAAAAAGCATCTGGAAGTCTACACACGCCCCTTCTGCTACCTCCCACACAAATGTACCACTCCGCCCACTTTGAAGATGGAGTAATAAAACCAATACACTCGGCACGATCGTACCCAAATTCTGTATTTGGTAAAACTAGAACAAGATAAAGTTTTGGAGTAAAAAATTGGAAAGCTAGCCCCTTCTGGTACCTCCCATACAAATATACCACTCCGCCTACTTTAGAAATCGAGTAATAATATCCATATAATAGAAAATTTTATGGTTTACTGCGTGTGAGGGTATATTTAAGTCGGGTAGCCCGACTGAAACTTTCTTACTGGTTTTAAAGTTTTTTTTTACATTGGGTAGAGTTTTAAGGGGGTAAATAGATTTTCGACAATATAGAGGTAGGTTTTCGGATAATCGTCACTTATTTAAAACAACTTTGTAGAAGACGGCATATCCAAAAACCCAACTATAGTCTGCGAAAATCGATTTGAGCTCATAATTAATTTAATTTATTTGTTTTAAGATTTTAACTAAATTTTTTAACGTCAAACTTTAATTGCCAAAGTATTAATTTCATTTAAAAATGTTATCCTTAGATTAAAAAATGTTTCCCTTTTACTACGCAAATTTTATATTTACTATTTGTTTCTGGATTGAGTTTGACTTCGAAAATCCAACAACCTTTAAAATGTCTACTTTTAAAATGTGTATTGTCTTATATTGTCTTTGTTTCTTATCTCTATCTTACACAATGCTACCAATTTCAGAGTGTATAGTATAGAAGAAATGTGGAATTATGTTTGGGTTTTTATCAGAATAAACAGCAAAAGAGAAATGTCAAATTACATTTTATCCGTTTACTTAACACGACGTACTAATAACACTCCTAATTAAGATCTAATTATAACTTGTTTTCATTCATAAACCGTTAATTAGGTTGAATTGCTGGCTATAATATGAAGTTGTATGTTTTAGTTTAATATTTCACTGTTGCCCTTGAAGCAGATCCTTGCTCTGTTACTTGTTGTTTGACCACATGATTTTCACATAATTACAGCCGAATCTAGGACAAATAGAATCTTAATTAGTACAAATCCAAGCGGAAGCTCTGAGAATTTTCCCATAAATATCATCGTCATTTATCATACTGGGACACTGGCTGCTACTTGAGGTTGGAAGAAGAAACATGTTGGCTGTTGTCTGGAACGTTAAAAATTACATTTACACAAAAAAGGCATACCCCATTTGAACAGTCCAAAGCTGTTGCGAAATGCTGTAGGAATAAAAAGAGTTTATGATGTCTAGCATTTTATCCGAAATGAAATTAGGATGTAGTTAATGCCTTTGCCAGAGGAATGCTCTTACAACATACCCTTTAAAACAACCTTAAGCTGCAATCCCCCCACATCCTCGGCAGGAAGGAGGGATTTACATTAAATGCTTCACATGCAAAACTGCTTTAGTGTATTTGCATAATAACTGTTTTTTAGGTTTAGGCTTACTACTTAGTTTTAGCTGTTTGAGACAAATGACGAATTTGCGTATTTACTAATATAAAAATATCCGTTTACTTTTTGTTCTTTGCAGGCGAGAGTGGAGCTAATTTATTTGTGGCTGTATGTGCTGACTACGATGATATTATGCTAATTACCAGCTGTAAATCTACACTCAAATGCTGACATTTAAAGGAGTGTCAACAACGCCATCATCTCCCTTCGCCACAGGACCGCAACAGCAGAAATAGCTACTACAGCAAGGACATTAATTAATAACAAGTGAACGAAGCACGAGTCCCCACACCAAGGGCACTTGCGCCTGAGAACCAGAAACAGCAGCCAACCGACATCAGTGGCAACGCCAACGTCCACATCATCACAGCCACTGCCATTGACGTGGCTGGCTTGTCGTCATTAATAGGCGGTTGGGTTTGCTTTATAACCATTGAACATTCCACAAGAATTAACAAGTTGCGAGGAAGTACAAACCCCACTGCCACCAGCCACCTCCTCCACAAGTTGGCCTAAATAAAAGGTCATTCGCTGTCACTGGTGCCCACCAAGTGGAGCAAAAGGGACACGCACACCCGACGGGTGAAACAAACATTGCGTTAGAACAATTTAGGGGTATTTAATGAGCGGCCAAACAAGTTTCAATTAAACAACTGTATTACAATCGCTCAGCACCTCTGGCACCCCATCCCACATTACATAATGGCCGCATCAACGTCCGTCACGTCGTCAGCGAACACAACAGCTAACAGTCTTCGGTACTGGCTAACACAGTTTTTGTTCATAACGAGCCTCCTCATGAGTTTGCACTCCACAGGTGCCAACTCTGATTGGATACAGAGCTGTAGCAACTGTCACTGCCACTGGAACTCGGGCAAAAAGACAGCCGATTGCAAAAACAAGCAGTTGTACACGATACCCAACGACCTGAGCAATGAGCTACAAGTCATCGATCTCTCCAACAACATGATACCGGAACTAAGGAGGGAAGAATTTAGTGAAGCCAATCTGCAGAATCTACATAAGATATTCCTGAGGAACTGCACCATACAGGAGTTAAACCGTGACGCCCTGAAAGGCCTAACTATCCTTATCGAACTGGACCTGTCACACAACTTCATCAAGGAACTGCACGTGGGCACCTTTCTAGGTCTGGTCAAGCTGCGCAATTTAGTGATGAACAATAATCAAATAGAGTCCTTGGATAATTATCTCTTCGTGGATTTGCCTTTCCTCTCTAGAGTGGAATTCAAAAACAATCGGCTAAAGCGAATAGATATTCATGCCTTTGGCCTGCTGCCAGTCTTGTCTGCCGTATACTTAGAGTCCAACGAATTGACCGTCCTTAGGCGTGAAACATTCCAACGAACCCCAAAGTTGGTGCATTTGTCGTTGGCCTCGAATCCCTGGAATTGTACTTGTGAGTTACAAGAGTTCCGAGACTTTGCCTTGGCCAATCGGCTGTATACGCCGCCGACAGATTGCAATGAACCCACCCACCTCAAGGGAAAATTGTGGAACGAAATACCTTCGGAAAACTTTGCATGCAAACCCAAAATCTTAGGCCCCGAGCGATCTTATGTCGATGTTCATTCCGACAATATAACACTGCCGTGTCGCATTGAGGGCTCGCCGAGACCAAACGTGACCTGGTTGTACAATAAACGGCCCGTTAATCCGAACGATGCCCGATTTAAAATCCTTAACTCAGTCGAACAGCATCGTGCTGAAAACCCCAACACGCTAAACTCTGAATTACGTATATTCGGCGTTAGACCGTCAGACAAGGGAGCCTACACCTGTATCGCCGACAACCGAGGTGGAAAAGCCGAGGCCGAGTTTCAATTGATCGTCAATGGCGACTACTACAGCGCCCTCGATGGCACTGGCGGCGGCAACCGCAACAGCGGCATTAGCACCTCAGCCTCCGACACTGAACCAAACATCCTGCTCATCATCTGCTTGATTGCTACAACATTGCTGCTGCTCCTTATCGTGGTTGTGCTTGTCATATGCTGGTATTGTCGGCGCGTGAAAACGTATCAGAAGGATACAACGATGCTAAGTGAAAATGGCTTAATCTCCTCCAAATTGGACAAGACACACAACTCAATGCTAGAGGGCTCTGTCATCATGGAAATGCAAAAGAGTCTGTTGACAGAAGTTAATCCCGTCGAAAAGCCACCACGACGCACGGAATTGGAAAATATTGATGGTGTTGGCGGCAGTGTTGATGATGGTCACGAGATTAAAAAGACTTTGTTGGATGAAACGCAATTTGGTAAGCATTTTCCTGTATTTCTTTGTATATGTGCACAAGTATGTAAGTGTAGGTGTTAGCTGAAAGGATAACGGAAAATCTTCTCGTTATTACCCAAGTGAACCAGTTCATTACCAATGCGCACACAATGATGGCTTCAATGACCATTGTTGCAAAAAATTTGTGACAGCAACTCAGAGGCAATCATTGAAGTTAAATTTCGCAAAAACGAACCACGGAACACGAATTATGTGTAAGCAATAGCTGTGATAATGTCATTTAATAAATATAAATTAATAATATATTTATTAAATAAGTTTAATATAAAATTATCTGTTTAAAGATAATGTGATAAATTGTAAATACTAAAATACTTTACAACGGTTTAGGTCGGATTCCAAACAAGGTTAAAAAAAAATTTAATTCAATTTCTATGTATAATTTACCGTAGTACAATTAACATCATTTCCTCGTTTTAGATTATGAATTAGTTTAGGGTATTGAAATTTTTGTTGTATGTCCAGGCTTAAATCATATACACCATGTGTTCAGGGCTGTTGCATCATCACATGTACCATATCTTATTTGGTGGTGCTGAAGATTAAAAGGTCAATTTCTCCTAGAACTCTTGTAGTGTTTTTTCTTCTTTGCGCGTACATTTCTTTTATTGTAACGTTTTATCCAAAAAGTTATCTTTGATATGTTCTTTTTGGCTCGTAATAGGCTTAAAATCGCATTACTTATCTCTCACTCTTTCTAAAATATTTTCGTTACTTACTTCCAATTGTTTTTGTATCATACACTGAACCGAAGAGATATTATTGGAAAAAAATTGACATTCTCATAATCTGCTTCTAATATGTATCGTTTTAAGTCCGATGCAAAAAACCCCTTATATGTTTTTTATATGTCAGTAATAACAGGGCGAATATTTAAAATATTCAAATAAATAAAAGACAAAACAGAATATGTCTAAAAGTAAAATTAAATTGACACACACAAAAAAATCCAAAATGGAAACGGATATAAAAACCAGTACAGAAATTTCAGTCAGGTAAACTGACTGATAAATACCATCACCCAATATAAGATATTGTTTAAGTCTTGAGTTATTGAAATTCATAGATTTTTAAATTAAATAAAATTTCTTATGGATTATTTTTTGTCTGCATGTAGATCAAAAACGTAAAAAGTTTTACCTAATTAGGTTTTCTGAGGTTTTACCTCCTATCACAAGAGAAATTAACCGACCAATTTGCATTACCCCCCAAGTGTCCGTTTAAAAGTTATGGGAGAAATATTATTTTTACAAAAATAGGTCATTTTGTATGGGAGGTACCAGAAGGCGTAAACCGATATAGTCCATGTTCATTCCCGAGACCAATTTTCATAAGAGAGCCAAAATTTGAGTGAATTCAGTGTACTTACAAAAAAGATATGTATGTAAGATTATGGGTGGTGAGTTCGGTCATTTGTATGGGAGGTACCAGAAGGGATGTTGCAAAGGTTTTGGTTTTCGGAGGGTTTGTCTACTCTTGCAAGATAAACATCTGTTTGGAAGTTATGAAAGGAATATTAATTACTCAAAAATAGGTAATTTTGTATGGGAGGTACCAGAAGAGATGGGGATATTCTGCCCATTTACAATCCCATTAGTTCCGAAAAATATTAATACTGGTAAATTTTCATATCGATCCGTTAAGATCCAGACAGACGGACATAGCTCAATCGTCTTAAAAAGTCCTGAATCAAATTTGGTCTTAAGATACTTGGCGTCTAAGATGTCTCATTTAATGCATTAAACTTTTTTCGTATCAAATGATATACACCCTCATCCCTTAGGGTGATTGTATAAAAAGTAAACATATTTAATGCATAGCAATATTGATTTAGCCTAAGGACCAACGAGAGGTTTTTAGGAAGGTAAAATGTATTTGATTGGCGGTGTTGATTACTGTTGCTTTTTATTTAAGTAATTTTAATAGCAATATAAGAGAAAAACACCCACTAAATAAAAAAAGTTCAGTTCAATATCTCTGTCCAAATGGCCATTTTGTATGGGAAGCAACTGAGATCTAAGAAATAATTTCCTAATTAATTCGCACAAAATTTTAAAAGAAAATATAATGTCTAATAGGTTGTGTAAACCTACCGTCGTGAAAATGGCTAATTTGCATAGGAAGTACCAGTAGGAGCAGCACAACGTGATAGATTTATATTCGTAAGTCAACGTTTGCTTTCTGGATGTGTCAAAAGGGGTGTAGCAACGGTTTTAGCTTTCCGAGGGTTTGTCTACTATAATAAGATAATTACACTGACCAAATATACATAGTTGTCCGTGTGGATGTTATGGGTGAACTATTAATTTTTTTTCATGTCATTTTGTATGGGAGGTACCAAAAAGGGTTTATATTCATTCCTGCGTGAAATTTTTATAAACATGCATCTCACACAAATTTTCTGAGATTTTTTTAATAAAATTCCAACCCAAGCAAAAATGCTACGTTAATTTTCCAAAACAACTCCTATGTCCATATATTCGGAAATAATTTTTAGCTCACCATTTTTAAGATTGTAATCTGTGTTAATTAAATTACGACAACGATGAAATGTCATATGAAAACATTTATCGATATTAAACGGTAATGCATTGACCGCATAGTAATTAACATCATTTAAGTTACAAATAGGTTTTAAAAATTTAAATCGTCAACATACACGCGAGTTTTCAAAACAATGACCAATATCATTGACAAAAATATTAAACAGCAAGGAACCTATAGACTTCAGACTTTAAGTATAAAGTGGAAATATATACTTCAGACTTTAAGTATAAAGTGATTGCTCACACTTGACCATAAGCAATTTCTTGTCATCATTTCAAATGCATGTTTGGTTCAACTGGGAATCGAAGTAGTGTTTATGTGATTTTGTAACATTGGACGAAATATAAATACACCACAACAAACCAGAGATCAAGGAATAGTCTAAGTCGGGCAAAGCGAGTCTGTAGGCCAACAAGATCATGGTGAAAGTTTTTTGAGCTGTATGTGGTGTCTTTCACATCGATCACATCGTATCTTAAGAAACCCTATTAATTGAAAGGAAAAACGTAGAAAACACGATGGAGTAAATGTAACAAGCTTTTAATATGTTTTGCTTAACATTTAACATTTTTAATTTCCTTGTTTATCAAACATCCCTGGTGTGTATATTTAACTTTGCTATTCAATAAGTTTATACGTTTTGTAAGTACGTTAGAAATCCATCTGTTTGAATTTTAGGACGTTTTTTCTTTCTTTTCCATCTGTGAAAAAAGTATGCCCGCAAAACATTTATTTATCACAGTTTATAGTAGTAGTAGTAGTATTTTTGATTTTCATATTCCATTCTGTGTTTACTTTGTTTCATTGATTTAAGCAATATATGATAAATATGAAATTTTTATATTGACTTGATCGAAGGTCTTCAGTCCGATTTTTTAAATAAGTTGAAAGACATAAATATTGGCGAGTTGAACTCGATTGTTAATTGTTTTCCGTATTGTATACAAATTTTTATAAAACTTACTAGCATTTTCCAATAAATAGTACAAAAACATTTTCCGAAACTCTCTTAATGCCTCTTAATCTTAGTTTATATTAACTGATTTTATCTTTTGCAGTAGGTTTGAACTTAATCAGGCATAGATTTTAATTAATTTATTCAGTACATTTTATGAAGCAAATTTTCAAACATACCAGAAGACTACAATTCATTGAAGCACTGAATTTGTGTTTACAATTTTCTATTAATTGCAACTACATTAAATTTAATCTTATTTTAACTTAATTTTAGCCAATATTAGGGTAGTTGCAACACAAGTATACGCAATATATGTACATATATGTTCATCTCTGTTATATGATGAACTCTCTCATATCATATTTACTCAATAACTCTTAATATCGTTTCTTTAATCTGATTTGTTGCAATGCTTTTCAAATAGATCATCTAAAAGTATATAAAAAGCATATTCTGAGGCAGAAAGTAGTTCTAGTTTAGCCTAGTCCTTGGGAAGTAGCTACCTTCGGGGCCATTTTGTTACAAAGCAATCAACTGTGAATAGTTTTCACACTTCTGCTGGTGTTTGCTCGAGAGGGTCCAGTGACTTTAACATTTTCACTTGTTTAAACTTAAACTGCACACAACACGCCATACAAAATGTACGTAAAATGCTTTAAGTCGAGCGTTGAAATGAACATCAGGTTTCAGCCGACATCATCAACGTCTACATCAGCAGAAGCAACAGCATCAAAATGCCCCTGGGGCTACAAGACTGTAGAAGAACATCGACGACAACGAAAATGCGAAGAAGAAGAGCAACAAGCCCAAACAAACATTGGGTAACGCAGCATCAGCACCACGACGACGAAGGCAAAAGGTTAAAACGCCTTCAAAGGCAGTCAAAGCTACTTTTGCAGCTAAGAAACAGTCATTACAAAGTTATGATTTTGCTATATAAGCTCAAAGCTTATGTGTACATAGAGAAGACCAATGTATATACATATACTATATGAGCTTATCTATATGAATTTCTTTGTAACTAAATATATGTATGTATCAATATGTGGATGTGTTGTATATACAAGTATTTACTCAGCAAAATATGTATACTTAGAGTCAAATTTCAAGCAATGAAAGGTATCCCGGACTTTATAGTCGCATTTATAGAACTAATGGCAGTATTTACCAGCCAGCAATTTTAAAAGTTTATAATTGTAATAAACTTTAAAATTTATTTGAATTAATTTATTTGGGATTTTATACAAAATTTAGAAAATTTAAAAAAAAATTTCGCAATAAATATGTTTTGTCAGAATAGCTTAAATTGTATAATTCACAGCTGATACACACATAACCTCACTTCGACTGTACCTGAATATATTTGCCATTACTGTAAAATTGTTGAACATTGTTCCTGATTAATCGGTTAAAATGGGAAGATCGTTTTAAACTTAATATGAAGGAACAAATTTATTCTGCCTGCATAAATAAAATGGTTTTTGTTAAGGGGTTTTAAAAAAAACATATTTTTTATTTTAGAAAACACAAAAGTCAAAATTAGCATACATCGAGGACAAAAATGGAGTTATATCGAATTCAATTAACAGTTTTTTTTTTAATAAAACGGTTAGAAATAATTCTATCAATAAAATAAGAGTCCTTAGTTGTTGACATTAATCACAAAATACCTTAATTATCTCTGTCTTTTCTCCACCTCTTGCAGGCAATCTCCACCATAGGGATGACGAAACGCACTCCATAGCCATGTCCGACATAACGGCGCCACGTACTCGCCACACATACGTCGATGATACCTATGCCACTACGTTGCCGCCAGATTTATTGGCATTCCCGGCACGAGTGCCACCCACGTCGCCCTCTATGCAGTCCTCGCAGTCAAACATTCCCGAACAGGTAATCTACGGAATACGCTCACCACCACTTACCAGCCCCGTATACGCTCATATGACACCTCATGGCATTTATGGTACGACCACCATAGCGGCCGCCACTCCAAATGGTTTCATGACGCTCCAGCATCCCAAGTCACGTAATCTCGCATTGATTGCTGCTGCCAACAGCAGACAGCAACAGTCTCCGTTTGTGCCCGCGCCCGTGGTGTACTCACCCGCTAACGCAGGCGCCGTAGTTATGAAACAAGGCTACATGACTATTCCACGCAAGCCGCGCGTCCCTAGCTGGGCACCATCTTCATCGGCCACGAACTCGACACAGCTAAGTGAATTCCAGTCGCCAACATCGCCAAATCCAAGTGAAACTGGCACAGCCACCACTGCCGAACTAACGGTAGAGCCGGTCTACGACAATTTGGGACTACGAACAACCGCTGGCGGTAGCTCAACACTTAATCTGAACAAAACACCATTGCAGGAGCAACCAGTGCGGTACACAATGCGGGACCGTCCGCTGCCGGCTACGCCCAGTCTCACATCGGTGAACTCCAATCCATCACAACAACAGCACCAGCAGCAGCACCAGCAACAACAGCACCAGCAGCAACAGCACCAGCAACAACAACAACACCAGCAGCAGCAGCAACAACAACTTCAGCAGCAGCAACAACAACATCAGCTGCAGCAACAAACAAATAACGCGAGTAAAATATACGAACCCATACACGAATTAGTTAATCAACTCCATCAGACAACGAACTCGGACACAGAGCCCTTGTACGGCCCCACAAGGCATCATTCGGCCATGTCCATTGTACCCACTGGCAGCAATAACAATGGAGCAGCTACCGGTAGTGCGACGATCTCGAATAGCGGCAATAGTCCTGCCAGTAGTACAGAGCCGAAACTAACCAAAATACCCCCTAGACCACCGCCAAAACCGAAAAAGAAAATGTCGGTGACAGCATCACGTAGTGGTCATGGCAGCACAAGTCAACTCTTCGATGACGAAGGCGAGGATGGTACCGAGGTTTAGTTGACTCCCCAACCCCCAGCCGTGAATGCTGTCGGCAGTCGCGGCATTGACAATTCCCTCCCACTGTCCCTAGTTCCCAGCTTGTAAACATAATACCTTCCCCCATTCTCCACCGCAAGTGACATTAACTAAAGCACTCACCCAGTTGTTTTTCTCCCAGGCTATTGTTTCTATCATTCGTCTATCGTATTTTTTTTTTCGATAGATCATTGTAAAAACGTCGAACCACCAAAACCATTCATCCATTAACTGTGGAACACACACACACTCAAGCCCGCCAGATACAAGGAATCACCTGCAGTACATAGACCGTAATTTACTAGCAACAGCAGCAATTGGGTTTGCAAGTTTCCCATGTAAAAAGTTTCGCTCGCCAAATGTGGGTTGGAAGCACTATTGGCGAGAAACGAAAATAAAACCGTTTACTAATGGTAAAAAATCACATCGTTTTTCATTACACTCCATCCCCCCACTTCTGCCTATACCATCCACACTCACGCTTCATTTGCCAGTTCAGCGTTTTTGTTTTTATGATTTTTTTTTGGTTATTTCTATTTTTGTTGTAGTATTCGCTCGCTGGGTCTCGTCGTTATGGTTGTGTTGAAAATCGTATTTCGTTGACTTCATTTCCATAATTTCCACAATAGTTGTGTGGTGGTTGTTGTCGTTTCCATCATGTGGGAAAAGGTTTCCTATTATTTTTTGCTTTCTTACTGCAGAGGAAATTGAGTGTAAAAGTTATTAAAGTTTTCTTTGTTTTTTTTTGCTTTTTTTGTATTTCCACGAATTGCAGCAGCAAACAATTTATTATCGCTAACAGAGGAGCGTTGTGTTCGCCAATCACTTGCAGATGTCGGTGAAAAGAGCATTCATTTCTGACATCGTGATTATACCATCCGATAATGGGGTGAAGGTGATAAAGTCACAACATGCGACTATTAACGTCATTTGCTGCAACTTAAAGTGATGAAAATCTAATGACATTCTACAGAAGAGTCTTATGACACTGCCGGTATACAATTGTATGGAAGGGAAGGGTACAGCGGCCGAGGCATGGTTTTGAGCAAGTCATCTTAAAATTATCCTTTAAGACATGCAATTGTTTTAGCGTACGGTGTAAAGTAGAAGTTTTAAAAATTTTAACTAGGATAAAATTCAAAATACGTTCAGTTCTCATTATTTTTTAGAATTTACTAATTAGTATAGGTTTTTTGCTTATCATTAGAAAATGATAAACAAAAAAATTTATGCTATTCTTTTATTTGTACTAGTTTCTCGAAAACAGATGCCGCACCACAATGACAAATTTCTGTAATCAAGTATTTCGAACAATATAAAAAACATAATTTCACGCCACTATAACAAAAGAAATAAGTTTGAGGCAAAAATATACATAACTTTATTGCTAAATTTGTTTGTATGTAAACACTACGTACTCGTATTACACACAAAAGTGATGTTTGTTAGATGTTTTCAAATTAAAAAGTTGTTTAATCTGTCCTTTGCAAACGCTATTCAAATTTTCAATTGTGTTTAATTTAAATTTCTTTGTAAGCATGCAAAACAAATCCAACGAAACTTTGTACGTACGTTTTGTATTCAAATTAAGTACAAACATTAAATTCATTTCAAACAAATTCAAATGATAACAAAAAAAAAAGCAAAAATTATGCTGGATCCCCCGGCAACATAAGGACAACACAACAACAATCACAACCATAAAACCAGATTTATGATCTCATGTTTTCGACCACCATAAAACGTCGATTCCTGGCTGTCTCGTGTGCCAAATGACTGATGTAGATTTTGTTTTCCGTTACGAGATGATAACTTGAGAAACTTTTGTTTTTGTTTTGCCAAGGAAGCAGAAAAAAAACTTTTGTAATTAAACCATTTGTCCAGGATTTAAATTTCGTTTTAAAACAACTGAATACACATACACACAAACATACATGCTGACAACCGATGAACAAAAGACATTTTTATTTTGTTCTTTTGTAGTTTAACTATAATTAAAATTACATACATATAATTAGAATATATATATATAAAACATAAATTAGCTAGGAATACTTTAATATGTACAAAGAATACAAGGTTGAATGTGGTGTAATTAAGTAGAAGCCTTGGTGCGAAACAAGAAGCAATGAGATGCGAAAAGGAATGCACAGACTGCACGGCAGCCGTGTTGCTACCGTGTAATGTGGCCAAGTTAACAAAGGCAATTGTATTATAGAATATTTAAATTGATATCGAAATTAAACTAGATGCGTTTTTTAAGAATTGACATTTAGAAAGTGATTAAGCGACATTTGTCAATAGAATATAAGCTTTTATTAAAAATTTATTGTTTGTAATTTTAAACTTGACAAATATTGAATCTTAAGTGGATAACTGAGTAACCAACAAATAAGAGAGAAGATAAAGAGACAAAATACAAAGTAAACTAAGTAAACTTAAATACATACATAACCACATTGACAGTTAAAACAGATTATGACATGTATAGTAGATATAACATTAAACAATATTACTACACACTCACACACACACGCGCAACTGCATTTATGTAAATTATTGTAAATGATGATGAAAAGAGCTGGCAGTTATATAAAATTGTTTAAATTAAAATTACTATTTTCAAATCCTTTACTGTCAACCACCATAAGAACAGGTTAAACTCTTCATTTAAATTGAAACCGTGCATTCATTGTACACTTACACTAACCCACCCACACGCACTACCACATGTGTGTGCCTGAGCATAGTTGTAGTTGTTTGTGAGCTTAAATTGCGCTTAAGTTTCAATTTTCTGTATATAAAATCGACTAGGATGATAGTAGCGTGAAAGTAGCGCAGAGAGGTGATGTAGGTTTTTTTCCTTTTCCACTTCAGTTATTGTCCTGCCCCCATTCGCTTACTTAGCCATTGTTGCTGGAGGTGGCGCACTGCGGGGAAAAACGTTTGATTTTATTCACCACAATAGTTTTTTTTTTCTTTTATCCATTTTTGCGACAACGAAAATCACGCAACGCAGAAGGTCGCCAAATGCTAAAGAGTAAACTCTGTGAAACCATTTCTTTGCTTGCGCAACGAGCTCTCAAAACATACATACGTATTTATTTACGCTGTTACGGCTTGTTCCAGCCGTCTGTCGTCCATTCGTTTCAACCAAATTCAATTCGAAACATAAAATGAAATTCAGCTGCCGTCGGCGAAATGTGACAAGAAGAGCGCCTCTGGCACAAATATGCAAATAAATATCAGGCATATGTACGGCCACAATGTTTCAATAGGCGACACCAACAAAAACTTAAAAAGATTACCTCACCAAGCTTACAAGAGACATTGGTGTTGCACGTTGCAACCTTTGTCACATGAACTTGTGGAGATTGAAATTGTCAAAATGGAATTATTGTTATTACCTTTGTATAACAACTCAGCGTTTTCGATAAAATCATATAATTTATTTATTTCAAAGATCTTGAAATCGTCATTTTGGCAACGAAGACACAAAATATGGTCTATTATCCACGTGTTGGCAAACTCCACCGCAGCATACCCCATTGTGTTGGCATTTTCTTTTTGTTGCTTTCAATTCAGCAGTAATGCGTAAAAGGTGAAAAAAAAGTTCTTGGTTTGGGACGTATGTACGTAATATACAGTAATGCGCCACAAATCCCAGACAATGTAAAAGTTGTATGAATCACATTTTAAATGTTGTATTACTTTAAAATGAGGCCAGAATCCGTTTTGCTAACTTAAGGAAATACTTGAATGTAAATATTTCCGAAAATTGCATTACCAAATTCTTCACTTTTTTACCTACATTATAAAGTTGAGGAACAAATTCTTACTTGTTGTGTGAAGCCGTCAAAAAGCATTGATAAGTATCGGCCAGCTTAGCCATGGTATAGATATTACATTTAAATATGTTGTGACAAAGGGCTTATTATGAAGAAACCATTTTCATACTGGAAATTTTCATACAGGAAACTATTTTCATATTGTGATACAATAAAACTCTGAAGTAAGTAGCAGATTTCGAATCAACATATGAAAAGGAAATACACACAAGAAATAAATATTAGAGAAATATAATGGCAAAGGTTTCTTTTCAAAAAAAAAAACGTTGGTCCAAGAAGAATATTTAAAAAGATATTGCATAGCTTTTCTCCTAATTACTTTTTGCTTAAAGAGGACATATTTGTCTCTTGTCTCTGTAAAAAGTTCTAAATGCTAAACTTGGTTCTTCAGTTCTATTGTAGATTTTGAGTTTTTTGTCGATCTATCAACTCGGCATTAAAACCAATGCCCCTTCGGAAATGCTTGTTAGGTGATAATCTACAGCAGACAGTTGAAATTTGCGAATGTAATCTACAATTATTTGAAAACTTAACATTTGGCTCTAAAGAAATTAAAAAGTAAAAAAGACTATAGCGCAAACGAAGAATCTTTAGTGAAGATATTGTGCATTTGTTTTTATCTTAATTACCCGCTCTGTTGCATTAAAGACGCTGTTCTTAAAATGGTGAATTTCTAGAAATGGTACTTTTTTAAATAGTTTTGAGTGAATATTTGAAAATTTTAAAAGTTCATATAAAATTCTTTTAAATTCATCGCTCATCGCAGAAATTAGTTTCTGATCTACTCAACATAATATCAAGAAGTATTATTACTGTCTTATAATTTTATTTATGCCATATTTGTGTGTTGTATTTGCTCATTTGTTAAGAAACAAATAAACGTGTATGTTTTCTTTTGTCCCATTTGAATACAAATGTCTAATATACAACTATTTAGTTACTTTGGCATATGAACCTAACCTCTTCTGGTGTTTGCCTGTGTTTTATTTTCATTACATTGCGCATAATTTCTTCTCTCTTCAAGTACAAAAAGTTGTTATGTTTTAAAATAGCGCTCTCAACATTAACGCTGACTTGGCACTTCAGATTCACGTCCTCGTTTACTTGGTTTCCTAACACATTCAACTGATGCTGTTATTTTTCACGAATTCATTTTTAGTTGATATTCTTCTCCTACCGGAACATAGCATGTAATAAAGCCTTAGATAGTTTAAATCATAAGTGGTACTTTAGTCTCTAGCATCTCCTCCAATAGACTTACATATAAAGCAACGTATATACATACATGCATAGGTACATGCGTATATGTACATTACTTACATCATATACAGACATACATTATAGATATACATACATACATTTATATATTTTACGTAACCTGTTTTACATTGCGAATACTTTAAACGATTATTTTAGTTAACTTTAATAGATTTAAGTCTTGTTTTTACGTACGAATAAATTTAACGTTTTAAACGTTTTACTTTAGACTAATTTTCTGTATTCAGTGTTTAAGTTTTTCCCATAATTTTTATTTATTAACAAACAATAAATTTTGCAACATGTAATATTTTTCCTGCTTATATTCAATTATTGTCAAATGAGGCAATATTTTAAGCGTTTGATTTCATATTTTTCACCTATACATACAAACACACACATGCATGCAACAATATACATATACATACATACAATAGATTGTACTTGTATGTACATATGTATGTATTCTGGCATGTACAGAACATAATTTGGTATTTATTTTTTATATGACATCATTAATTTTAAAATATAATGCAACAAATTGTGGTAATAATTAATTAATAGAAAACGTTGTATAAATTAAATATTATCATAACATAACTGTAACAACAACCATACAACAAATAACCGATATATAGTATATAAATAAGTATATATACATTTAATATAATTTAGTAACAACAAAAACAAACCAGAAAAATTCTAAATATTAAATAAATGTATAAAAACGATTTTTTTTATTAAACAATTAAAAGAAATAAAATAGTTTTATTATTTATTGGGGGAGGCAACGAAATAATTACAAACAATGCGGTCAAACGATAAGGCGAAATTATATAATACCCTTCCAGATTGATGATACTTCATAATAGTCGCTGTATTTGATGGACTTGACCAAAGGGATATCGTATACAGCTTACGTTTTACACATCAAAAATGTAAATTAGTGAAAAAAACACTTTAATTTAATATTTAAATAAAAATTTATACGAGAAATAAAAAAGCCGTAACTCAATTCCACCACTAAATGAAAGAAAAAAGTCCCAACACTTTCGATACCGAAAATTAAGAGTATCAATCGATTTTTTTAATTTTCTATTTTTGTTTTCTTTGCATATTCAAATAAATGGTATTTTATAATCTAACTTTTATACCTACGAGTACTTTTTCTACTCAAATAGTTTACATAAACTTCAGGACGAGCATCGGAAGACGGACGCTATTGGAAACATAATTTAATACCGTAGGCGCCAACAAAAAAATACATGAAAAGGTTTTATTGATTACTTTAAATCATGCCGAAACTTATATATGTTTCGATTCATATTTGCATCACTTAATAGTAATGGCACTGACAATCGAAATTTTTTAAGCGAAAAACTCGAGCCGCGTACTTTACATATATTTTGTTCCTTTAAAGTGGTAAATGGGAATAAATACATAGATATATGGTAATACCAAATTTTTTTAAAATTAAATCGGACCATTTTTGCTGTGAAAAATTTAAACTTTATGGTAATAACCAGGGCAACCGGAAATATGCCCTAAAAATCGTGTTTTATGCGCATAAAATATGACCTGAAAAATGGCTAAATATGACCTTAAAATCAACAAAAACATGCCCTAAAAAATTAAATTCACACAATTTTTTTCATATGAGTTAGAAATATTTTAATTTAAAGTAAAAAAAACAGCTTAAAAACTAAAAAAAATACAATATTATTTTAAATTCAGACTTTGTTAGTATTTTTGATAAATTGTCAAAAATGTTGAGTAAGTAAAATAAAATAGAAATAAATATTTAAGTATTATTATTTAAGGAACAATACAAAAAAATATCACATGAATTTATTTAACATTAAAGTAACAAAAATCTTAAACCATGTTTCCTAAGTATCACGGTGTTTATGTATGTTGAGCATCTTATTTGAGATTGTTGTTGCAATAAACTACAAAATATTGAGATAAATTACACAAGGGAACAAGGTATTTGTTGTTTAAGAACTGAATATTGTTTTAAAGGTAATTTGGGACGCTGAATCCAAATCTGCACTTGGTTTTTTTGTATCAGCTCGACTTTTCGTGATATACCGTTATGTCCATAACTAAGGCACTTCCACTACAAATATTTAAATAACTTGAAAACGGTTCACCATATTCAATTAAAAAAAAAACTTAAACTCGTCAACAAAATTATCTTTAATCCGTGCCTACATTGTTTTTAATTTGGCTTAGTAGTTTCAGAGATATCGTTGTAGTTTTAAAAAATAAAACAAAAAATTTACAAAAAAAAAAAAAAATTTTGTTTTTTAAAAATTCATAAAAAAAAATTATTGCAACAAAAATCACAGTGTTTGTCTTAAAACATTTAGTTTAATATAGTGTGAATCAAATGAGCTTTATTTCATTCAAATATCTGCACAACTTTTGATTTTGTCAAAAATTTACTGAGATAACTAAATTTACAAAAATCACGATTTCCATACAAAAATAACATTTATTAATATGTTTGTGAAAGTGTAACTCGAGCAAACCTTAACGGATCGTTATGAAAATTTATCAGTATTAATATTTTTCGAAACGAACTTATGGGATTGTAAATGGGCGGAATAGCCCCACCCCTTCTGGTACCTCCCATACAAAATTACCTATTTTTGGATAATTAATATATCTTCGATAGCTGCCAAACAGACTACCGGAGGATATTGAAATTTGTTCAGTTTATTTATCTTGCAAAAGTAGACAAACCCTAGAAAAACCGAAAGCGTTGCCATACCCCTTCTGGTACCTCCCATACAAATGACCGAACTCACCCCAATAGTCTTACATACCTATCTTTTTTGTAAGTACACTGAATTCAGTCAAACTATGTGGAAGTTTTACGGTTATGAAAATATAAATCAGGAATGAATTTGCACTATATCGGATCACCCCTTCTGGTACCTCCCATACAAAATTACCTATTTTTGGAAAATTAATATTTCTTCCTTAACTTCCGAATTGAAACCTGCCGATTAATTAAATTGGGTCTGTTAATTAATATTGTAATAGGAGGCAAAACTAAAAATTAAACTATAAAGAAATTTGCAAATTTATCATGATTTTTAAAAATACAAAATTTTAATTTTTTTTGGGTAAAAACAAAAAATTGCGAAAAATCTGTTATCACCGAATTTAGCATAACTCATTCAATTTTCAATCGATTATTATGTACATACATGTTTTAGAAAGCTATCTTAATATGATATTCAATAAAGCTAATAAAAATAACAATTTGCCCCCAACCGATTAACTTTCTGCGTGAAGAAAATTAAAATGTGTAATTTTTTGTGTAATTTTTTCCTTTTTTTTTTTGAATAAAACAGCCGTTACTCAGTCATTTTTTTTTGTAATATTAAAAAATTTGATTTTTTTCAAAGGTAACAACGATATCTTTAATAAAAAAATAAAATTTTAAAATCCGGCTTATGAAAAAAAAATTATGATTTTTTGAACTATAATTTTTTGGAAAAAAGTCGAAAATACGATTAGTACCTGTAACTTAAAAATTCGAGCTGATGGAGAAAAATGGAGGTTAGATTTGAAATCAGCGACCCCAAATTAGTAAAAAACAGCTATCGAATTCCAAACAACACTCAAAAAGTTCAATTTTGTTCCCTTGTGTTATCGAACAAAAAATGTTGTCTATTACAACGTAAAATGTTTTTGTACATTGAGAACGATCTTTCGACATCCACATATGTAATTGAAGCGAATTTAAGGGACAGTATGTCCTTTACTTCGTATTTTGAGGTTAATGTTGGCGCAATTCCACACAATTCTTTACAAATAGTTTTCACTTCCTCCAAGCCAACGTTTTTGATATAATTTGATTAAATTTACACTATGACACAATTTGAGGGTCATTGTCTCGGGGGTGAACCAAACCAATATCAAACGATAGCATATGACCTCAGTAACAAAACCCTTAACTTTAATTTGATTTTTTTGGTCAAAAGTCGATCAAAGA
The DNA here is from genome assembly GCA_964034835.1 of Muscina levida. NCBI lineage: Eukaryota > Metazoa > Arthropoda > Insecta > Diptera > Muscidae > Muscina > Muscina levida. Next base: position 110,533,547 of record OZ035882.1, on the reverse strand, counting down.
ATATGAAAAATCATCTATAAAAGTACATTTGGGGTATTTCATGTCCATGGAGACCTATATTAAAACATTCAGGGAGTTCCCCAAGGTGGGGTGATATCTCCGGCACTGTTTAACCTCTACCTTTCTGCAATTCCACCACCACCTGACGGCGTAAATACCGTATCGTATGCCGATGACTGAACGATTTTGGCGTTGGGCCCCTCGACTGATGACATATGTGGAAGGTTGAATGTCTACCTCGCTAATATTGCCAATTTCTTCGCTGCGAGAAGGATGAAAATTTCCGCCACCAAATCATCGGCCACACTGTTCACCGCATGGACAGCGCAAGTAAAGAAGCAGCTCAATGTAATAGTCGATGGCACAACAATTCCGTCCTTGGTGTCACATTTGACAGTCTGCTCAGATTCAATGCGCACGCCACAGCTATCTGCAACAAGATGAGAAGTAGGCACAAGGTCCTCAAGTCGCTTGCCGGTAGCTCTTGGGGAACCGACAAAGAAACCTTGTTGACCGCTTACAAAGCGGTCTGTGGTGAACTACTCAGCTCCAGTGTGGTCACCGAACGTGAGCGAGGCGCAGTGGAAGAACCTGCAGACATGACAAAATGCCGCCCTGAGAACTGCGACAGGGTGCCTCCTCATGTCATCTGTGGATCACTTACATGAGGAGACGAAGGTCATACCCGTGCGACGACCCAATTTCCTTCTGTCGAAGCAGTATCTGCTTGGATGTTACCGGACCAGCCATCTCAACCACCACCTTATGGATAGGCTCCCTCCCCCCAGGCAGGTGAGGAAAGACTTTCACGATCTAGAGCGTGAGATCCAGCGCTACAAGAGAGAGCCTCTAGATCAAAGGGCATATCAGGCAGGATTAGCAGACATTCACTCAGACGCAGTCTTGGAAGCAGTGAACAACTACAGAGTGAATGTCGTGCTCGAAGATCACCCTCCATCAGTGGCTTCGGAGGAAGAGGTTTTACCGCGGCAGACGAAAGTTGTTTTGGCCCAACTAAAATCTGGATGGTGTAACCGCCTCAATTCATATTGGGCAAGAATTTACGGCACACAGTGGGGAAAAAAAAGTATGAAATATGAAAAATCATCTATAAAAGTACATTTGGGGTATTTCATGTCCATGGAGACCTATATTAAAACATTCAGGGGAATATTTTCTCGGAACATTTTAACCCTCTAGCTCCCACCCGTATGGGAAATTTTTGGCCTAATTTTGGAAAACTGTTTGAAAGTCATCTTTGGACGGAGGTCAAGGCTTAGAATCTTCGATAGAAATATTCTCCGGAAATTGTGACGTAGTGGAGCTAAATTAAGTTTAGAGGTTTGTTACTGAGGTAAAATACTATCGTTTGATATTGGTTTGGTTCACCCCCGAAAAAGTGTGTTACACTGTGTTATCTATCAATTTAAAAGTGTTTTCAATCACCTGAACTTGTTCAATAAGCGTAAACCTAATGTCTGCAAATTTTTAATATGTTTTGCAATAAACCCGTAAATTGGAGCAATATAATACAAGTCAGATCTATTTTGGGGGTCTGTCAAGACATCCTTTGCAGTTTTAACGGATTGTGCACCTTTAAAATGTCTTCATAATTGTTGGCATAGTAGTTAACTGCTTCAAGCCATGTTCCCCATCGTGTTGTTATAGCTTCTGGAGGTAATGAAAGGTCTGGAAACATTTGTTTAAAAAGTTCCTCTCTACATGGAGCTTTTAAAAATACCTTCTTCACATTAGCAATAGTTTTATTTACGTTTTCATATAAATTCCTAATACATTCACACAATCGATTGACACCATGAGCAATACATGTCACTTTCGGATAAAATTCCACTATAGCTTTTGCAGCCTTAACCATGTATGGAGCGGCATCCGCCACGAAAAGCAAAACATTATTCTTATTGAAGTTGACGTCCAGATTTTTTGGTGGCTCCATCACACTGTCGATTAATTAGTCCTCTCCCAGGCTGCTGTATGTAGCAGTGTTGGGCAAAATTTATTCTAAATAACAAATAAAAAGATACAAATAAATTTGATTTGGTTTTTATTTGGAATAACAACTACAAATTTGTATTTGTTTATTTGGGAAAATAAATAACTTAGATTTATTTGTCATCTTTTTATTTGTTATTCGGAAATTTCAAATAAAATTTCAAATAATGTACATACGTACTTATGTATGAGAAATTTTCTTTTTTTCGTTTTTTTCTCTTGAAATATTAATTTTTCCTTTCAAATCAAAAAATATTTTATTTGTATGATATTTGTATGACAAATAACAACTAACAAATGTCGAATAATTATTTGTGGCACAAATGAAAAGATAACGGTTGAAATTTGAAATCTATATATTCCAAATAACAAATAACGATTGAAAATTCATTTGTTATTTGTTATTTGAATAAAAATTTATTGAATAACGCCCAACACTGGTATGTAGTAAAAATTTCTCTCTTTAAATTTCCTTGTCTGAACTTAATTCGCCATTTCTGCGCAGTTTTTCCTGTAAATCATGTTCTTTTGAGAGTCAACCGGAACATTCTGGCAAAAATAATTGTTTGGTCTGCTTAATTTCACTTCTATGACTTAGTTGAATATGTCTGCGGCTTTCCACATGTTGCTTCACTTGAAATCTGCGATCCGCTGCAATAACTTTGCTGCAGATTTTAGAATAGAGGAATCCACCATCATCTCATCAGTAAACTTTTATACAACCGCCTTTATTTTTGCTGCTTTTGTCGGATTAGCTTTAGGCATTATGTCCAGGGTCGAAATCGGTGGTGGTTGAAAAGCACCTCTTTTATATGTTTTGTTTACTTATTGAATAAGAAAGCGCGAAAAACAGGATTAATAAACGTTTAACATTTCACAGTTGTGTAAAACATGAGGTAGATTTGGCACAAACAAAAAAATAATGTGAAAAACATAAAATATGCTTAAAAAGGGATATTTTAGGAAAAATATGGCCTAAAAAATTTAAATTATGCTTTAAAAAAGGAGTTTTTTTTTTAAAAATTATGCTCCTAAAACCAAAATTTGTCGAAATATGACTTTATGGGTAAAATATGCCAAAATATGCTCTAACAAATAGGTCTCAAAACACTTGTAGGACCATGGAACATGTAAATACATTACCCATTTGTTAATATCTCGTTGTAAAAAAAACATGATATAGCATATTTCCGGTTGCCCTGGTAATAACTAAAACCTGGTAAGGTAATTATATTCTGCTGTGGCAAATGTTTAGGAATGGTGATAAAACTTCTTATTTTCACTTAAATTGATAAAACTTCTTATTTTTATTAAACTTTGTAAAGCAAAAAAGAGGAGATGGTGAGAGTTGGACTTTACTTTAAGCCTGCCACATCCATTTTTTGTCAATAATTTGTATTCCATCACCCTTAGGGATGAGGGGGTCTATATCATTTGATACGAAAAAAAGTGTAACGCATTAAAGGGCGTGAGTTAGACCCCAAGTATCTTAAGACCAAATTCGTTTCAGGAATTTTTAAGACGATTGAGCTATGACCGTCTGTCTGGCTGGATGGCTGGTGGGCAGGATAACTCGAGTAAACCTTAACGGATCGATATACAAATTTACCAGTATTAATATTTTTCAAAACGAACTTATGGGATTGTATATGGGCTAAATAGCTCCTCCCCTTCTGGTACCTCCCATACAAAATTACCTATTTTTGGATAATTAATATTTCTTCCATAACTGCCAAACAGACTATCGGAGGAGACAAAAGAAGACAAAGACAAAGTAGACAAACCCTATGAAAACCGAAACCTTTGCCACACCCATTACATACATATCTTTTTTTGTAAGTAAACTGAATTCATTCAAATTATGCGTATGATATACAAAATTACTTATTTTTGGAAAATAAATATTTCACCTATAACTTCCAAACCGGCACCTGGGGGACAATCAGATTTGGTCGGTTAATTTATCTTGTAATAGGGGGCATAACCTCAAAAAACCTAACTATTTGACACACCCCTTCTGGTACCTCCCATACAAATGACCGAATTTACCCCCATAGTGTTACATACATATCTTTTTTACAAGTACACTGAATTCAGTCAGAATTTGCGTAAGTTGTACGCTCATGAAAATTTGACTCTTTGATGAATGTGGATTTTATCAGTTGACCCCTTCTGGTACCTCCCATACAAATTGACCTATTTTTGGAAATTGAACGTTAATTTACAAAAAAAAAACTTCGGACTCTTTGAGCTGCCCCTAACAGTACCTCGTAAACAAATAAGTCAAACTTTTATGGTTTTGTTACATGTCTTTCGACCATTGGTATTATGACCGAAAGTCTTAGCTACAACCGTTTACGCTCCGAAGCAAGCATATACCTAATAATACATAAGTAATTTTAATTACAAATCGGTTAATTTCAATAACTCAAGACTTAAGCAATATCTTATAGTGGGTGATGGTATTTATCAGTCAGTTTATCTGACTGAAATTTCTGTACTGGTTTTTGTTGGAACGTATGTCATTCAAAGAAATATATTTATATAAGTAGATGTATTACAAATATTTGAATTCGTTTGAAATAACAGTTGAAAAACACAAAAAGATCTAAATATGCGGCTTTGTTATAAAACCACAGGTCTAAAGACGTTGCTTAACATGTCAATGCAAAAAGCAATATTGTTTTTAAATTGTACGTACTTATAAGCATTCTCTCAATTTTACTACAACAATCTGGCGCTATACGCCACAAAAGGCTATACGCTATACGCCCATTTCGAATTTAGTAGAGACGCCATATTTCACTAGATTTTAGAAAGTGAATCAGTTATATTTTGCGCATGTGCAAAGAATACAACACCCCTTATACATATATGCATCCCGTTGAGTGCAAATAACAATTACTAACTAAAGCATACTTTTAGGCTACTACGTTTTGTTAAAGTCTTTACTGTTAAGCAGGGTGACCGTTGAGAATTTCAAAAAGTGGAAAAAAAGGGGATTTTTTTTTTTCCAAAAAGTCGCAAATTCATTTTATTTAACAAAACAATAAAATTAAATAAAAAATAACAATAAATAACAAAAAACAACTCAGTCTATTACATTAAGATGTAAAATATACATTATAACTAAAAAACTAAAAAATGTTTGGAGATCAAAATTGAATTTTTGTTCAAACAGAAATAAAGCCTTATTCATAATAACACTATGTCACAAAATTTCAAAAGTTTCTGTATCTGGGACATTTAATAATATATTTTAATGTAAAATTTCATGCTGAATTCAAATCTGTTCCCAGATATGTGGAAAGTAGAACATTTTTGGAGATATGGTAAAATTTTCATTTTTAGTGTTTTGAAAAAAGGTAGGTCTACTAAAATGCCATTTTCTCTGGTTTTAGTTGACCGATGTTTGCAAACTGTGACGAAAATAAAAGATAATAAAATTATTTCATAAAAAAACGATATCTGTTTAAAATGCAATCATAAATGACAAAGTTAGGGCACTTCAAAGTTGGATATTATTTTTCAAGTTTTCGCTGCTTTTAATTAAGTTTTTTTCCGTGTTTCCGTAAAAATGTCTACGGTTTCAGACTATTACATGATAGAATAATATGTTACAAAATTGTTTTGCCCTTGGCCATCAAAATCGGTTGGAAAATTCACAATGAAGTCCACATACCTCTTCTTGAGAGTAGTAGTAATTGTTGTTTTGCTTTCCCTTCGAAATATAACTCAAGTTTTTTGTTAAAAAAGTCATAAAGAAATATCTAAAACAAAAAAATTGGGTTATTTCACCAAATGCTGCTAAGGAAGTATTTTTTATCCGATTTTGATGACCAAGGGCAAAACATTCTGAAACCGGAGCAATTTTTACGGAAACACGGTAAAAAACTTAAATTAAAGCAGCGAAAACTTGAAAAATCATTAACATTTTTACAAAAATCCAACTTTGAAGTGGCATAACTTTGTCAATTATGATAGGATTTTAAACAGCTATCGTTTTTTTATGAAATGATTTTATTATCTTTTATTTTCGTTACAGTTTGCACACATCGGTCAACTAAAACCAGAGAAAATGGCATTTTAGTAGACCTACCTTTTTTCAAAACACTAAAAATGAAAATTTAACCGTTCTACTTTTCAAATATCTGAGATCAGATTTGAATGCAGCATGAAATTTTACATAATGATCAACTAATTAGAAGCCGGGATCAAAAATTTGTTGCATTGTGTAATTTATTAACCTTTATATATGTTTATAAATATGGCTTTTACTTTTTAGAAACTTAATTTCGATACTTTTTTCAAGTACCTTATTATGTGTCCAGTTTTCCAGCTTCGTGTCCAGAAAACTCAAAGCTGAAAGCATTGCTCCACACGTTTTTACTTTTAACTTATAAGTTAACTTACTCTTCATCAGTGCCAACTTTGAAAATATACGCTCTACGCAAGCATTGCTTGTAGTATAGTAAATATATAAGATACAAATTCAAATAAATTTCATTTTAGTTCATTCAAACTATTTTTTAAATTGACTACTGTGCACCAAAAAAGTTCAATGTCCGTCATATGAAAGAGGTAATCATAAGATTTATCTATTGATTTACACTCCAATAACTTAAATTCAGATATGGATGCCTCAGAATTTTTTATAATATGACTATATTCAGGCACTATGTCAGAATAATTAATGTCTTCACTAGTATTAATAAAATTAGGGTCTAAATATCTTACAGCAATCAGTCTTTTATTATTTATATCAATTCTTAATAGTAGTTCGTAGTTCGTCAGATACTTTGGCGTTACAAAATAAAGAGTACTTTTAAGGCATATACATATAATCTTACTTAATTTCCCTTTGCACCCCATGAATGAGGTATGGGATAGCTTCTCGCGTTGTTGTGAATTAACACGCTTTCTATTTTTAGATTCACAACTAACGGCACCTACTTGTTTATCGACGAATGGAAACATCACTTTTTGAGAAGCTCTTACTAGACACGCCGATTGACTCGACACTAATACTGCGAAGTTGCTGTCGACAACATTCGAGGGGAATGAAAGAATGAAAGAAAAATTTATTTATTATACCAACACCCTTAGGGATGAAGGTATATATCATTTGATACGAGCCAAAAGTGTAACACATAGAAGGAGTGACTTTAGACAATAGGTTTCTTTGAACCAAAGTCGATTCATGACTTTTTAAGTCGTTTGAGCCATGTCCGTCTGTCTGTCTGTCTGTCTGTCTGTCTGTCCGGCTGGTTCGCACGATAACTTTCGAAAGACGCAACCAAATGTTTTGAAATTTTCCACGAGTTATTATTTTCTCAAAACTACTTACGGTATTGCAAATGGGCTACATGGCCCCGCCCCTTCTGGTACCTCCCATACAAATACATCATTCCGCCCACTTTAGAAATCGAGTAATAATATCAATACACCCTACGGGATCGTCCCCAAATTCTGTATTTAGTAAAGCTATAACAGGATAAAGTTTTGGAAAAAATTTTGAAAGCCTAGCCACGCCCATTCTGGTACCTCCCATACAATTCTAACTTTCCGCCCACTATAGAGATGGTGAAAAATATCAATAAATTAAACGTGATCGGAACCAAATTCTCTTTTTAGTAAAGCTATAACAGGATAAAGTTTTGGAGAACCAGTACAGAAATTTCAGTCAGTTAAACTGACTGATAAATACCATCACCCAATATAAGATATTGTTTAAGTCATGAGTTATTGAAATTAATCGATTATTAATTAAAACCAGTTAGAAAGTTTCAGTCGGGCAACCCGACTTACATTTACCCTTACCCTCAGTAAAACAAATAATTTTCTATTATATTGATATTATTACTCGATTTCGAAAGTGGGCAGAGTGGTACATTTGTATGGGAGGTACGAAAAGGGGTGTGTCTAGGCTTCTAGATTTATTCTCCATAACTTTATCCTGTTATAGCTTTACTAAATACAGAATTTGGGCACGATTGCGTTGGGTGTACTGATATTATTACTACATCCCTAAAGTGGGCGGAAAGGTGCATTTGTATGGGAGGTACCATAAGGGGCGTGTCTAGACATCCAATTTTTTCGCCAAAACTTTGTCCTGTTATAATATAACAAAATACAGAATTTGGGCACGATCGTGTCTAGTGTGTTGATATTATTACCCTATTTCTAAAGTGGGCGGAGTTGTACATTTGTATGGGAGGTACCAGAAGGGGCGTGTCTTCCAGATTTTTTCTCCAAAACTTTATCCTGCTTGAACTTTACCAAATACAGAATTTGGGCATGATCGCGTTAGGTCTTTTAATAATATTAATCGATTTCTAAAGTGGGCGGTACCAGATGTGTATGGGAGGTACCAGATGGGGCGTGGATAGACTTCCAATTTTTTTCTCCAAAACTTTATCCCGTTATTGTTTTACTAAAAATAGAATTTGGGTACGATCACGTTTGATTTATTGATATTGTTTCTCCATCTCCATAGTGGGCGGAAAGGTAGGTTTGTATGGGAGGTACCAGAAGGGGCGTGGCTAGGCTTTCAAAATTGTTTCCAAAATTTTTTCCTGTTGTAGCTTTACTAAATACAGAATTTTGGGACGATCCCCTAGGGAGTATTGATACTATTACTCGATTTCTAAAGTGGGCGGAATGATGTATTTGTATGGGAGGTACCAGAAGGGGCGATGCCATGTAACCCATTTGCAATACCGTAAGTAGTTTTGGGGAAATATTAACTCGTGCAAAATTTCAAGACATTTGGTTTCGTCTTTCGAAAGTTATCGTTCGAACCAGCCGGACAGCCACCCGACAGACAGACAGACAGACGGACATGGCTCAAATAACTTAAAAAGTCATGAATCGAATTTGGTTCAAAGAAACCTAGGGTCTAAAGTCACTCCTTCTATGTGTTACACTTTTGGGTCGTATCAAATGATATATACCTTCATCCCTAAGGGTGATGGTATAAAAAAATTGGAAGTCTGTCCACGCCCCATCTGGTGCCGTTAGTTGTGAATCTAAAAATAGAAAGCGTGTTAATTCACAACAATGCGAGAAGCTATCCCATACCTCATTCATGGGGTGTAAAGGGAAATTAAGTTTTTTTAAAACTCTAAAAGTACATTTTAGTACTATAAGAGTAATCTGATCAACTTTTTGGTACAATAAAATAGCTCTGTTACTAAAAAACCATTTGGGCCAGTAAAAGTGCTTTTTAGTATGATTAAGGCATTTGTACAAAAAAGTACTTTTCGTAATGAAAGTAAGTGTATTGTACCAAAAAAGTATTTTTATTGTTTCAAAAAAGTGATTTTATTGTTTCAAAAGTACCTTTTATGTACTAAAAAAGTACTTATATTGTACAAAAAGTACTTTTGTTAAACCAAAAAAGTACTTTTATTGCAACAAAAAATACATTTACTGTACATAAAAAGTAATTTTTACTTACATACTTTAATTGTTGGCAAAGTACGTATTGGGTCGATGTTTTCGGCCCTAGTCCTGTAATCCAAGATCCTTAACATTTCAAATGGGCTCTCGGCTCGCGATTTTTTATTTGGGAGCAGGCTCATTTAAATATTTTTGGTTTTAATCAATTTGTTAAACGCAATAGTTGTAAATTTATAAATGACCAAAAAAATACGAGAAGGGTGCTCACACATCAACTGTGTAAGCTTTTCAAAGTTTATACATGTTATCTTTAAAATGGAACTGGGAATTCCCTAATTGAGAAATAATATTAATTAATCAGGTTAAAAGATATTCTGTCATTAAGTGAATGTTTTTATAAAACGTAAGTTAAGTTATACCAAAAATATTTCGATTATACTATATTTTAAAAGTCACGCATAACTTCCTAGTATGTATATGAGTAAGTGAGGCAAAAGAAAGAAGTCCTGATAAAATGTGCCGTGAGTGTCAAATGTATTTTTTAGGTCCAGAGAGATAAAATCGAGGCAATCGAGGAATAAGCGTGGCAAATGTATTTTGTATCTACAGATCAATAAAATTCAATGCACAAATAGACACTACAGATATCATAAGTGGGCGGAAGGGCGTGGCAAATGTTTTATTAAGTTTACACTTTCTTTCTTAATAAATATAATATGTGTATTTTTACCTGTGTTTCTCCCATTTCTCCTTAGCGGTCGACTAAAGTGATTCAATTTTTTGTGATAAAAATTAGTGGTTCCGATTATATATGAACATCTGTGTATTTTCTGTTGCCAAATAATAACAAATAGTTGCCGTAACAGATAACACATAGATATATACAAAATTAAAATTGAGTTTTTGAACATATTTAGAATCCGCTTATGTAGACACACAACTTTCTTATAATCTAGATAGTAAAAAAAACTTAATTTTACTTTACTATTGACACGGTTTCTATTTTAGATTCACAACAACCGGCACCTACTTGTTTATCGACGAATGAGAACGTCACTGTATATCATCAATAGAATGTACAACATTTGATCTTAAGATATAAAATATGGGTACATCTAGAGTATACAAACATCCGACTTTTTCGAAAAGCCGGTTTAGGTTTTATTTGAAATTTATATTTTTTCGAAAACCCGGTTTCTTTCTTTGGTTTTTGTATTGCGCACAAAAATAAGAAAATTTTTTAATTTTATTAGCAATTCAATTTAGAAATGTGTTTACTCTATCGCAAAAAGTTTCTTTCCATCAAATATTTCCATCTTTTCAAATTTAAAGTTCGTTTTCTGAATATTTTTCAAAAGGACATTGAAGGAGTCAAAATAGAGATATAAAATGTTCCACAAAAAACACAATAAGAAACATTGATAGATACCTTGTGTATTTGATGTTGCTATTCATTCAGTGTTTTGAAAAGCAGCAAAACAATTATTAATAATTGGAGATATCGACTTTTGGTCGTAGATTATCCAGAATAAAATTTTTTGAGCAACATATTTTTAGAACATTTGTATGTTGCAAGGTCCGATTTACAGGTCCTTTTCTGACTTTTCTCGAAATAAGGAGCAAAAGGACACATAAGGAGTCGAGATAGAGAGTTTGAGTGTTCCACAAAAAAAATCTTCATTTTATTTTATTTCAAAAATTCACTAACGTAGTTTTTCTGGACCTATTTCAAACTCTATTTTAGGTTAAATTTCTACCTATGCTGATCTGCTCTCTCGGAATTTAAGTTGCACACAGGTTTACTTAAAAGTACTAAAATAATAAGAAGTACCCTTTGTTGTTATAAAATTTGTTATTTATTGAGCATATTTTCTTATGAGCCGAATTGTGGCGAAATTATTCTGGCTATGTTCTTTCGTCAAATCTACATTTAAAATGTTGTGTTTGGAATTATTGTGTGGGTTATACAAGTATTTAATTTCGTAAATATTTTACTTTAAAGCCCTTTTTAAAACCGACTTCATAAAACCGGTTAAACCGGCTCTTCGAGAATCGACATTTTGCAAAAACCGGCTGACGGTTTTGAAGAAAAAACCCGGTTAGCCGGTTTCAGGTTTGTATACTCTAGGTACATCCGATATGTCGTTAAAACCACCTGCGTTCTTAATGGAATAATGGGCAATATTTACTTGAACTTCAAAATATATAAAGTACTAGCGGACCCAGCGAACTTTGTCTCGCCCCAATTGCCTTCAGATAAACTCTGTTGAGAGTGGTATAATAAACAAAGTTTTTGGATTAGTTTTCTGCCGCAAAAACGGCTTCCAAAATGCGAAAAGCCAATGTTATATTGGCTGCACGAAAATCCGTGAAATTCTAGATTAATCCCACATACTTCCAACGATTTGCCTTGCGATTAATTGATTGTCATTGCCTAAGCCAACCGAACGCGAAATTGGAATGGATGATCAGTTGGAATAATCGGAATTCGTAAGATAAAGACTTCCTCTTTTCTTAATTTGCCTTGATGGTCGTAGGTTTATCAGATTCTTGACGGACAGCCGTGTACCGTTGCACAATTTCGGGTTATTCAGATTCCGCGATATAATTATGATCGATACCACCTTCATCTGTATATTATGCGTCACATTAAGCGAGTTGAAAAATTCGGTTGGATTGTTGGTCGCTTCAAGCTGTAAACAGATTTGTACGAATGCAAAATGAAATTCAAGCTATCGATTTCTTTATTCGTCGCTGCTAGTACATGCCCGTAAATTAATCCAATCGATAGTTTTATAATTTTGTGCAATGTGATGAGTTGCCCTTCTGACGATGCGAACTCGCAAAAATTAGCAGAGAACGATAACAATACAGTCGAAACATCAACACGAACTGACCTCGTAAATCCTTCATCGTTCGGTCAACTACTTCCAAAGCTCGTTTATTTGTTATCGCGCATTCATCCCAAATGTTGTTTTTGCATTCTCTCATCAATTTCTTGCCTGTCAACAACCTTCATCAGCGTACACGTTCTTGTACTCGTCATTTAACAGTGACACGTTTGTTCGAACTCTTTCGGTCAGTTTATCTCGATTTAAGTCTTACACCCGTTAAAATTCGCGATCGAATTCAGTTTACATCAAACGATTTGGTGCTGGCATTCCTAATGTCGACAGCAGATTGCCCCACGATGAGAGCAAACAATGTACGAATTTGAATCGCTGACGCAGAAACGGTCGCATTGGTGAGCATTGAGCCCATTTTCGAGCACATTTAAAATTCGGCAAGCCTCCCGAAATGCGGCGCACATAACTCCATCCTCAGTACGCAGGGAACTGAAGGATAGCAAAGATATAAGCATACACCTTGGCGTTGATGAACTGTGTATAGTCTGACTAACTATTGCACGACATTTACGTCATCTAAGATTTGATAGTCTAATAGGGGGCGTTTGCCCGTTCAAAATCATCAAATCATGCGAAAGAATTGCACACAAAATTCCATACAAAAAAGCTATTTTTTAAATTTCCTGACTGTTCCGCAGGATTTTCACAAAATTTATTGCAATTACGAAAAATTCTATATACTTTTAACACCATTTTTAGACATATAAATTTCAGAATAATCCGAAATTTTCCAAGCATCACAACGAATTCAAAAAGTCATTTCGGAATAATTATCCGAAATTTTTCACATTTAGATCATCCAAATTTTCAAATCTTAAGATAATAAGCAAAATTTTGCCGAAAAATTCAAATTTTTCGAGCTTTACACGTAGAATTTTTCTATTTTTCCATTCGGAATAAATATCCGAAATTTGTCATTGCTACATCGTCCAAAATTATCAATTCATACGACAAAATGCAAAATTTCGTCGAAAAAATAAATAAATTTTTTAAAATTTTTCCCGAATTTTCCAACTAAAATTTTCCATTTTTCCAATTGAAAAGCCATTACGTAACAACATTTTATACAAAAATTTAATTTGCGATGGAAAATGTTTCCGCAAAAATCCAAAATTTTCGAGTTTTTCCAGAATTTTCCGAGTTTTCCACCGAGAATTTTTCTATTTTTATATTCGGAAAGTAATTTCGGAATAATTGTCTGAAATTTTTTACTGTTACATCGTCTAAAAATATCAATTCATACTATAAAATGCAGAATTTCATCGAAAAAAAACAAAACAATTTTAAAATTTTTCCAAATTTTCAAAAAAAAAAAATTCCCACAAAATTCTATACAAAAAAGCAATTTTCGATTTTTTCAATTTTTTTACTTTTTCGGAGGATTTTAGCAAAATCGATAAATTCTATACATTTTTTACACCATTTTTATATATATAGATTTTTCACAATTCTTTTCTTACTTCTTTTCATTGCAATAGTTTATACGTCGGTGGCGGGTTGCAAGCCCAGCGCACCACGTCGCAGTTTTCTCCTCCAGCCAGGATTTTATTACAGCCGCCCATTCTGGGTCAGACGCTGACCAGGGTACCTCTCACTCTGAGCAGACGTGCCTGGGTTTTAGGTTTCGCCCCTCACAGTTAGTCGTGCTCTGACGGGTGTCAGAGGCACGCTTCCAGGCGTCACCACGTGGAGGTACTCCGTCCGCAGTAGTACTACGAATACGGAGCTCTGTGAGTAGACTTGAAGTGCAATTGGCAAGGATCACTCTGGGTTTGCCAAGTTAAACCGATCAGAAGCTTTACCTTGCATCACACTCCGTTGGAAGGACCAAGTGGTAGGCGATGTGCCATCATCTGGTAGGACTAACTGGAGAACACACGCAGAAGACCGAAGCGTGTGGAATTCTTTATTACCTCAGGCCTCAAATTTATGAACTACGTTTCGTAAATTGTAATTGGCCACTTAAGTAAGTAAGTAAGATTTTTCACAATAATCCGAAATTTTTCAGAAACACAACGAATTTTGCACCTTTACGTCGTCTGGAATCATCAAATCAAGCGATACGATGGAAGATTTCGTCGACGGCATCCAAATCTTTGGATTTTTTTCTGGAATTTTCCGCGTTTTCCACCAAGAATTTTTCTATTTTTCCATTCGAAAAGTCATAATTGTTCGAAATTTTTCACATTTACATCGCTAAAATTACCAAAACATATGATAAAATGCAAAATTTTGTCGAAAAAAGAACAAAATTATTTTGGAATTTTCCATAATTTTTCAACTAAAATTTTCTATTTTTCCATTCGATAACCGACAAAAATTTAGTTTGTGATTTTCCTCAAAATCAGGTGATGAAATGCAAAATTTTGCCGAAAAATTTAAAATTTTTCGGAATTGTCCGAGTTTTCCACCGAGAATTTATCTATTTTTCCATTCGGAAAGTAATTTCGGAGTAAATATCCGAAATTTTTTGCAGTAGCATCGTTCAAAACTATCAAATCATACGGCAAAAAGCAAAATTTCGTCGAAAAATAGAATTAAAATTTTTCGAATTTTCCAAATTTTCCAACAAATTTTTTTATTTTTCCATTCGAAAATTCATTAGTAACACTTGCACACAAAATTCCATACAAAAACGCAATTTTCGGTTTTTCCAATTTTCCGGCTTTTCCCAAAATTTTCTTTTACATAAACCTTCTCATGGCAATTACGAAGAGAAAAAAAAATGTAAAACAACAAACTCTTGTAGTATGTTTGTTTAAAAACAAGACTATGCCAGAGTTTTTCTTATGTTAGTACACGGTATTGTGGAACAAACATAGATCCCACTACTTTTTTACAAAACAAACAACGTCAAGAAGGAAAACAATTTTCAGTGACTATTATAAAACAGTGCTCTCCAATGTTATTATTACTAATAATACTCTGCGATATTGGTTCTGCAAATCAAGCGAGACTATGACGATACGTTAGTTTATCTAAAATGATGACGATTGGATTTTTATTCCTGGGGTACAATTTTCGGCATTTTATTAATTTATGACTATGTAAGCAGGAAGTTTTATCACTTTTTTGTAGACAAAATTTTACCTCGGATGCGTAGAATAATGCGGCTCTATATATTAAGCTCAAGAGATACATTTTTCATTGACCTAGTTACCAGCATTCATTACCTCATTATAGTTCAACATTTGGCACACGAAATATGATATAAATATGGCTGATTAAAAATTTATTTATTTATATCAGAAAAGAACATTTATGTCTAAAAACAAAGAAAATTTTAACGTAAAACTAACCGAATTGTTTTAGCTGTTGAGCTTTATCTTGATCATTCTTATTCTTCTTTCCCTTCTTTGGTTGTAGATTTGATTATGTTTATCTTACGTAACTTCCAACAATCTTTATCGAGCATGACATCACGTTTCTTTCCTTTGAACCGAGTTTCCATCGCCATAATAACGCTCAGTCTCTTCGTCATATTCAGTGAATTATTGTTTAGCGAAGAAAAAACCAGTACAGAAATTTCAGTCAGTTAAACTGACTGTTAAATACCATCACCCAATATAAGATATTGTTTAAGTCTTGAGTTATTGAAATTAACCGATTTGTAATTAAAACCAGTTAGAAAGTTTCAGTCGGGCAACCCAACTTACATTTACCCTTACCCTCAGTAAAACAAATAATTTTCTATTATATTGATATTATTACTCGATTTCTAAAGTGGGCGGAGTGGTACATTTGTATGGGAGGTACGAGAAGGGGTGTGGTTAGGCTTCCAGATTTATTCTCCATTACTTTATCCTGTTATAGCTTTACTAATTACAGAATTTGGACACGATTGCCTTGGGTGTACTAATATTATTAGTACATCCCTAAAGTGGGCAGAAAGGTACATTTGTATGGGAGGTACCATAAGGGGCGTCGCTAGACTTCCAATTTTTTCTTCAAAACTTTGTCCTGTTATAACATAACAAAATACAGAATTTTGGCACGATCGTGTCGAGTGTATTGATATTATTACCCTATTTCTAAAGTGGGCGGAGTTGTACATTTGTATGGGAGGTACCAGAGGGGGCGTGTCTAGACTTCCAGAATTTTTCTCCAAAACTTTATCCTGCTTAAACTTTACCAAATACAGAATTTGGGCACGATCGCGTTAGGTCTGTTAATAATATTAATCGATTTCCAAAGTGGGCGGTACCAGATGTGTATGGGAGGTACCAAATGGGGCGTGAATAAGCTTCCACTTTTTTTCTCTAAAACTTTATCCTGATATAGCTTTACTAAAAATAGAACTTGGGTACGATCACGTTTAATTTATTGATATTATTTCTCCATCTCTATAGTGGGCGGAAAGGTAGAATTGTATGGGAGGTACCAGAAGGGGCATGGCTAGGCTTTCAAAATTTTTCCAAAACTTTATCCTGTTATAGCTTTACTAAATATAGTAAATATAGTAAAGCCGTAGGGTGTATTGATATTATAACTCGATTTCTAAAGTGGGCGGAATGATGTATTTGTATGGGAGGTACCAGAAGGGGCGGGGCCATGTAGCCCATTTGCAATATCGTAAGTAGTTTTGAAAAAATAATAACTCGTGCAAAATTTCAAAACATTTGGTTGCGTCTTTCGAAAGTTATCGTGCGAACCAGCCGGACAGCCACCAGACAGACAGACGGACATGGCTCAAACGACTTAAAAAGTCATGCATCGAATTTGGTTCAAAGAAACCTAGGGTCTAAAGTCACTCCTTCTATGTGTTACACTTTTGGGTCGTATCAAATGATATATACCCTCATCCCTATGGGTGATGGTATAAACAGTAAAGAAATTTCAGTCAAGTGAACTGACTAAAGTACCATGTCCCATACGAGTTTTCTAATTAATTCGCACAAAAATCTCAGAAGATATTATAATTTCTAATGAGTGGGGTAAATCTGGTATCTTAGGTTTCATCTGTAAATACAAAATATTAAAAGTAAAATATTCTCAACGGGTATAGGAGATGCCAGTATGGACACCGTGTCCGATTTAATAAACGTTTACTTTTTGCACAATTTTTCTGCTTTTACAAGATAATTTAACTGACGAAATTCAAATATCCTGCGGTTCGAAAGTTGTCATTTTCCAAAAAAGATTATTTTGTATAAGAGGAACGAGTAGGGTTCAGCCGATGTAGTTCATACTCATTCCTGAGCCAAATTTCAATAAGCTTATATCTTGACCAAAATATGACTTATTTCAAGGTATTTACATACAAAACATGAGTAATAAAGTATGAGGGTGAATTCGGTCATTTATATGGGAGGTACCAGAAGGGGTGGGGCAAATGTTTCGGTTTACTAAGTATTTGTCTACTATTAAAAAAAAAATTGAACTTACCGAATTAAAATATCCTTCACTTGTCCGTTTGGAAGTTATGGAAAAAAATATAAGTTTTACACAAATTGTCATTTTGTATGAGAGGTACCAGAAGTGGTCAGTCGATGTAGTCCATATTCATTCCTGAGTCAAATTTTTACAAAGTTACATCTATCTGAATCATGATTTTTTATTTAAAACTAGCGGACCCGGCGAACTTCGTCTCAGCCCAATTTAATGCCTTTAGATAAACTCAGTAGAGAGTTGTATGATAAACAATGTTTTTTGATAAGATTTCCTTCGCAAAAACAAACAACGAAGCCGATTCTCCAAAACGTAAAAAGGCAACGTTTAGCCGACCGCAGGTAAAACAGGGAAATTCGTGATTAATACCACATACTTCCAACGATTGGTCTTGCGTTTTAATGATTGTCTTCGGGGAATTGGAATGGATGATTAGTTGGAATTATCTGATTCGTAAGATAAGGACTTCCTCTTTTTAGAATTTGTCTTTGATGATCGTCGGGTAATCACATTGTTTATCAGATTCTTGACAAACAACCGCGTACCGTTGCACAATTTCGGTTGATTTAGATTCCGCAATATGATTATGATCGATCCCACCTTCATCTGTAAATTATGCGGCACATTAATCGAGTTGAAAAATTCGGTCGATTGCGTCGGTCACGCGGTAAACAAATTTGTACGAATGCAGTTCTCCAGCGATTTGACTTTCTAAAATCTACTTCAAGCCATCAATGTCCTTATTTATCGTTGCTAGTACTGCCCGTTAATTAATCCAATCGAGATTTTTAAAATTTTGTGGAATGTGATGAGTTGCTCTTCCGACGTTGTGAACTCGCAAAAATTTGCAGGGAACGATATCAATTCAGTCGAAACATCAACACGGATTTGGCCATTTGCCAATTTAGCAGACTGTGGGATGTTCTTTTCAAATGTGAGAAGATTCATCGTCAGCTTCAAAGCGAAATTTGCAGTTCGACTGCCTTCCAAGATCTCCAACGTTATTAGAGATCTTGACCGAATTGTTCCCAGAATCAATAAAAAAATATCTTGCCTGTCCCACCGGGAGCATCGAGAAAGTAAATGCCTCCCGTTTTATCGTCAACAACCTTCATCAGCGAATCATACATGTTCTTGTACTCGGCATTTAACAGCGGCTCATTTGTTCGAACTCTTTCGGTAATTTCGTCTCGATTATAGTCTGGCTCTCGTCAAAATTCGCGATTAAATGTACATTGCATTGAACGATTTGGCGCTGACATTCCTTATGTTGACAGCTGATTGCCGCACTGAGCACGCACTTGTCATCCGTCGAACCCGGTCGATGATCGCAAACAATGTACGAATTTGAATCGCTTTTGAATTTTGGCAAGCCCCTCGAAATGCGGCGCACAAAACACCATCCACAGTACGCAAGGAATTAAAGAATAGCAAAGTTAGAAGCTTACACTTTGGCGAGGATGAACTGTGGTTAGTCAGACAGACAATCAGTATATATTTTTATCTAATAATTTATTATCTCGTTAAATTCTCCAACCAACATTTATCCGAAATTTTCCACCAATTTTCGAAAACTGCTAAATTTCGTCAAAAAAAATATAAATTTTTTTTGCGCTTTCCGAGTTTTTCCATAATAATTTTCTATTTTTCCATTCGAAAAGCGATTCCTTAACAATTGCACATAGTTCCTTACAAAAAAGCAATTTTAGATTTTTCAAATTTCTAAACTCTTCCGAAGGATTTTCCCAAAACAGAAGCAAAATGGCCGGGACTTGTTGAATTATTATACACTTTTCACACCATTTTTATACATATAGATTTCACAATAATCCGAAGTTTTCCAAGCATCCCAATGAATTTTCCACCTTTTTGTCCTTTGAAATCATCAAATCAAGCGGTACAATTTAAAAATTCGTCGAAAAATCCAAAACTTTAAACTTTTTTCCGGAATTTTCCTAATTTTCCACCGATAATTTTCTATTTTCCATTCGCAGAGTCATTTCGGAATAATTATCCGAATTTTTTCACTGTTACATCGTCCAAAATTATCAAATCATACAACAATATGCAAAGTTTCATAGAAAAAAGATATACAATTTTTCGAATTTTTCCGGAATTTTCCGAGTTCTTCAACAATTTTTTTTTATTTTTCCATTCGAAAATCTATTCGTAACAACTGCACACATAATTCCATACAAAACAACAATTTGCGATTTTTCGAATTTCCCGACTTTTCCGGAGGATTTTCCCAAAATTTTCTTTTACATAATCCTGCTCCTGGCAATTACGAACAAATGAAAAAAAATTTCAGCAAAATCGGCCCAGCCGTTTTCAATTGATGAATTACTATACATTTTTGCCACCATTTTTATATATATAGATTATGGTTTAGAGAGTAAAGAACAGTGACGCCGCGGTCGAAAAATTATTATTAAAAATTGTTTTGGGGGTTATGTCCGGTTATTTTTAGGGATAATCCCTAAAATCATTAAGGAGATTATGTCACGTCTCCGAATTAAAAAGCTTATTTTTAGAGTCACCTCCTCTGAATGCAAAAGTCCGACGTTTGAAAAGCATTTAATGAACAAATCGATTGACTCGACATTATACTCTGAAGTTGCTGTCGCAAATATCGAGGAATCTCACTCAATGAAGGATATTGTTTAACGCTCGAGTCTCACCTAACCAACCACCCTGTCGTGACGAGTTTTACGTTTTACAGTCCTTTTTGATTTCAAACTTAGGCACAAGGATATTTTTTATTGATCTTCTTATACAAAAGACGCTTACTTTAGCGTACCCGCTATTTCTGCTGATAGATCCAGTGTGTTGCAGCCTAGATTTACCTCTATTGCCGGTAAGTGTGACAGATTTCGAATAAGAGACAGAGCTGCAGCATGAAATAATCCTCAAAAACATTAAGAAAAAACTCTTTTGGGATAATTTCTTAGTTTTCGGGAGTTATTATAATTTTAATTTTTTTTTTGGTTATGTATTTGATTATGGAACTCCCTAATCTATTGAGGGTTCTTTCATTTCTAATTTGGGGTTTGTTTCATCTCCTTTGATGTGTTATTTGATTCGATTTATGGGGTTAATTTATTCGGGATTATTTATTGGTTTATATTACTGGGTATTATTTTGTGGCGCCAGTGCCAACTACATCGAAAGGCATACTTAAAATTGACAAGAGCAATGTATGACGCAAAGGACGAAAATGCAGCATCAAGTCAAAGAGAAATAACACTATTCAACAAAAAATGGTTATTAATATCATGATTTCAAATATGTTTTCAGATTTTCTTTTAGTAATTTGAATTTGAATTTGATTTTGTTGTCCTTTCTTTATGTTGCATTCAAATACATTTCGCATAAATGTAATGAAAACTTTATTTGATCCAACATAATCTTTTCTAAATACAATAACCGACACTAGTAGAGCTTAAAACATGAAATGTAAGAAGATTGTATTTTCTATTAGTTAATAATGTTATTTCTTATATATGCTAAACATCCCTGCAATCTCGTACAACATTTCAGCAGCAGTCAGCGTGCAGAGTAGCTATCTATTTTCTTTCATAACGCTTTTCTAAAGTTAGAATGTCTTTGTGGAACCTTTCACTATATTCGTCGGACACGTCGCTGCATCATTCATGGAAGAAATCCAAATGTGAGTGCAAAAAATTCACTTTCAAGGACATGTTCCGCCCCAAGTTTAAATAGAATATTAAAAAGAGAAAAAGGTGATAATAAAATAGAATAGGGCAATAATTGCAGCCGAACGGGCATGTTGCTGATGTTGCCACCTTCTACTAAATTTTTCAGCAATCGCCTCCATACAAATTACACTGGTTTACAGCCATTTTGGTCTTTGGATAACACTATTATTTGTGATAAATAGCGTCTCCTTTTTTAGTTTTAAAATCAGGAAAAATCGAAAACTCGAGATATTTTTTTGAAACCTTAAACGAACATCTCAACAAACAAAATAAGTATTGCAGAAAAGAATCTATGGACTGGTTAAAAAGTAATAGCCTCTGAAAGTTAGCATACAGAAATGAAGTTTTTATAAATACTTGATATATTCACTTCGTCTTGGTCCCTTAACATCGAAATGAAAGGCCTGATAGCCCGTCTATAACTTGAAATATAGGTCAAAATCCAAAGGTACCTTCGGCCAAAATAAAATTTGTACAAAAATTCGCTCAATGAAAATTTTTTTTTAAAGTGGTATCCAAAGAAAAAATAATTATTTGTAATGTAGTGTTATTAATGGAAAACTAAACTTATTTTCAAATAACCAAAAAACTATGTCTGAAACCAAATTTTTGAGTTGTTAAAGATAATCATTTTTTTCGGGCTGAACCCGTACAGATCATTCCTAACAGCTTAATTCTAAATTGATAAAATCAAGAAGTGCCTTTTAAAAATAGGGCGATTTTGAAAAAAATCTAAATGTTTTAACCACTATGCACCTTTCACTTTATCGGTTCTCTGCGGTTTTTCCTACTGTTACAAATGCAAAGATCCTGGAGTTCGGAAGTTATGAATTTATTTTGTTTGGGAGGTACCAGAAGGGCCGACCTATATAGTCCATACTTATTTCTGAGTCAGATTTCAATAAACTTATACCTTGATCAAAATAAGACTGAATTCAGTGTACCTACAAAAAAGTACGTAAAACTATGAAGGTGAATTCGGTAATTTGTATGGGCGATAACAAAAGGGGTGTTGCAAATGCTTCGGCTTCATCAGTATTTGTCTACTATTAGAAGATAGTTAAACGGACCAA
This sequence comes from Muscina levida, assembly GCA_964034835.1. Classification (NCBI taxonomy): domain Eukaryota; kingdom Metazoa; phylum Arthropoda; class Insecta; order Diptera; family Muscidae; genus Muscina; species Muscina levida. Next base: position 110,511,050 of record OZ035882.1, on the reverse strand, counting down.
ACTCAAATATCCTCGAGTCGTCCGCATGGAAGTTATGAGAGAAATATTTATTTTCAATAAATAGATCTTTTGTATGGGAGGTACCAAAAGCGTTAAATCAATTCAGTCAATATTTATTTGGGATTCATGTTTTCATTCAGTGTAGCTTTTGCTATAGAATACTTATTGAATTGTAACAGTACGAAACATTTTTATCAACTCATTTGGAGGGAGGACAAAGTCTGCGGAACAGCTATTATAATATGTTTAAACAGTCACCTTGCCGTTCCTTTTACATACATGTTTCGAAGTAAGTTAAAATCCGGTTAAATTTTAAGATATTTTTCAAAAATCTTTCGCGTTACTTTGCGCCATTGACTGGCAATAACAAATTTCTCGACTACCTCTGACAAAGAAGGGACATACCTCTTGCCATATTCAAGAACTGTCCCTTCATTTATGATTGGCCATACACTGTTGCAGCGGAACACACATAGTTTCTTTGAATTTCACTACTTTTTCTATTAGTTGCTGGAGTTTTCATTCTCTTTTTCTCCTTTTCTATTTGACTCCTGCCTGAAGTTAATAAGAAAAGTTTAAAGAAACAGAAATCGGTGGATAACAGTGGCAAAAGTGTTTTTTTCTTTGTTTTACAAACACAAACGCAACGAAGGGCTTTCTAGTCTCCTGTACAGTAGCACCAATAAAAATGTTTACGAATGTAAAAAAAAATAACTTTTTAATTAACGCCAACTTTGTAAATTTATGCAATACCAGCCCCGAAACTTAACAACACATTAAAGTTAATTTTCGTATTGCATGTTTAACGGCAATTTGCATTATTTCTTTGTATGTGTGTCTGCAAAATTGCACATTAAATCCCATAATGAATTTGGCACAGAGGTGTTAAATTTGTTGTCGAATCACAAAAATTATTATCAATTTCAATTGGAAAATAATTTTATTGCGAAATGTGTAATGAATTGAACAAGGCACCAACATGAACGAACACATACATTTTGATAATTTATTGCGTACCGCTTTTCATGTACAAATGCTTGCAGATTCGTGTACATACTTTTAAAGCAAAGCCAATTTTGTATCATATGGTTGGCAACACGTTTTATTAATTCATTTGTTAAATAATAATAACACTGCACAGTGGTTCCTTTTCGGTTTTCTTTTTAGAATTAATTCTATAACTTTTGAACGGATACTGCTATCCTGATGAAATTCAAAAATTTAAATTTTCGGCTCCGACTGCGTGGCCCTCCAAAGTTGGTCACCTCGGGTGTTTCAAAAATTCAAATATTCGAGGAAAGTGCATTTTTGAACCGATTCTAAAGATTTGGATAGTGCTTCGAAAACCCTTCAAAAAATATGCTTACATATATATGATATTTAAGAAAATTGTGTCATTTATGGACAATTTTGATTTAGTATTTTTAAGGTTGTGAGCTCAATTTTTTTTAGTAAAGTATTTTTCCAGGAAAATTTTTCAGAACTTGTTGCGAATGGTATTGATACTAGAATCGTTTCTTTTTTAATCGACTTTCTATTCTGTTTCTGGTTCTATATAACCGATTATGTACAACATGTTGCACCACAGATTCCGTAGAACAGAAAATGTGTATTCGTATTCGAAATAAGTATTTTTTAGAGCGTATTTATTAAGAAAAACTCAAAAATCTGAGTAAAAATATATTTCGAACTAGCACCCAATTGAAAATCAATGAAATTTCAAAAAACAGCATATGTAATTCAGTTATGTAGCAATTCATTTCATAACAGGTTCCATGAGAACATGTTGGTTTTGGGACAATTTCAAACAAAAATAATATATTGTGCAACCGAAAGTGAAACTTGTTACTTATCAGTAAAAGCTGTTCTGTAATTGTTTCTTTGCAACAAAATATTTTGCTGGGTTTTATCGTTGTTTTGCTCATAAAATTCGAAATGAAATTGCTGATGAATGATGCAAATACGTTGCTCCAGTCAGAAGTTATATGCGTCGCAAGTTAAAAATTCCAAAAGTCCTATTTGTAATGTTTGTTTTTTTTGCAAAAAGGCGACTATATACTTTCGCATGTAAAAAAACATTCTTCCTGGAGGTAGCAATTTCTTCATTATTTCTTCATTATGTTCATGTAGATGAATTTAAGCCAAATATTAATTTTTTTAGTAAAATGGTTTCCCGGCAAGGAATGTCCATAATACCCCATTTTAAAAAAAAAAATTTTTTTGTTTTTTAAAATCCTCAAATCGCAAAGCCGATCAGAAATATTTCAACAAACAAAATTCGGAATTTTAGACAATTTTATGTACATTTTTCCAAGAATTCCTTAAGATATTCCAGTTCGTTTGAATTTAACGCTAATTTTGATGTAAAATTTTACGTTTAACTCATAATTATGCCCAAAATAAAATGAGCTTTTGATTAATTTTTATAAATTATTTAACTTCATGTTATTCCCTTTCTAACGATATGCAAAACTTGTATGTCAAAAATTTAGTTATCCAATGGGAATTATAGGAACACAAATATCTATCTATATCTATATATATAAAAATGGTGGCAAAAATGTATAGTAATTCATCAATTGAAAACGGCTGGACCGTTTTTGCGAAAAAATTTTTTTCATTTGTTCGTATTTACCAGGAGAAGGTTTATGTGAAAGAAAATTTTGGGAAAATTCTCCGGAAAAGCCGGGTAATTGGAAAAACCGAAAATTGCTTTTTTGTACGAAATTTTGTGTGCAATTGTTACAATAGAAAAATGTAAAATTTTTGTTGAAAAATGCGGAAAATTTCGGAAAAATTCAAAAAGTTTGAATTTGTTGTTCGACGAAATTTTTCATATTATCGTATGATTTGATAATTTTGGACGATGTAGCAGTGAACAATTTTGGATAATTATTCCGAAATGACATTCCGAATGGAAACATAGAAAAATTCTCGGTGGAAAACTCCGAAAATTCGGGAAAAACTAGAAAAATTTGAATTTTTTCAGAAACATTTTGCATCGCAAATTGAGTTTTTCTATAACATATTGTGTGCAATTGTTCCGTAGTGGCTTTTCGGTTGAAAAAATAGAAAATTTTGGTCGAAAAATAATGGAAAAATTCCAAAAATTTGAATTATTTTTCGACGAAATTTGAAATTTTATTGTGTTTTGATAAATTTGAATGATGTAAATGTTAAAATTTCGGATAATCATTCCGAAATGACTTTTCGAATGGAAAAATAGAAAAATTCTTGGTGGAAAACTCGGAAAATTCTGGGAAAAAACTGTAAAATTTTGGATTTTTTTAACGAAATTTTTCATTGTATCGCTTGATTTTATGATTTTAGACGACGTAAAAGTGGCTGGGCTGCTTGAAAAATTCTGTTTATTGTAAAATCTATATGTATAAAAACGGTGTAAACAGTGTGTAGTAATTCATCAAGAGAGAACGGCTGGCCCTATTTGCTCAATTTGTATTCAATTGTTCGTAATTGGTATGAGGGTTTTATGCAGTATAACTTTGGGAAAATCCTTCTAAAAGTCGGGAAATTGAAAATTGGTTTTTTGTATGGAATTTTGTGTGCAGTTGTTACGGAATGTCTTTTCGAATGGAAAAATAGAAAATTCTTTGGAAAAACTTGGAAAATTCCGGAAAAGTGAAAAAAATTTGTTTTTTTTTTTATTGACAAAATTTTGCAATTTTCGCACGATTTGATGGTTTTGAACAATGTCTAGGTGGAAAATGTCGGTTAAATGTTGGTTAGTAACGAGAAAAATAATATTTGAATAAAAAATCCGTCGAACCGGATGGGATGTGCGGCAATCTGCTGCCGACATTGGGAATGCCAGCGTCAAATCGTTCGATGCAAGATGCATTCGATCGCGAATTTTAACGGGAGCAATACTAGACTATAATCTAGATGAGCTGACCGTAAGAGTCCGAACAAATGTGCCGCTGTTGAATACCGAGTACAAGAACGTGTACGATTAACGATGAAACTGGAGGCATTTACTTTCTCGATGCTCCGAGTGGGACAGCCAAGACATTTTTTGTTGATTCCGGCAACAATTTGGTAAAGATCTCAAAAAACGTTAGCCGCTGCATCCTCTCGCATAGCTGCCACATTGTTCGAAGGCATTCGAACTGCACATTCCGCTTTAGAACTTTCGATGAATATTATCATGGTTGAAAACCAAAGTACACATGATCAAGAATTTCGCAACAGCGAAGTAGATGCGGGTTTGCCAAATCAACATTTCGGATGAATGCGCGATAACTACTAAACGAGCTTTGGAAGGAGTTGACCGAACGATATGTGATTTACGAGGGGATTTAAAACGATTTGGTGGGGCTATGATTTTGCTCAAAATGTCTAATGCTGCTGATTTACTAAAACCATGCTTGAAAGCGTCGTCAATTTCTATATTTCGTAATTCGTATATTTTTAGCAGAGAAGAATAAAGACATCAATAGATAGAAGTGTTTTCCAAGTTTAAACTTTTATATTTGGCACGAAATTTTTTTCCATGTACTATAAAATTTTTACAGTGTATGTTTCCGAAAGCTGACATATATACCTTTCTAATGGCAACAAGATCTTTCAATTCGGTTGAGTCATTCCATAGTAATCGCAGCTTAAAAGTTTCATTACCGTAATTTTTCAAATATTTCGATACCTGGCCACGCCCACATATTTTTAAAAATGCAATTTCTAAAAATGAGGTTGTGTTTCTATGGGTAAAATCTAGCTGTATGCAAAATTTCAATTAAATCTGAGTGTCGGGTTCAATGAATATCGGTTTTGATATGAAATTCATCATATATATATTAGACCATTTCATTTTACCAATTTTTTTGAAAAGTCATTGGGATAATATATTTTCTAATTCTACTTAAAAAAACAAAAATTTTGGTATATAAAACTTGAAAAATGATCGACGTTTAGGGGTCGCGCAAAATCGTTTAAGGTTATTGGCTGCAAAACGGCATGTTTCAAAAATACTGATTTCCTTATATGATTAAAAGTTTTGATACGCTTAACCGATTTTGACCAGAATAGACTTGTTTTAAAGGTAATAATATTTCACACATTTTCTGTAAAGACATCAAAACATTTAAGATAGTAGTTTGAGTTTAATAACCCTTCAAACCTAAAAATTTTAAAATTTTAATTCAAAATTTACATACTTTGCCCATTAAAAAAAATTTTTTTTTGTTTTGGCTCTAATTTTTGTATATTTTTAAATGCACAATTGACAAACACTTCCTAACGATACTTTTGATGTATAACATAATGGATAGAATTTTTAATTGTTGCTGAAATTTGTACTATTTGGCTGGTACTATTTGGATGGATTAATTCAGATCAACATTTTTGTGGTCAAAATTTACATTCAAAACTGGTTTACGTGTCCCCTTGCAACACAAGCCCCATTAAACGACATTTTGTTGATAGAATCTTAAAAAAATACCGCAAATCAAATGAAATGATAGCAAATGTTGCACTCAAAACTTTTGTGTGGCATTTATGGTATATAAGTGACATCGCGTTCGGCTTTTTTCTTTTCGACCCCACGCATACCGAAGGAACTTTAATTAAAATTACATCTGCATTAAAGCATCCTGGTGACCAAGATTGCGGAGAAAATGTTACAAAAATGATTTCAGAAAATACTATGAAATTTTTCAATATTATTGGAGTAGGCAGCAGTTTTCTTGCTATCCACCCGTCTAATTGGCCCAAGAATGAGAATTGTAAACGGATTAAAGAAATTGTGAAAACATCAGCGTTGTCAACGATTGCTATTGGGCTTATTAAAACTGTGAACAACACTTTGACGAAGGATAATAACCAGCAAAACTAATTAGTACAAGTCATCTAAAAACGCAATAAAACATACAAAAAGAACACAAAAGTTGTTATCGTATCCAATTTGAAAAAAATCTTCTTTTTAATTACGTAAATCGTTTTCCTTGCTAAAAATATACATAGTACACAGTTTTCGTTTAATTTTTATCACTATTGACTATTATTGCTGCTGCTGAACATATGTCATTTGCCATGGTACTGCCATACATAAAAAGTATCGTTAGGAAGTGTTTGTCAATTGTGCATTTAAAGGTATACAAAAATTAGAGCCAAAACTAAAAAAAAATATTTTTAATGGGCAAAAGTAGGCAAATTTTGAATAACAATTTTAAAATTTTTAGGTTAGAAGGGTTATTAAACTTAAACTACTATCTGAAATGTTTTGATGTCTTCACAGAAAATGTGTAAAATATTATTACCTTTAAAACAAGTCTATTCTGATCAAAATCGGTTAAGCGTATCAAAACTTTTAATCATATAAGTAAATCAGTATTTTTGAAACATGTCTATTTGCAGCCAAAAACCTTAAACGATTTTGCGCGACCCCTAAACGTCGATCAATTTTCAAGTTGTATATACCAAAATTTTTGTTTTTTTAAGTAGAATTAGAAAATATAATGACTTTTCGAAAAAACTGGTAAAATGAAATGGTCTAATATATATACTAGTGAACTTGACGAATACTTATAAAACGTTTGGATTGCTTCCTTATCCTGATCAAACTTACAACGCCTCACTAACCGAAATTAAAATATCCGTCGGTAAATTTATATCTATAGCTCCAAGTAAAATCTGGATACAAATATTACCTTATATAGTCCTAAAAACATTTTTACCTTTTTCCTTATGCCCACCGATCGGAAATAAAATGTTCGTCTCCATATTCCCGCTGGCCGAAAAAAAAATATTTTTCGGTAAATTCATGTCATACTAGATACATTTTATTGGAACAATTTCAAAGGTGAAATAATGCCATAATGGCTTTATTTCATACCTCATGTGGTATAAACTTATTTACTATTCGATTGGGCCATATAGCTTTATTACCTATGGCTTTATTGCACGTCACCATAACTGACATCATTGTCAGTATTTCCCGTCAAAATGTGTCAGCATCGTGTAAATAAGGTTGTTTTGTCAGAATTTACCGAGATATTCCAAAATTTTTGATAATGCAAACAGACGCCGTGTAAATAGTCCTTAAACTTTAATAAAACAATTCTGAAAAAAGTTGTCCAAATGCTGCATAGTATTAAAAATATTATGAAGTTAAGAAAAAACAATTGTAGTCCTTGGTTTTTGGTTCAACAACAGTACTTTTTGATAAAAAAATAACTTTTTGATACAATAAAAATAAGTTTTAAACAGTTAGAAAACCTTATGGTACAGAAAAAGTACTTTAATTTTTTGTACCAATAAAGTACTTTTTCATACCAAAAGTGTACTTCTTCGTACAATAACTGAACTTATTGTACAATAATAGTACTTTATGTTACAATAAAATTTAATTTTTTGGACAATAAATGCATTTTTTAGTACAATAAATTGTACTTTTTTGGTATCGTTATTATCTGAGTATTAAATATTATTGCTCTAGGGATAAAATACAGTGTTGCCACGTCCTCTTCGCCCACTGATTGAGAATAAAAATTTCGTTTGCAAACTTGAACATGAAGTGTACCAAATTATATCAGTGTACCACGCTCTCTCCGTCCATATTGTACACTAACTGCCTGCCAAATTTCATTGAAATCGGTTCAGCCTTTTAAGCATGATTGAGCCACAAACAAACAGACAGACATTCCCATTTATAAATAGGGATAGCTGTGGTTTTCGCGGATAAGCGCTTATATTAATAATCCCGTTTTTCCGGAGGGCAAAAACTGTGAAATGAAAATTGCGCTCATCTTAAAACTTGAATAACTTAACCATGTGTTATATGATTTTTACAAACAAATATACGTTTTACTCATTAAAGCTTGCTGACACACGTGGACACACGCATTGTTCTATGGATAACACAGAGCGATAAAGAAAACAATAATTGGGAAATTATACTATTTTTCTGGTAGATGCTGCTGAGCATAACTAGAATCAGTTCTTCAAATTTCGCAAAAACCCGCATAATCTTGAGTTACGGATAAAGACCAGTGTTTCGTACCTTTACGCACTTATGAGTTACTGCCGCGGGTAAATATAAACTGATTTTAAGTTTCTCAAAGGATTTGGAAAGAAGGGACTTTCCAAAGATATATATAGTTTGTTTTGTTAAAGTTCAACAAAATCATTATATGATTACAAAAACAAAATGTTAAAAATTTTGCAATTTTATAATAAGAAATCGTCCGTCCTTTTGCTGGAAATAACAACAACATGAGCGAGATAGCCTAATTAGAAAACATGTAGGAGTAAGCAAAGACAAACACTACAAAATTATAGCAAAGTAATATTGAATTATAAGAAGGTGGATAGAAAATCAAAATGTACTGATTTGACAGAAGATAGGGGATATGGGTGGATAGCGTGTAAATCAACCTTATCTGTGAAGATCCCATGGCAAACCCCTGTCGAAGGCTGTGCTGAAGGCCACGTAACAGGCATGAATATTGGAATGTCATTCTTTGAGTTGCTCTAGCATTACATGATGCGAGACGATGTGATCCGTGCAAGAGCGATTGGTACCGATACCAGATTGCAGTCTGCGGAGAGTTGATTCCAGCTTGTCTTAAATTCTGTTGAGTAACAGTTTTGCTAAAAATTTGGAAAGAATTTTAGTAGCATAAAGTATGGTTTACACGCTATCTACCCATATCTACTCATATCCCCTCAATGACATGAGCGAGATAGCCTTATTAGAAAACATGTAGGAGTAAGCAAAGACAAAAACTACAAAATTATAGCAAAGTAATATTGAATTATAGGAAGGTGGATAGAAAATCAAAATGTACTGATTTGACAGTAGATAGGGGATATGGGTGGATAGCGTGTAAATCAGCCTTAATGCCCCTGTAGATCTTACATTGAGTTAGATTACCCTTTTTAGGTTTTTTGATTACTCTTGAGTGACGGGCTCTTTCTCTGTCAATTTTTTCTGATTTGAGTTGTTTATTGAGTGCTAGTGATGTTTTAAGGCTGAATTACACGCTATCTACCCATATCTACTCATATCCCCTTAACAACATGAGCGAGATTGCCTAATTAGAAAACATGTAGGAGTAAGCATAAACAAACACTACAAAATTATAGCAAAGTAATATTGAATTATAGGAAGGTGGATAGAAAATAAAAATATACTAATTTGACAGTAGATAGGGATTATGGGTGAATAGCGTGTAAATCAGCCTTTACATAACCAGGCCGACCTCGCTTTGGACAGTGTTTGTCCTTTATTGTGTATCAAATCCTGTTAACATCAGAGCTGCGGCTCGTGGCAGAGGGTAGGTTCTCTCTCAGGGGGGACACAACAATTTTAAGGGCTTTGTGTTATTTAATGCGTCCGCTTTAAATTGAGCCTTAGTGGTTAGGGAATACTTGCGAAACGCTAACGCCAACGGACGCGACATCTGCGTTCTTAAAAGTTTGCACAAAACTAAAATAAAATCCCTTCAGGAGTTTGTTATGCATAATATCAACTTTCATTTGCTTTTGGTTTTATCTCATTCCGATTTTGATAGTTGCACTGTGTTATCATTAGATGTAAGTCTCCAATAGGATTGTAAGATTACACCCACAAATTGTGAAAACACTTTCTTTCTCTCTCTCTCTCTCTCTGAGAAATACCATACATACAAATGATAATACTTAAACTTGGCTGGAAGCTCGCTTTTGTAAAAATAACTATATTGTATTCACTTTAGCATTTATAAATATTGTAAAAGGCGTAACTTTTCGCACTTGTTATTTGAATGTCATGTTCGTCCTAAACCTATTATTACTGCGAAACGGTTCTGGACTATATGATGATTCTCATTGGGGATATATAAGGCGAAGATTTTTTGTGATTAGATTAATTCTGGCTACTTAAATTTTTTAACAAACACTCAATAAGCTTCAATCTGATTTTCATTTAAGAAAGGCAAAAGTTAACTAACACAGATTAAGAGGAAGACCATTTGGCGGTGCCGTGCAATAAAGCCATAGGTTATAAAGCCATATGGCCTTATTACCCATTCGATTGGGAAATTGGGCGTGCCCCCCATCGCATTCGCCTCTCGCTGCAATGTGTTCTCTATTACACTACTTTGTTTATCGACTTATGAACAGAAACAGAGGTAGAGAGAGTAGCGAGGCTGGGCGTAACAAGTGGAAGAGCAAACTGAATACAGTCGAAACTCTCTATAACGAATTCCAAGGGACTGGATATTTACTTCGCTATAAAGAAAATTCGCTATATAGAAATGAAAAACAATTTTGTTCCTTTTAACATTTTTTATTTGTAGTAGTCAGTTATTTTGGTTTGAAGTAAATTTTTCCACTTTTCTTCTTCAATACAATTTTTTTATACATTTAGAGAAGTAAACACAATATTTTGTACGTTGGTTTTTAGTTCCAAATAGATACGGAAACCTTCAACCGATGAAGAAAGTTGTCCATATGTTGGCAAAGTTTCACAATATCGGCAGATTCTTCCTCGTATTCCTCTGAATATGTTAAGAGATGTATGTAAATAATAACGAAAAATTATTTGAATAAATTCGTTATATGGAAATTGAAAACACTTCAATCTTGAAGTTACGGTCGCAAAACTGCTTCGTTAAAAGGAAAAATTCGCTATAGGGAAATTCGTTGTATGGAGATTATAATACACTCAAAGTAGACCCAAAACACAGTGTTTTTATAATTACTTCACAATAAAGAAAACTTCGTTATATAGGAGTTCGCTATAGAGAGTTTCGACTGTATACCCTTCGATCCCAGCGTGTAAAGAGTGTACAAATTTAAACCGCGCGATATTTTACAAAATATTGTTTTTATGATTTTGTCCTTAAAATGTTGACCAACATATCCAAAAAAAAATTTATTTTGAATATTTTTTGAACGACTTTTAATTACCTAAATTGGTAAAATTCATAACTCGGTTTTAATTATTTTAATGTTGAAAAATTAGCTATTTATTTTTTCAACGGTCATAATAATTTCCCATAATTTATTATGCTCGAAGATTTATTTTGAGACTAACGTTCAAGTAAGCTCACGTGACTAAATTTTATACTAACTTTTATTCAGAAGCGCCCATATGTATAGACCATTAATTAGAAACAATTTTAATATTTGCAATTGAGATGTCAAATTAAAATGTAATAAAGTGACTCGCACAAAAATATATTTTGTGAAAAGTTAAGAGGGTAGCAAAATCTTATATTAGCAATAATTTTGCAGTCATCGACATCGTTTCCACATTGTTGTGAATTCTTTGCAGTCTACTAAGTTTCAAACTTTTTATCTCTGGCATCATTTAAGTTTGCTTTGTTGCAACACTCAGGCAGTTTTAAGTTCAAGAATGACATTACACATAAGAAAGAAGCAACGTTCGCAAGTTGGAAATTCAATGAACAGCTACAGAACTCTAAAACTAAAGTAAATGCAGTGTATAAGTATATACTTGCGTATGTAACATACATATTTGCTATTCGTGTCATGCGTACATATATACATATAGAATAACATACTTTTTTTGCAATGCGAGTTCTTTGACTCAGCGTTCTCAAAAAATTGCAAAATACATATTTCAGTTTCATATTTACTTATGGAAATATTAAAAATCCAACGCTGTAGATAGTTTTGTCATTAGGTGCAAATTTTCTTACAATTTGGTTAGACCAATCGTTATATATATACCCTTAACATCCTTGATGGATTTATGATTAGAGCTTCCTATAAGTTTTTCTTGGAGGTCGGCATTTGAGTTTTATGGTGAGCCTGCGGGCCGCAGTTAATTTTGCATCTGTGTTTAGATGTTATTTGCCTACTTAGCGTTACCCACAGGCTACTATGTGTTTTGGTTTTCCGTTTCTTTTCCTTTTTTTGGTAATTTTTTTCGAATGTTACATTTTTTCGTATTACAACATCTAATGAGATGTTTACGAATATCTGAAACTTATCTTGCTAAGATAAGTAAATCCAAACATTGTGATGACATGATAGCAATTTAAATTGGGGAATGAATCCGTCGTAACCGTGTTTACCCGAAAATTGGTAAGTCCGTTAATCTAAGAAATCTTCTGAAATGCATCATTCAAAACAATATATTCTTGAAACTCAATCAATTCCGTCTTTACTACAGCATGGTTCATGTTTGAAAACAATTAGACTGCCTGAGAAACCCAGTTTCCAGAATGTTCAGCAGAATAACGATTTTTAAAAAGGTGAATCATCTCACAAGTCTGAGCAAAATGTTCAAAGCGAACAAAAAACTCCGATCTCACACCTTTCAATAATTGAACATATTGTTCACAATTATTAGTATCATCAGAATTTTCAACAGAGATGAAAACCAGTACAGAAATTTCAGTCAGTTAAACTGACTGATAAATACCATCACCCAATATAAGATATTGTTTAAGTCTTGAGTTATTGAAAATAATCGATTTGTAATTAAAACCAGTTAAAAAGTTTCAGTCGGGCAACCGGACTTACATTTACCCTTACCCACAGTAAAACAAATAATTTTCTACAATATTGATATTATTACTCGATTTCGAAAGTGGGTGGAGTGGTACATTTGCATGGGAGGTACGAGAAGGGGTGTGTTTAGGCTCCAGATTTATTCTCCATAACTTTATCCTGTTATAGCTTTACTAAATACAGAATTTGAGCACGATTGCGTTGGGTGTACTGATATTATTACTACATCCCAAAAGTGGGCGGAAAGGTACATTTGTATGGGAGGTACCAGAAGGGGCGTGTCTAGACTTCCATATTTTTTCTCCCAAACTTTATCCTGCTTGAACTTTACCAAATACAGAATTTGGGCACGATCGCGTTAGGTCTTTTAATAATATTAATCGATTTCTAAAGTGGGCGGTACCAGATGTGTATGGGAGGTACCAGATGGGGCGTGGATAGACTTTCAATTTTTTTCTCCAAAACTTTATCCCGTTATTGCTTTACTAAAAATAGAATTTGGGTACGATCACGTTTGATTTATTGATATTATTTCTCCATCTCCATAGTGGGCGGAAAGGTAGGTTTGTATGGGAGGTACCAGAAGGGGCGTGGCTAGGCTTTCAAAATTTCCAAAACTTTATCCTGTTATAGCGTGGCCACGTAGCCCATTTTCAATACCGTAAGTAGTTTTGAGAAAATAATAACTCGTGCAAAATTTCAAAACATTTGGTTGCGTCTTTCGAAAGTTATCGTGCGAACCAGCCGGACAGCCACCAGACAGACAAACAGACAGACGGACATGGCTCAAACGACTTAAAAAGTCATGAATCGAAATTGGTTCAAAGAAACCTAGGGTCTGAAGTGACTCCTTCTATGTGTACACTTTTGGGTCGTATCAAATGATATATACCCTCATCCCTAAGGGTGATGGTATAAAAACAATACTTTATGAACTGTTAAAATGCTTTCGTACAAAGACAGGCTCAAATGCTTTGATTTTCTCCCAAATTTCGCACAATAATTCGTGTTTTCCTTGCAAGTTAAGATTGAGTTCAATAAAGTATGAAAACAGATCTACCATAAAAGCAATCATAGAAACGTTTCGGCTGCAAAAACGAACGGTTCACAATTTTCATAACTGTGTCCATAGCCTTTTTGAATTCACCTGAAAGCTTTGAGCAGAGTACTGACTGATGAAGGATATAATAAAACCCCAAAATGTTAGAATTTTTAGTTTTTGCCAGTTTTTTCAGTTTTGCTATTGTGTTTAACTTTTATGTAGCTGTATATTTTAGATAAACTTTAGATGCATAAAACTTTGACACATTTTTGGCAAATTGGTATGTACTAGGCCGAAAACTATTGTTACAATTTAGTCCACCTATAAACTGAGACATATGAAATACGTCAGCTTCACACTCTTACGGACAGACGAACTACTCAAATCGTCGCCACAGATCTTTCTGTATTAAGCGAAAATGTTTTTTTTTTCTAATTTCATGTTTCTTTGGCTTTAAATTTACTGTCAAACTTTTCAGTAATTCTATACATTGCAGTTTTAGTGGATGCTTCGGTGCTGCCAAAACCTTCAGCATTTCGTGATGAAATTAAGTAGTAATGTGATAAAACTCTCCTTTCCTCTATGCTATGTTTGTATAGTTTGTAAGTAAAATTGTGAACTTGGTGTGCTTCTTTCGCCACGACAAATGTATCAAAGTTTTGCACCTAAGTCATCAAGCTGCTGTAGCACTCACATTTATTGTCAGAAGTTACCAAATCATCACCTATTGTAAGTTAACCAACTAAACGAACTGCGATATTAATTTTACTTATGTCGCATTTTTAGAGAGCAACAACATATTTTTAAAATGCATGAACTTGGTTTGTTATTTCAATTATTATTCTGTAATATAAAGTTCGGCATAAGGTTTTATAAAAAGTTAATAGTTTCATCAGGAACCTGTAAACATTTAGAAAAATATACTAGCATATGAACAAAAAACGATCCAAGATGTTTGGCATTCCACGTAGCGTAAAGCGAAAAGACAGACGACAAATTATGGTAATATAGTAAAATTGTAACGCCTAAATGGAGTAGAAGTTGCCGAATTTTATATATAACTAGTGGGCCCGGCAATGCTTCGCTATTGCATATTAACTTGTAATATATTTCACATTTAGGTCTACAAAGTACTTTGAAAACGGTACTTTAGCTCGACAATAATATATTGAGTTATGTAACTAATTTAAAGTGGCTCCTTAATGTAAAAGGTAACCAATTAAGTTTTGTTGTTGTAAATGCTAATCAAAAGTTCATCAGCCAAGTCATATCTACAGTGCCGACATGTGCATTAAGTTTTTTCTGTATGTAGAGCGAAAAACCACTTCTTCTACAAATCGAAAATAGACATTCCTCCTCAAAATTATTTACTTTGATCTGTAGTAGCGGGAACCATCTGTATACTAACTATCTCTTTGGTCATAAAAAAACTATTTTGTTATGCCTTCTCCTATTGACCGCAAATGAAAATTCCGTTTGAAGCTTCATGCCTTTAGCCATAAAAACTTCTTTTGTCATGTATTCTTCTCACACGGATCAAGAATAATTCGGAATACTATTTTTGTATTAAACTCGATTACCATTTCTTAAGATAATTCGGTCACCAACGTTTGGCTTAACAAAGTGATGGTCTCACGCGCTGTATGGCATGTTACACCTTCGTGTTGGAACCATTTCTCCTACAAATAATGTACATTGACATGATAGATATAAAAAATCAATTGATCGTCCACTGGCTCTAGTTCTTCTACCAGTTGGATTTTATATGAATGTAGGCCAGATCTTTCCTCAGCATTTACAGAGACCGAGTTGCTGAGAAAGACGTTGATTCGAAAAATTCGAGTCCCCTGTCACATTAACGGCTACAGCGTCGATGGTTTCTATTAGCTGCTCAGATGGATCATTATATGCACCCTCAACTTCACAAAGGGCTCCATAAGTTTGGCGAACAGAACGTGCATTTTGAAAATAAATTTGCAAGATTTGTAAACGTTGTTATGGTTTAGTTTTTACATGGTGATTTTGCAAAGTATACAAAAAGAAAGTCTGTCACACTTCATTAGAATGAAAGCTAGATTTACACTTCTACATATCAGAAGTTCTATTTGTCAAGAAAAATACCCCATGCATAGGTTATTTACAATTGTTTGCTAATGTTACCTCTGATATACTATAAAAATTTAACCATTGTAGTATAACTACAATGAATATTGCTTAATTTTTCTATCTATATGATTTATTACCGATTCGCTCTCCTGAAAAGTTATTGAAAAATACATACCTGTAAAGTAAATTAAAAAAAATCACTATTTTAGTCTGCGCATCCTCAGCTGCCTGGTGTACGGACCATTATTTGATACAGTTAAGAGTTAAAAATTTAATGTCTGTATGCCAACTCTTAGAGGCCATAACTTTTTAACCAATACATACCAAAAAATATATATCTGAAGCTTTCGGTTTGTGTTCATTTAAAAACAAAAAAATCTTTATTTGAAATCTTCATGCTTTCCAACGCGAGCTAGGAATTGATTTTAGACACAAATTTTTTGGGTGAAATTTTCTTAAAATTCATCGTAGATTCCGATTTTTACGAATAAAATAATTGGCCCACCTTACTGTTCATATCTCTAGGCGAACAGCAATATACTCTGGAATTTTGACAGTTTTAACCGTTTGTTTTAAAAAGGGTGTGGAACAGCCCATTTCCACCCTTACTGTAATTCATACTGCACCAACAACATATGTAACAAATCTCATCTTCATACCTCTGATAGTTCATGAGATATAGCCCTTTAAATTTTCAAGTTGAATGGGCGGTGCCACGCCCCTTTATCCAATCACAACAAAATATAGCCTGGGACTATCAACAGGTCAACAGTACCTCTTGGTAAAATTTTCATATCAATCGATCTATTAGAAAAGCCGTTAGAGCGATTTTAGAAAAGAGGGCATGGCACCGCCCACTTTCTCCCTGGATGTTATTAATACTGCTCCAACAACATATATACCAATTCTCATTTTCATACCTCTGATAGTTCATAAGATATAGCCCTATCGATTTTCAAGTTGTATGGGCCAATCTCAACCAAATATATCCTGAGACTGTCAACAGGTCAATAGTACCACTTGGTAAAATTTTAGTATCAATCGATCTATTAGAAAAGCCGTAAGAGCGATATTTGAAAAAGGGGCGTGTCGCCGCCCACTTGCACTTTGTCTGTAATTCTAACTGTACGAACAACATATATACCAAATCTCATCTTCATACCTCTGATAGTTCATGAGATATAGCCTTTTTAATTTTCAAGTTGTATGGGCGGTGCCACGCCCCTTTATCCAATTACAACCAAATGTAGTCAGGAACTATCTACAGGTCAACAGTACCTCATGGTAAAATTTTTGTATCAATCGGTCTATTTGGAAAAAATAAAACCTTTTAAACCATCCGGAAGCTATAGCGAACAAAACAAAAAAAAAATTTGAAAATCGGTCCAGCCGTTTTTGAGTTTTAGCGAGACAATTGCACATCGATTCATTTTTATATATAAGATAATATTCTATGCATCTTGGTAGGTACCAGCCTAGCAACATCAATGCCTCATGCTGGGTAAAAATGCTCTGAATTAGAGAAAATTGTTTATACTCGTATATGGCATGCGGGTGCTCTAGTGCGGACTGGGGTTCGAGCTCACATATGGTTCAATCTGGCCATGACGGATGAGTGATGCCACGTATTCAGCAAAGAGACTACCATTAATTTTGCACTTTTTTCGTATGATTTAATGATTTAATTTGGACGATGTAACTGTGAAAAATTTCGGATTATTATTCCGAAATGACTTTTCGAGTGGAAAATAGAAAAATTCTTGGTGGAAAACTCGGAAAATTCCGAAGAAACTCGAAAACTTAGATTTTTTCGACGAAATTTTGCATTGTACTACTTGATTTGATGAAAATCGCAAAATGAATTTTTGTATAAAATTGTGTTTGCATTTGATCCGTAGTGGCTTATCGAATGGAAAAATTTTTGTAGGAAAATTACGGAAAATTTTTTGGATAGATGGTAAATGACTTTTCGAATGGAAAAATAAAAAACTTCTTGGTGAAAAACTCGAAAAATTCCGGAAAAACTTGATTTATGCTATGTCCACTTTACAGTCATTTTTCGTAATTCGCGCTCTCATTCGTAATTCAACCCCCAATTACATGGCGAATTACGTAATCCCCCCTACAAAATTTTGAGAGCGAATTACCTTCTTTGAAGGTAATTCATTTCGAATTACCTTCTGAATTATGATAAAATCGTTGCCATCTCTAATTTTTACCGGAATATATCGAAACAGCTGTCAAAATGAAAATGTAAACAAGAAACAACAACAAACACAAAAATTAACACAAAGTGAAACAAATTTTATTAATTTTTTGATATTCGACCTTTTCTTTAATATCTTCCTTTTTAATTAAGCTAGAGATCGGGTTTCACGAATTATTAGTACAAATTTAATAGCCAAATTTAAAAAACCACGAGTTGCATACAAGCAAAGCAAAGTAAACAAACAAAAGAAACTGTCAAATCGAATTAAGTACGTGTAGTGTGGACAGGGTAATTCGCGTAAGTAATTCAAAGAGCGAATTAGGTAATTCGAGACGTAGTGTGGACAGGGTATTAATGATTACAGTTGACGTAAAAGTGGAAAATTCGTTATGATACTTGAAAATTTCGGATTATTGTGAAATTTATTATGTTAAAAACGTTTTGCGTGACACAAATAATAACAGATGCTGTCAAATGACGTCATTTGAAGCCGAAGTGGTTGATTAACCCGGTTCCAATCCGAGTGTTAAGGTAATGGCGACTCATTACACAGTGGAATGGTGAAAAAACACACAAACGTAGTTATGCGTGTCTGATAGTATTACTGGAGCTGAATAAAACCCTAGCTAAGTTCGACAGGAATAGTAAATTTCAAATAATATTATGTCTCCGTCGCTTTTTTCAAAAGTAACAAAAATAATTTTTTTTGTTCACTTTTTTTAAATAGGCCAAAACATTTTTTTTCTTTCCGTTGCTTTTTAAAAAATAACGAAGATATAACATTTTTTGAAATTTACTATTCTAGGAATATCTTTAGCAAAGTGTTGACTAAGGTAGGGTTTACTCAACGTTCGGATGTTTTCAAAAAGTCTGATTTTTGTGTCAGATTGTTCAAAACCGAATTGGGTACAACGCATTTTGACGACCACAAAACATTATTAGAGCAGACGAAAGAACCTCTGGAGGCCATGCAAGACAATTCAATGCTACCACTATCAATGAAGTCGCAGTTGAAATTAACGAAATTGGGAATACTAGCGCCAAGTCGTGCGTGACCGACAGAATTTTTGAACTCCCTAGATGTGCCAAGAACTCCGCCGCATAATTTACAGCTGATGGTGGGATCGATCATAATCATGTTGCGGAATCTAAATCCTCCGAAATTGTTTAACGGTACGCGGTTGTCCGTCAAGAAACTGATAAACAATGTGATTAAAGCGACGACCATCAAGGGCAAATTTAAAGGAGAGGAAGTCCTTATCCCACGAATTCCTATTATTCCAACAAATGGTCCCTTCCAATTCAAGCGAATTTAATTCCTCATTCGATTGGCCTTTGTGTTAACAATCAATAAATCGCAAAACTCATCTTTGAAAGTTTGTGAGATCAATCTCGAATTATACTGCTTTTCGCACGGTCAGCTGTACATACGCATGTCGGCAAACCGTCTTCATTGTTTGTTTTTGCGCCGGAAAACAAATTGAAAGACATTGTTTATCAGAACGCTCTTCACTGATTTAAATTATATTCAAATAAATTAAATTAAAATTGAAACTATCTGTGTTGTAATATTACTCTGGAGCTTATATGAAGACGTTAACTTAGGAGCGGGACAAAGTTCAGCGGGTCCGCAGTTGTATTGCAGAACAACGTTTGCCGGGTCAGCTAGTCCAATATAAAAATGTTATCCTATATACGCTAACGGGGATGAAATTACATGCTAAGCTAAACGGGGATAAGTTGTTCAAAATGGTAGTTAAAATAAAAATGTGATCAAATTTTTATTGCAGATGTAAACAAAAAAATTAAATGAAAAGAGAACGTCAAATAAAAAAATTTGCATTTGAATGATATTTTTTCAATGAAATGTTATTTTACAACTTATTGTTATGCACACCTTAGAGAAGAAAATTCCAATTTGTTGCTTAAGGTCCCTGTGACTCATTAGGTCCCAAAAAGGGTCATGTGAATCATTTTTACATTAATATTACAAAATTTCGAAAATATTTAATATTAATTAATACAATATTTAAAATTGAATGAAAAGAATTCAGAAAATTATTTGACATATATTACTGTGCTGCCAAGCAATTTCTTTTTAAATTAACAGCGAAACGTTTCGTTGGTATCCTATACCAGTCACCCATATAGGAAAAAACAACCAATATTTGATATTTAAATTAGTAAGGTAATTATCAGATGCCCATCATTAAGTGTAAAATTAACGATATAACTAGTTATTTCCACGACAACTTTAGTTTTCCGAAATGGTATTGGGAACTCGGATTAAATTTTTTGATTAATATATTTAAAAGTCCGTAGTATGTCTGGGGATATATATACTACCTACATATGAAAACTATATTTCTTACATCAAAGAATATTGTTAAAGCGTTTCCATCACAAAAACAATGCACAGTGGTTCCTTTTCCTTTTTTTTTTTTGGAATTCTGTAACTTTTGAACGGATAACGGTATCCTGATAAAATTTAAAATGGATAAAGATGAGGAGTTTTCGGGCTGATTTGGATGTGGGGGTCATTGCGTGTTTTAAGAACTTATAGCTTTTAAGAAATGACTAATAAATACCATCACCATCACGACTTTCCGTATTGTAAAACTGTAGAAAAGGTTACAACCCACAAATGTAAAATGTTAAATTCAATATGACTGGGCATATGGTGATTTTTTATGGGGGTACCGAAAGGGACCAACAGAGAATCAAACAAAAATTCCCTAATTACACTGTGACACAAAATTAAACTTTCCGAATCGAAATGGGATGAAACCAAAAGCAAATGAAAGTTGACATTTTGTATAACAAAACGCTCAAGGGTTTTTTTTAGGTTTAGTGCGAGAATATTTTTTTACACGCATTCGAAGTTAATGATTATTTAACGCTGGCTAACAAGAAAAAATCATTAAAATTATGATTATTTATTTTTATTATCCTGGAAAGTTGTGCTATGTATCTTACTGTTTTTGGGGTCGAGTGCCGCCAGAGGGCTTGTTCGTTTATTTTTCTGGATTTTATAGCAATTTTTATCATTCGTTGCGATTACAACCGTATCGAGCTGAAATTTGATGTGCAAGCTGCTATTCTCTGAGCGCAGATTACGTTATAAGATGGGCATGCTCGGACAAAAACTACTCCCACCTCTAGTGTTCAAAACCGAAAACCGTCTAACCGGTTTTTTGCTCAGAAACCGTATGTCGGTTTCTTTAAAAATGGCTGTTAGGTGACTATTTCCTTACATCTTGAAATGGGTGGGATGCCGTCCGTATTCATATAAAAAACTTAAAATTTTCATATTTCCTAACCTAAGTAGCCAATCGCAAAAAAAGATTTGTGATTTGTGATCACCATACAGTAGTAGTGAAATATTAAACTTAAAAAACTTAATTTCCCTTTACACCCCATGAATGAGGTATGGGATAGCTTCTCGCGTTGTTGTAAATTAACACGCTTTTTATTTTTAGATTCACAACTAACGGCATCTACTTGTTTATCGACGAATGCAAACTGTTTGAGAAACTCTTACTAGACACGCCGATTGTCTCGACACAAATACTGCGAAGTTGCTGTCGACAACATTCGAGGGGAGCCGACTATGAAAGAAAAATTTAATTATTTTTATACCATCACCCTTAGGGATGAGGGTATATATCATTTGATACGACCAAAAGTGTAACACATAGAAGGAGTCACTTCAGACCCTAGGTTTCTTTGAACCAAATTCGATTCATGACTTTTTAAGTCGTTTGAGCCATGTCCGTCTGTCTGTCTGTCTGGTGGCTGTCCGGCTGGTTCGCACGATAACTTTCGAAAGACGCAACCAAATGTTTTGAAATTTTGCACGAGTTATTATTTTCTCAAAACTACTTACGGTATTGCAAATGGGCTACATGGCCCCGCCCCTTCTGGTACCTCCCATACAAATACATCATTCCGTCCACTTTAGAAATCGAGTAATAATATCAATACACCCTACGGGATCATCCCCAAATTCTGTATTTAGTAAAGCTATAATAGGATAAAGTTTTAGCAAAAATTTTGAAAGCCTAGCCACGCCCCTTCTGGTACCTCCCATACAAACCTACCTTTCCGCCCAGTATGGAGATGGAGAAATAATATCAATAAATCAGACGTGAGCGTACCCAAATTCTATTTTAAGTAAAGCAATAACGGGATAAAGTTTTGGAGAAAAAAATTGGAAGTCTAACCACGCCCCATCTGGTACCTCCCATACACATCTGGTACCGCCCACTTTAGAAATCGATTAATATTATTAAAAGACCTAACGCGATCGTGCCCAAATTCTGTATTTGGTAAAGTTCAAGCAGGATAAAAATTTTGAGAAAATATCTGGAAGTCTAAACACGCCCCTTCTGGTACCTCCCATACAAATGTACCACTCCGCCCACTTTAGAAATAGGGTAATAATATCAATACACTAGACACGATCGTGCCGAAATTCTGTATTTTGTTATATTATAACAGGACAAAGTTTTGAAGAAAAAATTGGAAGTCTAGACACGCCCCTTATGGTGCCTCCCATACAAATGTACCTTTCCGCCCACTTTAGGGATGTAGTAATAATATCAGTACACCCAACGCAATCGTGCCCAAATTCTGTATTTGGTAAAGCTATAACAGTATAAAGTTATGGAGAATAAATCTGGAAGACTAGACACACCCCTTTTTGTACCTCCCATACAAATGTACCACTCCGCCCACTTTCGAAATCGAGTAATAATATCAATATAATAGAAAATTATTTGTTTTACCGAGGGTAAGGGTAAATGTAAGTCGGGTTGCCCGACTGAAACTTTCTAAATGGTTTTAATTACAAATCGATTAATTTCAATAACTCAAGACTTAAACAATATCTTATATTGGGTGATGGTATTTATCAGTCAGTTTAACTGACTGAAATTTTTGTACTGGTTTTCTTTTAAGATGACTGGAGCCAGGAGTTGAACCTGTGATCTCCCGCATGGTAGTCGCGTGTTCTAACCACTATGCCACGGCCGGTCCCAATCACTAAGATATAATTTGGGATCTCACCTTGTGATGGCTGGGAAGCCGTAGATATTCAAACTTTAGTGCAGTTATCTCCTAAACTAAGTGTCCGATCGCAAAAAATAGCTTTATTTATGATCACCATATAATAGCTGGGAATCACTAAGACACAGTTGGGAACCCATATTAAAAAAAATTGGGATCTCACCTCGAAATAGGTGCAATGCCGTCGATATTCATACGAAAAACTTTCAGTGCCTTTATATCCTATACTAAGCGTCCAACTGTAAAAAGAAGGTTAATTTGGGATTAAATCCTTACGTTAATTCTAAGCCATGCTAAGTGTAAAATGTAAGTTTTACAGAAAACGCGTTTGTGTTTTAAGTTAAATATGATAATTTCTAATTTCTTTTCAGTATTCATATTTTTTATATTTAGTTTTATTTTACAATTTACGAAAAACCGTACGAAACCGGTAAACCCGAAAACCGAATTGTTCAAAAATGGTATATTTCAAATAAACCGGAAACCGGTTTTCTCAAAAATGCAAGTATTTGAACACTATACCCACCTCCCATACAAAATAACGCTTTGGGGGATGTCCGTCTGTTTGTCCTCGCAATTACAGCCGTAGATAAAGAGCTATCGAGCTGAAATTTGCTACAGGAACTTCTAACCTCTTAGAGAAAGTTAAGTTCTAAGATGAGCAAGACCAGACAAAAACTCCTCACTATCGAAAAAAGGGGGAGTTTTCTCTCTTGATTAGTTATAACTAACTTATAAGTGCAGTTTACTCTGTACATTGCATTTTCTACAACGCCTATAAAATTATGGCTTAGGTTTCGTTCACATGACTTTTTTATGGATATGTATATTATATTTAATAAATTTTTATTGTTTTCTATTTTTAAGATTTTCTTAACGACACATTCTAGAGAATGTTGTCATGCTATAACATATCAGTGTTTTTTTAGGAATTGCTGCCATGTGAGATAAATTTCTGGTTTAATGACACTTGCATACGACTCTTGTCGGTTCAATTTAAAGAATGTACATTGTTTTTTTTTTAACAAATGTACACATACACACAAACTTCATTTTTTTATTTTGCCTCTTAGTAGGCTACGTAACCATATTGCATATCGAACAGTAAAAATAACAATCCATATGCTTGAACATATCGGATGTAAAATAAGTAAGCTACACTTGATCCCCACTAAAGTAGCTTATGGTCAATATATATGTATGTCCATCACTTCGGTTTAATATGTTGTGTATTGACTATCCGGTTGCAAAGTTATTGGGCACAATTCCGAGCACATTGTCTATTTTATGTTCAGTGGAAAACAATTGTGGTTACAATGAAATCGATAACATAAAAAACCAAACCAACTTCAATGCCACAACAATCACCAACCGTGAAATACTTCGTTGACGAAATCATTCATACATGTTCCCACCCTTTATCACTCGCTACTTATACAAGAAATATTAATTTAAAAAAAAACACACATATATATCCTGTTTACCTTTAGTTTGCACTCAACATCTCCAAGTATTGTCATCAACTACTGAAATAAAAGCCGCAGGTAGTATCCTCTTTGTCGACTTTTACAGAAAGGCGATTATCAATTGCCTCGTTGAGGATAACATAGACTATATCAAATGCCGTATGTTACCTACACAAATATATGGGTAAAAAATGTCTCACAACGATTTTTACGTCCCAATGAATTTAAGCGTAAATTGTTTAAAACAACAATTCATATCTGTATTTCCACTCAAACAGTAACGGCCTTATTCATAAGAGCTCATAAGAGGTATATAAACCATTTTTAGACAAATTTCGAGCAAACAATATTCATATACGATACACATCTTCAATAATTTAAAGAAGGATTGTCTTTACTTTAAGCATGCTATAACTTGACGTTTGTACAATTTATTGTTAACTAGCTGACCCGGCAAACGATGTTCTGCCATACAACTTCTGACTCGGCGAACTTTGTCTCGCTCCAAGTTAACGCCTTCATATAAGCTCCAGAGTAATATTAAAACACATATAGTTCAAATTTTAAATTGTCTTATTTAAGTTTTATCGAAATCAGTGAAGAGCGGTCTGATAAACAATGTTTTTCGATTTGTTTTCCGGCGCTAAAACAAACAATGAAGACAGTTTGCCATCACGCGAAAAACTGAAAAATTCGAGGTTGATCCCACAAAATTTCAATGATAGGCCTTGCGTTTTGTTGTTTGAGATCGCAAAAGCCAATCGAATGGGGAATAGAATTCCCTAGAATTGGAAGGGAAAATCGGTTGGAATAATAGAAATTCGAGGGATAAGGACTTTCTCTCCTTTGAAAAAAATTGGCGGGGATGTCATCAATCCAGTTGAAACATCAACAGGAATTTGACCATTACAAAGCGCCAGTAGATATTTTGAAAATGGAGTAGCCGATGGGTCGTTTTGCAACGTGACTCTCATGTTCGTAGTTAATTTCAACTCCTTGTCATTCCGCCACAAAGACATTAATTTCATCAGCAGCAGTAGATTTTGGGATGGCGGAAAGAGTTTGACAAAAATCTTCCGACAGAAATATTACAGCCCCACAAAATCGTTTCGAATCACCTCATAAATCCTTTATCTTTCGGTCAACTGCCTCCAAAGCTCGTTGATGCGCTATGGTGCAATTATCCCAAACAATGATTTTGTATTCTCGCAACAATTTCACTGTCGCCGAACTTCTGGGTATTGGCTTGCCAACTGTGAGAAAATTCATCGGCAACTTCAAAGCGGAGTGTGCAGTTCGACCGCCTTTCAACAAAGTGGCGGCAGATGGTTCAACAGCTAACGCAATTTGCGATCGATACGCATTAAAATTATTTGAGCTAACCTTTTTATTCGTTTCTTATCCTGATGACTTTTAAACAAACCTGTCGTTGTATTGCCCATCTTTAAATTGTGGTGATATTCACCCTCTCCACGGCAGAACATCAACGGGTCGAATAAACCGGAAACCGGTTTTCTAAAAAAATCAAGTATTTGAACACTATAATTGTATCCAATGCAGAAAATTTTGCAATTGTTCGATCACTTTGTGTTTTATCAAAGTAAAAATTGCACAACGTTGATCTATTCTATTGCCGAATCACCAATGAAATAGATCTGAAGGAACTTATGATCTTCGTATGGTGGTGGTAACAAAGCGCCAGCTTGATGATGTATTTGCCCTTGAATCTGAATGTGTGGAAGCAATTTCGAGCAAAATGGGAGGAATTGTTTTTAATAATAACACTGACACAAAATCAAACTTTTTCGGAAACACTCGAACGTTGGGCAAAACCTTACCTCAGTTTACACATTGCTTAAGATACTCTTAGATCTCCTCATTAAATATTATGTGTTCGTTTCTTTTTTTAAGCAACGAATGAAATGAAATGTTTTTGCGACCTATTTAAAAAAAAAAAATATATTTTTTACTGAGCTAGGGGTTTACTCAGCTCCAGTAATACTATCTGAGCTGCATAATTACGTTCGTGCGTTTTTTTTCCGAATGACGGCATTTGAAAGCATCGTTCATATCTATATATATAACCAGTACAGAAATTTCAGTCAGATAAACTGACTGATAAATACCATCACCCACTATAAGATATTGTTTAAGTCTTGAGTTACTTCAATTAACCGATTTGTAATTAAAACCAGTTAGAAAGTTTCAGTTGATATTATTACTCGATTTCTAAAGTGGGCGGAGTGGTATTTGTATGGGAGGTAGGAGAAGGGGTGTGTCTAGGCTTCCAGATTTATTCTCCATAACTTTATCGTGTTATAGCTTTACTAAATACAGAATTTGGACACGATTGCGTTGGGTGTGTTGATATTATTACTACATCCCTAAAGTGGGCGGAAAGGTACATTTGTATGGGAGGTACCATAAGGGGCGTGTCTAGACTTCCAAATTTTTCTCCAAAACTTTGTCCTATTCTAACATAATAAAATTCAGAATTTGGGCACGATCGTGTCGAGTGTATTAATATTATTAGCCTATTTCTAAAGTGGGCGGATTGGTACATTTGTATGGGAGGTACCAGAAGGGGCGTGTCTAGACTTCCAGATTTTTTCTTCAAAACATTATCTTGCTTGAACTTTCTAAAGTGGGCGGTACCAGATGTGTATGGGAGGTACCAGATGGGGCGTGGATAGACTTCCAATTTTTTTTCTTCTTTATCATGTTATAGCTTTACTAAAATAGAATTTGGGTACGATCACGTTTGATTTATTGATATTATTCCTCCATCTCTATAGTGGGCGGAAAGGTAGATTTGTATGGGAGGTACCAGAAGGGGCGTGGCTAAGCTTTCAAAATTTTTTCCAAAACTTTATCCTGTTATAGCTTTACCAAATACAGAATTTGGGTACGATCCCGTTAAGTGTATTGATATTATTACTTGATTTCTGATGTGGGCGGAATGGTGTATTTGTATGGGAGGTACCAGAAGGGGCGGGGCCATGTAGCCCGAAAATTAAATTTTTGTCGGTTTTTGAATGGATAAATAGAAAATTTTTGTTGGAAAATGCCAAAAAAATGTATATTTTCGACAAAATTTTGCACTTATCGTATGTTTTGGTAATTTTGGGCGATATATATGTAAAAAATTTCAAACAATTATGACTTTTCGAATGGAAAAATTCTTGGTGGAAAACTCGGAAAATTCCAGAAACAAATCGAGTGTTTTGGATGCCTTCGACGAAATCTTCCATTGATCGCTTGATTTGATGATTTCAGACGACGTAAAGGTGCAAAATTCGTAGTGTTGCTGAAAAATTTCGGATTATTGTGAAATATCTATATATATAAAAATGGTGGCAATAATGTATAGTAATTTATCAAGAGAGAACGTTGGCCCATTTTGCTCTATTTTTTTTTTCAATTGTTCGTTATTGGCAGGAATTTTTTATGCCAGAAATTTTTGTGAAAATTCTTAGGAAAATAGAAAATTATTAGCGAAAAACTCGGAAAATTTCGGAAAAGCGCAAAAAAATTGATTTCCTATCGAAGAAATTTTGCAGTTTTCGCATGATTTGATGATTTTGATGTTGGTTGGAAAATTTAACGAGATAAATTACATATATCTATATATATAAAAATGATGTAATTTGATTATTTTGGACGATGTAGCTGCGAAAAATTTTAGATAATTATTCCGACATGACTTTCGGAATGGAAAAATAGACAAATTCTTGGCGGAAAACTCGAACAATTTGGATTTTTCGAATAGGTCATGGTTGTTTTAGGGAGAGTTATTTACTAGACTAATGCCTCCTATTAGACAATCAAACTTTGGACGACGTACGCATCGTGCTATAATTAGTGAGAACGTCGGTAATAATCAAACGCAAAAGGAACGTGCCAAAAAAATGAATGGAGACGTGCCCATATTGCACAGTTTCGCGCTGCACAATCACCACCTCAAATTCGACAAAATATTACTAAATGTCGTAAATGTAGACTTGAATCGCTCTGCTTTTAAATATGATTTTACAATCGCCTACAATAATTTTCGTTGCGTTTATATCGTATGCCAGCATTGCAATGCATTGAAGTTACAATCGGAAACTCCCGGCTTATGCTGCGCTGGTGGCAATTGCCGTTTTGACTCATCCGCCAGTGCCGTTGTAACATATACCTTTTTCTTTGGAAATACTATCTAATCAAAACATTTCATGCCAAATATACAAAAATATGAACGATGCTTTCAAATGCCGTCATTCGGAAAAAAAACGCACGAACGTAATTATGCAGCTCAGATAGTATTACTGGAGCTGAGTAAACCCCTAGCTCAGTAAAAAATATATTTTTTTTTTTAAATAGGTCGCAAAAACATTTCATTTCATTCGTTGCTTAAAAAAAGAAACGAACACATAATATTTAATGAGGAGATCTAAGAGTATCTTAAGCAATGTGTAAACTGAGGTAAGGTTTTGCCCAACGTTCGAGCGTTTCCGAAAAAGTTTGATTTTGTGTCAGTGTTATTATTAAAAACAATTCCTCCCATTTTGCTCGAAATTGCTTCCACACATTCAGATTCAAGGGCAAATACATCATCAAGCTGGCGCTTTGTTACCACCACCATACGAAGATCATAAGTTCCTTCAGATCTATTTCATTGGTGATTCGGCAATAGAATAGATCAACGTTGTGCAATTTTTACTTTGATAAAACACAAAGTGATCGAACAATTGCAAAATTTTCTGCATTGGATACAATTATAGTGTTCAAATACTTGATTTTTTTAGAAAACCGGTTTCCGGTTTATTCGACCCGTTGATGTTCTGCCGTGGAGAGGGTGAATATCACCACAATTTAAAGATGGGCAATACAACGACAGGTTTGTTTAAAAGTCATCAGGATAAGAAACGAATAAAAAGGTTAGCTCAAATAATTTTAATGCGTATCGATCGCAAATTGCGTTAGCTGTTGAACCATCTGCCGCCACTTTGTTGAAAGGCGGTCGAACTGCACACTCCGCTTTGAAGTTGCCGATGAATTTTCTCACAGTTGGCAAGCCAATACCCAGAAGTTCGGCGACAGTGAAATTGTTGCGAGAATACAAAATCATTGTTTGGGATAATTGCACCATAGCGCATCAACGAGCTTTGGAGGCAGTTGACCGAAAGATAAAGGATTTATGAGGTGATTCGAAACGATTTTGTGGGGCTGTAATATTTCTGTCGGAAGATTTTTGTCAAACTCTTTCCGCCATCCCAAAATCTACTGCTGCTGATGAAATTAATGTCTTTGTGGCGGAATGACAAGGAGTTGAAATTAACTACGAACATGAGAGTCACGTTGCAAAACGACCCATCGGCTACTGCATTTTCAAAATATCTACTGGCGCTTTGTAATGGTCAAATTCCTGTTGATGTTTCAACTGGATTGATGACATCCCCGCCAATTTTTTTCAAAGGAGAGAAAGTCCTTATCCCTCGAATTTCTATTATTCCAACCGATTTTCCCTTCCAATTCTAGGGAATTCTATTCCCCATTCGATTGGCTTTTGCGATCTCAAACAACAAAACGCAAGGCCTATCATTGAAATTTTGTGGGATCAACCTCGAATTTTTCAGTTTTTCGCGTGATGGCAAACTGTCTTCATTGTTTGTTTTAGCGCCGGAAAACAAATCGAAAAACATTGTTTATCAGACCGCTCTTCACTGATTTCGATAAAACTTAAATAAGACAATTTAAAATTTGAACTATATGTGTTTTAATATTACTCTGGAGCTTATATGAAGGCGTTAACTTGGAGCGAGACAAAGTTCGCCGAGTCAGAAGTTGTATGGCAGAACAACGTTTGCCGGGTCAGCTAGTTTTTGTATATTTGCCATGAAATGTTTTGATTAGATTGTATTTCCAAAGAAAAAGGTATATGTTACAACGGCACTGGCGGATGAGTCAAAACGGCAATTGCCACCAGCGCAGCATAAGTCGGGAGTTTCCGATTGTAACTTCAATGCATTGCAATGCTGGCATACGATATAAACGCAGCGAAGATTATTGTAGGCGATTGTAAAATCATATTTAAAAGCAGAGCGATTCAAGTCTACATTTACGACATTTAGTAATATTTTGTCGAATTTGAGGTGGTGATTGTGCAGCGCGAAACTGTGCAATATGGGCACGTCTCCATTCATTTTTTTGGCACGTTCCTTTTGCGTTTGATTATTACGGACGTTCTCACTAATTATAGCACGATGCGTACGTCGTCCAAAGTTTGATTGTCTAATAGGAGGCATTAGTCTAGTAAATAACTCTCCCTAAAACAACCATGACCTATTCGAAAAATCCAAATTGTTCGAGTTTTCCGCCAAGAATTTGTCTATTTTTCCATTCCGAAAGTCATGTCGGAATAATTATCTAAAATTTTTCGCAGCTACATCGTCCAAAATAATCAAATTACATCATTTTTATATATATAGATATATGTAATTTATCTCGTTAAATTTTCCAACCAACATCAAAATCATCAAATCATGCGAAAACTGCAAAATTTCTTCGATAGGGAATAAATTTTTTTGCGCTTTTCCGAAATTTTCCGAGTTTTTCGCTAATAATTTTCTATTTTCCTAAGAATTTTCACAAAAATTTCTGGCATAAAAAATTCCTGCCAATAATGAACAATTGAAAAAAAAAAAATAGAGCAAAATGGGCCAACGTTCTCTCTTGATAAATTACTATACATTATTGCCACCATTTTTATATATATAGATATTTCACAATAATCCGAAATTTTTCAGCAACACTACGAATTTTGCACCTTTACGTCGTCTGAAATCATCAAATCAAGCGATCAATGGAAGATTTCGTCGAAGGCATCCAAAACTCTCGATTTGTTTCTGGAATTTTCCGAGTTTTCCACCAAGAATTTTTCCATTCGAAAAGTCATAATTGTTTGAAATTTTTTACATTTATATCGCCCAAAATTACCAAAACATACGATAAGCTGCAAAATTTTGTCGAAAATATACATTTTTTTTGGCATTTTCCAACAAAAATTTTCTATTTATCCATTCAAAAACCGACAAAAATTTAATTTTCGATTTAACTCAAATCAGGCGATCAAATGCAAAATTTTCCCAAAAAAATTCAAATTTTTCGATTTTTTTCAGAGTTTTTCGAGTTTTTCACCGAGATTTATCTATTTTTTCATTCGGAAAGTCATTTCGGAATAATTATTCGAATGTTTTCGCAAGGTACATCGTTCAAAAGTATCAAATCGTACGACAAAAAGCAAAATTTCGCTGAAAAAAAGTATTACAATTTTTCGAATTTTTCCGGAATTTTCCGAATTTTCCAAAAAAAGAAATTTTTATTCTTTCATTCGAAAATTATTCTTAACAATTGCACACAAAATTTCATACAAAAAAGCAATTTTCGGTTATTCCAATTTTCCGGCTTTTCCGGAGGATTTTCCTAAAATTTTCTTTTACATAAACCTTCTCAAGGCAATTACGAACAACTGAAAAAAAATTTCAGCAAAATCGGTCCAGCCGTTCTCAATTGATGAATTACTATACATTTTTGCCACCATTTTTATATATAGATTAATATATATGATATCTTTATTTTGAGTTTTTCGGCATTTTTCTTATTGGAAAGAGATGTTGCATGTATTCATTGTGCAGGAAATTTTATTCGTAATCAATGCGTACATATAAAAGTATCTAAGTAGACACTTTTCATTCATGAATACCATTTTGTAAAATATTTCTCCAAAATTCTTCAAAAATAATTTGTAAATCTATCTATATATATAAAAGTGAACATTTGTTTCTACGTATGTCCACTATAGACTTCAAAACCACCCAACCGATGTGCAACAAACCGGCATCAATAGCAAGACAATCTTTCGAGGATCGTTATAGGTTACTTAAACATTGCATTTGAATCATGTGGTCCACTTATTGAGTCGATTTTCGATTTTCTCATACAAAAAATGTTCAAAAGTTTTAAATTGTGAAAATTTAAATAGTATGTCAATGTTAAATTTGTTTGAAACTCAGTGGATGCTACAGCATTTAACTGATGTCTCTGAGGTGAGGCCAATCCGTTCCACCCCATTAACAAAAATGCAATATCTGGCGTACTACTAAAATAAGTGACTTTAAATCAGGTGTGGATGTAATATTATCAGGTCAAAAACTGGCAGGATTAGATTATAAGGTATGGTCCCGCCCCCAGGAGCTTAATTGTTAAAGTGCGGTATCTGAAGTACTAGATTAGTAGGAATAGCCCTACTCATAGGACCTAATTTGTAAAAGTGCAATATCTGATGGCCTAGATCATCAGGCGTGGCTCCGTCCGTAGGACGTAATTCTGCGAATGGTAATGGAATTTGTTGGGGATTCAATAAAGGTTAATATACGTATTCTAAAGGAAATGGGGGATTTGAAATAGGATATGGAATAAACACCAATATTCGTGATCAAGCATAAGGAGTAGACCTGCCAAATTCTGTTTCTCAAAAGCAATAGCTGAAGGACTGCAGCACTGTTCGTCTTGATATTTGGTATGCAATTTTTTGAGACCAGTGGTGTTTGTAACTGAGATCTACGGCAGAAAAAATCGAATTATCACGAATTTAAACATTTCCTGTATTACGCAGCTATTTTGGATGTTGCAGAATAGAGCAAAAAATTTAGATTTTCCGAGAACCGCACATGAGTTATCAAGTTAAAAAATGTTGCAAACATGTCAAATCATAATGAGAGATGAGTGTACTATGACACACAAAAAATAGTTAAAACCCCTTGATCGCGTATTTTAGGATTTTAGAAGCAATACATGATTGAGTTATCCTTCTTAAATTAATTTACCCAGAAAATATAAGGGAACCGAAGTGTTGCTACTATGTATAACAATGATACCCACGGATTTGCCGTTAGATTTAAATGACTACAGTTTCCAGTTCGGTTAAAATTTGCAATGACATTCAATAAATCTGAGGGACAGTCTATTCAAATTTGAAAAATCCAAATTTTTCGCATGAACACCTTTATGTTGCATGTTCACGTGTAGAATGACCCACTGATTAAAATATGTACACTTCTTTGGTTCTTCCATACATACTCTATTATCAAAAGCATTACACTAAATTTCTGTCATTAAAACTATATTATGTTTTAATATACCTCAAAATTTTTGTTAAATTTCGATGCGAATATCAAAAGAAACTAACACAACCCGAAGATTTATTCCAACCAAAAAAAGTTAAATTTCAGTCAATACTTCTTTAGGCAGGACGAAGTCTGCCCGGTCAGCTAGTAATCTATATATATAAAAGTGAACATTTGTTTCTACGTATGTCCACTATAGACTTCAAAACCACCCAACCGATGCGCAACAAACCGGCATCAATAGAAAGACAATCTTTCGAGGATCGTTATAGGTTACTTAAACATTGCATTTGAATCATGTGGTCCACTTATTGAGTCGATTTTCGATTTTCTCATACAAAAAATGTTCAAAAGTTTTAAATTGTGAAAATTTAAATAGTATGTCAATGTTAAATTTGTTTGAAACTCAGTGGATGCTACAGCATTTAACTGATGTCTCTGAGGTGAGGCCAATCCGTTCCACCCCATTAACAAAAATGCAATATCTGGCGTACTACTAAAATAAGTGACTTTAAATCAGGTGTGGATGTAATATTATCAGGTCAAAAACTGGCAGGATTAGATTATAAGGTATGGTCCCGCCCACAGGAGCTTAATTGTTAAAGTGCGGTATCTGAAGTACTAGATTAGTAGGAATAGCCCTACTCATAGGACCTAATTTGTAAAAGTGCAATATCTGATGGCCTAGATCATCAGGCGTGGCTCCGTCCGTAGGACGTAATTCTGCGAATGGTAATGGAATTTGTTGGGGATTCAATAAAGGTTAATATACGTATTCTAAAGGAAATGGGGGATTTGAAATAGGATATGGAATAAACACCAATATTCGTGATCAAGCATAAGGAGTAGACCTGCCAAATTCTGTTTCTCAAAAGCAATAGCTGAAGGACTGCAGCACTGTTCGTCTTGATATTTGGTATGCAATTTTTTGAGACCAGTGGTGTTTGTAACTGAGATCTACGGCAGAAAAAATCGAATTATCACGAATTTAAACATTTCCTGTATTACGCAGCTATTTTGGATGTTGCAGAATAGAGCAAAAAATTTAGATTTTCCGAGAACCGCACATGAGTTATCAAGTTAAAAAATGTTGCAAACATGTCAAATCATAATGAGAGATGAGTGTACTATGACACACAAAAAATAGTTAAAACCCCTTGATCGCGTATTTTAGGATTTTAGAAGCAATACATGATTGAGTTATCCTTCTTAAATTAATTTACCCAGAAAATATAAGGGAACCGAAGTGTTGCTACTATGTATAACAATGATACCCACGGATTTGCCGTTAGATTTAAATGACTACAGTTTCCAGTTCGGTTAAAATTTGCAATGACATTCAATAAATCTGAGGGACAGTCTATTCAAATTTGAAAAATCCAAATTTTTCGCATGAACACCTTTATGTTGCATGTTCACGTGTAGAATGACCCACTGATTAAAATATGTACACTTCTTTGGTTCTTCCATACATACTCTATTATCAAAAGCATTACACTAAATTTCTGTCATTAAAACTATATTATGTTTTAATATACCTCAAAATTTTTGTTAAATTTCGATGCGAATATCAAAAGAAACTAACACAACCCGAAGATTTATTCCAACCAAAAAAAGTTAAATTTCAGTCAATACTTCTTTAGGCAGGACGAAGTCTGCCCGGTCAGCTAGTAATCTATATATATAAAAGTGAACATTTGTTTCTACGTATGTCCACTATAGACTTCAAAACCACCCAACCGATGTGCAACAAACCGGCATCAATAGAAAGACAATCTTTCGAGGATCGTTATAGGTTACTTAGACATTGCATTTGAATCATGTGGTCCATTTATTGAGTCGATTTTCGATTTTCCCGTACAAAAAATGTTCAAAGGTTTTAAATTGTGAAGATTTAAATATTGAAATATTTAATAGGCTCTGACAAATACTTCATTTATGTTTGTATATTAGAGCGACTCATTTTGTATGGGGCCAAAAAAAGTATCTTCTGTCCACCCCCCAAAATTTACCTTGGTTTGTTTTATGATGAATCTCAAAAAATTTCGTGCCTAGGATTAAGATCCAGTGAGCTGGACCATTTTAAAAAAAAATTTTTTTTTGAGTTTTTCAGAGATTTTTGATATTTATGTAAAGACAATATGTGCAACATTAGTATCATAGGAAAGAGTTTTTAAAGACGCATGAAATGGTATTAAAAACTTGGCCACAAAAGTCCTGACAAGTCCTTTTTCAACGATATTCTGCAAAAAGATACGGATTTTTAAGTTTTTAGTAGCGACATTTTTCTGAACTAAATGCTATTTAATTCGCGAGAAACGAAACTCATATTTAGACAAGGCATATTTTTTGTTAATTACACCATGTCACAAGAAAACCAATTGTATTTACTTGAAGAATTATTTAGTTGACGATATAGGTTTTGCGGTGAAGATCAGAAGTCTGGATTAAAGATGTACAGTATACACTAAAATAAAGATGTTAGGGAAAAAATCTGAAACACGTGTTTACTTAAATCGAATAAGGATAAATATATGTCAATCTGACGTTTAATTCGGAAAAATGTCGCTACTAAAAACTTAAAAATCTATATTTGTGCATCATTTTCCTGAAAAAGGACTTGCTAAGGACATTTGTGGGCATGTTTTTCATACCATTGGATGCGTCTTTAAAAACTCTTTCCTATGATACTAATATTGCGCATACAGTCTTTAACGAAATATCAAAAATCTTTGAAAAACTCAAAAAAGACAATTTTTAAAAACCGTCCAGCTTACTGGACCTTAATCCTAGCCACGAAATTTTTAGGCGTTCATCATTAATCAAGCCAAGGTACATTTTAAGGGGTGGAACAAAGATACTTTATTTGGTGAGTCGGTCTAATGTACATAAATTTTGAAACTTATAGGGTGGTACAGCATTCAACCGATGTTCTTCAGGTGTGGTCCACCCTTTCCACACCCTTACCAGAATAAGTAATACAATAAGTGACTTTAAATTAGGAAAGGATGCAATATGATTAGGTCAAAAACAGTCGTGCTATGATTATTAGGCGTGGCCCCGCCTATGGGAGATACTTTGTTAAAGTGCGGTATCCGAAGAACAGGATCGTTAGGCGTGACCATGCCCGTTAAACGTAATTTGTTATAATGTGATGTCTGAAGAACTATTTTGCGAATGACCATGAAATTTGGTGTGGATTCAATTAAGATAAGTATACGTATTTTAAAGGAAAAAAGAGGCGTTTAAAATAGGGTGTGCAATAAACACGAATATGCGTGATCAAGCTCAAAATGGGTTGCCCTGCCCAATTCTGTCATACAAACGCAAAGATGGAGGACTATAGCACCATTCGACTTGATATTTGATATGGCTTTATTTGAGACCTGTATTGTATGTAAAATCAAATACAGGTAGAGCATCGGATTCTATCGGTTTTGATATAGTTGATTTTGTCAAATGTTTGATCGCAAAACGTGTTGCGTTGAATACTGCATCCTCCTGTAGTGCGCAACTCTTTTGGACGTCGCAGAGTAAAGCTATAAATTGCATTTATCTGAAAACCCCACATATAAAAAATCGTTGGAACCCATTGATCGCGCATTACAGGATTTAAGAAGCAATATATGATTGAGATATCCTTCTTAAATTAAATTAAACCAGAAAATATAAGGGAATCGATGTATTGCTACTATGTATTCCAATAATACCGACACCGTTTGCCGTTTGATTTCAAAAGATTACAGTTTCCATTTCAGTTCAGCTGAAGAGCATGTTTACGTGTAGAAAGTCCCACTGATTAACATAGTATGTACACTCCTTTGGTTCTCCTACAGACGTTTAATTAAAAGCTTTGTAATAAATTTCTGTCGTTACAAAAATATTATCCTTTATCATCATATTATCCTTCATTATCTAAAGTTGTTGTTTAACTTCGATGAGAATATCATACCACCCAAAAAAATAATATTGAAGTCAATACTTCTTTAGGCAGGACGAAGTCTGCCCGGTCAGCTAGTGAATTATATTCGTGATGTATAAACTAGGGATGTAACGAATGTGCTTTACCAAATGCGAATGCTAATATTGGAATTTTTTTTGCGAAAGCGAATGCGAATGCGAACAATTATTTTTGGTTTTTGCGAATGCGAAAGCGAATATTCCAAAATTGCTTGGAGAATGTCAAAAAATGGTTTACGTAAACGAATAACACTATGTAACAAGATTTTTGTCCCTGGGTTGTAATTGTTATTTCCTAGTCAGTTAGGTCCCAAAAGTATAGAAAACAGCTATTGTCGCAAGATAACTTTGCTTTTGTGACCATGGAAGCGCTTATCTGCGTTTATGCGTATTGACAGTTGTTTCTTATTTTATTACAGATAAATTCGTTCAAACATGGCTTCACGAGGCTGCAAGTATCCTGCAGATTCATTTTGTTATGTCTGCAGATATTTTATCAAACAATAGCGAATAAGTACTCCTTGGAAATAGGTTTTAAAATGTGCGAAGCTTACAATGCTTATTTCGGCATGCCTGTGGGTGATCAAGACAAATCCTGGGCACCTCATTTCGCCTGTGAAAACTGCAAAAGGACTTTGGAAGGTAAGACATTTTAAAACTATATTGCTTTGTTATGGCTAAAATAAATGTTTCTATTAACTTTTTTATTAGACGGTACTTTTCTTTTCTAATTTTTTTTTGCTGTGCCAAGAGTTTGGTGAGAACCCACTGACCATTCAAGCAACTGCTTTTTCTGCATGGTGGACCCTTCCAAACGTCGGACTGGCAAAAATGCAAGTCATATCATGTATCCTGACATTCCTTCATCCATGGCTCCAGTTCCACATAGCTCTGGCCTCCCCGTTCCTACTCCTCCAGAGAAAGAGCAGGTGTCTTCCTGTGAGAGCCCTGATTCCAAGAGTGAGGAAGACAATGAAAGTGAAGGATTTAATTTAGTAGCTGATAACAAAAACCCATACTATCCCAACCAAAAGGACATGAATGATTTGATCAGAGATCTTGGTCTCACCAAGTCCAATGCTGAACTTTTGACGTCCAGACTGATGCAGTGGAATTTGCTGGATCCAAGTGTTAAAATCTCATGTCAGAGGAAGCGTCACGAACTTTTTTCCAACTTCTTCATCAGCGAAGATGGGCTCTGCTTCTGCCACGACGGGACCAGTCTGTTCGAGGAAATCGGAATTGATTTCGAACCAAAAGAGTGGCGCCTCTTCATTGACAGCTCATGCAAGAGTCTCAAAGCCGTGTTGCTTCACAATGGCAACAAGTATCCGCCTCTTCCTCTGGCGCATTCAGTATCTCTCAAAGAGAACTACGACATTGTCAAGAAAGTGCTGAACGCATTGAAGTATGAGCAATATTGTTGGGAAGTGATCGGAGATTTCAAAATAGTGACATTCTTAATGGGCCTGACAGGCGGTTACACCAAGTTTCCTTGCCTTTGGGACAGCAGGAACGACAGTGCACACTACAGTAAGCGTGATTGGCCACAACGAACTGAATTCACAGTGGGGAGGAACAACGTCAAGTGGGAGCCATTGGTGGTCCCCCAGAAGGTACTGATGCCACCACTCCACATTAAACTAGGTCCTATAAAGCAATTCGTCAAAGCTCTCGACAAAAATTCTTTAGCGTTCAAGTACCTACAAGACTTGTTCCCTAAGCTCTCTGAGGCGAAAGTTACAGCCGGTATCTTCGTTGGACCACAAATAAAGAAAATCTTCGAGTGTGAGGAATTCCCCAAGAAGCTCACTCGTGTTGAGAAAGCTGCTTGGATGAGTTTTATGTCA
Organism: Muscina levida; assembly: GCA_964034835.1. Classification (NCBI taxonomy): domain Eukaryota; kingdom Metazoa; phylum Arthropoda; class Insecta; order Diptera; family Muscidae; genus Muscina; species Muscina levida. Next base: position 110,471,706 of record OZ035882.1, on the reverse strand, counting down.
GTGGTACAGGGATTCCTAGGCAATCACAAAGCCGCAAACTACGTGGAGCTGGTCGAAAGTCTGGTGGAGAACTACGGCAAAATGGGCTGCAGGATGTCTCTCAAACTCCATATTCTGGATGCACATCTTGGCAAATTCAAGGAGAACATGGGAGCATTTTCAGAGGAGCAAGGCGAGCGCTTCCATCAGGATATAATGGAATTTGAGCGGCGATACCAAGGACAATACAATGAGAACATGATGGGAGATTACATTTGGGGATTGATTAGAGAAAGTGACTCTCAGTATAAACGCAAATGTCGAAAAACCACCCGCTCCTGATTTACTTTTATGTTTTTGGTTTTCTGAAGTTTTAATAAAATCTAGTTTTGATTTATATGTGCTGTTCTGTATGATTTTCTCTGTAGTGAAATACTCAAACACGTTTTTCTCATAATTTTAGCATATTTAAATGAATCTATAACGAATTCCAAGGGACTGGATATTTACTTCGCTATAAAGAAAATTCGCTATATAGAAAAGAAAAACGATTTTGTTCCTTTTAACATTTTTTATTTGTAGTAGTCAGTTATTTTGGTTTGAAGTATATTTTTCCACTTTTCTTCTTTAATATAATTTTCTAATTAATTAAGAGAAGTAACACAGTACATATCGCGATATGTAAAGACAAACTGATAGCGACTGCAAGAAATGTGAGAGATGGTAATGATTCTAGTTGTCACTTGCATAGTTCGGTGGTTCCCCAAAATACACTTTTATGGTAAATAAATGATTCAAAGCATCTGTCTGTGTGCGTTGTGAAAGCAACAAGTACACACAGAGCAACAATAACACACAACAAAGCGACGTCGATTTCTTTTTTGTGTGTGGCGTTCGGTTTTGCCTATTATTTCAATAAATTCGTTATATGGAGATTCAAAACGCTTCAATCTTGAAGTTACGGTCGCAAAAATGCTTCGTTATAAGGAAATATTCGCTCAAAGTAGACTCAAACCACAGTGTTCTTATAATTGCTTCGCAATAAAGAGAACTTCGTTATATAGGAGTTCGTTATAGAGAGTTTCGACTGTATACTAATATTAACCAGTACAGAAATTTTAGGTAAACTGACTGATAAATACCATCACCAGGAGGTACAATTAGGCACCAAGAGGTACAATTAGGGGCAGCACTTTTTTTCGTAAATCAACGTTCAATGAACTTGGCAAAATTTGTATGATATGTATGTAAAAGGGCAAACATCGGTCATATATATGGGAGGAACCAGAAGGGGTGTGTCAAATAGTTAGGGTTGCTAATGTTTTGCCTCCTGACCAAATTTGATTATCCACCAGGTGCCGGTTTAGAAGTTATGGGAGAAATACAGCATACACAAAATTTGAGTGAATTTAGTTAACTTACAAAAAAGATATGTATGTAAAACTATAAGGGTCAATTCGGTCATTTGTATGGGAGGTACCAGAAGGGGTGTGGAAAGGTTTCGGGTTTCTTAGGGTTTGTCTACTATTGTAATATAAATTAACTGACCAAGTTCAAATATCTTCCGGTCGTCTGTTTGGCAGTTATTAAAGAAAAGAGGTTCCAGAAGGGGTGAATACTAGTAAATTTTCATACCGATCCGTTAATGTTTACTTGAGTTGTCTTGCTCACCAGCCAGACGGACATAGCTCAATCGTCTTAAAAAGTCCTGAAACGAATTAAGTCTTAAGATAAATGGCGTGTAACTCGTCTCCTTTAATGCGCTACACTATTTTTTCGTATCAAATGGTATACCCTCATCCCTAAGGGTGATGGTATAAAAATTGGAGGTTTTGCCACTTCCCTTTTGGTACCTCCCATACAAATGTACCATTCCGCCCAGAATGGTATAATTCTCTGCAATATAATTCACATAATTGTGAGTAAAAGCAAAACGCGTTCATCGAAAATAAAGTAATATGTTAAGTCTAGACTTGAGATGCGATTCTACCCGGTATTTACCCATTTTACGGGTAAATACCCGGTAAATACCAGGTAAATACCTTTTTTGGGTATTTATAAAAATGATTTGAAATGCAGCAGTAGGCAATTACTTATTTCAATTAGCTGAAACGTCATTTGAAATTACTCTTTAATTCTGACGATTTCCACAAAAATATTAAAAAAAATTAATTAAACTGGATTATGTTGGATTAAAATTGTAAAAAAATATGTTTTTATTAGTGTAGCTAATATAACAATAAACATTAATTGTTTTAGGTTCAATGGGAAGACCTAAAAACGAAAAAATATGGAAGCATTTTGCATCAAGTGCAAGCAACACAAAATCAGTTATTTGCAGATATTGTGACACGGCTTATAAATGGGCAAATGTTAATAAAATGACAAAACATTTAATGCATTGTCCTAAATGTCCAATTTTGCTGAAAAAAGAAATTGGTGAAAAGCAAGCAGATGAAGTGACAAAAATTTCAACCGAAAATTCGACTCAATTCAGTGATGTGATGCACTGATCGGAGTCTCCCAAAGTACCAAACTCATGCCAAATAATGTCTGATGAGTGTAAAGAGAACCTTCATGAGAAACTATCCAAGGCTATTATTGTATCTGGTACTCCCTTCGCTGTTGTGGAACATCCGCTCTGGGTACAGTTTTTTCAAGAATTACAACCTTCATATAAATTGCATAACAGAAAGGGAATTTCCACAAAATATTTAAACAAACTATACAATGAAATGGCAAACGATATAACTACACAACTGCAGTCATTAAGGTACTTGCATCTGCAGTGCGACGGGTGGAGCAACATTCGTAGTGAAGGTGTAATAAATTTTTTAATTTTTTTTTTTAAACAGAAAATAACAGCCACACTTTTGTTTATCTCGCTAAAGAAGTTATTAACGTCATGAAGGAATACGGCGAGAAAAAGTTCATAGTTTTGATTGGCGTTAATGCAAGAAATGTGCAAGGTGCATTTAAGGAAGTTAAGAAAACATATCCTCACGTAGTACCTCTAAATTGTGTAGCACATTGCCTTAATTTAATAAGTGTTGACTTCCTAAATGCTCTGCGTTAAAGAACTATTTTTTATTAGTTATTGAGATTGTAAAAACAATCAAATACAGTAAAGTGCTGTCGTCGATATTACCTAAAATCTGCAAAGAGAAAGGATCAGGAGAGCAATTAAAGCTTCCTGTAAAGACGAGATGGGGAAGCTATGTTACATCTTTAAACAGCTTGATAAATAGTAAAGCAGCCCTTCAAGCTTTGGCTGTTTACGAAAATGTGAATCTTAACGCTACAATAAAATCATCACTACTAAGTGAAGATTTTTGGAATAAGCTTAACTTAAATTTAAAACTATTTCAACCGATGGCGCAATGAATAACTATTTTCATATCCAACCAATATAGTATTCATCGAGTATATTTTGCTTTTAAAGATATTCAAAATAAGCTACGAGATACAGTTACAGCAATAACTGAAATTGATGATAATGAAAGACATCAATTATTGTCTTCGTTTGACAATACATTTGGCTGCTACTTTTCTGGACCCCAAAAGTCAAGGACACAATTTAAGTTCGTCCGATTATGTAATTGCGATGCAATTTATTTTTGATATGGGTAAGAATTTGAATATTGATGTAATAGTGGACCTAGCAAACTATAAAGCTAGAGAAGATTTGTGGGCTAAAAGTTTTGTTTGGAACTGCATAGAAGAAAGATCTCCTTCTACATGGTGGAAAAGTATTTGCGCATTCACAGAATTGAGCAACGTAGCGGTTCGTATATTGACTGCTCCATGCACTTCAGCTGCCACTGAACGTTCTTTCAGCACTCAAAGTTTCATCCACTCAAAAAAACGAAACAGATTAAAAACACATAATGCCGGAAAAGTATGTTATATAGCACATAATTGGAATAGAGACGTACGACCAAAGGATACTTCCCAAAAAAATGAACTGGCTGAGGATGACATTTTAAATTCAGCTTATTTATATGAGGAAGAACCTTCTACTTCCAATGGCATTATCCATTCTACACCTCTCTCTTCTTTTAATTATTTTCGGAGTATAACTAACAATAAAAGTTTAAGCGACAGTGATAGCGACGATGATTAAGTTTGTACAATGTAATGTGATTTCGCAAACTATTTTTATATAATATGTAATGAGTTCAAATTTACAATTAATGCTACTAAAGAAATTCAAATTGTATGTCGCTTGTTTTTAAAGAATTACGCGTATGTAGTGTGTGTGTGTGCAAAAATTTATGTTACAAACTGTATAATAAAATCCAAATTGACTTGCAATTAGTAATTGGAATTTAGTGTGGAAAAATAAATTCAAATTCATTATTGTCATTTAAATTCGAATTCGTTTTTATATATATAAATGTTCCTTTAATTTGGAATTCTTTCCACAAGTGTCAATTGCAAATTTGAATAAATTTCTGAATACCAAACTCCAATTTCTAATACTAATACTAATAATGTCACAAAATTTCAAAAGTTTCTGTATCCGGGACATTTAATAATACATTTTAATGTAAAATTTCACGCTGAATTCAAATCTGCTCTCAGATATGTGGAAAGTAGAACAGATTTTGAGATGTGGTCAAATTTCCATTTTTAGTGTTTGAAAAAAAGGTAGGTCTACTAAAATGCCATTTTCTCTGGCTTTAATTCACCGATTTTACTGAACTGTGACAAAAATAAATGATAATAAAATTATTTATTAAAAAAACGATAGTTGATTAATATCCAATCATTAATGACGAAGTTATGGCACTTCAAAGTTGGATTTTTGTAAAAATTTTAATGATTTTTCAAGTTTTCGCTGCCTTTAATTAAGTTATTTTCCGTGTTTCCGTAAAATTGTTCCGGTTTCAGACTATTACATGATAGAATAATATGTTAAAAAAATTTTTTGCCCTTGGTCATCAAAAACAGATAAAAAATACTTCCGCATTTACAGCATTTGGCGAAATAACCCAATTTTTTTTTTAAATATTCCTATGTGACTTGTTTAACAAAAAACTTGAGTTATATTTGGGAGGTCAAGCAAAACAACAATTACTACTACTCTCAACAAGAGGTATCTGTACTTAATTGTGAATGTAGCGTTTATTTTTCAACCGATTTTGATGACTAAGGGCAAACAATTTTTGTAACATATTATTCTATCATGCAATAATCTGAAACCGGAGCAATTTTTACGGAAACACGGAAAAAATTTTACATAAGGATCAACTATTTAGAAGCCGGGATCAAAAATTTGTTGCATTGTGTAATAATTTAAATTCAAATTTCAAAAATTACAAATGTATTTTACAAAAAATTATAAACTAAAAGTGCAGAACAGTTTATAATTTGTTATTGAATATTGAATTTAAATTTGTAATTTGCATTTGGTATTCAAAAATTAATTAATTAATTAAATGAATTCCAAATTGTAATGGAATTTAAATGGGTATTGGAGTGCAAATTTCAAATTAAAATTTAGAGGTGTCATTTAAATTAAGATTTTAAATTTTAGAATTATGTAATTCCAATTTGTAATTGGAATTTAAATAAAAATATGCAATTTCTAATTATAATTTGAAATATGCAGTCAGTATCTGAGTTAAAATTAAAAAATAAATTTAAATATAAAATTAAGTTTTGAAAATTAAAATTGCAGAATGAATGACAATTCGAAATCAGAATATAAAATTTTAAATAAAATACTTATTCTGAGTTATATTGCTATTATGATTTCATTCATTCTTAATACAATTACAGAATTCAATTTTAGAGGCAATTAAAAATTTAAATTAATTTGTGAATATCAAATTACAAATTCTAATTTTAATTGAAGGTTATTGGTGAATTTCAAATTTAAAGTACAACTAATTTGTGAATTCACTTTTGATTATTAATTTCCGTTTACTTATACTTTTATAATTATAATTACAAATTTGAATTTATTCTTGAATTTCAAGAGTGCAATTTGAATATTAAATTCATTTCGATATAACAAATTCTAATCCAATTACTAATCACAAATCGGAATTTATTCTTTCTAAATTCAATCACAAATCAAATTCCAAATAAACGTACAACATGAATACAAAATTATTTTTGAATTTTAGATCAAATATCAATTGAAATACAATTTGTTAAACTGAATAGATTTTATTTTCGTTTTCTAAACATTTCAAACCCCCTTGGACTATTAAAACTTGATTTATCTTCGTTAATTCATATGCTGGAATGTTAGACAGATATTTATTATTGGCGTGATCTAAATAGTTTTAATTCTTGGCTTTCGCGTAATAATACTGCAAATTTTTTAATGGTTCAGTTTGCTGTCAGATAGTTAGACTTCTGGCGTGTGGCGGGGAGGCTCGTCTGTGTCACGGCTACGTATGATTTGAGACCTCCTCTATTATGCTTGAAGCAGTTTACTCATGTAAATAAATAACCGTTTGCAATATAACTGACAATGATGAGACTTTGACGCAGTTTATTATGCCGCGGGGAAACCTAAAGAGCAGGTTCTAATTGTTTAGATCAATACCATTATTATATATCAAGTCAAATATTAAATCTATGTAACCATACGGAAAATAGTTCATCTGGACATTTTGTAGACAACTGGCTTATACATTTTCATATAACTTACAAATTGTTATTCTGAAGTCAACTTTGCAGTTAATCAAATTTGTTTAAAAAAAAATAGAAAAAATTTAAGGAACTTAGGGAGAGATCCAGTGCATGATGTAGGTGTAGTCGAATACATCATGATTATTGTTAACCAAAGAATCTTGTTAAGTCTAATATCGGGTCTTTCATCACTTTTGAGCTAATAACTCAGTTAGTTCTAAACCAATTTTGAATTTATTTAAATCTGAGACCTTTCCAACGATATATAAATATATATATTTTACTATAGATAACTTGCCACATTTGTCTGATTTTGCCCCCCAAATTTAAACTTTTTTGATTTTGTTCACTATTTTTGAAGTTTGAAGAAGTTTTTAGCCACTAATTTGTTACATTACCCTTATGTTTGTTGTATTATTCAGAAAGTGCATTTAGCCATTTGTAAAACACATATTTGTTTGTAAAAATTGGTGAACAAATGGTTAAGTTATTAATGTTTTTCGAACGCAATCTTCAAATCCAAATTCGAAATTAACAACACCACAACAAAATATTTTCTTTAACTGTTTGATTTTAGTATGGGATATGTTGTACTCGAAAAAAAATATTAAAAAACATTTTTGAATTTGGGATCAAATATCAATTGAAATACTATTAGTTATTTCATTTCAAACCTCTTAGACTATAAAAATTTTATTTTATCTTCGTTAGTTCATATATTGTAATGTTAGACAGATATTTATTATTGGCATGATCTAGATAATTTTTATTCTTGGCTTTCGCGTAATAATACCGCAAATTATTTTAATAGTTCAGTTTGCTGTCAGATAGTTAGACTTCTAGCGTGTGGCGGGGAGGCTCGTCTGTGTCACGGCTAAGTATGATTTGAGACCTCCTCTATTATGCTTGAAGCAGTTTACTCATGTAAACAAATAACCGTTTGCAATATAACTGACAATGATGAGACTTTGACGAAGTTTATTATGCCGCGGGGAAGCCTAAAGAGCAGGTTCTAATTGTTTAGATCAATACCTTTATTATATATCAAGTCAAATATTAAATCTATGTAACCATACGTAAAATATTTCATGTGAACATTTTGTAGACAACTTGCTTCTAAATTTTCTTTTGACTTAAAAATTTGTATTGTAAAGACAACTTTGCCGTTCGCCAAATTTGATTTAGAGAAAAACACAATTCAATAATTGAGTTAAAGATTTTCATTTGAATAAATACCTCCACGCGGCATATTATTTTATATTTGCTAATGGAATTTGATTTGTAGTATTCTTTTAAAATAATTTTATCTAATGAACGTGTATTTGCGCAAATTTATGACAAATTCGAATAATATAATATAACTAGCTGGCCCGGCAGACTTCGTCCTGCCTCCAAATTTTTGTAAAATATGTTGAGTGTAGTTGAAATCGAATACCGATTGGTTTATTTCTTTGACCTCTAAAATATTTCAATTTAAAGGGCGAGGTTTCCCGGACAAATTCTGTTCTTCATATATCTTAAAGATTATTATATATTATTATAAGAATTGCTAAAACCAGCAGTGTCGTTCATGATGTGATGAAAATTTACTTATTGATAGGCATATATTCTAAAACCAAATTTTTAAGCCGATTGACTGACTTAGAACTTTCTGCGTTGGTGTACTGGGTGATTGTACCTTTTTATCCTAAGGAGTAAGAATTTCCAAAAATGCCTTCATTAGGCTCAGTAACCCCATTAACCGTATGGTCTGGGTGATATCAACAGGTATTCCTATTTTCGATATTGTCCCCGAAAATTTCGAAATGGGAAAACTACTTTGTGAAGCTCTCTAATTCTGTAGGAAGTGCGCCATTATAAAAGTTAGTCGTTCTTCTTTTAGCCTTTTTGCGGTCTGGGTGACCATCTATAGCCAATCCTCAACTTTCACTGAAATTTTGGGACAAATGGGGTCAACCGTATTCACAATTAGTGGTGACATCAAAATGTCCATCTTTTTTATATATATAGACTTCTGAATACCTATGATTTTAAAAAAAGTGACTTAATGACATTCTAATAATTAAGTGTTTCATAAGCTAAACACCGGCAACTGGTTCTAAACATACATTCAAAATTTTCTCATGTCAAAAAAATCATATATTTTAAGTTTAAGTAAAATCGGACAATCGATATAAATTTTCAAAATAATTCAACCCCAGCCAAATCAACTGTAAGTCCATATATACAAAAAAAATTCTCATAATAAAACATATATACATTCAAAATTTCAGTCAAATTGTTTAATTCGTAAAAATTTTCATTATAATTCCACCCTAGCGACACCTACCGGGTCAATTTATACAAAAAAATTTTTCTCAAGGTTCCACAAACATAAATACTAAATTTCAGTTAAATTAGTACATGCATTCAAATTTTCGATATAAATCCACCCTAGCGCCATCTACCGGGTCCATTTGTACATAAAATTGTTTCTGATGATCAAACAAACATAGATTCTGAATTTCAGTTAAATTGGCCCTTTCGTTAAAATTTTGATTGTAAACCGACCCCAGCGCCACCTACCGAGTCCATTTGTACATAAAATGTTTTCTCATCATCAAACAAATATCCATTCTAAATTTCAGTTGAATTGGTACATGCATTCGAATTTTCGATATAAATCCACCCTAGCGCCACCTGGATTTGATTTTTTTCAACACAAACAATCTACGGAAAAATTCGAATCGAATAAAAAAAAATCAGCCAAATCGCTTCAGCCGTTCTCAAGTGATGGTATGACATACGTGGACCATTTCATTTTTATATATATAGATATTCGAATATATAATTAATATTATAAACCCCAATCCTTCCTCAACTTTCTGAGCATGTTGGTCAAACATTAACTTTAATTCCTTTACCTAAAATTTGAAGGCAGCGAAGTCGTTTTTTGCAGCGATGACGTACAATTTGCTGACATTTGTATATCTGCAGTTGGAAGTGGTATGTATTAGTTATGTAAAATAATTGTATTTTAAAATGAATAACTACTTGTACGCATGCGTGTTCTAGCATCAGACATGACCACGGCATTTCTGCAATATCAGTCAATTGCAAAAACAATTTATTAATAATAATAAAATAAAAGTTTTTTATTTTGACAGCAATTTCTTTCTTTTAAATTATTTATAAGCTTATATAACGTAATTATTAAAAAAAATTAAAGCTAGTTGGGGGAAATGCAAATATTACATTAACCATGATTAAACTTAATTTTAGTACAATAAATCCAATTTTCCGTCCGTTTGGTTGTACATTTAAGTATATTCTCGTTAGTTTCAAGAAAGCATACTTGTTTTAATTCTTTGTGACTTCAATTAAGGGTAAAAAGCATACAAGCAAGTCTGGACGAACTTAAATATAGTACATATATATTCCACAATAGGATAGATAAACTTGAGCCAAGTTGACACTAAACTCAAATATAGTACATTCAGTCTTATAGTGTAAGACATTTATGTTCATATTGGCTACAAGTTAACTCAATTTGAGTACAATCTGACTCAATTTCAGATCTGATTAGATGTACATTTAAGTAAATTCTCGCTAATTCTAGGAGAGCATACTTGTTTTTACTTCCTTTGTGATTTCAATTAAGTTCAACTATACTAAATTCCAATACGCATTAACATGTCTCGTACTTAAATGTAGTTTAATTTGCATTAATACGGAGAAAATGCGGTCTTCAATTTAGAAAATTTGCTTTGTAGTAAGAGACATTTTTCTTTTATTGAATACGATGCAAACTTCCATGATTGCCGCGTGTACTTATTTCAAGTCAATTTGTGGTTGACTTTAGGAAATTTTCTGAATATCGTTAGTAAAATGTAAGAAGTGCATACTCAGTGAAACATCATTTCTCCTTATTTTAGAAATTTTGCACTCAAATCGTATCAAAAACCAGTACAGAAATTTCAGTCAGTTAAACTGACTGATAAATACCATCACCCAATATAATATATTGTTTAAGTCTTGAGTTATTGAAAATAATCGATTTGTAATTAAAACCAGTTAGAAAGTATCAGTCGGGCAACCCGACTTACATTTACCCTTACCCTCAGTAAAACAAATAATTTTCTATTTTATTGATATTATTACTCGATTTCGAAATTGGGCGGAGTGGTACATTTATATGGGAGGTACGTGAAGGGGTGTGTTTAGGCTCCAGATTTATTCTCCATAACTTTATCCTGTTATAGCTTTACTAAATACAGAATTTGCGCACGATTGCGTTGGGTGTACTGATATTATTACTACATCCCAAAAGTGGGCGGAAAGGTACATTTGTATGGGAGGTACCATAAGGGGCGTGTCTAGACTTCCAATTTTTTCTCCAAAACTTTGTCCTGTTATAATATAACAAAATACAGAATTTGGGCACGATCGTGTCGAGTGTATTGATATTATTACCCTATTTCTAAAGTGGGCGGAGTGGTACATTTGTATGGGAGGTACCAGAAGGGGCGTGTCTAGACTTCCAGATTTTTTCTCCAAAACTTTATCCTGCTTAAACTTTACCAAATACAGAATTTGGGCACGATCGCGTTAGGTCTTTTAATAATATTAATCGATTTCTAAAGTGGGCGGTACCAGATGTGTATGGGAGGTACCAGATGGGGCGTGAATAGACTTCCAATTTTTTTCTCCAAAACTTTATCCTGTTATAGCTTTACTAAAAATAGAATTTGGGTACGATCACTTTTAATTTATTGATATTATTTCTCCATCTCTATAGTGGGCGGAATGGTAGAATTGTATGGGAGGTACCAGAAGGGGCGTGGCTAGGCTTTCAAAATTTTTTCCAAAACTTTATCCTGTTATAGCTTTACTAAATACAGAATTTGGGGACGATCCCGTAGGGTGTATTGATATTATTACTCGATTTCTCAAGTGGGCGGAATGATGTATTTGTATGGGAGGTACCAGAAGGGGCGGGGCCATGTAGCCCATTTGCAATACCGTAAGTAGTTTTGAGAAAATAATAACTCGTGCAAAATTTCAAAACATTTGGTTGCGTCTTTCGAAAGTTATCGTGCGAACCAGCCGGACAGCCACCCGACAGACAGACAGACAGACAGACAGACAGACAGACAGACAGACAGACAGACAGACAGACGGACATGGCTCAAACGACTTAAAAAGTCATGAATCGAATTTGGTTCAAAGAAACCTAGGGTCTAAAGTCACTCCTTCTATGTGTTACACTTTTGGGTCGTATCAAATGATATATACCTTCATCCCTACGGGTGATGGTATAAAAAACTACGAATGAGTAAGTGCATACTTGATTATTGACACATAATAGTGGCTTATAGTATATGTCGACTAAGATTCAGTAACTTTTACTTGTCTTTATTCCAAATGTATTTGAATGTAGTAACAACTTTACTGAAATCAAGTATAAAATGAATTCAATCTGAGTAACCGTAATACTTGACTCCGAATTGATGGCCACTCTTACTCAATTTTAGTAAATATTTCCTTAAACTTAGTACATGTTTCTCCTAGTGCATACTTATTTGTAATACCAACTTACTACTTTTGATTCAAAATGTGTTCAAAAATAAGTCGTGTTGTACTCAAAACAAAGAAATGTATACTATATTTTAGTTCGCATTTTAGACTTATATTAAAGAAATTTGCAAACTTAATTTGAGTACTGTGTTACTTGGCGCCATATAAAGACTCATTTCACTCAATTCTAGTTCACTTTTACTCCAATTTAGTTCACTTTTTTCTGAGTGTGGGGTTGGGATTTCAATGCCCTCAGCGGAAAGTTGGTTGGACGACAGCTTTGAGCTTGTAACAAGGCGTCTTGCAATGCCTTTTGCTCGTTGATGCTGCATTGTCATCCTTCCAAGAACTATCTGTACTGTTGTCGAATGAGTCCGTGGTACTTTCGGAACAATCAGGTATCCCTGGCTGGTAAATGTGGACACAGTCGCTTCCATTGCCCTCTTTCGCTTGGATGGGAGGATGGTATTGGCACTACCAGGTTTGCCGCTGGAATAGCCAACGCGGCCTTTTCTCTCAATTTGCACTTCTCAGAGGTTCTCATCACGTCAAACAGTTCCTTCAATGAATCAAAGTTTTGTCTTTTTCTGCAGCGCTCTTAGTCTTCCAGATTTTTGCACAAATGGCTTGATCAGATTTATTCGGGAAGTTCAATATTTTGCTTTATAGCAATTATACCTATCCTCTCTCTCCGTCCTTTGGCGGTGAAGCGTTCAATGATGTGGTTTTTTAGGGGCATGCGACTCCGTTCATTCAATGGTGCTTCAACAATTGCCACGTTGCCTCGTTTTGATGGCGCTTGAAACTGGACTAGGTTCTTTGTCAAGGTTTCCTTGTTCTTCTCCGTGTTAGAAGAGCTCTTCTTGAATAACATGTTGTATTATACTCAACAACTGAAATGGAAAAGTTCCGCCTTTATTAAAGGCCTTAATTATAATTCACTATTCACTTTTAAAAAACTAAACTCCTTGTATTCCTCGGCACTTGTTGAATGACACAAATCGATCAATAAACACCTATTTATATTACGTATTTTACAATATTATACTGACAGATACTCATGCATGGGTGCAACTGTTTTTCCTTTTTCCCCCTTAAATTAAATACCATACAGACCCGAAGAGCAATTCAGCATAAATTTATGATACTTTATTAGTTTCCTACCACATTCATAAATATGACTTAATCTTTTGTTTCTCACTAATTTTCTTTAACTTTGCGAATCATAAAAAAGTCGTCAACGTGTTTTCCAAAGAGATACATTCGATTCAAAATGATATACCTTCACTTAATTTTAAATAACAACGAAAGATGTTCATCGATTTCTATGATCAATGTCTCATTATACCATCACCCTTAGGGATGATCATTTAATACGACCCAAAAGTGTAACACATAGAAGGAGTCACTTTAGACCCTAGGTTTCTTTAAATCAAATTCGATTCATGACTTTTTAAGTCGTTTGAGCCATGTCCGTCTGTCTGTCTGTTTGGCTATCCGGCTGGTGCGCACGATAACTTTTGAAATACGCAACCAAATGTTTTGAAATTTTGCACGAGTTAATATTTCTCCAAAACTACTTACGGCTACATGGTCCCACCCCTTCTAGTACCTCCCATACAAATACATCATTCCGCCTACTTTAGAAATCGAGTAATAATACCAATACGGGATCGTACCCAAATTCTGTACTTAGTTAAGCTATAACAGGTTAAAGTTTTGGAGAAAAATCTGGAAGTCGAGACATGCCCCTTCTGGTACCTCCCATACAAATGTACCACTCCGCCCACTTTAGAAATCTAGTAATAATATCAATATAAGAGACAATTTTTTGTTTTACTAAGGGTGAGGGTATATGTAAGTCCGGTTGCCCGACTGAAACTTTCTTACTGGTTTCGTTCATAAGTGGCTTTTCGTGAAAGTTATAAGACTTGACACTTTTTTCCGTTTTGGATTTAAAACAAAGAAAAAATTTAAATTTTTTCACTAAAATACCATTTTAAAGTGGATTTTGCGTGACCTTTTTCAATATTTAAATGGAATAAATGTTATTTTAGTCATTAATAGGCAAAAGTTCTTTCATTCGTGCAACAGGAAATAATTTTTGAGAAAAAAATCTAAAATCGTCACCCTAATATGTATACGAAAAGCCATTGTTGGCACAATTTCAATTAAACCAGTAAAAAAGTTTCAGTCGGGCAACCCGACTTACATATACCATCACCCTCTGTACAACATAAAATTTTCTAGTATACTAATATTATTACTCGATTTCTACATGTGTATGGGAGGTACCAGAAGGGGCGTGTCTAGACTTCCAGATTATTTCTGCAAAACTTTATCATGTTATACCTTTTCTAAATACAGAATTTGGGCACGATGGCGTTGGGTGTATTGATATTATTACTCCATCTCTAAAGTAGGCGAAGTGGTACATTTGTATGGGAGGTTCCAGAAGGGGCGTGCTTAACTTCCAGATTTCTTCTCTAAAACTTTTTCCTGCTTGAATTTACTAACTAGCTTTACTAAATACAGAATTTAGGTACGATCCCGTTGAGTGTATTGATATTATTACTCGAGTGGGCGGAATGATGCATTTGTATGGGAGGTACCAGAAGGGGCGGGGCCATGTAGCCCATTTACAATACCGTAAGTAGTTTTGGGAAAATATTAACTCCTGCAAAATTTCAAAACATTTGGTTGCGTTTTTCGAAAGTTATCGTGCGCACCAGCCGGACAGCCAGACAGACAGACGGACATGGCTCAAACGACTCAAAAAGTCATGAATCAAATTTGGTTCAAAGATAACTAGGGTCTTAAGTGACTTCTTCTATGTGTTACACTTTTGGGTCGTATCAAATGATATATAATCTCATCCCTAAGGGTGATGGTATAAAAATTTACAAAATTTTTATTTACAAAATATTTTTTTCTGTTTATGTGAAGTAAAGTAATTGTGTGTCATTTGGTCATTTGGTTCTAAATCGTAAATCAATTGATTCTTATATGGAAAATAGATGCGGATGCGGATACTAATCGCTAACTTGTTTTAGAGCTAGGAGCATTTCGATAAGATAGCTGTGTCTGAATAATAATATGCTGATTTTTTAAATGAACTAAATAACTTTGGTTCTTTGCCCTGTGCTGAGTCTTTCCATGAAAAAAATGCGTAAACAATAAATTTATTAATTAGTTAATCATAAAGGCCGTTATCCGCCACCCTATAGTAAGAGAGGTATTAATTATGCTTTATAGAAGACCAACTGTGGAAAAATGTCAGCTGTTTTATATTCCACAATCACAAAGGGCAAAAAACAAAGCTATGGTGGTATAGCTGCGCAAAATTAAGCTATTGTATTAAGTGTGGAAAAAAGCAATGGTATGTATTTAGTAATCATAGATCCACTCTCACAAGGCTTTGACTTGCTAATGTTTCTCCGTTGTTCTACAATTGTTAGGACCTACAACTACATTCCTCAGAAAGTTATCGCATTGGTTACAATTTTCAAATTTAGCACATATGAACATCGTTGTACTCGTATGTTATTCGTATTCATATTTTTCACTTGTTGTGAATGTTAAAACACTCACAGAGACCTTGCTAATACAAACACTCTTGTGTCCTTTAAATTGTAGTGAATACTTGTTTATTAACAAATAAGAAAAGTAGAGGTATGGCAGAAGAGACATAAAAAGCTAAAGTAAAACAAAAGATGGAAAACAATGACAAAACAGCCTTGACACAAAGGCTGCTGCATCCAAGCAGCTGAAACAGTAAATGTGTGACTGACTGTATTAGCGCCTGAAATTGAATACAGTTTGCAACATAGGGGAGAGGAAACAAACACTGTTCCAACACATTGACTGGTGCGAACCTTGTAAATTGATGACAAAGCATGTTGGAAAGACCTTGCTTTCCATTTTCGCTATGCAAATGCACAGCACAATGGCCAGAAATAGAAATACTCTTAGCGACAATAAGAACTGTATCATAACAAGGAAGGCGATAGACCATCATAAGTGGGTTTCTTTCCACTGGTCATTCATATGACCGTTTGGATAGGTTTTATTGGTGTATCCTATTCAGTAAGTGACCTTGGCTAGAGTGTAAAATAACCCCTTGGGATATATTTTTGAAATCATGACAGTCAAAGCAGTAACATTGTTGCGTATCTCATCATATTTAATATCAACTAGCTGACCCGGCAAACGTTGTTCTGCCATACAACTTCGGACCCCGTTAACTTCGTCTCGCTCCTAAGTTAACACCTTTATATCAGTGAAGAGCGATCTGATAAACAATGTTTTTCGATTTTTATTCCGGCGCAAAAACAAACAATGAAGACAGTTGGCCGCGAACGTATAGCTTACCGTGCGCAAAGCAGGATAATCCGAGATTGATCCCACAAACTTCCACAAACAATGCGCTTTGCAATTTCTTGATTGTCATCACAAAAGCCAATCAAATGGGGAATTAAATTCGCTTGAATTGAAAAGGACGATCGGTTGGAATAATAGAAATTCGTGGGACTTCCTCTCCTTTAAATTTGCCCTTCATAATCGTCGTTTTGATCACATTGTTTATCAGTTTCTTGACGGACAACCGCGTACCGTTGAACAATTTCGGATGATTCTGATTCCGCCACATGAATATGATCGATCCCGCCATCAACAGTAAATTATGCGGCGGAGTTCCTGGTCGGAAATTCAAAAATTCTGTCGGATAGTTGGTCGCCTCATTCTCGTCAGTCACGAACGATTTGGCGCTGGTATTCCCAATTTCTTTAATTTAAAGATCGAATTTCGATATTGTCGTGCGAACTCTGTGCAAAATGTCGTCAGCTATCTCGTACTTATCTCGTCTCACAATGCTCTCGGGTTCGATGGATGACACGTGGCTATGATGATCGCAAACAATGTACGAATTTGATTCGCTGGAGTAGAAATAGTTGCCTAGGCACAATGCGTATCGTTTTCGAGCAAATGCAAAAGTTGTCAAGCTTCTTAAAATGTGGCGACTGATTAAAACGAATAAAATTGAGACGCTCCGTGCATTTCAACGCAGTACTGTTAAAATAACCGGCGATATCTTAACAGAGATTGTCACTATCTTGCCAAATCATCAATCGGTAGGCATACAAATTCATTAAGATAACCTTTTTATTCGTTTCTTCTCCTTAAATACTAAATCGAAGAGTTGATATGTAAACAAACATTTCGTTGTATTGACCATCTTTAAATTGAGGTGATAGCCATCCTCTCCACTACAGAACATCAACGGGTACTGAGGTGTAGATTTCACCATCCCCAAGCTTAAGAACAATATCGCGTGATTCCACTTTCTTCCCAACAATCACCAGTGCGACATTATTGTTAGTGGGAGCATTGAATTGTCTTGCATGGCCTCCAGAGGTTCTTTGTTTGTGCCAAGCTAATACAGTAGATTTTGCAATTGCTCGATAATTTCGCTATTAATAGCAGTAAAAATTGTATAACGTCGATATTGTTCAATTGCCAAATCACCAACGAATTAGATCTGAAGGAACTTATGATCTTCGTTTGGTGGTGGTAACAAAGTTCACGCTCGATGGGTTATTTGCCCTTGAATATGAATATTGGAAGCAAGTTTAAAAAAAAAATTGGAAGAATTGTTCATTTTAATAAAAACATTATGACACAAATTCAGACTTTTTTGAAAACATCCGAACATTGAGTAAATCCTACCTTAGTTATCACTTTGCTAAAGATATTCCAAGAATAGTTAATTTCAAAAACCAGTACAGAAATTTCAGTCAGTTAAACTGACTGATAAATACCATCACCCAATATAAGATATTGTTTAAGTTTTGTGTTATTGAAAATAATCGATTTGTAATTAAAACCAGTTAGAAAGTTTCAGTCGGGCAACCCGACTTACATTTACCCTTACCCTCAAAACAAATAATTTTCTATTATATTGATATTATTACTCGATTTCGAAATTGGGCGGAGTGGTACATTTATATGGGAGGTACGTGGAGGGGTGTGTTTAGGCTCCAGATTTATTCTCCATAACTTTATCCTGTTATAGCTTTACTAAATACAGAATTTGCGCACGATTGCGTTGGGTGTACTGATATTATTACTACATCCCAAAAGTGGGCGGAAAGGTACATTTGTATGGGAGGTACCATAAGGGGCGTGTCTAGACTTCGAATTTTTTCTCCAAAACTTTGTCCTGTTATAATATAACAAAATACAGAATTTGGGCACGATCGTGTCGAGTGTATTGATATTATTACCCTATCTCTAAAGTGGGCGGAGTGGTACATTTGTATGGGAGGTACCAGAAGGGGCGTGTCTAGACTTCCAGATTTTTTCTCCAAAACTTTATCCTGCTTAAACTTTACCAAATACAGAATTTGGGCATGATCGCGTTAGGTCTTTTAATAATATTAATCGATTTCTAAAGTGGGCGGTACCAGATGTGTATGGGAGGTACCAGATGGGGCGTGAATAGACTTCCAATTTTTTTCTCTTATAGCTTTACTCAAAATAGAATTTGGGTACGATCACGTTTAATTTATTGATATTATTTCTCCATCTCTATAGTGGGCGGAAAGGTAGATTTGTATGGGAGTGGCTAGGCTTTCAAAATTTTTTCCAAAACTTTATCCTGTTATAGCTTTACTAAATACAGAATTTGGGGACGATCCCCTAGGGTGTATTGATATTATTACTCGATTTCTAATGTGGGCGGAATGATGTATTTGTATGGGAGGTACCAGAAGGGGCGGGGCCATGTAGCCCATTTGCAATACCGTAAGTAGTTTTGAGAAAATAATAACTCGTGCAAAATTTCAAAACATTTGGTTGCGTCTTTCGAAAGTTATCGTGCGAACCAGCCGGACAGCCACCCGACAGACAGACAGACAGACAGACAGACAGACAGACAGACAGACAGACGGACATGGCTCAAACGACTTAAAAAGTCATGAATCGAATTTGGTTCAAAGAAACCTAGGGTCTAAAGTGACTCCTTCTATGTGTTACACTTTTGGGTCGTATCAAATGATATATACCTTCATCCCTACGGGTGATGGTATAAATATTATACCTTCGTTATTTTTTAAAACAGCAACGAAAAAAATAAAATGTTTTGACCTAATTTGTGTTTTTTCTCTGTTCCGCTGTGATATGTGACGCCATTCCTTTCTAACTCGGGTTGTAGCCGCTTTATTCAACAACTTCGGCTTCAAATGACGTCATTTAAAGCATATGTTATATTTTGGTGTCACGCAAAACGTCTTTTAACATAATAAATTTTACAATAATCCGAAATTTTCCAAGCATCATAACGAATTTTCAACTTTTACGTCAACTGTAATTATTCAATCAAATTCTTTTTCGAGTTTTTCCGGAATTTTCCGAGTTTTCCACCAAGAATTTTTCTATTTTTCCATTTGAAATCTCATTTAGGAATAATTATCCGGAATTTTTCACATTAACATCGTCCAAAATTATCAATCATACGTTAAAATGTAAAATTTCGTCGAAAAAGACTATTAAATTTTTTTTGCGCTTTTCCGTAATTTTCCAACAAAAATTTTTCCATTCCCGCCCGAATTTAATGCCTTCAGATAAACTCAGTAGAGAGTGATGTGATAAACAATGTTTTTCGATTAGTTTTTCGCCGCAAAAACAAACAACGAAGGCGGTTCTCTAAAACGCGAAAAGCTTGGAAATTCGATATTAATCCCACATACTTCCAACCATTGGCCTTGCGATTTATTGATTGTCATTGCCAAAGCCAATTGGAATGGATGATCAGTTGGAATAATTGGAATTCGTGAGATAAGGACTTCCTTTTCTTTGAATTTGCCCTTGATGATCGTCGGCGCAATTTCGGTTGTTTCTGATTAAGCTATATGATTATGATCGATACCACCTTCATCTGTAAATTATGCGGCACATCAAGCGAGTTGAAAAATTAGGTCGGATTGTTGGTCGCTTCATCCCTTGTTGGTCACGCTGTAATCAGATTTGTACGAATGCAGTTCTCCAGCGATTTGACTTACTGAAATGAAATTCAAGCTATCGAGTCCTTATTCTTCGCTGCTAGTACTGCCCGTTGATAATTCCACTTGAGATTTTTATAATTTTGTGCCATGGCGGGGAACACTTCAATCGAAACATCAACACAAATTTGGCCATTGCCAAGTGCCAGCAGTTGTCTCGAGAATTCAGCAGACGATGGGAGGTTCTGCAAGGCAACTCTCATGTTCGTGGTCAATTTCAACTTCCTGACATTGACGACGATTTCAAGCATGGTATAAGTAAATCGGCAACAGTAGATTTCGTGAGCAATATCATAGCCCCACCAAATCGTTTATCTACTTTCAAAGCTCGTTTATTCGTCATCTTGCATTCTGGCATCAATTTCGCTGTTGCCGAATTCTTAGACATAGTGTACTGGCTTTTCAACCATGAGAAAATTCATCGACAGTTTCGAAGCGAAATTTGCAGTTGGACTACTTTTCAACAAAGTGGCAGCCATGCCAGAGAATGCAGCGGCCAACGTTATTTGAGGCCTTGACAGAATTGTCGCCAGAATCAACAAAAAGATGTCTTGCCTGTCCCAACGGTAGAATCGAGAAAGTAAATGCCTCCCGCTTCACCGTCAACAACCTTTATCAGCGAATCGTACACGTTCTTCGCCGATTTAAAAATATCAAATTTTTTGCGTTTTTTCAGGATTTTCCCAGTTTTTTTGCTAAGAATTTTCTATTTTTTCATTCGAAAAGCAATTCCAGCCTTTCTCACTTGATAAATTACTATACATTTTTCACACCATTTTTTTTTCAAAATTATCCGAAAGTTTCCAAGCGTCACAACGAATTCACGCGACTCAAATCTGTCGAGTTTTTTTTCCTGAATTTTCCGAATTTTCCACCAACAATTTTTCTATTTTTCCATTCGAAATCATTTTAGAATAATAATCCGAAATTTTTTACATTACATCGTCCAAAATCTACAAAACATACGAAAAAATGGAAAATTTCGCCGAAAAAAAAATAAAAATTTTGGATTTTTTCCATAATTTTCCAACCAAACTACGAACTACTGCACAAAAATTAAATTTGCGATTTTCATAAAATCAAGCAATACAGTGCAAAATTTTGCCGGAAAATCCACTTTTTTCGTGTTTTTCCAAAATTTTCCAAGGTTTCCATTTCCATTTTTCCATTCGGAGAGTCTGTTCAAAATAATTATCCCAAATTTTTCACATTTACATCGTTAAACATTATCAAATCATACCATAGAATTCATAATTTCGTAAGAAAAAAGATGAAAACCTAATTTTTCCGGAATTTTCCAAAAAAAAAATTATATTTTTCCTTTAGAAAAGCCATTTGTTACAATTGCACACAAAATTCCATACAAAAATTCAATTTTCGATTTATCCCGACTTTTCCGGAGGATTTCCCCAAAATTTTCTTTCACATAAACAAATACGAACAACTCAAAAAAAACTTGAGCAAAATCGTCCCAGCCGTTCTCAATTGATGAATTACTATACATTTTTGCTACCATTTTTATACCATCACCCTTAGGGATGAGGGTATATATCAGTTGATACGAAAAAAAGTGTAACGAGTTAGACCCCAAGTATCTTAAGACCAAATTCGTTTCGGGACTTTTTAAGACGATTGAGCTATGTCCGTCTGTCTGGCTGGCTGGCAGGCTGGCTGGATGGCTGGTCAGCAGGATAACTCGAGTAATCCTAAACGGATCGGTATGAAAATTTACCAGTATTAATATTTTTCAAAACGAACTTATGGGATTGTAAATGGGCTGAATAGCCCCACCCCTTCTGGTACCTCCCATAGAAAATTACCTATTTTTGGAAAATTAATATTTCTTCCATAACTTCGAAATGGACAACTCGAGGATGTTTGAATTTGGTCAGTTTATTTATCTTGCAAAAGTAGACAAACCCTAAGAAAACCGAAACCTTTGCCCGACCCGTTCTGGTACCTCCCACACAAATGACCGAATTGATCATCATACTTTTATATACATATCTTTTTTGTTAGTAAACTGAATTCACTCAAATTTTGCGTGCGATGTTCGATTATGAAAATTAGACTCAGGAATGAACATGGACTATATCGGTTCACGCCTTCTCGTACCTCCTATACAAAATTACCTATTTTTGGAAAATTAATATTTCTCCCATAACTTCCAAACGGACACTTGGGGGGTAATGAAAATTGATCGGTAAATTTATCTTCTGATAGAAGGCAAAACCTCAAAACACACCCCTTCTGGTACCTCCCATACAAATGACCGAACCCACCCCCATAGTCTCACATACATATCGTTTTTGTAAGTACACTGAATTCAGTAAAATTTTGCGTAAGGTGTACGGTTATGAAAGTATGAATCAGGAGTGAATATGGACTATATCGGGTCACCCCTTCTGGTACATCCCATACAAAATTACCTATTTTTGGAAAATTAATAATTCTTCCATAACTTTCAAACGGACATTTGAGGGGTAATGAAAATTAGTCGGTTAATTTATATTGTGATAGGAGGCGAAACCTCAGAAAACCTAACTGTTTGACACACCCCTTCTGGTACCTCCCATACAAAGGACCGAACTCAGCCCCATAGTCTTACATACATATCTTTTTTTGTAAGTGCAATGAATTCAGTAAAATTATTCGCAAGTTGTACGTATGAAAATTTCAGTCAGGAATGAATAAGGACTGTATCGGTTCATCCCTTTTGGTACCCCTATCAAAATTAAATTTTTTTGAAAAATTAATATTTCTCACATAAATTCCAAACCGGCACCTGTACCCCCTACACAAATAAGTAAAGTTTTGGACGATTTTGCACCACAAGCAAGGGAGAAATTATACATAAGTAATTTTATTTTAATTAAAAATCTATTCATTTCAATAACTCAAGACTTTAACAATATCTTATATTGGGTGATGTTTACCTGACTGAAATTTCTGTACTGGTCTTTAGAATACATATATTGATCTCAATTGAATACAGACCAATTTTCATGACAAACTTTACGTCCAATAGACGGGGTCACACCTAATGATCTAGTACTTCAGATATCGCACTTTTACAAATTAGGTTTTATAGGCAGGGCCATTCCTACTAATCTAGTACTTCAGATGCCGCACTTTAACAAATTACGATCTGTGGACGGGGCTACGCCTAACAATCTTATCCCGCTAGCTTTTGACTTGTTATACCATCACCCTTAGGGATGAGGGTATATATCATTTGATACGACCCAAAAGTGTAACACATAGAAGGAGTGACTTTAGACCCTAGGTTTCTTTGAACCAAATTCGATTCATGATTTTTTAAGTCGTTTGAGCCATGTCCGTCTGTCTGTCTGTCTGTCTGTCTGGTGGCTGTCCGGCTGGTTCGCACGATAACTTTCGAAAGAGGCAACCAAATGTTTTGAAATTTTGCACGAGTTATTATTTTCTCAAAACTACTTACGGTATTGCAAATGGGCTACATGGCCCCGCCCCTTCTGGTACCTCCCATACAAATACATCATTCCGCCCACTTTAGAAATCGAGTAATAATATCAATACACCCTACGGGATCGTCCCCAAATTCTGTATTTAGTAAAGCTATAACAGGAGTAAGTTTTGGAAAAAAATTTAAAAGCCTAGCCACGTCCCTTCTGGAACCTCCCATACAAATCTACCTTTCCGCCCACTATAGAGATGGAAAAATAATATCAATAAATTAAACGTGATCGTACCCAAATTCTATTTTTAGTAAAGCTATAACAGGATAAAATTTGGGAGAAAAAAATTGGAAGTCTATTCACGCCCCATCTGGTACCTCCCATAGACATCTGGTACCGCCCACTTTAGAAATCGATTAATATTATTAAAAGACCTAACGCGATTGAGCCCAAATTCTGTATTTGGTAAAGTTTAAGCAGGATAAAGTTTTGGAGAAAAAATCTGGAAGTCTAGACACGCCCCTTCTGGTACCTCCCATACAAATGTACCACTCCGCCCGCTTTAGAAATAGGGTAATAATATCAATACACTCGACACGATCGTGCCCAAATTCTGTATTTTGTTATGTTATAACAGGACAAAGTTTTGAAGAAAAAATTGGAAGTCTAGACACGCCCCTTATGGTACCTCCCATACAAATGTACCTTTCCGCCCACTTTAGGGATTTACTAATAATATCAGTACACCCAAGGCAATCGTGCCCAAATTCTGTAATTAGTAAAGCTATAACAGGATAAAGTAATGGCGAATAAATCTGGAAGCCTAACCACACCCTTTCTCGTACCTCCCATACAAATGTACCACTCCGCCCACTTTAGAAATCGAGTAATAATATCGATATATCGAGTAATAATATCAATACTGAGGGTAAGGGTAAATGTAAGTTGGGTTGCCCGACTGAAACTTTCTAACTGGTTTTAATTACAAATCGGTTAATTTCAATAACTCAAGACTTAAACAATAAATTATATTGGGTGATGGTATTTATCAGTCAGTTCAACTGACTGAAATTTCTGTACTGGTTCATATTGCATCCACTAATATTTTAAAGTCACTAATTGTAATAGTCAGGCGTCGGGAGTGTGATGCACGGTAAAGCTTCTGATCGGTTTAACTTGGCAAACCCAGAGTGATCCTTGCCAAGTCTACCCACAGAGCTCCGTATTCGTGGTACTACTGAGGACGGAGTACTTCTACGTGGTGACGCTTGGAAACGTGGCTTTGACACCCGTTAGAGCACGGCTGTGAGGGGCGGAACTTAAAACCCAGGCACGTCAGCTCAGAGTGAGCGGTACCCTGGTCAGCGTCTGACCTAGAACGGGCGGCTGTAATAAAATCCTGGCAGGAGGAGAAAACTGCGACGTGGTGCGCTGGGCTTGCAACCCGCCACCGACGTTTAAACTATTGCAATGGGAAGAATTGTAATAGTACGCCAGATATTGCATTTTTGTTAATGGGGTGGAATGGGTTGACCACACCTCAAGAACTTCGGTTGAAAGCAGCATCCACTAAGCTTCAAACAAACTCAATTTAAATTGTATATACATGAATGTTATTGACAAAATAAACATTGACATACCATGTATGTATTTAAATTTTCACAATTTAAAAATTTTGGTTAATTTTTGTGTGGGAAAAAGCGAAAATCGACTCAATAAATGGACCAAAAGTGTCAAATGCAATGTTTAGGTAGCCTATAACCATCCTCGGAAGATTGCCTTTCTAATGAATCCGGTTTGTTGCACATCGGTTCAGTGGTTTTCAAGTCTATAGCGGTAATACGTATAAACAAATGTTCACTTTCATATATATAGATAGATTGGGTGATGGTATTTATCAGTCAGTTTACCTGACTGAAATTTCTGTACTGGTTTAATTTTCTTTACTTACACAAATCGTGTAGTATTAAACGTAATCAAAATATAAGTATCGTTTTAAAAATATGTAAAACGAACTACGCTTTAACATAATTTATTTTGGTATATTATGAATTTATTCAAAATCCGTAAGTCATAACTTTTTTTATACCATCACCCTTAGGGATGAGGGTATATATCATTTGATGCGACCCAAAAGTGTAACACATAGAAGAAGTGACTTTAGACCCTAGGTTTCTTTGAACCAAATTCGATTCATGACTTTTTAAATCGTTTGAGCCATGTCTATAACAGAAATCGAATAATATTATTAATAGACCTAACGCGATCGTGCCCAAATTCTGTATTTAGTAAAGCTCAGACAGGATAAAAATTTGGAGAAAAAATCTGGAAGTCTAGACACGCCCCTTCTGGTACCTCCCATACAAATGTACCACTCCGCACACTTTAGAGATGGAGTTATAATATCAATATTCTCACCACGATCGTGCCCAAAAATATGCATTTTGTTAAGTTATAACAGGATAAAGATTAGGAAAAAAAATATTGGAAGTCTAGACGCGCCCTTTGTGGTACCTCCCATACAAATGTGCCTTTCCGTCCACTCTAGAGATGAAGTAATAATATAAATACACCCCTCACGATCGTGCCCAAATTCTGTATTTAGTAAAGCTTTAACAGGATAAAGTTTTGGAGAAAAAATCTTGAAGTGTAGACACGCCCCATCTGGTACCTCCCATATAAATGTACCACTTCGTCCACTTTAGAAATCGAAAACGATCCATATGAAAACGATCAAAATTGGCAAATTTTTGGACGACCCCTCTCCGATTTTAAAATAAATAGTCTCAATCGATTGCCCAGCAAAAAATAATGTACCTACATATTTTTTTTTTTTTATAGTGACTGGTTTAGTGGTGGTGTACACCACCGTCATGTGACAAAATTGAAGAATTCTTCATAAGGGACCTCATTAAAAGTTGTTTTAAAAAAAAACTACTAAAGCGAACGAGTGATAAAATAATAATATAAATAAATAATAAATAAAATTTTCCTAATTTTTCTCAGAAATTTCCCTTTTTTCCCATGAAAATTAAATTTTCCCATGAAAATTAAATTTTCCGATTTTCCACAGAAGCTCCTAAATTTTCCGCCTAATTTTATTTTTTTTGGATTCCTCATAATTTTTGCTTTAAGAATAAGCAATAAAAAATGGGCCCCGACTCCTTGTTTGGACAGGAGAAGAGCATTTAAGAGACCACCTTGTTCTCATTGTTTTTATATTTTTTATAATTGAATTATTTTTAATTATTTAACATTATTTTATTTTATTATTAAAAATACAATACAATTATTTTACAGTTAAAAATACATTTATGAAGAAAAAATCAATTTTTTTTTAAGAGCTCCAAGTTGAGTGTGTAGTGAATATGGTCCGCCTGCCTTCACAAGATCGGCCATAAATCCATGGATAATAGCAGCAGTGGCATGTAATGGCACACCAAACCCGACTGAGACTACAGGTCATAAAATGTTTTGTAAATTTTTTAAATTACCGGTTAATAAATATTATGACCCTCAGCGAAGCAACGGTGAAATTGATTCAAGATTTTTACTGCAATGATGACAACAGCCGCGCCTGCCCAGGTACACGTGACTATGTTATCACACGTGAAGATGGAGAAAAAGTACACAAGCAGCGCAGATTATTATTATGTAATCTATCCGAAGCATACCATCAGTTCAAAGAGAAATACCCAGCAGAAAAAGTGGGATTTTCTAAGTTTGCCATCCTACGACCAAAAGAATGCGTGCTGGCATTAGAAAGGCACGGAACGCATTCAGTCTGCGTTTGCATGTTTCATCAAAACATCAAATTAATGTTCTTTCCATGCAAGAAATTGAAAGTATTTCACGGTGAAATTGAAACATATAGGGACCTCCTGTCGAAGTTGTTGTGCGCACCAAATGCGACAATTGTCCGAAGATTGACGAGCTAGAGCAATATTTGGCGGAAAAGTTTGAACAGCTGTTAATTCAGGAGGTGCATTTCAAACAGTGGATAATTAGCAGCGCCAGATGTTCCCTTGAGACCGTGGTAAAGCAGATTCCGGAATTCATCGAGGGATTCGGATTCAAGTTGAATGAACTGAAGGCGCACCATTTCATATCCGAGATGCAATCGAAATTTCTAAAGGAAAGTAAGGAGAAATTAGCCCAAAATAAATTCATTGTGATAAGCGACTTTGCCGAGAATTACACTTTTCTCGTTCAGGATGAACTTCAGGCTTATCACTGGGCAAACGACCAGTGCACGGTGCATCCTTTTTGCATTTATTTCAAAAACGAAGATAACGAACTATAGACCGTAAGCCTTGTTGTTGTCGCGGAGAGTTTAGCTCATAATTATGTGTCCGTTTATTTATTTCAAGAATAAAAAAATTTTTTTACAATCTTTGCAAAATTGAAAAAGAACAAAACTGCAAGGTCGAGTGGCACTTTTTTGCGACGTCCCACGGTAAGGGCCCATGCGATGCGTTAGGGGGAACCCTAAAACGCATGGCGACTAAGGCAAGTTTGCAAAGGCCATATACTGACCAGATCTTAAATGTACAACATTTGTTTTCGTGGATTCAAAGCAAGGAAATTGCCATTAACACAGTTTTATGCACTCAAAAAGAACACGATGCCATGGAGCGACGAATTCAAAACAGATATAATAATGTCAAAACTATAACTGGAACGCAAAAGTTTCATTGCTTCATACCAAATATTTCTGATATGTCAATTAATGTAAAGCGGTACTCTTCGTCTGCCGACGTGCTAAATTTAAAGTTACTTTAATTTTATAATGATGCCAAGACAATTGAAATTTTTAATAAATATTGTAATTAAGTATAAGCAGCAAAATAAGAAAGATTTTTTCTTCATAAATGTATTTTTAACTGTAAAATAATTTTTAAAATGTATTTTTAATAATAATATAAAATAATGTTAAATAATTAAAAATAATTTAATTATAAAAAATATAAAAACAATGAGAACAAGGTGGTCTCTTAAATGCTCTTCTCCTGTCCAAACAAGGATCGGGGCCCATTTTTTTATTGCTGATTCTTAAAGCAAAAATTATGAGGAATCCAAAAAAAATAAAATTAGCCGGAAAATTTAGGAGCTTCTGAGGAAAATCGGAAAATTTAATTATCATGGGAAAATTTAATTTTCATGGGAAAAATGGTAAATTTCTGAGAAAAATTAGGAAAATTTTATTTTTCAATTAAAGCCTGATTCAATACCTTTCCAACGAGCTTTCACTCGTTGCGATCGCTTTAGTAGTTTTTTTTAAAACAACTTTCAATGAGGTCCCTTATGAAGAATTCTTCAATTTTGTCGCATGACAGTGGTGTACACTAGACCGGGTCACCAAAAAAAATTTCCAAAGTCGAGGGAAAATATTAAAGATCACCTCGAGACAACTTCAAAAAAAAAATTTTTTTCCTCCCCCACCCCCCGGAAAAACAGCCAAAAGTATGCATGTTTGAAAACACTGTTTGCGCTAAAAAGTATGCAATAACTTGTATTTAATTTTTTTTCGATATCGCTAAGAAGTATGCAATAATTTTCTGTAATAATGCAAGCAACAGGAAAAAATATTAGTGTTGATGCTGTAAATACATCTTTTCATACATAACTTTTTTGTTTTTGAATAAAACTGTATACTTCCAAAGCAAAATGTTCTTGGTTTTTAAAGGGCTTTAATCCTAGGGAAAAATATATTTTAATTTTAGGGGTAGAAATCGCTCAAAATGAGGCCATCATTACAAGATGATGTCGTATGTCAGCGACATCTATAGGACAAATGTAGTACTCGTCGAAACCTATACACCGATGCCTTGTCTGTTACGATTGAGCCACAAACAAAAGTGCAGTAATAAAAAAACGATTTTGGCTGTTTTTCCGGGGGGTGGGGGAGGAAAAAAATTTTTTTTTTTAAGTTGTCTAGAGGTGATGTTTAATATTTGCCCTCGACTTTGGAGAAAAAAAAATTTTGTATGGGGACCGACCCGGTCTAGTGTACACCAGAGAATGACAATAAGTACTCGGAATTAATGTATACTTAAGTACATACTCATAATTTGTATACTTCTGTGGAACTATACCTAACACACAGAGAATACTTACAAACTCTTACTTGCGTTGAAAAAGACATGTCTGCACACCATTTATAACGATCGTTACTTCTGCCTACCCTTACTTTTGTTTCTCATACACAAGTATACACAAAATACACTCGACGGACACGAGATCAGAAGCCGAAGCAGACTCAACTTTATTATGAAGTTTTTTAGCTACGATAATGATCATCATAGATCATCGTGTTTGATCGTTCTTACATTCGTCAACTCTTCTATGCACTACGGGTGACATGAGTACTCATGTGTACTCATGTACATTCCCATACTCTACGGAACATGACATGTATAACTAGCACCCAAAACAACCAACACTTGTAACAACATGTGCTGGGTTCTCGTGTACTTGGGTGTACCAATGCACAAGTGTGTGCGGGTATGCGCATGGTTTGATCGTTTACACTTTATACATGTACATGTCTGGACATTAATACTTCAACAGTACTCTTATTGTACATTTTGTCATTCTCTGGTGTACACCACCACTAAACCAGTCACTATAAAAAAAAAAATATGTAGGTACATTATTTTTTGCTGGGCAATCGATTGAGACTATTTATTTTAAAATCGGAGAGGGGTCGTCCAAAAGGTGATCGCTTTCATATGGAATTGCTCTATAATAAAAATTTTTTGTTTTACTGAGGGTGAAACAAAAAAAATACATAAGTAATATTATTTTAATTAAAAATCTATTAATTTCAAAAACTTAACCAATATCTTATATTGGGTGATGGTATTTTTAAGTCAGTTTACCTGACTGAAATTTCTGTACTGGTTTATAAAAGAGTTATTTTTGACTTTTATACCATCACCCGTAGGGATGATGTTATATACCAAGGCTTCCCAATTTGTTTTGAAGGCGGGCCGAATTGGAGTCTCATGGAAAGCCTCCGGGCAGCAGTTAATTTTGATGTTATTTGCTTACTTAGCATTATCCAGGAGCCACCACGTGAAATCTTTTGAAATGCATCCATCAAAAAATGGATTCTTAATTTGCGTAACTGTGTCCATTAGGGCTGAGTGAAATTGGCAAAAAAAAAAACAATTTTTTTTTCATTTTGCTTCTCCTGTATTGTTAATCGATGACCCTATAGATAAGCATAATTTGTGCAAAATATTTAAATTCTACGGCTTTTTTTGAAGTGGCGGATTAATGTTCTTGTTTTTCAAACAGAAGTTTTTTTCCAAAGCAAAAAAAAAATCGTTTAAATGAAAGATCTGTTTGATTGTTTGCAAAACTCAACAGTATATGAGTATTTTAAACAAAACCTTTAGGAAATCTCTAAAGCTGGTATGTTTATCTCTTTATTCGCCTTTTTGCAAGCGCCCTCCTGGTACAAAAAATCAGATTCTGCAAATTCTACAACTTATTTTTGACTTAATTTAATAAAAATTTATTTTCTTCTTATTTTATATAACTAACATAACATTAATCATATAAAAACTTTAAAAATAAACTTTTACTTGTAGCTGTAACATTGTTTTTTCAAAAATCAAGTTTACGGCGGCACCTGAATATATTACCTTGCAAAGCTGAAATGTTTTACTAATACATTTAAGACTATGGTTCACCAATTGATAATACAGGAAAACCTAAAAGTATTACACCAGTATTTTGATCTTCAAGAGGTACAATGGCAAGTTGCTCTTCAATGATATTGTTGTCAGATATAAATCAGGAAAATACTGACATTTGGGCAATATCAATAACGAATACCCGTAGATTCATTAATAGTTAAAGAAAATAAAAAGTAGTATATATAAATATAGAAAACTAGCGGACCCGGCGAACTTCGTCCCGCCCGAATTTAATGCCTTCAGATAAACTCAGTAGAGAGTGATGCGATAAACAATGTTTTTCGATTAGTTTTTCGCAGTGAAATCAAACAACGAAGGCGGTTCTCTAAAACGCGAACAGCTTGGAAATTCGATATTAATCCCACATACTTCCAACCATTGGCCTTGCGATTTATTGATTGTCATTGCCAAAGCCAATTGGAATGGATGATCAGTTGGAATAATTGGAATTCGTGAGATAAGGACTTCCTTTTCTTTGAATTTGCCCTTGATGATCGTCGGCACAATTTCGGTTGTTTCAGATTAAGCTATATGATTATGATCGATCCCACCTTCATCTGTAAATTATGCGGCACATCAAGCGAGTTGAAAAATTATGTCTGATTGTTGGTCGCTTCATCCTTTGTTGGTCACGCTGTAATCAGATTTGTACGAATGCAGTTCTCCAGCGATTTGACTTACTGAAATGAAATTCAAGCTATCGAGTCCTTATTCTTCGCTGTTAGTACTGCCCGTTGATAATTCCACTTGAGATTTTTATAATTTTGTGACATGGCGGGGAACACTTCAATCGAAACATCAACACAAATTTGGCCATTGCCAAGTGCCAGCAGTTGTCTCGAGAATTCAGCAGACGATGGGAGGTTCTGCAAGGCAACTCTCATGTTCGTGGTCAATTTCAACTTCCTGACATTGACGACGATTTCAAGCATGGTATAAGTAAATCGGCAACAGTAGATTTTGTGAGCAATATCATAGCCCCACCAAATCGTTTATCTACTTTCAAAGCTCGTTTATTCGTCATCTTGCATTCTGGCATCAATTTCGCTGTTGCCGAATTCTTAGACATGGTGTACTTTGGCTTTTCAACAGTGAGAAAATTCATCGACAGTTTCGAAGCGAAATTTGCAGTTGGACTGCTCTTCAACAATGTGGCAGCCATGCCAGAGGATGCAGCGGCCAACGTTATTTGAGGTCTGACCGAAAGATGTCTTGCCTGTCCCAACGGTAGCATCGAGAAATTAAATGCCTCCCGTTTCACCGTCAACAACCTTCATCAGCGAATCGTACACGTTCTTGTACTCGGAATTTAACAGCGGCACATTTGTTCGATATCTTTCAGTCGGCTCATCTCGATTATGAATGCATCTTGCATCGAACGATTTGGTACTGGCATTCCCAATGTCAGCAGATTGCCGCACATGAGCTGTTAGAATTTGAATCGCTGACGCAGAAACGGTCACAACCGCAAACATTGAGTCCGTTTTCAAGCAAATTTAAATTTTGGCAAGCCTCCCGAAATGCAGGGAATTGCAGGATAGCAAATTTAGAAGCATACACATTGGCATGGATCAACTGTGTATTGTCTGACTAATTATTGCATCTAAGGTTTTGTCGTCTAATATGAGGCATTAGTCAAGCAAATAACTCTACCTAAAAACTACAGTCGTTACGGAATGAATGCCCGCAATACAATTGGATAACCTTATTTTTTACACGGAAAAATTAACAAATTTATAAATATTTCTTAGGATATCAATATATATTTTATTATTTATTATCTATCTCGTCAAATTCTTAAATTCAAAATCATCAAATCATGCGAAAATTGCAAAAATTTCCTCGATTTAAAAAAATCAAATTTTTTGCATTTTTCGGGAATTTTCCCAGTTTTTTGGCTAAAAATTTTCTATTTTTTCATTCGAAAAGCAATTCCATAACACTTGCACACAAAATTCAATACAAAAAGCAATTTTCGAATTTTTCAATCGACTTTTCCGTAGGATTTTCCCAGATAAAATTTATCCTGCCAATTACGAACAATTGAAAAAAAATTGAGCAAAAGGGCACGTCTTTCTCACTTGATAAATTACTATAAATTTTTCACACCAATTTTTTTTTTTCAAATTATACGAAAGTTTCCAAGCGTCACAACGAATTCACGCGACTCAAATCTGTCTGTAGAATAATTATCCGAAATTTTTTACATTGCATCGTCCAAAATCTACAAAACATACGAAAAAATGGAAAATTTCGCCGAAAAAAAATAAAAATTTTGGATTTTTTCCATAATTTTCCAACCAAACTACGAACTACTGCACAAAATTTAAATTTGCGCATTTCATAAAATCAAGCAATACAGTGCAAAATTTTGCCGGAAAAACAAATTTTTTTTCGTGTTTTTTCCGGAATTTTCCAAGGTTTCCATTTCCATTTTTCCATTCGGAGAGTCTGTTCGAAATAATTATCCCAAATTTTTCACAGTTACATCGTTAAACATTATCAAATCATACCATAGAATTCATAATTTCGTAAGAAAAAAAATTAAAACCAATTTTTCCGGAATTTTCCAAAAAAAAAATTTATATTTTTCCTTTAGAAAAGCCATTTGTAACAATTGCACACAAAATTCCATACAAAAATTCAATTTTCGATTTTTCCCGACTTTTCCGGAGGATTTCCCCAAAATTTTCTTTCACATAAACAAATACGAACAACTCAAAAAAAACTTGAGCAAAATCGGATGAATTACTATACATTTTTGCCACCATTTTTATACCATCACCCTTATGGGTATATATCATGAGGGTATATATCATTTGATACGAAAAAAGTGTAACGCATTAAAGGAGACGAGTTAGACCCAAGTATCTTAAGACCAAATTCGTTTCGGGACTTTTTAAGACGATTGAGCTATGTCCGTCTGTCTGGCAGGCTGGCTGGATGGCTGGTCAGTAGGATAACTCGAGTAATCCTAACGGATCGGTACGAAAATTTACCAGTATTAATATTTTTCAAAACGAACTTATGGGATTGTAAATGGGCTGAATAACCCCACCCCTTCTCCTCCCATACAAAATTAGCTATTTTTGGAAAATTAATATTTCTTCCATAACTTCGAAACGGACAACTCGAGGATGTTTGAATTTGGTCAGTTTATTTATCTTGCAAAAGTAGACAAACCCTAAGAAAACCGAAACCTTTGCCCCACCCGTTCTGGTACCTCCCACATAAATGACCGAATTGACCATCATACTTTTATATACATATCTTTTTTGTTAGTAAACTGAATTCACTCAAATTTTGCGTGTGATGTTCGATTATGAAAAGTTGAATTAGGAATGAATATGGACTATATCGGTTGACGCCTTCTGGTACCTCCCATACAAAATTACCTATTTTTGGAAAATTAATATTTCTCCCATAACTTCCCAACGGACACTTGGGGGGTAATGAATATTTGTCGATAAGTTTATGTTGTGATAGGAGGCGAAACCTCAGAGAGCCTAACTATTTGACACACCCCTTCTGGTACCTCCCATACAAATGACCTATACCCACCCCCATAATCTCACATACATATCTTTTTTGTAAGTAAAGTGAATTCACTCAAATTTTGCGTATGATGTTCGCTTGTGAAAATTAGATTTAGAAATGAACATGGACTATATCGGTTCACGCCTTCTCGTACCTCCCATACAAAATTACCTTTTTTTGGAAAATTAATATTTCTCCCATAACTTCCAAACGGACACTTGGGGGGTAATGAAAATTGATCGGTAAATTTATCTTCTGATAGAAGGCAAAACCTCAGAAAACCTAACTATTTGACACACCCCTTCTGGTACCTACCATACAAATGACCGAACCCACCCCATAGTCTCACATACATATCGTTTTTCTAAGTACACTGAATTCAGTAAAATTTTGCGTAAGGTGTACGGTTATGAAAATATGAATCAGGAGTGAATGTGGACTATATCGGGTCACCCCTTCTGGTACATCCCATACAAAATTACCTATTTTTGGAAAATTAATAATTCTTCCATAACTTTCAAACGGACATTTGAGGGGTAATGAAAATTAGTCGGTTAATTTATATTGTGATAGGAGGCGAAACCTCAGAAAACCTAACTATTTGACACACCCCTTCTGGTACCTCCCATACAAAGGACCGAACTCAGCCCCATAGTCTTACATACATATCTTTTTTTGTAAGTGCACTGAATTCAGTAAGTAAGTTGTACGTATGAAAATTTGAGTCAGGAA
Source organism: Muscina levida (assembly GCA_964034835.1). Lineage (NCBI taxonomy): Eukaryota > Metazoa > Arthropoda > Insecta > Diptera > Muscidae > Muscina > Muscina levida. The sequence goes on along the minus strand of OZ035882.1, from coordinate 110,436,054 downwards.
TGAATAAGGACTGTATCGGTTTACCCCTTTTGGTACCCACTATAAAAATTAAATTTTTTTGAAAAATTAATATTTCTCACATAAATTCTAAACCGGCACCTATACCCCCTACACAAATAAGTAAAGTTTTGGACGATTTTGCACCACAAGCAGGGGAAAAATTATACATAAGTAATTTTATTTTAATTAAAAATCTATTCATTTCAATAACTCAAGACTTCAACAATATCTTATATTGGGTGATGGTATTTATCAGTCAGTTTACCTGACTGAAATTTCTGTACTGGTTTTATATATAGATAGTTAAAATAAAAAAAAAACTTAATTTCCCTTTACACCTCATGAATGAGGTATGGGATAGCTTCTCGCGTTGTTGTGAATTATCACGCTTTCTATTTTGAGGTTCACAACTTACCATAAACTTTAGATCTTAACAAGCCGATTTCATTTGATGACTCCTTTACATAGTTATAGCCCACAAGGTCATCAAAAATTCAGTAAAGGACCAAGATCTCACTTTCAATTGTACGTTTATCGAAATTAAAAATACTATGCTTTTTAAAATGAAATGCGTACCAGCCGGACAGACAGAATTAAATAAAAAACCAGTAAGAAAGTTTCAGTCGGGCAACCCGACTTACATATACCATCACCCTCAGTAAAACACAAAAAATCTATTATATTGATATTATTACTCGATTTCTAAAGTGGGCGAAGTGGTATATTTGTATGGAAGGTACCAGAAGGGGCGTGCCTAGACTTCCAGAATTTTTCTCCAAAACTTTATCCTGTGCTAAATATAGAATTTGGGAACGATCATGTCAAGTGTATTGATATTATTACTCCATCTCTAAAGTGGGCGGAAAGGTACATTTGTATGGGAGGTACCAGACTAGACGTGTCTAGACTTCTAAATTTTTCTCTCAAATTTTATCCTGCCAGAACTTTACTAAATACATAATTTGGGCACGATCGCGTTTGGTATATCAATAATATTAATCGATTTCTAAAGTGGGCGGTACCAGGTGTGTATTGGAGGTACCAGATAGGGCGTGGCTAGACTTCCAGTTTTTTCTCCAAAAACTGTATCCTGCTATAGCATTTCTAAATAAAGAATTTGGGTACGATCGCGTTGGATTTATTGATATTATTACTCCATCTCTAAAATGGGCGAAAAGGTAGATTTGTATGGGAGGTACCAGAAGGGGCGAGGTAGACTTCCACTTTTTTTTTCCAAAACTTTATCCTGTAATAGCGTTACTAAGTACAGAATTGCGGTACGATCCCGTTGGATGTATTGATATTTTTACTCGATATCCAAAGTGGTCGGAATGATGTATTTGTATGGGAGGTACCAGAAGGGGCGGGGCCATGTAGCCTTTTTGCAATACCGTAAGTAGTTTTGGGGAAATATTAACTCGTGCAAAATTTCAAAACATTTGGTTGCGTCTTTCGAAAGTTATCGTGCGAACCAGCCGGACAGCCAGACAGAAGGACAGACAGACGGACATGGCTCAAACGACTTAAAAAGTCATGAATCCAATTTGGTTCAAAGAAACCTAGGGTCTAAAGTCACTGCTTCTATGTGTTACACTTTTGGGTCGTATCAAATGATATATACCCTCATCCCTAAATCTATGATGAAATTTTAAGATTTTTTTTACAGTGTTGTTGTTTTGAGTGTGCTGCACATATGGAGAGAACACTTTCAGCTACTGCTGGTTCCAGAAGGCAGCGCACGTGAAGTTATCACGCCAATTGTCGACGACGGCTTAGATTGCCCACCACCAAGTCATGCCGAGGTAAGAAGAGCAATATCGCGGCTGAAAAACAACAAAGCAGCCGGTGCCGACTGTCTGCCCGCAGAGCTCTTCAAGTCCGGTGGCGAGGAGTTGATAACAAGCATGCACCAGCTCCTGCGCACGGTTTGGTTACGGTTAAAGAGTGCATGCCCGACGATTGGAATGTAAACGTATTATGTCCTGTGCTGAAAAAAGGTGATCCAAGTGTGTGCTCCAACTACCGCGGGATCAACACGAGTGGCACTATATTCAACAAAAGCCACATGCTACTCGCGTACGCTGATGACGTAGACATCATCGGTCGAAAACTGCGGGATGTGACTGCAGCCTTCTCAGGTATTCAGAAGGAATCAGCGAAAATGGGCCTAACGGTGAACGAAGACAAAACGAAGTTATTAGTTTCAACAAACAAAGAATCTACTCGTTTGGGAAACTGCATGAACGTTGACAACTATAATTTCGATGTGGTAGATAATTTTGTCTACCTAGGCTCCGCCATCAACAAAGCAAATAATGTCAGCCTAGAAATCCGGAGAAGAATCCTGCTTGCAAATAAATGCTACTACGGACTAAGCAAGCGATTCAATGACAGAGCCCTCTCTCGACGAACAAAACTCCAGCTATACCAGATACTGGTTCTACCTGTCTTAATGTATGGCTCAGAATCCTGGGTTATGACACAAGCGGATGAATAGGTTCTGGCGGTATTCGAGAGAAAAATACTCCGTAAAATATATGGGCCCATCATCGTTAACGGAGAGTATCGGCGTCGTATGAATCATGAGCTGTACGAGCTGTACACTGACATTGACGTGGTCAAACGCATTAAGGTGCAACGGTTGCGTTGGCTAGGTCATGTTGTACGCATGGACGAAAATGCTCCAGCTAAAGTGGATGTCTTGCATATCTTGGCGTCTAACAACATGCCGTAGTGGAATTTGGGCAAGGTTGTTTTGTGATATGTAGGTAGTGGCTGATATTGAGAGACGAACCCTGATGATTTGATCAGTCACACGCTTTCAATTACTATATTGGGTATGAAAGCCCAAAGGAAAAGTAACGAACGAACCCTTAAATATTAATTGTACCTTCAATGTCCGGAATCTCATTAGAAAATGTGACACTATTCGAATGACGGTTCGGTAACGACATATATTACAGCTGCCATTCGGAAAAGCACGAATTCGGACGTGGGATTGTAAAAGTGACAATAACCATATTTTCGCTGTTCAATTCTGTGAGCGATATAATAGCCACTATCCGCATCATAAAACGCTTTTTATTATTCGTTTATTAAAGTATCACTAACTATCAAACAGTCTAATTTGAATCAGCATCACTTTGTCCAGTACTGGCATAGAATAAATTTAGTTTTCCTTCCTATCTTTGTAAAAGATTTTTTTTCTGTTGGGGGCATTGTTTCCATTGTGTGTTACATTATATTGTGTGACTGCTTCTAAACACACATTTTGTCTAGCCATAGAGCTGCTGGGTGCGAACAGATTTTACGCAACTTTGCAGTGATGAAAGTTCACAATTGTGAAAACAAAAAATTTAATTATTTGTTTTTTTTTTTTGTAAAAAGGCTTTCGTGGAAACCAGAAAGCTTTCATTCAAATGCAAATTTTGTTAGCGCTTTCAATTGAAAGATAAAGTTTTTATTTTTCATTCGACAAAACAAAAAATAGAAATTAAATCTCTTGCTTACAAATGATATGTATTTTAAGAAACGACCTTGTTGTCAGACGATGTGCAGATTATTTGCAAATAAAAATAAGTGGTATAAAGTTTTTGGCGTTTAGTTATTTATTTTTATAAATTCAATCATGTTGTGTACTGACTATCATTTCTACTGCAATTACTTGAAATGTACAACTAAGTGGATATCTTGATGTTGTGTGTCTGTGGAAAGCTAATTAAATGCACTGTGTTACTTATTTTCCTTTACATCCCATTTTTAGAATATGGGAGAACATCTGACATTAAAATGGTCAACACGTTTCTTTCTTAGAATTCTACAACGGGGCCTACAGTTTATCGAAGAATCCGAACGTGAGCTGTTTGAGGAGGTTTCACAAGACATGTTAATTTACTCGACCGTGGCATGATGGTTACAGCACGTGACTATCATGCAAGAGGTCCAGGAGTAAATTCCTGTCTCAGCCATCTACATGTTCTTTCATCTGCGGCCCCTTCATTGTTGTCGACAACAACTTCGCAATAAAAGTATAGTAAAAACTTCCCAAATAGAAATTAAAACCAGTACAGAAATTTCAGTCAGGTAAACTGACTGATAAATACAATCACCCAATATAAGATATTGTTTAAGTCTTAAGTTATTGAAATTAACAGATTATTAATTAAAACCATATTACTTATGTATTATTTTTTGCTTGCTTGTGGAGCAAAAACATGAAAATGTGACTTATTTGTACAGGACGTACAATTAGGGACATCACAACGTGTCTGATTTTTTTCATAAATCAACGTTTAATAAATGCTTACCTTGGCAAAATTTGTCTGATTTCAGTGTACAAGATAAATTAACTGACCAATTTTCATTACCCACCAAGCATCCGTTTGAATGTTATGGGAGAAAAATTAAGTCTCCAAAAATAGGTAATTTTGTATGGGAGGTACCAGAAGGCGTGAACCGATATAGTTCATATTCATTACTGAGTCCAATTTTCATAATTGAACAGCTTATGCAAAATTTGAGTGAAACTTACAAAAAAGTTATGAATGTAAAACTATGAGGACCAATTCGGTCATTTGTATGGGAGGTACCAGAAGGGGTGTGGAAAGGTTTCGGGATTCTTAGTGTTTGTTTACTATTGCAAGATAAATTAACTGACCAAGTTCAAATATCCTGCTGTCGTCTGTTTGACAGTTATGAAAAAATATTAATTATCCAAAAATAAGTAATTTTGTATGGGAGGTAACAGAAGGGGTGGGACTATTCTGCCCATTATCAATCCCTTTAGTTCGTTTTGAAAAATCAGCATTCGATTCACACAAATGACCAAATTTGTCATATATTCTTTTTTTTGAGTAATTAATTTCGCTACTTAAGATCAGCCAAATCTCCCAAAGCGCTAGCGGCGGAGAGGGCGTAGCAAATGTGTTATTCTTCTTCTTTAATGGCAGCAACAACAGAAATTTATCCATCAGTAGCCGCACGAAGAAAAGTATTCCAATCGCTTCGGTCTTTTGCGCTCCGTAGATAGTTCGTCACACCAAGCTTAGTTAACAGCTCTTTCACCTGGTCCAAATATGTTTCTCTCGAAGACTCCCAGAATTGATTGATCTGCTTGTGTCATTACCCAGGATTCTGCGCTGAAGAGCAAGAGAGGTAGGATCAGAGTCTTGTAGGGTTGGATCTTTGTCCTTCAAGAGAGAGCGCTTTGTCATTAAATCGCTTGCTTAGCGCATAGTAGCAGCGGTTTGCGATTATTTTTGTTCATGGCGGAGCCAAGGTAGACAAAATCATCTACCACCTCAAAGTTATAGTTGTCAACGATCACTCAGCGTCCCAGACGAGTGGACTCCTTGTTCGTTGAAACAAATAACTTGATTTTATCCTCATTTATCACCAGACCCACTTAAGCCGACTGCTTTTCAATGCTCGAAAAAGCCGCAGTAACATCCCGCAATACACGGCCAATCATATCTATATCATCAGCATACGCGAGCAACATGTGGCTTTTGTTTACTGCTGCTTTCCGCATGATCATCTCCATCACGATGTTAAAAAGATCGCAGGACAGACTATCGCCTTGTCTAAAGCATCGCTTGGTAGAAAATGGCTCTAACAGATTTTTGCCAATTTTCACTGAAGCATAAGTGTCATCCCGCAAAGTTGAATTAGTATGAATAACTGTTCGGTCGTGGATTTACCAGGTCTAAAGCCACACTGATACGTTCCAATCAGGATCGCCAGAATGGGCTTTAGCCTTTTACATAACACACTAGACAGGACCTTGTATGCGATGGGTAATAGGCTAATCCCACGATAGTTGGTACACACACTCGGATCGCCTTTCTTAAGCACGGGACATAGGACACTCAGATTCCAATTTTCGGGCATGCACTACCTGAGCCAAATCGTGATTATGAGCTGGTGCATGCATGTTACCAGCTCATCGCCGCCGGCTTTAAAAAGCTCTGCCGGTAGGATCCCGCAGCTTTATTATTTTTAAGCCGTGCAATTGCCGTGGTGATCTCGTTTTGGCTCGGTGGTGGACAGCCTACTCCATCGTCGATGAATTGTGTGATTTCGTCACTTATGCTGCCTTCGGGAACGAGTAGAGATTGGAAGTGTTCCCTCCATATTTGCAGCACACTCTGAGTGACCGTGATCAGATTATCGTCTCTGTCCTTACAGATAGGGATCCCTGTTCCAAAACCTTTATTTTTTACCATTTGGTAGAACTTTCGGGCCTCACCTCTATCCCTGTAGTTTTCGATATCCTGGTCATAGAATTCGCAATATGCTGCCACTGTGTGTCGGGAACATCAGAACTAGGGGGGTTTGTGTGGAGTAATTGAGAGAGTTGGTTGGAGTAGGAATTGGCTATCTAGGTGGTATGCAGCTTTGTGATGTCTATATTCCTTTGCGTTTGATTATGAGTGTTTTTAGCACTTCTTAATCGTGTGCGTACCTTGGCTGCAACTAGGTGGGGATCCGAGTCAATATTTGCACCGCGCATCACACGCACGTCCATAACGCTTGAGACATGCCTTCCATCAATTACCACGTGATCAATCTGATTTATTGTATTTTTATCGGTTGATATCCAGGTTGCCTCGTGGATATCTTTATGCGGGAATCTGGTTCCACTCACAACCATGTTTCTTGCCGACGCGAAACTAACCAGTCTGAATCCGTTATCGGAGGAAGAACCAAGAGCATCTTACCTTCCTATATTAGCATTAAAATCTCCCAGAACAATTTTAATGTCATGTGCAGTGCATCTGTCATATATCTCCTTCAGGCGTTCTTCTTTTATCTTTTCCTTGTGTTTTCATAATAATTGTTTTGTTTAAGGAGAGTGGCTTATAAGGCCACCGCACCCGATCCTAGTTTCTTGGGGCTACCAAAGCCACTAAGAGAGACTGCGTTGAGCTTCAGTATCTTCTGTTACCTACCTTAAGGGGAGGGGCCCATTTTCAGTCACCTTAGTTCGTTTTGAAAAATATTAATACTAGTAAATTTTCATACCGATCCGTTAAGGTTTACCCGAGTTATCCTACTCACCAGCCAGCCAGACAGACAGACATAGCTCAGTCGTCTTAAAAAGTCCTGAAACGAATTTGGTCTTAAAATACTTCGAGTCTAACTCGTATCCTTTAATGCGTTACACTTTTTACGCCCTCACCCTACGAGAAGGAGGGTATATATCATTTAATACGACCCAATAGTGCAACATATAGAAGGAGTCATTTTAGACAATAGGTTTCTTTGAACCAAATTCGATTCTGTCTGGCTGTCCGGCAGGTACGCACGATAACTTTAGAAAGACGCAACGTGTTAATATTTCCCCAAAACTACTTACGGTATTGCAAATGTGCTACATAGCCCCACCCCTTCTGGTACCTCCCATACAGTCAAATTATTATCCAGAAAATTGCTTTAAAATATAATCAAGTAGTTTGCTCTGCAATGCTTTGCTATGTCATACTGGAAGAATCTATATACATTAGGGCGGGTCGATTTATTTTTCGACAATTTCCCTATGATTGCCGTATTCTATGGGCTATTCCATGAAAATTTGCCCAAGGAACCATACCTCTATCATTAAATTCGAGTCCCCTACTTTTTGTTGGTAGATTTTTTTCCCAAATTGACGTTCGTATGAAATATTACCTACACGTTCACATCCATAACTCAAAAACTATCTATCGGATTTAATTGCTAGTAGGCGGATTTAATTGGAAAGGTGAGCTCATTTTGATCAATTTACAAAAAAAAATCTGCAACATTGGTCCAACGGTTCAAAAGTTACGGGCATTTTTGTCCAAATTTTGGACCATTTTTCCATTTTTTTCATGATTTTGTCCAAGAATTATTACTTTCATGGCCATTTTTTATTTTTGTATTATGCTATATTAAAATAGCTTTCTAAAATAGGTAAGTTTATAAGAATCGGTTGAAAAATGAAAGAGTTATGCTAATTTTTGTAATATATTTTTAGACATTCTTTGGAATATGTAGTACGAATTACTTGTTGTGATACGTATACGTCATATGTATTTGTACAAAGTGACACAAACACTCTAAGAAAAAACCACTAAATGACGCGAACATGTTATTAAAAAATTTAGCATAACTCATTCATTAACTATAGCATAATACAAAAATAACAAACGTATATTGCGTTATTGAGTTATGGATGTGATCCAAACATGTTAAATTCCAATTAGAATTAGCAATTGATGCAATTTGTTTATATTTTCTAATTCATCAAACAATTAGAATTAGTTCAACTAATTCCCATTAGTTAATTAAAATTTTTATTCCAATGGTAAAACTAATTGCAATTAGTTGCCATTAGCAAAAAAAAATTGGTTTACCTTTACAATTAGAAATCTAATTGACTTCTGCTAATGCAATTAGATTTTTGAAAATGTCAAAATAATTGATTCTAATTTGAGCTAATTGAATATGTAATTTCATTAGCAGAAGTCAATTAGATTTCTAATTATAAAGGTAAAAAAATTTTTTTTGCTAATGGCAACTAATTGTAATTAGTTTTACCATTGGAATAAAAATTGCAATTATCTAATGGGAATTAGTTGAATAATTCTTATTGTTTAATGAATTAGAGAATTTCACAAAAGAAGGTTAATTAGCAATCATTACCATTATCTAATCATTATTTAACATCTTTGATGTGAACGTGTAGGTAATATTTCATACGAACGTCAATTTGGGAAAAAAATCTACCAACAAAAAGTAGGGGACTCGATTTTAACGATAGAGGTATGGTTCCTTGGGCAAATTTTCATGGAATAACCCATAGAATACGGAAATCATGGGGTGAATTTTTTCACTCCCTACAAATCGACCCGACCTAATATACATATATAAAAATGGTGTGAAAATAAAAAAAAAAAATTTCGACGAAATTTCACATATTATCGCATGATTTGATAATTTTGGACGATGTAACTGTGAAAAATTTCGAATAATTATTACTTTCCGAATTGAAAAATAGAAAAATTCTCGGTGGAAAACTAGGAAAATTCCTGAAAAACTCGAAAAATTTTAGTTTTCTCGGCAAAATTTTGCAAATTTTGATTTGATGAAAATCGCAAATTGAATTTTGGTATAACATTTTATGTGCAATTGTTGTGGAAATTGCCAAAAATTTTACATTTAATAGTATATTGTGATAATTTTGGAGGATGTAAATGTGAGAAATTTCGGATAATCATTCCGAGCAAGACTATAATCGAGATGAGCTGACCGAAAGAGTTCGAAGAAATATGCCGCTGTTAAATGTCGAGTACAAGAATGTGTTCGATTCGCTGATGAAGGTTGTTGACGATGAAACAGAAGGAATTTACTTTCTCGATTCTCCGGGTGGGACAGGACACATTGTTGGAAGGCAGTTGAACTGCAAATTCCGCTTTGAAACTGTCGAAAAATCTTCTCACGGTTGATTAGCCAAACACAATGACCAAGATTTCGACAACAGCAAAATCAACATTTGAGATGAAGACGCGATAACGAATAAACGAGCTTTGGAAGTAGTTGACTGAACGATGAAGGCTATGATTTTGCTTACGAAATCTACTGCTGCTGATTTACTTAAACCATGCTTGACGACGACGTCAATGTCAAGAAGTTGAAATTGACCACGGTTATTCCAAATGAATCCATTCCAATTTCCCGTTCGGTTGGCTTTGGCAATGACAATCAATAAATAGCAAGGCCTATCGTTGGATGTTCGTCGGATTAATCTCGTCAGGGAAATGTTTTTCGTGCGGACAGCTGAACGTTGCCTTTCGCGTTTTGGAGAACCGCCATCGTTGTTTGTTTTCGCGGCGGAAAACTAATCGAAAAACATTGTTTATCATACCACTCTCTACTTAGTTTATCTGAAGGCATTAAATTGAGGCGAGACGAAGCACGCCGGGTCCGCTAGTATACATAACATATGTATATTACACTGCGCATGAGGGCGGTCGGCATGGTTTACAAACGATAACACTGTCGTTACTACCTCCTACAGAGTACAAACTAATTTACTGATATAAAATGACTCAAAGGACCCCTCGTGTACAACATTTGCATAACAGAGATGAAGAGCATTTGGCAACCTACAGTTATCAGAATGGCACACCTTGCTAATACCATAAAAATGTTTCATTTCAAATTTGCTAAGCACAAACGCGAAGCTGTCATCGCTTATTGCATCAAGCTGCGAAACGAAAATGAAATAGAAAATGTGTCAAACAACTCTATTTGTTAATGTGCGCCTGCCATCACTTATCACATATTGTACCGCTGTGCCTAAATTAACATAACAGTTTTTTTACAGATGACAGACATAATATTTGATATTTTACTTCTCAATCGATGTGACGTGATTTTTAATAATATTACCTTCATTTTAAGCAAAATTCTGTTGAATTTGCAGATGTGATATTAATACTCGGTACTTTCTCAAATAAAACAATATGTATTAATGTTTTAAAGGGAATAAGTAAAGTAATTATCTTCGGATATGCCAAAGCTCAAATACCCTTCACCAATTGTAAAAATAGTGATAAAACTGGTTATCTACAAATACATATATTTTAATCAACTTTATACCGCAAAAAGGGGTTTGCATGATAGTTGGACTTTACTTTTAGCCTCCCATATTAATTTCTTGTCAACAACTTTAAACTGATTTGTCGAATTCTGAACTTAAATTGTTTATATGAGCTGAGAATATAGTTATGCATTAGTTAAACCCCAAAAAGGAGGGACACATAGAGGGGCACCCCTAATAAGAGGGTGTTTGTATAAGATTTAGGAGTAGTTTTGTCCGATAATGCTCATCCGCTTAGGAGATAGAAGGTTGTATTTTAAATTTCAGGTCAATAGCTCTTAAGCCGCGACTGTATTCGTGGGGACATAACTCAAAAAAGAGACAAGAATCGTTTTTTTTTTTTGGGAGATAAGAATAGTTTTTGAGTTTGATAAGTTTGTCAAATCTTAAAACTCAACCATCACTTAGAGAACAGAAGCTTACATACAAAATTTCAGCTCGATAGCTTTTAAAATAAGGCTGTAATCGCAGGGACGGACTCCAAAAAGGAAGAGTTAGTTTGGGTGGTGGGATTGAATTGGTCTTACAACTTAACCTCCGCATTGACATATAAGCATGTATTCTAAATTTCAGTGCGATATTTATTAAACTGCGGCTGTAAACACGGGGACAGACGGACATCTTTTAATCGAATCAAAAATCGACGCTGATCATTTATATCTATTATAGGTGGGCACCATTTGTATGGAAGAAAAATTCAGCATCGAAGTTCCCAATTTTACATTTTTATACCATCACCCTTAGGGTTGAGGGTATATATCATTTGATACGAACCAAAAGTGTAACACAAAGAAGGAGTCACATTAGACCATAGGTTTCTTTAAACCAAATTCGATTCATGACTTTTTAAGTCGTTTAAGCCATGTCCGTCTGTCTGCCTGGCTGTCCGGCGGGTGCGCACGATCTCCAAAACTACTTACGGTATTGCAAATGAGCTACATTATTCCGCCCACTTTAGAGATCGAGTAATAATATCAATACACACAACGGGATCGTTCCCAAATTCTGTGCTTAGTAAAGCTATAACAGGATAAAATTGGATGTCTAGACACGCCCCTTCTTTAGAAAAATTCACTCAAATTTTGCATATGATGTTTGCATATGAAAACTGGACTCAGCAATGAATATGAACTATATCGGTTCACGCCTTCTGGTACCTCCCATACAAAATGACCTATTTTTGTAAATTTAATATTTCTCCCATAACTTCCAAACGGACACTTGGAGGATAATGACAAATGGTCGGTTAATTTATCTTGTGATAGGAAGCAAAACCTTACAAAACATAACTATTTGACGCACCCCTTCTGGTACCTCCCATACAAAATACCGAACATACCCCCCTAGTTTTAAATACTTATATTTTTGTAAGTACAGTGAATACATTCGAATTTTGCGTTAGTTGTACAGTTATGATAATTTGAATCAGGAATGAATATGGATTATACCGGATCACCCTCTGGTACCTCCCATACAAAATGACCTTGTTTGGAAAATTAATATTTCTCCCATAATTTCTATGCCGGCACTTGGAGGATAATCAAATTTGGTAATTAATTATCTTGTAATAGGAATTATTTTTGGGTGATGGTATTTATCAGTCAGTTTACCTGACTGAAATTTCTGTACTGGTTACTGGTAGATTTTGGATGTTATTTATTGTTGTTTAAATCGTTGCAAATACTACCATTAGGGGATTCCTCTATCTCACAATCTGAACTGTTGCTAGACTCTGTCGTTGTTGGGAAAATTGCAGGATAAAGTCTTTTAAAAAGTTCGTTTGCCCATTCCATCATTTTCGTCTTTTTAGAATACTTTACAGAGGATGCGTTGTAGGATATTTTTCGGATCTATGATATATATTTAGGGTATTCAATGTTTGTATTCTTCTTTCCTCAAATCTTGCTATAATTTTGTCTCGCAGCTCCCGAGCATATGCGGAGTCTATATTCTTGAGCTGTTTCAGTAATAGGGTCAGTGAATCATTTGATAATCTTTTAATTGCGAGCGCTAAAGGCTGAAGCGCTTAGCTCAAATCTCTCAAAATTGTTATTTCTTTTGAGCTGAATGGAGTTTCCCCTAAATCAAAAAGAGCATGGTTGACACAAGGGTAAATTCTTAGAAACTGTTCAATCATTGCAGATAAGGAGCTCCACCGGTGTTTCACATCGACAATGAGCCTTAATTCTTTATTGTGCTCCTGGACTTGTTATTTAGCTCGACTTGTTAAATGAATTTATATGCTTCCGCAATGTTGTGATAATTTGAGACACGTTTTTAATGAGCTCGTATGATTTTTCGCTGACGTACAATAAAGCCATATTGCCTTATTTTCCACAGGTGTGAAATAAAGCCATTATGGCAATATTTCACCTTTGACAATATTTTGAATACAATTTATCTAGTATTTTTGTTTTGCGTGCCCTAGTAACGCTTTTTCATTTCTTTAAGTCGCATTTTTCATTGGTATGGCATTATTTCCACTTTGATCGGAAATTTAATATGGTGTTATTGCACAATCATGCTGGCAATAAAGCCATATGGCTTTATTGCACGACGCCTGATTTTTAGACTTCCACTATTTCACCGCATTCATCATCGTCACTATTATCGTCGTAAAATAATTTTTCTAAATTAATTTGAAATTGAATTTTAAAATTTTACAACGCTTCTAAAAATATTCTTGTTTACAAAATGTAAAAAGTGATTTCTAAATTAATTTCAAATTCAATTTTAAAGTTTATACTTTTTCAATAACTCCTTTTAGAGTTGTTACAAAACAATTTAAAAAAACCGAGTACCCGAAGGAAAAAACTCGGTTAAACCGGTTATTCGAAAATGGCATTTTTGCAAAAACCGGCATACGGTTTTAAATAAAAAAAACCGGTTTACGGTTTTTCGGTCTCGGTTTTGAACACCCTAACTGAGATTAATGGTATATGTAAGTCGGGTTGTCCGACTGAAATTTTCTTACTGGTTTTGTTTTGTCCTCGTTGACCGCTAAACCCATTTTTGCAGACTCCTTTCCTAGTGATGAGAAATTTTCAGTAACATCCCGCAGATTTTCCAAGGTACATCTGCAAAGTCGAATCAGCTTTGCAGAAATACCAAACTCAGACATAGCCCCATATAGTCGGAGAGTCAAAGGCAGCTTTGTAGTCGACAAAGAGGTGGTAGGTGTCGATCTTCTTTTCATGAGTTTTTTCCAGGATTTGTCGTGAGGTGAATATTTGATCCATTGTAGATTTACCAGGTTTAGAGCCCCACTGATATGGTCCAATTAGTTTTTTTACAATAGGCTTTAGACGTTCACATAACTTGCTTGAAAGGACCTTGTACGCAATCAGTAATTACGGTTACAGCTTATTTCACGGTAGTACTTACATTCACTACGATCTCCTTTCTTGTATATGGAACATAACAGACTGAGACTCCAATCCGCGGGCATTCTCTCCTCTTGCCAGAAGTTCCCCATGCATGCTCCTAATCAGCTCCTCCCCAGCAGCCTTAAACATTTCAGCAAGGAGACCATCGGCTCCAGCAGCTTTGTTGTTTTTAAGACAGGAGATTGCCACACGTATCTCGACCTGGCTCGGAGGTGGACAGTTAATACCATCGTTATGGATTGGGGCAGGGTCTTCTAGAGTAATGTCCGTAACCAGTTCATTTCTGAAATTATCTCTCCATATCTTTAGAACGTTATCCGAGTTCGTCACTAGTTGGCCATCGCTGTCCTTGCAGGAGAGCAACCCTATACCACGCATTGTCGCATTCATCATCGTACCAGGCATTGCCACTGTGAGGGTATAACATCAGGGGTTGGAGCATTCCGCAGCAGTTAAGTTAGGTGGTTGGAGTAGGCGTCCGCTACCTCTGTGGTCCGCAGTTTACCGATGTCCAGCTTTCGTTGTGCCTGGTTATATACGTTTTTTGCCGAGCTTAGCCATGTGCGTACCTTAACTGCGGTAAACGAAGCCAATGTTCGCACCCCTGATCACTCGTACGTCCAGAACACTCGATGCGTGCCTTCCATCGACTAACACGTGATCTTTCTGATTCCTCGTCAAATGATCTGGAGATAACCATGTTGCCTTATGAATATTTTTTAGGTCAAATCTAGTGCTGCTAACTACCATATTTCTTGCCGCAGAGAAATCAATCAGTCTAATGCAATTGTTCGACGTTTCGGTGTGCAAACTAATGGTAGGCTCATATGCGGTCTCCCTGCCTATTTTAGCAGTAAGGCTCTCGTAGAACTGGTCCTCATCGCTTTTGTCTTCTGTCGGAGCATGGGCACTTATAAGTGTTATGTGAAAAAATTTTGTTTTGGTTCTTATGGTGGCTATACGTTCACACACCGGGTTGAACCTTGTGACTAGGTTTCGCAGTCTCTTGCCAACCACAAATCCACATCCAAATTCGAGCGAGCACCCGTGCCCCGTCCACCGTATTTCCTTTAAAGCGGTTATATCAGCCTTGTATTCATCGAAGACTTCCGCCGGTTGGATGGAGGCACCTGGTCTATACAGTGTTATAATATTCCAGGTGCATATCCTCAAATCATGGCCCTTAATTCGTTTGCGGTATTCGTCAACATTTTAGGGGTCCATTTTATTCTTTTCTTACTTCTTTTTATTGCAAAAGTTCAAACGTCGGTGGCGGGTTGCAAGCCTAGCACGCCACATCGCAGTTTTCGCCTCCTGCCAGGATTTTATTACAGCCGCCCTTTCTGGGTCAGACGCTGACCAGGTTACAGCTCACTTTATGCAGACGTGCCTGGGTTTTAGGTTTTGCCCATCACAGTTAGTCATGCTTTGACGGGTGTCAAAGGCTCGTTTCCAGGCATCACCACGCACAGTGGTTCCTTTTTGGGTTTTGCGTAGCTAAAATCTGTAACTTTGTTTATTATCCGATTGTTTTAAAATTTGTGCAAAATGTGCAAAAAATTAACTTTAGTTATTAAAGTTTAAAATTTATGTTTTTTTATTTTTACTTCCAAGTAATTCTTCTTTTTATACCATCACCCTTAGGGATGAGGGTATATATCATTTGATACGAAAAAAAGTGTAACGCATTAAAGGAGACGAGTTAGATCCCAAGTATCTTAAGACCAAATTCGTCTCAGAACATTTTAAGAAGAATGAGCTATGTCCGTCTGTCTGGCTGGCTGGCTGGATGGCTGGTCAGCAGGATAACTCGAGTAAACCTTAACGGATCGGTATGAAAATTTAGCAGTATCAATATTTTTTAAAACGAACTTATGGGATTGTAAATGGGCTGAATAGCCCCACCCCTTCTGGTACCTCCCATACAAAATTACCTATTTTTGGAAAATTAATATTTCTTCCATAACTTCCAAACGGACAACCGGAGGATGTTTGAATTTGGTCAGTTTATTTATCTTGCAAAAGTAGACAAACCCTAAGAAAACCGAAACCTGTGCCCAACCCATTCTGGTACCTCCCATACAAATGACCGAATTGACCCTTATAGTTTTACATACATATCTTTTTTGCAAGTAAACTTAGATCACTCAAATTTTGCGTATGATGTTTGCTTATGAAAATTAGACTCAGTTATGAATATGGACTATATCAGTTCACGCCTTCTGGTACCACCCATACAAAATTAACTATTTTTGGTAAATTAATATTTCTCCTATAACTTCTCCCTACCTCCCATATAAATGACCGAATTGACCCTTATAGTTTTACATACATATCTTTTTTGTAAGTAAACTGAGATCACTCAAATTTTGCTTATGATGTTTGCTTATGAAAATTAGACTCAGTTATGAATATGGACTATATCAGTTCACGCCTTCTGGTACCACCCATACAAAATTAACTATTTTTGGTAAATTAATATTTCTCCTATAACTTCTCCCTACCTCCCATATAAATGACCGAATTGACCCTTATAGTTTTACATACATATCTTTTTTGTAAGTAAACTGAGATCACTCAAATTTTGCTTATGATGTTTGCTTATGAAAATTAGACTCAGTTATGAATATGGACTATATCAGTTCACGCCTTCTGGTACCACCCATACAAAATTAACTATTTTTGGTAAATTAATATTTCTCCTATAACTTCCAAACGAACTCTTGGGGGGTAATGAAAATTGGTCGATTAATTTATGTTATTATAAGAGGAAAAACCCTAGAAAACCTAACTATTTGACACACCCCTTCTGGTACCTCCCATACAAATGACCGAACTCCCCCCATAGTATTACAAACATATCTTTTTTCTAAGTACACTGAATTCAGTCAAATTATGAGTAATTTGTACGCTTATAAAAATATGAATCAGGAGTGACTATGGACTATATCGGGTCACCCCTTCTGGTACCTCCCATACAAAATTACCTATTTTTGGAAAATTAATAATTCTCCCATAACTTCCAAACGGACATTTGAGGGGTAATGAAAATTAGATAATTAATATTTCTTCCATAGCTGGCAAACAGACCATCGGAGGATATCTAAATTTGGTCAGACTATTTATCATGCAATAGTAGACAAACCCTGAAAAAGCAGAAACATTTGCCACACCCTTTCGGGTACCTCCCATACAAATGACCGAATTGACCCTTATAGTTTTACATACATACCTTTTTTGCAAGTAAACTGAGATCACTCAAATTTTGCGTATGATGTTTGCTTATTAATATTAGACTCAGGTATGAATATGGACTATATCAGTTCACGCCTTCTGGTACCTCCCATACAAAATTACCTATTTTTGGAAAATTAATATTTCTCCTATAACTTTCAAACGGACTCTTGGGGGGTAATGAAAATTGGTCGATTAATTTATGTTATTATAGGAGGCAAAACCCTAGAAAACCTAACTATTTGACACACCCCTCCTGGTACCTCCCATACAAATGACCCAACTCACCCCCATAGTATTACAAACATATCTTTCTTCTAAGTACACTGAACTCAGTCAAATTATGAGTAATTTGTACGGTTATGAAAATATGAATCAGGAGTGAATATGGACTATATCGGGTTACCCCTTCTGGTACCTCCCATACAAAATTACCTATTTTTGGAAAATTAATAATTCTCCCATAACTTCCAAACGGACATTTGAGGGGTAATGAAAATTAGTCGGTTAATTTATATTGTGATAGGAGGCGAAACCTTAGAAAACCTAATTATTTGACACACCCCTTCTGGTACCTCCCACACAAAGGACCGAACTCACCCCTATTATAGTCTTACATACATATCTATTTTTGTAAGTGCACTGAATTCAGTCAAATTATTCGTAAGTTGTACGTATGAAAATTTCAGTCAGGAATGAATAAGGACTGTATCGGTCCACCCACTGTGGTACCCCCTATCAAAATTAAATTTTTTTGAAATATTAATATTTCTCACATAAATTCCAAACCGGCACCTATACCCCCTACACAAAGAAGTAAAATTTTGGACGATTTTGGACCACAAGCAGGGGAAAAATATATATAAGTAATTTTATTTTAATTAAAAATCTATTAATTTCAATAACTCAAGACTTCAACAATATATAGGGTGATGGTATTTATCAGTCAGTTTACCTGACTGAAATTTCTGTACTGGTTTTCGTATCAAATGATATATACCCTCATCCCTAAGGGTGATGGTATACAAATCTTCCCTAAATCTCAGAGAAAAAAATATTGGTGAGAGAAATTTACTCTCTTAGCTTAATGTTTTCTCCCCACAATTAATTCGCATTCTAAATTTAAGTTTAAAATTCTTATTTTTTGCAAATATCGTACTTGAATTTAAGCGTATCAATTCTCCTATTAAGTATGAAAATCTTAAGAGCTTGTGCGAATCAAGTGACGCGTGATCTTCGTTGATGCTATTTTCGCACCAGTGTGTTTTGACTTCTCATTAATTTCGTGGAGCTTATAACACTTAAGGTTCGTAATAATAGTAAAAAAGCAAAGCAAAATTGTACTGATTAGATAGTTTGGCAACTATGTAATTAGCTATCCGCATAGTAAAAATCAAGCCCCATCTAGCTTAATGTCATCTATAATTAAGAAGTCTACACTTAAAAATCATGCCCCATTATTCTTAATGTCATCTATATTCAAGAATTCTATACTTAAAAATCAAGCCCCATCAGGCTTAACGTCATCTATTATTATGATTTATTTACTTAAAAATCAAGCGCCACAGGCTTTATAACATCTACAAATAAGAATTCCAGGCTAGGTTTTTTCGTTCTTGGATCAAGAATTTTTTACTGGATTTAAGAAAATCCGTACCTACCGTACTTTTGACACCGCTTGGGAAAGATTTATGTACGGAATACTTGATTTTTTTTTAAGTGTAGCTTAGTGATACTTATTAGTATCAATTATTGCATTTCGTATCTTTAAGCGTAAGTTCTTAATGTTACTTTTTATTAAATACATAACATTTATTTATTTTTATACCATCACCCTTAGGGATGAGGGTATATATCATTTGATACGAAAAAAAGTGTAACGCATTAAAGGAGACGAGTTAGACCCCAAGTATCTTAAGACCAAATTCGTTTCAGGAATTTTTAAGACGATTGAGCTATGTCCGTCTGTCTGGCTGGCAGGCTGGCTGGCTGGATGGCTGGTCAGCAGGATAACTTGAGTAAACCTTAACGGATCAGTATGCAAATTGACCAGTATTAATATTTTTCAAAACGAACTTATGGGATTGAAAATGGGCAGAATAGCCCCACCCCTTCTGGTACCTCCCATACAAAATTACCTATTTTTGGATAATTTATATTTCTTTCATTACTTCCCAACGGACGATCGTAGGATATTTAAATTTGGTCAGTTTATTTATCTTGCAAAAGTAGACAAACACTACGAAACCCGAAACCTTTGCCATACCCCTTCTGGTACCTCCCATACAAATGACCTAATTGACACTCATAGTTTTACATACATATCTTTTTGGTAACTGAACTGAATTCACTAAAATTTTGCATATGATGTTTGCATATGAAAACAGGAATCAGCAATGAATATGAACTATATCGGTTCACGCCTTCTGGTACCTCCCATACAAAATGACCTATTTTTGCAAATTTAATATTTCTCCCATAACTTCCAAACTGACACTTGGAGGATAATGACAAATTGTCGGTTAATTTATCTTGCGATAGGAAGCAAAACCTCTGAAAACCTTACTATTTGACGCACCCCTTCTGGTACCTCCCATACAAATTCCCGAATTCACCCTCATAGTCCTACATACATATCTTTTTTTGTAAGTACAATAAATTCAGTCAAATTTGGCGTAACTTGTATAGTTATGAAAATTTGAATCAGGAATAAATATGGATTATATCGGATCACCCCTTCTGGTACCTCCCATACAAAATTACCTATTTTTGAAAAATTAACATTTATCCCATAATTTCCAAACGGACACTTGGGGGGTAATGAAAATTAGTCAATTAAATTATCTTGTGATAGGAAGCAAAACCTTACAAAATATAACTATTTGACGCACCCCTTCTGGTACCTCCCATACAAAATACCGAACATACCCCCATAGTTTTAAATACATATATTTTTGTAAGTACAGTGAATACAGTCGAATTTTGCGTAAGTTGTACAGTTATGATAACTTGAATCAGGAATGAATATGGATTATACCGGATCACCCTCTGGTACCTCCCATACAAAATGACCTTGTTTGGAAAATTAATATTCCTCCCATAATTTCTAAACCGGCACTTGGAGGATAATCAAATTTGGTAATTAATTATCTTGCAATAGGAATTATTATTGGGGGATGGTATTTATCAGTCAGTTTACCTGACTGAAATTTCTGTACTGGTTTAGTATTAAATGGGTTGCAGCAGCAAAATTTCTTCTTTAAAAGTTAGCTGAAAAATCAAATCTTAAGTTAGCCATATTTGCTTATAAATATGTAATTATTATTACAAATAAAATAATTTCTTTTTGTATTACATACGAATATAAATGTATTACAAAAAATTTTATGTCATATTTGTTAGTTTTAAAATTTGTATTACATATTTGAATTTTGTTTACATAAATAACTTTCGAATTACATGTGGATATAAAGTTAATTTTCAACAAATACAATTGTGTGTAGGTTTATGATTAACTGTGTTTGTATATTCTAAACATATATTCAATATTTCTATTTAATTGTATCATCCTTTCATGTATTTGCTCATTTTAAAAATTATCCTAGCTGTATATATTGTAAGGATACATAATGTATTCGTATACATAGCAACATGTAATATATTCCACTTTAGTATTAAAGTATCCTATTACAAGCGTTTTCAATGTTTTATGTTGGTTCATTCCTTGCTTTGGCAGTTTTTGCTGAGCGCACATACAAAAGCAATTACGGTGTTGAGCTGAAACCACAAAGTTTTATGCATCGCAAGCAAAAGCTATAGTAGGGAAATCTGCGGGTGAGGAGATTATATTGACGCAAATTATGATGACAGTAAACAAACACGCACCACCACAACGATAAAAATAAAGCATTTCGATAACAACGTACCAACTTATTACAAAATACATGAACCAGGAAATGAAATCAGTTGTAACAAAGGGCAAAGGGCTTTCAATAATCTTCCATTATATTTTAGAATTTAATAGCTCGATTATTATATGGTAACCTGGCTCAAGGTACGTATGATGTTTTGTTTTGTACTCATCTCAATGTTGTTGAATTTGCTCATTTCACTTTGGTTGTTATACCGTCACCATACGGGTAGGAGGGTATATATCATTTGATACGACCCAGAAGTGTAACACATAGAAGGAGTCACTTTAGACCCTAGGTTTCTTTGAACCAAAATCGATTGATGGCTTTTTAAGTCGTTTGAGCCATGTCCGTCTGTCTATCGGTCTGGCTGGTGCGCACCATAACTTTCGAAAGACGCAACCAAATATTTTAAAATTTTGCACGACTACTACGGCAAATGAGCTACATGGACCCGCCCTTTTGATACCTCTAATACAAATACATCATTCCACCCATAAAGTTTTGGAGAAACAATTTGGAAATCTAGCAGCGCCACATCTGGTACCTCCCATACCCATCTGGTACAGCCCACTTTAGAAATCGAATAATATTATTAATAGACCTAACGTGATCGTGTCCAAATTTTGTATTTATTGGAAGTCTAGCCACGCCTCTTCTGGTACCTCCCATACAAATGTACCACTCCGCCCACTTTAGAGATTGAGTAATAATATCAATACACAATATCAATATACAGTGCATAAAAACGTTTATTTTTTTGGCATAAAATGTTAATAAAATTTGTGCACAAAACTCCCAGTTACATTATTGCTAAATATAGTTTAGCGCTATCACGAAGTGTAAGTTAGCTGTTGGGCAAAAACTGATGACAACGTTTTTTTTAAGGGCTCACTTATTTTGAAAAATTTTTTAACACTTACCGGTCTATTCTGACGTGGTTACAATAGTCACCACGGTTACAATAGACTACTTTGGTTACAAAATAAAAAAATCGGTATTCCGAATCCTTGTTACCGTGACAATTGTAACTAAAATTGTTACCTGCCAAAAAGGAGCTAGTTTGAGCTATTTGAAATAATATTTTAAAACACTTCTACGCCATTTTGCTATGGAGATGTAGTGGCAAAATGTGTGAAAAGGGAACAACCACTAAGAAACCTGCGGGACAGCTGTGACCAATTCCCCATGGCACAGTATTTGTCCAATATTTATCGACTGTTCACTTAACTGGGGTACGTGTCGTCTCCTTAAGCTCATTAAAATTTGTATAAATATTTAAAAAGGACAAATATATTTACTTTTCTCTGTATTGTGTTTTCATTTTGTGTTTTTCAAGTTCAAAAATTAGCTGTGAATTGTCAATAATTTACATTTCCCCACAAGGTGAACTTTTCCTTGACACGAAATTGCCAGAATACCCGTAACAAGAATCAGATTCAAAATTGTAACAAATTTATAGTGACAAATTTTTGTAACCAAATTATTAGAATAGGGCCGTTACTGTCAAGTTCATTTGTTTTCAAAAAGTCATAATTTGTCGCACTGTGTTATTGTCCCACATACTTACGTTCAATTTGTCGCTTGTATTATACATTTGTACCTTAACATATGAATTCAAAATATTTCGCAAGCGTTTGACGAGTACTCTCCCTTAATGCATTTTTACAATAGTGGATGTATTTTGTTGGGAGAAAAGTCGATATGGTGATCGAGGGAATGTAATTTTAAGGAAATATTAAACCCAAAACTCCAAAACTGGGTAATATTTGTTTTACAATTTCTTTAAATGTAACCTCCAAATTATTTCCATAGAATTTACTAAAGGATACAAATTTCAAAGGTCCTTTTTTCAACTTTTTTGTTAAAAATATAAAAAATATTTATATAGCTCAAATTTTTTTCATTCATTGTTGCGAAATTTTAGTTTAATTCCTGAGTTTACGCATACTCGTATCTGATGTTCACTAAAACAAGATAGCTATTTGCATATTCTATGTCAAGTCATTACCGCTTGTAGTGAATTTTACAATATGACATGCATGTTTATTCAACAGAATATTTGTATACATATATTGGCGAATATACATATGTGAGTTTATGTTTAAGAGTAGACCTTCTCCTTGATAGTAGTAAGTGCAGACCATTCCACTTGTTATGCGGGCGCTGTTCCTTTATCACTATAAACCTCAATGTCATTTGGAATTTTTAACAACATTTTTGGTATGAAGAATATGCCAACAGAGCTTGCATAACTTTGTGATACCGTTATTTTAATGAAATTATGTCAATGGCATAAACTCCTTCATTCACACCCACATGCATACGAGTGTATGTGGCCCTATATCTGCATATACATGTGTATATCATTGAAAACCGCTTAACAGCCACTGCTGTCATCTCCTTCTAATCGCTCTGATATCTTTACAGATTTAACAATGTATGTATTTCATTCATTCAATGTGTGAATGTTGCTATTGCACAGTGGGCAAAAATTTCAATTTTTTAATGGAATTAAAAGTGAAAAAACATTTACAACAAGTATGTGTAAGAAAAACAGTTATTTCAATGGAACTGCATAAAATAACATGTAAATCACTTACTTATTTTATGTAAACATATCATGAACAGGATAAGGGAGAGCTTTTTGCATTATTGTGAATTAACATGCTTCCCTTTTTATACCATCACCCTTAGGGATGAAGGTATATATCATTTGATACGAGCCAAAAGTGTAACACATAGAAGGAGTGACTTTAGACCCTAGGTTTCTTTGAACCAAATTCGATTCATGACTTTTTAAGTCGTTTGAGCCATGTCCGTCTGTCTGTCTGTCTGTCCGGTGGCTGTCCGGCTGGTTCGCACGATAACTTTCGAAAGACGCAACCAAATGTTTTGAAATTTTGCACGAGTTATTATTTTCTCAAAACTACTTACGGTATTGCAAATGGGCTACATGGCCCCGCCCCTTCTGGTACCTCCCATACAAATACATCATTCCGCCCACTTTAGAAATCGAGTAATAATATCAATACACCCTACGGGATCGTCCCCAAATTCTGTATTTAGTAAAGCTATAACAGTATAGAGTTTTGGAAAAAATTTTGAAAGCCTAGCCTCGCCCCTTCTGGTACCTCCCATACAAATCTACCTTTCCGCCCACTATAGAGATGGAGAAATAATATCAATAAATTAAACGTGATCGTACCCAAATTCTATTTTTTGTAAAGCTATAACAGGATAAAGCTTGGGAGAAAAAAATTGGAAGTCTATTCACGCCCCATCTGGTACCGCCCATACACATCTGGTACCGCCCACTTTAGAAATCGATTAATATTATTAAAAGACCTAACGCGCTCGAGCCCAAATTCTGTATTTGGTAAAGTTTAAGCAGGATAAAGTTTTGGAGAAAAAATCTGGAACTCTATACACGCCCCTTCTGGTACCTCCCATACAAATGTACCACTCCGCCCACATTAGAAATAGGGTAATAATATCAACACACTCGACACGATTGTGCCCAAATTCTGTATTTTGTTATGTTATAACAGGACAAAGTTTTGGAGAAAAAATTGGAAATTTAGCGACGCCCCTTATGGTACCTCCCATACAAATGTACCTTTCCGATGTACTTTAGGGATGTACTAATAATATCAGTACACCCAAGGCAATTGTGCCCAAATTCTGTAATTAGTAAAGCTATAACAGGATAAAGTAATGGAAAATAAATCTGGAAGCCTAACCACACCCCTTCTCGTACCTCCCATACAAATGTACCACTCCTCCCACTTTAGAAATCGAGTAATAATCTATATATATAAAAATGAAATGGTCCACGTATGTCATACCATCACTAGAGAACGGGTGGCGCGATTTGGCTGAGTTTTTTTTTATTCGATTCGAAATTTTCCCTATATTGTTTGTGTTGAAAAAAATCAAATCCAGGTGGCGCTAGGGTGGATTTATATCGAAAATTTTAATGCATGTACCAATTCAACTGAAATTTAGAATGGATATTCGTTGTATCATAAAAAAATATTTAATGTACAAATAGACCCGGTAGGTGGCGCTGGGGTCGGTTTACAATCAAAATTTTAACGAAAGGGCCAATTGAACTGAAATTCAGAATCTATGTTTGTTTGATCATCAGAAAAAATTGTATGTACAAATGGACCCGGTAGATGGCGCTAGGATGGATTCGTATCGAAAATTTGAATGCATGTACCAATTTAACTGAAATATAGTATTTATGTTTGTGGAACCTTAAGAAAAAATTTTTTGTATAAATTGACCCGGTAGGTGTCGCTAGGGTGGAATTATAATGAAAATTTTAACGAATTAAACAATTTGACTGAAATTCAGAATGTATATTTGTTTTGTTATGAGAATATTTTTTTGTATATATGGACCTACAGTTGATTTAGCTGGGGTTGAATTATTTCGAAAATTTATATCGATTGTCCGATTTCACTTAAACTTTAAATATATGATTTTTTTGGCATGAGAAAAATTTGAATGTATGTTTGAAATCAGTTGCCGGTGTTTAGCTTATGATACACTTAATTTTTGAAATGTCATTAAGTCTCTTTTTTTAACATCATAGTTATTCAGAAGTCTATATACATAAAAAAGGTGTACATTTTGATGTCACCACTAATTGTGAAAACGGTTGAACCCATTTTTTCCAAAATTTCAGTGATAGGTGGGGATTGGCTGCAAATGTTCACCCAGACAGCAAAAAGGCTTAAAGAAGAATGACTAACTTTTATAATGGCGCACTTTCTACAGAGTTGGAGAGCTTCACAAAGTGGTTTTTCCCATTTCGAAATTTTAGGGGACAATAACGAAAATAGGAATAACTGTTGATATCACCCAGACCATACGGTTTATGAGGTTGCAGAGCCTAATGAAGGCATTTTTGGAAATTCGTACTCCTTAGGATAAAAAGGTACAAGCACCCAGTACACCAACGCAGAAAGTTATATGTCAGTCAATCGGCTTAAAAATGTGGTTTTAGAATATATGCTTATCAATAAGTAAGTTGTCATCACATCATGGACGACACTGCTGATCCGATTTAGCAATTCTTATAATAATATATAATATAATTTAAGATATATGAAGAGCAGAATTTGTCCGGGAAAACCTCGCCCTTTAAATTGAAATATTATAGAGGTCAAAGAAATAAACCAATCGTTATTAGATTTCAACTACACTCAACATATTTTACAAAAATTTGGAGGCAGGACGAAGTCTGCCGGGCCAGCTAGTATCAATATAATAGACAATTATTTGTTTTACTGAGGGTAAGGGTAAATGTAAGTTGGGTTGCCCGACTGAAACTTTCTAACTGGTTTTAATTACAAATCGGTTAATTTTAATAACTCAAGACTTAAACAATATCTTATATTGGTTGATGGTATTTATCAGTCAGTTCAACTGACTGAAATTTCTGTACTGGTTTTTTATTAATTTTTATACCATCACCATTAGGGATGTGGTTATATGTCATTTGATACGACCTAAAAGTGTAACAAATAGGAGGAGTCACTTTCGACCCTAGGTTTCTTTGAACCAAATTCGATTCATGAATTTTTAGTCGTTTGAGCCATATCTGTCTGTCTGTCTCTCCACCTGTCTGTCTGTCTGGCAGGTTCGCACTATAACTTTCGAAAGACGCAACCAAATGTTTTGAAAAAAAGTTTGGGAAAAAAGGGGCTCCTTTCGGTTCTATGATGACTCCCCAGGTGCGGGTACTCAAATGAAAGATATTTTCGAGCCGAATCCAACGATGTTGTTTTTAGGCGCGATTTTTTTAAAAATAATTTTTGCCTGCGGCGCTACTAAACCCATCATATTCATTTTCACTCTAATTTACAAAAAAAAAAAAAATTTAACGGGATATGCCAAAAAGAAATTTTGTTTTTTTTACAAAAAATTTAAATTTTTCTTAATTTTTTCCACTTTTATCCTTCTTTTAATCAATTTTTCTTATTTCAAATATTTCTCTTTGGACTTTTTCTTGATTTTTATACCATCACCCTTAGGGATGAGGGTATATATCATTTGATACGAAAAAAAGTGTAACGCATTAAAGGAGACGAGTTAGACCCAAAGTATCTTAAGACCAAATTCGTTTCAGAACTTTTTAAGAAGAATGAGCTATGTCCGTCTGTCTGGCTGGCTGGATGGCTGGTCAGCAGGATAACTCCAGTAAACCTTAACGGATTGGTATGAAAATTTACCAGTATTAATATTTTTCGAAACGAACTTATGGGATTGTGAATGGGCAGAATAGACCCACCCCTTCTGGTACCTCCCATTCAAAATTACCTATTTTTGGATAATTAATATTTCTTCCATAACTGTCAAACAGACCATCGGAGGATATCTAAATTTGGTCAGATTATTTATCTTGCAATAGTAGACAAACCCTAAGAAATCAGAAAGCTTTGCCACACCCCTTCTGGTACCTCCCATACAAATTACCGAATTGACCCTTATAGTTTTACATACATATCTTTTTTGTAAGTAAACTGGGATCACTCAAATTTTGCGTATGATGTTCGCTTATGAAAATTAAACTCAGGTATGAATATGGACTATATCGGATCACGCCTTCTGGTACCTCCCATACAAAATTACCTATTTTTCGAAAATTAATATTTCTCCTATAACTTCCAAACGGACTCTTGGGGGGTAATGAAAATTGGTCGATTAATTTATGTTATTATAGGAGGCAAAACCCCAGAAAACCTAACTATTTGACACACCCCTTCTGGTACCTCCCATACAAATGACCGAACTCACCCCCAGAGTCTTACAAACATATATTTTTTCTAAGTACACCGAATTTAGTCAAATTATGAGTAATTTGTACGCTTATGAAAATATGAATCAGGAGTGAATATGGACTATATTGGGTCACCCTTTCTGGTACCTCCCATACAAAATTGCCTATTTTTGGAAAATAAATAATTCTTCCATAACTTCCAAACGGTTAATTTACATTGTGATTGGAGGCGAAACCTCAGAAGGCCTAACTATTTGACACACCCCTTCTGGTACCTCCCATACAAAGGACCGAACTCACCCCCATAGTCTTACATACATATCTTTTTTTTGTAAGTGCACTCAATGCAGTCAAATTATTCGTAAGTTGTACGTATGAAAATTTGAGTCATGAATGAACCAGTACAGACATTTCAGTCAGTTTAACTGACTGATAAATACCATCACCCAATATAAGATATTGTTTAAGTGTTATTGAAATTAACCGATTTGTAATTAAACCCAGTTAGAAAGTTTCAGTCGGGCAACCCGACTTACATTTACCCTTACCCTCAGTAAAATAAATACTTTGCTATTATATTGATATTATTACTCGATTTCGAAAGTGGGCGGAGTGGTACATTTGTATGGGAGGTACGAGAAGGGGTGTGGTTAGGCTTCCAGATTTATTCTCCATAACATTATCCTGTTATAGCTTTACTAATTACAGAATTTGAGTACGATTGCGTTGGGTGTACTGATATTATTACTACATCCCTAAAGTGGGCGGAAAGGTACATTTGTATGGGAGGTACTATAAGGGGCGTCGCTAGACTTCCAATTTTTGTGTCCAAAACTTTGTCCTGTTATAACATAACAAAACACAGAATTTGGGCACTATCGTGTCGAGTGTATTGATATTATGACCTTATTTCTAACGTGGGCGGAGTGGAACATTTGTATGGGAGGTACCAGAAGGGGCGTGTCAAGACTTCCAGATTTTTTTCTGCAAAACTTTATCCTGTTATAGCTTCACTAAGAAAAAAATTTGGTTCCGATCACGTTTAATTTATTGATATTATTTCACCATCTCTATAGTGGGCGGAAAGGTTGATTTGTATGGGAGGTACCAGAAGGGGCGTGGCTAGGCTTTCAAAATTTTTTTCAAAACTTTATACTGTTATAGCTTTACTAAATACAGAATTTGGGGACGATCCCGTAGGGTGTATTGATATTATTACTCGATTTCTAAAGTGGGCGGAATGATGTATTTGTATGGGAGGTACCAGAAGGGGCGGGGCCATGTCGCCCATTTGCAATACCGTAAGTAGTTTTGAGAAAATAATAACTCGTGCAAAATTTCAAAACATTTGGTAGCGTCTTTCGAAAGTTATCGTGCAAACCAGCCGGACAGCCACCAGACAGACAGACAGACGGACATGGCTCAAACGACTTAAAAAGTCATGAATCGAATTTGGTTCAAAGATACCTAGGGTCTTAAGTGACTCCTTCAATGTGTTACACTTTTGGGTCGTATCAAATGATATATACCCTCATCCCTAAGGGTGATGGTATAATAAGGACTGCATCGGTTCACCCCTTTTGGTACCCCCTATCAAAATTAAATTTTTTTGAAAAATTAATATTTCTCACCTAAATTCCAAACCGGCACCTATACCCCCTACCTATACCCCCTACACAAATAAGTAAAGTGGTACATACTTACGGCGGAGTGGTACATTTGTATGGGAGGTACGAGAAGGGGTGTGGTTAGGCTTCCAGATTTATTCTCCATTACTTTATCCTGTTATAGCTTTACTAATTACAGAATTTGGGCACGATTGCCTTGGGTGATATTATTAGTACATCCCTAAAGTGGGCGGAAAGGTACATTTGTATGGGAGGTACCATAAGGGGCGTCGCTAGATTTCCAATTTTTTCTCCAAAACTTTATCCTGCTTAAACTTTACCAAATACAGAATTTGGGCTCGATCGCGTTAGGTCTTTTAATAATATTAATCGATTTCTAGAGTGGGCGGTACCAGATGTGTATGGGAGGTACCAGATGGGGCGTGAATAGACTTCCAATTTTTTCCTCCCAAGCTTTATCCTGTTATACCTTTACTAAAAATAGAATTTGGGTACGATCACGTTTAATTTATTGATATTATTTCTCCATCTCTATGGTGGGCGGAAAGGTAGATTTGTATGGAAGGTACCAGAAGGGGCGTGGCTAGGCTTTTAATTTTTTTTCCAAAACTTTAACCTGTTATGGCTTTACTAAATACAGAATTTGAGGACGATCCCGTAGGGTGTATTGATATTATTACTCGATTTTTAAAGTGGGCGGAATGATGTATTTGTATGGGAGGTACCAGAAGGGGCGGGGCCATGTAGCCCATTTGCAATACCGTAAGTAGTTTTGAGAAAATAATAACTCGTGCAAAATTTCAAAACATTTGGTTGCGTCTTTCGAAAGTTATCGTGCGAACCAGCCGGACAGCCACCAGACAGACAGACAGGCAGACAGAAAGACCGACGGACATGGCTCAAACGACTTAAAAAGTCATGAATCGAATTTGGTTCAAAGAAACCTAGGGTCTAAAGTCAATCCTTCTATGTGTTACACTTTTGGGTCGTATCAAATGATATATACACTCATCCCTAAGGGTGATGGTATAAAAAGTGTAACACATTAAAGGAGACAAGTTAGAGCCTCATATACAAAATTACCTATTTTTGGATAATTTATATTTCTTTCATAACTTCCCAACGGACGATCGTAGGGTATTTAAATTTTGTCAGTTTATTTATCTTGCAAAAGTAGACAAACACTACGAAAACCGAAACCTTTGCCATACCCCTTCTGGTACCTCCCATACAAATGACCTAATTGACCCTCATAGCTTTACATACATATCTTTTTTGTAACTAAACTGAATTCACTCAAATTTTGCATATGATGTTTGCATATGAAAACAGGACTCAGCTATGAATATGAACTATATCGGTTCACGCCTTCTGGTACCTCCCATACAAAATGACCTATTTTTGCAAATTTAATATTTCTCCCATAACTTACAAACGGACACTTGGAGGATAATGACAAATGGTCGGTTAATTTATCTTGCGATAGGAAGCAAAACCTCAGAAAACCTTACTATTTGACGCACCCCTTCTGGTACCTCCCATACAACTTCCCGAATTCACCCTCATAGTCCTACATACATATCTTTTTTTGTAAGTACAATTAATTCAGTCAAATTTGGCGTAACTTGTACAGTTATGAAAATTTGAATCAGGAATGAATATGGATTATATCGGATCACCCCTTCTGGTACCTCCCATACAAAATTACCTTTTTTTGAAAAGTTAACATTTATCCCATAATTTCGAAACGGACACTTGGAGGATAATGAAAATTGGTCAATTAATTTATCTTGTGATAGGAAGCAAAACCTTACAAAACATAACTATTTGACTCACCCCTTCTGGTACCTCCCATACAAAATACCGAACATACCCCCATAGTTTTAAATACATATATTTTTGTAAGTACAGTGAATACAGTCGAATTTTGCGTAAGTTGTACAGTTATGATAATTTGAATCAGGAATGAATATGGATTATACCGGATCACCCTCTGGTACCTCCCATACAAAATGACCTTGTTTGGAAAATTAATATTTCTCCCATAATTTCTAAACCGGCACTTGGAGGATAATCAAATTTGGTAAATTATTATCTTGTAATAGGAATTATTATTGGGTGATGGTATTTATCAGTCAGTTTACCTGACTGAAATTTCTGTACTGTTTTTTTAAATTTTTTCTCAATTCTTTTTTTTTTATTAGGAAAACATTAAAAATTCAAAAAAATTTAAAATTTTCACAAATTATTGATGAAATTTAATTTTTCTATGGAATTTTTTAATGCATTTCCTTAATTTATTCTAATTTTCCATGATTTTTCCCATTTGTTTAAATTTGTTACGGGGTTTTTCAGAAAAAATTATTTTTTTTAAAAAAAATCGCGCGGTTTTTAAATTTTCTATTTGTTGTAGAATTTTTCAATTTTCCTTAAATTTTTCTAACTTTTTCCATGATTTTTTTACATTCGATCCAGGTGACCCGTAGGAGCTTAAAAATAACATCGTTGGATTCGTCTCGAATCCTTAGCGCCAACTTTGACCTCGATTTTCGTGTTTTGGGGCGTATTTGGGGTGGGTTGGCATTTTTTTGGGGGGCTCCCTCCCCATATTCTGCACTATTGCCCTAAATTTAGTACAGCTATAAGAGAAAAAAGTTTTAGAAAAAAAATTGAAGTCAAGCCACACCCCATCTGGAACCTCCCATACACTTTAGATATGGAGTAATAATATCAATAAATTCAACGCAATTGCACCCAAATTCTATATTTAGTAATGCTATAGCAGGATACAGGTTTTGGAGAAAAAATCTTGAAGTCTAGCCACGCCCCATCTGGTACCTCCAATACACATCTGGTAAGGTCCACTTTAGAATTCGTTTAATATGATTAATATACCTGACGCGATCGTGCCCAAATTCTGTACTTAGTAAAGTTCTGGCAGGATAACGTTTTTGAGAAAAAAATCTAGAAGTCTAGACACGCCCCTTCTGGTACCTCCCATACAAATGTATCACTCCGCCCCCTTTAGAGATTGAGTAATAATATCAATACACTCGACACGATCGTGCCCAAATTCTGTATTTAGTAAAGGTATAACATGATAAAGTTTTGGAGAAATAATCTGGAAGTCTAGACACGCCTCTTCTGGTACCTCCCATACAAATGTACCTTTCCGCCCACTTTAGAGATGGTGTAATAATATCAATACACTCGACACGATCGTGCCCAAATTCTGTATTTAGCAAAACTTTGACAGGATAAAGTTTTGGAGAAAAATTCTGGAAGTCTATGCACGCCCCTTCTGGTACCTCCCATATAAATGTACCACTTCGCCTACTTTAGAAATTTTTATATGGGGGTACCGAAAGGGTCTTTTACGGTACCAACTGAGAATCAAAGAAAAAGTTTTTAGTTAATTCGCAGCTAGGGTAGTACTACCGAACCTATATAGTAACATTCGGTTGTTTTTTTATTGTTGCACTGTGTTATTTAATTCGAACAAAATTCTTTGTCAAAGCAAATGTACATACACTATCCGTTTTATTCCACTGTGTGGCCTTGCTGCTGTCGCTACATCCAAGTGTGATGCTGTTGCTTTTTGTGGTGGTTGCGTTTTTGTAGCAAGTTTTGCCACTGACGACAACGACGCGTGTATCATTTTGGATGCGGAATTAAAGTACTTTTAAGTGCTGTTTTTGGTATTAGTGTTGGGATACGAAACAGAGCAAAAAAAATACGGAATATCCTTTACCGCCTAAGTGAGTGCGTGTGCGGCTTAAAGCCATTATGTGGCTTACATGTTGTTATAGTGATTTAAGATGCCTTTTGTTCGTTGCTTTATTGGACCTATTTGTTTTTGTGATTTGTTAAATGCCACTGGTGTTGATTACGCTAAAGCCAAAGTCTCATTTCGTTTTGTATTTTTTTGTTTAAACACTCCGTATAATGGTTTGTAAATATAGCCATTGGGACAATTATAAAATTAATGTTCAGTTATATATTCACCTTTAGTCCGCACCTGTCCATCATGCATTCAAATTTGTCACCTACGTTTATTAGGGATTGGTTAGGTGGAGCTCACTGCAAAAGGTAATAAAGGCTAACAACATTTTGGGCCTGTGGTAATGTCATCAATGATTAATGGTTGTGTATTTCCAACACGATGGCCCATTTCAATCATCTTAATCAAAATACGAAATAAATACTGGCAGCAACACTGTCATACCCACACCCATTTTATTAAAAACTGTTATGACTTTGTTAACATAACGACTCTTAAGCGATTTTCAACGTTTTCTTCAACTGAATTAAGTTTTATGTTTACTTGTACATGTTTCTAAATTGGCTTAAAAATTAGTTTACAACGCTTAATATTTCGGAAAAAAATTTTAAGATTTGCTAGAAACATTGGGACTGGCCGTGGCATAGTGGTTAGAACACACGACTACCATGCGGTAGTCGTTCAACACCTGGATCCAGTCATCTTAACAAAAAAAAAATTCTCTTTCATTGTCGGCTCCCCTCGAATGTTGTCGACAGCAACTTCGCAGTATTAGTGTCGAGTCAATCGACATGTCTAGTAAGAGCTTCTCAAACAGTGACGTTCGCATTCGTCGATTAACAAGTAGGTGCCGTTAATTGTGAATCTAAAAAAACAGAAAGCGTGTTAACTCACAACAACGCGAGAAGCTACCCCATACCTCAATCATGGGGTGTAAAAGGAAATTAAGTAAGTAAGTAGAAACAATGCAAGTGTTTTGAAAAGTTTTAGTGCGAATAAAAAAAAATATACGCCTCATAACACAGTAGCACATTTTCCAACTTCAAACTCTTGAACCAATTGAGACCCCCAAAATCTGAAAGCTTATGATAGTAGAAGAAAACCCCTAACTGGGTTTTAAATTATTAGCTAAGATTTTCATTTAATTCATTTTTGAAGTTTTCGACTGGAGAAGGATTTAAGTACATTTTTCAAAGATTCTTAAGTCTATATCTCTTAAACTATTTCAAATATTGCTTTTCTCTCTTCAGCAAATTTTTAGCTTTTAATCAGTTCAACAAATTTTACATTGAGATAAAATCAAAAAAACAACAACATATTACTCAAATCAGCAAAGCTGTAAAAAAATCGAAATATTTCGTCATATTTTTTTTGGTTTTTCACACTTATTTCAGAAATTGCTACGAACTCGACCCGACAATATAAGACAAAAAGATAGCCAAAAGCAAAACAAACAACTCTTCTTAACAAGCCGACTTCATTTGATGACTCCTTCACATAGTTTTAGATCCACAAAGTCATCAAAAATTCGGAAGTCACTTTCAATTGTATGTTTATCGAAATTAAAAATGCTTTACTTTTTAAAATAAAATAGGTACAAAATAGAAATAAATTAAAAAAAAATAAAAATCTATGATGAAATTTGACGATGTTTTTACAGTTTTGTTGTTTTGAATAAGATGTTGGTGTTTTTTTGATTTTATCTATGGGTAAAATTTTTAGATCTGTTTAAGAGCTACAAGTTTGCCGAAGAGAGACAGACAAAATTTCGAATAGTTCACGAGATATAGACTTAAGAATCAGTACATGTTTTTCGAAAACTTCAAAAATGATTTTTAAAAAAACCTTAGCTTATAATTCAAAACCCAGCTAGGGGTTTTCTTCTACCATCATAAGCTTTCAGATTTTGGCGGTCTCACTTGATTCAAGAATTCAGTGCTGCACTGTGTAATAAGTCTGATGGGTCAAAGGTTGCTCTTTTTATACCATCGCCCTTAGGGATGAGGGTATATATAATTTGATACGACCCAAAAGTGTAACACATAGAAGGAGTCACTTAAGACCCTAGGTATCTTTGAACCAAATTCGTTTCATGACTTTTTGAGTCGTGTGAGCCATATCCGTCTGTCTGTCTGGCTGCCCGACTGTCCGGCTGGTGCGCACGATATCTTTCGAAAAACGCAACCAAATGTTTTGAAATTTAGCAGAGTTAATATTTTCCCAAAACTACTTACGGTATTGTAAATGGGCTACATGGCCTCGCCCCTTCTGGTACCTCCCATACAAATGCATCATTCCGCCCACTTTGGAAATCGAGTAATAATATCAATACACCCAACGGGATCGTACCCAAATTCTGTATTTAGTATAGCTATAACAGGATAAAGTTTTGGAAAAAACATGGAAGTCTAACCACGCCCCTTCTGGTACATCCCATACAAATGTACCTTTCCGCCCTCTATAGAGATGGAGTAATAATGTCAATAAATCCAACGTGAGAGTACCCATCTTCTTTTTTTATTAAAGCTTTAACCGGATAAAGTTGTTGAAAAAAAAATTGGAAGTCTAGCCACGCCCCATCTGGTACCTCCCATACCCATCTGACACGCCCCTTCTGGTACCTCCCATACAAATGTACCACTCCGCCCACTTTAGAAATCGAGTAATAACATTAGTATAAAAGAAAATTTGTTGTTGTACTGAGGGTGATGGTATATGTAAGTCGGGTTGCCTGACTGAAACTTTCGAACTGGTTAAATCTGTCATTGAACAATTGATAGCAGGATCAAAAACAAAATAAAACCAATTCGTCTGTCTAATGTGCTAGCGTTGATATCCAAAAGGTTTTAAATACACTTCATGGAAAAATCATAACATTATTTTATTCTCGAAAGTATTCATATTATAATAAAGGCGTGTATGAAAATGGCACCAGAAATGGTTATTGCATTTTGTGGGGAGAAACTGACGGAAAAAGAGGATCTAATGAAATTTCCACTGTGGTCTTAAGGTAATTAAAACTAGTGGATGAAAGTAGAACTCACTCTTTAGTAAGTCTTTACTGTCGTGTTGGTCAAACACATTCCTACAATTTCGAATTTTATAAAAAACGTAAAAATTACATCTTTATTGCCTGTGCATACTATGATGCCCGTTGACTCAATACTCATCACTTTTGAGGCATTTACTCGCGATGAAACTATTTGGGCCCTAGTGAGTGGTAAGCCATGATTTGAAACGCAAGAACTAATCCCGTTATAATGAATAATTATAATTTAGAAGATTGCAAAACATTTTCTGAAACTACGTTTCCCACTTCAGATAAAATGTATTTTTCAAAATTACGTTCTGCTTCTTTAGAAAAAAATAATGCTATCACGAAACTTAAGTAAGGATATTTCGACGCTTCCGAAATTGAAGAATATAATCTTAACTCTATTGCAAGAACTAGACGAAATAATTCTTTAATAGCAAATAGTTCGCTGCGATAATATAATAATTTATTAAAAAGTTCTTCAAAAAATTAGAAGATCTAGAAACACTACGTGATAAAAGCACAATACCTACAAAATTTCACAACGAATCTTCAAATTTAAAATACGATGAAACTATAAAAGATGTTCTACCTGAAACTGTTCTTCATCGAACCGAAACGATTCGACACTTTTTTATAAAGGGTGTCCCAACAAGAGCGCAATTTTTAAATTTAAAAAAAAAATTGTGAAACTTTATTATATCGTAAAGTAGACAGAATGAGGTTATGTATGGAACAATATATCGTGCAGATGGCCGCCGCGGCTTTGCTGGCATGCACGCGATCTTTTAATGAAATTTTCCACCTTTGA
Source organism: Muscina levida (assembly GCA_964034835.1). Classification (NCBI taxonomy): domain Eukaryota; kingdom Metazoa; phylum Arthropoda; class Insecta; order Diptera; family Muscidae; genus Muscina; species Muscina levida. Next base: position 110,398,852 of record OZ035882.1, on the reverse strand, counting down.
TAGTTTGCGCTTGACCTGCCTCATGCGACATCATCAAGTACAGCTGCGACATTTTCGGTCGATCGACGTGGTCGATGGCGCGTTGTTGTCTTTACATCACTAATAGACCCAGTTTCGACAAATTTATCCATTAATCTCTTTACAGTTGACTCTTATGGAGCATTATTGTGACCCCAAATTGATCCGCAAAACGAACTGTAGCCGCAAAACTTTCACCATTTTGGTAAAACAATTTCACAATGAGAATGCGTTGTTCATTCGTGTAGCGCTCCATATTTACTAACCTCGTACCTTCTACTAGCAAACAATAACAATTGTTCAAATGTCAAACAATGCCACTTCGAATGTTGCCAGATTTAAAAATTGCTTTCTTGTTGGGACACCCTTTATGATGTATTTACAGTTGGTAGGTATATGAATAGGAACCATTGTAGTTTCAAACCGCTAGGTGGCGCTGGGTGGATTTATATCGAAAATTTTAATTAATGGACTAATTTAACTGAATTTCAGAATGTATGTTTGTTTGATCATAAGAACATAGTTTATGTATATATGCACCACGTATGTGGCGCTGACTAATTTCGATAATTTATATTGATGGTCCGATTTTACTCAAACCTAGTATGTTAAACATCTATGTATTGAACGTATGGACCAATTTACCTGAAGTTTAGAACTTTAGAATTGATCATCTGAGGTGGATTCTGTGAAAAATATTATAATTTTTTGGGCTGGCCTTTCCAAGCTGTCGCATAACCCCAGACATACTGGAAATTAATTTATTGCCCTTCTTGAAGCGAAATCAGAAGATAAATTACATTTCTCAGCAAAAGATTGCGGGCCAGCGTGTTTCCATGGCAAGAACCCTATTGAAAATGTGGGGGGCATACTTGTTCATAAAATGTACTCCAACATCAGGCAATACAAAAGCATTGCAGAGCTAAAATCGGCAGTAATAGCGGCAGTGGACTCCTTAGATAGTTCAACCCCAAAAATCCTAATAAATAGTATGACTGAAAGGTATTTTTGAATTTATTCAAACTAATACGAATTATTACAAAGTGTGTTTTTTTATTAAATTTGCTTTATGTTTTAATAAATTATTTTATAATTAAAAAGCACTGAGTTTAATTCCATAATCACCCCATAATGTAAAACATGCAAATAACATAAACTTATCTAAATACAATTTTGTTGTTGTTGGATGTAAAAGTGAAGTCTTTGATTCTCTTTCATTCCTCATATTCGGTTTTTGAATTATAACCCTTTAAGTACATCTGCATTGAAATATAATGGAGCGTATAATTTCCTGCTCTCCAGTGTAGAATGAAAGGTGGTAATGTATTCTTTCGATTAAATAAAGTTATTTTCGATACAGGAAAAAGTTTATGCAAAAACCATCTAGCGTTGTATGGGGGTTGACTGTGAGCGTTGCCGATCTTGATGAAACTTTGTATACATCTGTTGTTTATTCTAGAAGGTATATGTACCAAATTTAAATAGGTTAAATTTAATGCGAAAAAACATTTATGATTTTTCATAAGCGTACATCTTTTCCAAAATATGACTGAATGTACTTAGAAACCAGTACAGAAATTTCAGTCAGATAAACTGACTGATAAATAACATCACCCAATATAAGATATTGTTTAAGTTTTGAGTTATTGAAATCAATAGGTTTTTAATTACATTGACTGCTTGTGCAGCAACACTAAAAAATTATACTTATTTGTACAGAAGGTACAATTAGCAGCAGCACAACCGGTCTGATTATTTTTTGCCGTAAATCAATGTTCAATAAACGCTTACCTTGGCAAAATTCGTCTGATTTCGGTGTAAATACAAAAATGATATGTATGTAAAAGGGCAATATCAGTAATTTCTGTGGGAGGTACCAGAAGGGGTGTGTGAAATAGTTACAATTTCTGATATTTTGCCTCCCATTACAAGATAAATTAACCTAAAAATTTTCATTACCCCCAAAGTGTCCGTTTAGAAGTTATGGGAAAAATTTTAATTTTCCAAAAAATAGGTCATTATGTATGGGAGGTACCAGAAGGCGTGAACCGATATAGCCCATATTCATTCCTAAGTCTAATTTTCATTCGCAAAATGTGACTGAATTCTGTGAACTTATAAAAAAATATACGTATGTAAGACTATGGGGGTGAGTTCGGTCATTTGTATGGGAGGTCCCAGAATGGGTGTGTCAAATAGTGAGGTTTTCTGAGGTTGTACCTCCTATCATAATATAAATTAATTGAGCAATTTTCATTATCCCCCAGGTGTCCGTTTGGAAGTTATGGGAGAAATATTAATTTTCCAATAATAGGTCATTTTGTATGGGAGGTACCAGAAGGCGTGAACCAATACAGTCCATATTCATTCCAGACTCCCATTTTCATAAGCAAACATCATACTCAAAATTTGAGTGAATTCAGTTTACTGACAAAAAGATATGTCATCTACAATTACGAATTCTACATTTACAAATCAAGCTCCACCAGGCTTAATGACTTAATGACCTAAAAAAAACAGTAAGAAAGTTTCAGTCGGGCAACACGACTTAAATATACAATCACCCTCAGTACAACAAAAAAAATATCTATTATACTAATATTTCTACTCGATTTCCAAAGGGGGCGGAGTGGTACATTTATATGGGAGGTACCAGAAGGGGCGTGTCTAGGCTTCCAGATTATTTCTCCGAAACTTTATCATGTTATACCTTTACTAAATACAGAATTTGGGGCACGATCACGTTGGGTGTATTGATATTATTACTCCATCTCTAAAGTAGGCGAAGTGGTACATTTGTATGGGAGGTACCAGATGTCTTCTCTAAAACTTTTTCCTGCTTGAACTTTACTAAATACAGAATTTGGGCACGATCGCGTCAGGTCTATTAATAATATTAATCGATTTCTAAAGTTTTTCAAAAATTTATCCTGTTAATGCTTTAATAAATAAAGAATTTGGGTACTCTCACTTTGGGTTTATTAATATTATTACTTCATCTCTAAAGTGGGCGGAAAAGTCGTTTGTATGGGAGGTACCAGAAGGGGCGTGGCTAGACTTCCAATATTTTTTTCCAAAACTTTATCCTGTAATAATTTAACAAAATACATAATTTGGGCACGTTCGTGTTGAGTGTATTGATATTATAACTCTATCTCTAAAGTGGGCGGAGTGGTACATTTGTATGAGAGGTACCAGAAGGGGCGTGGCTAGGCTTTCAATTTTTTCCCAAAACTTTATCCTGTTATAGCTTGACTAAATATAGAATTCGGGAACGATCGAGTTTGATGTATTGATATTATTACTCGATTTCTAAAGTGGGCGGAATCATGTATTTGTATGGGAGGTACCAGAAGGGGCCTTAAGTAGTTTTGGGTAAATGTTAACTCTTGCAAAATTTCAAAACATTTGGTTCCGTCTTTCGAAAGTTATCGTGCGAACCAGCCGGACAGCCAGACAGACGGACATGGCTCAAACGACTTAAAAAGTCATGAATCGAATTTGGTTCAAAGAAACCTAGAGCCCAAAGTGACTCCTTCTATATGTTACACTTTTGGGTCGTATCAAATGATATATACCCTCATCCCAAAGGGTGATGGTATAATTAAGTATTCCATACTTAAAAATCAAGGTTAATGAAATAATATAATAGTAAAATATACTATTAAGTACTGAGCACTCAAAAACCACGCTTAATGAGTTTTACAAATAAGAATTTCAGGACAGGATTTTCCGTTCTTGGATCAAGCTTTTTTTACTGGATTTAAGAAAATCCGTACATACCGTACTTTTGACACCGCTACGGAATGATGTAAATACGGAATACTTGATTTTTTTGTGAGTGTACAAATAGTTGTAGGATAGTCAAAAACAGCATCTTCCATGTATAAGGCTCGTATCTGTACTGTTTTTCGCAGTACTGTACTGTTTTTCGACATCAAAAACTGCGTACTGCTTTTCTCCCTCAAAGTACTGTTTTTTGATACATAATAGAAATATAAACGGCGAACAGCGAATTCATGCAATAATATATTTTACTTCAAAAATAAGCTCGAACACTAAAAATTATTTTTTATCCCCAGCTGTAGTAGAATTCGATTGAGATGGCTGCTTTACGCACTGATATTTTCGGTAATTTTGCCTGCTTTGATTTGAATGCTTTTATACTAATGGAATGAAGTCGAAGCCGTTATGAACATGTTAAGCGAATACAATTTGTGCAATGCTAATGAAAATGCGGTATATTTAGATATATCAACCAGTACTGAAATTTCAGTCAGGTACACTGACTGATAAATACCATCACCCAATATAAGATATTGTTTCAGTTTTGAGTAATTGAAATTAATAGATTTTTAATTAAAATAAAATTACTTATGTATTGTGGAGCAAAACCGTAAAAACTTTGACTTACTTGTACAGAAGGTACAATTAGGGCCAGAACAACGTATCTGCTTTTTTTTCATAAACCAACGTACAATGAACGCTTACCTTGGCAAAACTTGTCTGAATTCAGTGTATATACAAAATGATATGTATGTAAAAAGGGTAATATCGATTATTTATATCGGAGGTACCAGAAGGGGTGTGTCAAATAGTTTGTGCTTCTGAGGTTTTACCTCATATTATAAGAAAAATTAAATGTAAAAATTTGATTATCCCCCAGGTGTCAGTTTAGAAATTATGGGAGAAATATTATTTTTCCAAGCAAGGTCATTTTGTATGGGAGGTATCAGAAGGGGTGATCCGATATTATCAATATTCATTCCTGATTCAAATATTCATAACCGTACTACTTACGCAATATGAGGATGAAATCGGACATTTATATGGGAGGTACCAGAAGGGGTGTGCCAAATAGTTAGGTTCTCTGTGGTTTCGCCTCCTATCGCAACATAAATTTATCGACCAATTTTCATAACCCCCCAAGTGTCCGTTTGGAAGTTATGGGAAAAATATTTATTTTCCAAAAATGGGTAATTTTGTATGGGAGGTATCAGAAGGCGTGAACCAAAATAGTCCATATTAATACCTGAGTCTAATTTTCATAAGCGAACATCATACGCAAAATTTGAGTGATCTCAGTTTACTAACCAAAAAGATATGTATGTAAAACTATAAGGGTCAATTCGGGCATTTGTATAGGAGGTACCAGAAGGGGTGGGGCAAAGGTTTCGGCTTTCTTAAAGTTTGTCTACTATTGCAAGATAAATAATCTGACCAAATTTAGATATCCTCCGATGGTCTGTTTGGCAGCTATGGAAGAAATATTAATTATCCAAAAATAGGTAATTTTGTATGGGAGGTACCAGAAGGGGTGGGTCTATTCTGCCCATTTACAATCCCATAAGTTCGTTTCGAAAAATATTAATACTGGTAAATTTTCATACCGATCCGTTAAGGTTTACTCGAGTTATCCTGCTGACCAGCCATCCAGCCAGACAGACAGACATAGCTCATTCTTCTTAAAAAGTTCTGAAACGAATTTGGTCTTAAGATACTTGGGGTCTAACTCGTCTTGAATGAAATATATATGCTATGTAAATATGTACTGTTAAAAGTACTGTTTTTCCAAATCGATGTACTGCTTTTTTAATAAATTTCAGTGAAATGTACTGTTTTTGTCCAAAAAAAATATACGAGCATTATCCATGTATGATGTTGGAAAAACTATCTTTTTGTTGCAGCTACTGAGGAAAACGAAACAGCATAAGTTAGTTCTATCTGTCATTACTACAAAATGCCTATCGTTGTGAACATTTGTGGAAACAACAAAAGGAAACACAAACAAATTACATAAAACTGTCTTGTAAGATATCGAAATGTTAACAAGTTTTCCAGTTAACAACAGTACTCTCTTGAACTTTTGAAATCTTACATTGTGTCTGGACGTAAATTGTGTTAAAGGCGATGCGAATTCAAAAGGGAGAAAAACAGAGCAAAGCGTAAAGAACATGTAAAACAAAATGACAATGACATATACAAATTTTAAGACAAAGATTATAACTGTATATAATATATGGCTCTGCAATGTATTAATAGTAACATATTCAAGATTTGTAACTTTCGTTATCGGCAGCACACTTCAGTATGAATGAATGACGTTTTTAATTTAATATTGATGTTCAAATAGATATATGTAATGTAACCTATAAATGAATCTAAAAATGCAAAATTGGTAAAAAAAATAAAATTGCAGGAAAACATGACATGTCTAAATACCGTATTCGATTTTGACAAAGTGTTGACTTTGAGTTGTAATCGGAACCGGACGCATATAGTTTCATGTTAGGTCGGCGTTATCCGGATTAACAGTAGGAATTTTATTTTTAAATAATATAGAAAATGATATTGTTATAATTCGGTTTAAATATAAAGAACTAGTGGGCCCGGCAATGCTTCGCTATTGCATTTTAACTTGTATTATATTTCATATTTAGGTCTACAAAGTACTTTGAAAACGGTACATAAGCTCGATAATGATATGTTGGGTTTATTAACTTTTTTAACTAATTTCAAGCAACTTCTTAACATGAAAGTAAACAAATTAAGTGTTGTTATTTTAATTTCTAAATATCATAGGCTCTATGATGATAGTAAAAAGTTCATCAGCAGTCATATCTTTTACAAATCGGAAACAGAAATTCCGTTGAAGATCAAAATTCAATGTAGTAGCGGTAAACGCCTGTATACTAACTATCTCTTTGGGCGTAAAAAACACTTTTGACATGCCTTCTCCGCCTATTGACCGAAAATGAAAATTTCATTTGAAGCTTCATGCCTTTAGCCATAAAAACCTTTTTTGCCATGTCTTCTACTCACATGGATCAAGAATATTTCCGAATACTATCTTTGTATTGAACTCGTATTACCATTCTATGAGATAATTCGGTCACCAACGTTTGGCTTTACAAAGTGATGATCTCACGCGCTGTATGGCATTTTTCGCCGTCGTGTTGGAACCATTTCTCCTTCAAATAATGTGCAATGACATGATAAATAAAAAATATCAATTGATCGTCCACTGGTTTTAGTTCTTCTACCAGTTGTTTATATGAATATAGGCCAAGATCTTTGCTCAGCATTTGAAGAGACCGAGTTGCTGAGAACGTCGTCGGTTCGATAAATTCGAACTTCACAAAGGGCAAACAGAACGCGCATTTTGAAAATAAATTTGCAAGATTTGTAAACGTTGTTCTTGTGTAGTCTTTACATGGTGATTTTTCAAAGAAAGTCTCAATGAAAGTCTATCACACTTCACACACCTCGCCTGAATGACGAATTGGTTGACCTAAAATGGAAACAAAAACGGTAAATGGGTGGGGGGTCAATTGTACATTAAAAATCCACATGAATCAAAATCCTAGCTGATACTTTTTTTAAGATAAAAGGATTTTTCGTTTATTTACTCCGTTTTGCGCTTCTTTTAGAAGTGACGTTCGTTGCCCCATGATTATTGAAAGCGTACAGACTTCAACTTTAAGACACATCTATCAAAATTTAAGTTTTCTGCACTAAATTAAGCTTTCCCAGTGCGAGCTAGAAATTGATATTACACACAAAGTTTATTGGTGACATTTTCTAACAATTCATCGTAGATTTGGTTACAATTTTTGCGAATAAAAAAACTGGCCCACCTTACATATCTCTAGGCGAACTGCAATATACTGTGGAATTTTGACAGTTATAACTGTTTATTTTAAAAGGGGTGTGGTACAGCCCACTTCCACTCTTACTGTAATTTATACTGCAACAACAACATATGTAACAAATCTCATCTTCATACCTCTTATAGTTCATCAGATATTGCCCTTTTTTATTTTCATGTTGTATGGGCGGTGCCACGCCCCTTTATCCAATCACAACCAAATATAGCCAGGGACTATCTACACGTCATCAGTACAACTTGGTAAAATTTTCGTATCAAAAAAAAAAATTATGCAAATCGGTCCAGCCGTTCGTGAGTTATAAAGTCACAACACACTTGCAACAATTTTTTATAAATATAGATTTAAAACTTCCATTTATTTTTTTGTAGTATAAATTAAATATATTCTTCTATATTATAATGGGTCAATTTGTATGGAATGAAATAAATTTAATTCTTAATCTATTATGCATTTTAAGAAAATTTGCCAAAGAAACCATGGCTTAAATTCAAAATCGAGCCCCCGGATTTTAACGAGAAGATTCGAAGATTTCAAACTTTAATATGACATATGGTTGACATAGTGCACGAATTTTCGATTTCGAAACGGCCCACCCCATAATTTTGAGTGGTTGGGAAGAATAACACTGTTCGACAAGGGTTTTTTTTACAGTGTTTCATTATGTGTTTCTAAGAGTTTTTGGCATGGGAAATTCAAATACGTAATCAGAATTTTGCTGTCAGGCATAGTTTTTTAGTTACTAGAAAATGAGTTTTTTTTTTCAATAAAAATTTGTGTTTGAAAAATTTAGTAGAAAAAGGTGGCAAAATCAGAAACATGGCTTTTCGACTGCAATTATCGCCCTATTCTAATTTATAATCATCTTATTCTCTTTTTAATATTTACGTAAAATTGGGATGCTTCATGTCCTTGGCAGTGAACTTTTGCCCTCTATTTGGATTTCTTTTATAAATGCTGCAGCGACGTGTCCGATGAATATGTGGCAAGGTTCCACAAAGACATTCTAACTTTAGAAAAGCGTTTCGAAGGAAAATGTATGCCTACTATATTCGCTGACTGCTCCTGGAACATTGTAGGAGACTGCAAGGATATTCAGCATAAAATAAAAAAACTTTGTTAACTAGTAGAAAATACATATTTGTTATTTTTATTTTTTATGTTTTAAGCTCTACTAGTATCGGTTACTGTATTTAGAAAATATTCTGTTGGATCAAATTAAGCTTTCATTACATTTATGCAAAATGTATTTTAATGCAACATGAAGAATACTTAAAAAATTTAAATTCAAATAACCAAAAAACTGTGCTTGATGAAAAAAATCTGAAAACATATTTGAAATCATCATGATATTAATAACCATAGGAATCACAATTCAGACACCCAGAAAAATGAAAAAAAAATTTTTGTGTAACAGTGTAATTTATGAGCGAAAAATGGGGTATGCTGGTTGGGCAAATTGTTTCTCATCGTGGTCGAAAGTAGTGGCGAAATGGAAAAATCCACAAAAAGCCTCGCAACTGCCTTTTCCCTTCTAAAATTTTTCCAAAAATAACTACCCCAAATCTTTAGCCCTTAAGGTGGCCCCATACATAAATCTAATATTTATAAATGTTGCTCCCACCGCTCTAACTGCATTAAACATACCCCTAGAGGAGTGAAATGTATGACCGGCCCCCTATATTTTTGCAATTCCAACAGTTTTTCGGAATATATCTACCCCATAATTTTTTTTTTATAATTTTTATGAAATCAGCTTCTGCTGCTCCCATGGTGCTTCAAGAGGGGTAAAATATACGACCGACCCCCACTAGTATTTCCCTCGTAAAATTTTTCCAGAACATACCTACCCGCTATCTTCTTAATTATAAAAACGATAAATTTCAACGGAATTATTATTTTGAGAAGAATTTTTTTCCTCTTATGCGGTCAAAATAGGGCGTAGCTTTGTTCGGGAAAAATGTAAGAAGGGAAATACTAGTGGGGTCCATCATACGTTTAACCCCTCTAGGAGTCACATTGGGAGCGGCAGGAGCTGACTTCATAAAAAAAATTGTTTGGGGACCACCTTTAGGGTTGAAGAGGTAGAGAGTGGATATGATCTGGGAAGCTGTTTGGATTGTAAAAATATTAGGGAAATTACTCTTAAAAAAAACAAAATATGCTAAAATATAGTTTAGTTTATTTATTGGGCAATCTGCACAACAAGACTTACAGTCTTATAATTATAGTGCAGGGATGTCTGAATCATAATATTACAACATGTTTCCTTATATATTAACTTATTTCTAAAGTTTTGTATTTTAAATAATAATAATAAATAAATATAAATAATTAATAATGATTAATTTTCCGCAAATATAATAAAAATTAACAGAACGACATTGAACATTAAATAATAAAAACATAATCTGTTTAAAAAAGTCATTTAACATCAAACAACTAACGATTAAATTTTATAACATATTAATTTAAACATAAAACAATGAAAATATAGTCTGGTTAAAAAACATTTAACATCTAACAAGTAACGTGTAAATTACATAGCATATTTAACATATTTTTATCGCATGATTCATAATTGTCTAAGAACAAAAAAAGTTTTTTTTTATTTCATTGATTAAAAAATTCTATAATCAAACGCTTGAACTGTGTAGTGTTATGTATTTGCCTTAAGTTAATTGGTAATGCATTCCACAATCGTATTGCGTTTATAAAAAACTTACGTTCAGATTCCGAGTATCTGAAAAAATTCTACTTCTTCTAGAAATGCCAAAACGTAATCGATCATATAAGTAGGACGGTTCATAATAAGTTATTACGTTATGAAGAAATACAAGACATCTTATTTTCATGAAATCGTCAAATTGTACATTAAGTATTTTAGAGCGGAATGGCGTTATGTGGTCAAATTTTCTTAAACAATAAACATATCTTGTAATAGCATTAAAGGTAGAATTTAATTTCCTACGACTTTGTGAATCGCAACTCAAAAAATTTCGCAGCCGTACGTTAGAGTAGGAATAAGGTATGATTTAGCCAGTAGCATTCGAATATTAAAAGGTGTAAAATGCTGTGTAATCCATAATGTTCTTAGCTTTGCAAAAGTTCTTCCACAGGCAGATATAATGTGGTCATTCCAAGTCAATTTACTGTTAAAAATTATGCCTAAATTTTTTGCATTAGCGACAACTTCGATTGGATCACCATTAATAGCGATATCGGGATAAGATCCTAATACCACTTCATTGCCTCTTTTTATAATCAAACATTTAGATTTGTTTGGATTTATACACAGTCCGTTTTTCATTGCCCAACTGGAAATCGAATTTAAATCCTCATTTAAAATGGAAACACATCTTTCAAAATTTGCACGCTCTCCACTTAAATACAACTGGACGTCGTCAGCATACATTCTAACCTTTGCCCTATGCAATATTGAAGGTATGTCGTTAGAATATATAGAGAAAAGAATCGGTCCTAAGATAGAACCTTGAGGTACACCTCTTCTTACCCAACGCGATTCTGATCGATTACCATTGACTTCAACATATTGCGATCTATTTTCGAGGTAAGACCGCATAAGATTCAATGATGGGCAAGAGAATTTCATCATTTTCTCCAGTTTCTGCATAAGTATCGTATGGTCAACGGTGTCAAAAGCTTTGGAGTGATCCAATAATACTAGCAAGGTAACATTACCCGCATCTACCTCGTTTCTTATATCATCTATCACGTCAATAAATGCAGTTTTACAGCTGTGTTTCGATCTGAAACCGGACTGCTTATTTGTCAAAAGGTTATAAGATGACAAAAATGTATTTATTTGGGTTTTAATAATCCGTTCGAAAACTTTGGAAAGATATGGAAGGATAGCGATAAGGCGGTATTCAGTGTGGTTCTTGGGTAAAGGTATAATTTTAGCTTGCTTCCATCTGAGGGAAGGAAGAAGCTGTGGAAGTAAAATTTAAAAAAATCTAGGGTGAATATTATCAACTCCAACTGCATTGTAAGATATTGATAAGGAACTTAATAACACATCATTTTGAGTAACGCACTGAAATGAAAAATCAATACCCTGCAGAGCGTTATCATAATACTTGGCATATAATATTAACAAATTTATCATTTAGCTCATTAGGATCAATATTCATATTGTTCGGCGAACTATGTTCCTTGTCAATACCCATTTCACGAATTACTTTCCATGTACGTTGATTGAAATTAAGTTTTAAAATTAGGAGTGAAAAATAACTGGGGGTCGGTCACACATTTTAACCCATTAGGAGTTGAAAACCAAATATTACCAACAAAGAGTTCAGCAGCAAATTTGCGATCTCTTTCGATCTAAGTGGCATTGTGGTTAGTGTTTTTGTCCCGAGAATTCCCGGGACAATATTCCCGCGAATCCCGGCCGAGATTTCCCGGGACTTCATTAACCTTTATCAATGAGCCAAAATCAACATTTTTTTAAGTCAAAATCCACTAGAATCGTAAACTACTTAGCGTACCAAATTTGTACAATATTATTACAAATTGCTGACTATATTATTGGCCATCACTATTGTTTTTCAACTCTCGATGTTCAGTTTGGCTTTCAAATATAATTATTAACGTGCTTTCACAGATAGAGAACAAATCCAAGGTGTGGACATAATTTAAGAAAGGTCTCCTGATACGGCATTTTGAATATTGTGCCCTAAGACTTTGTGCTGGATAGGCCAAAGCACAGGCCGCCTTATCCGATAATAAAAAAATACATGCATAATAAGCCAACAGAGAAAATAGATCATGGACTATCAGAAAAGTCATATGTTTTCAGGAAAAAAGAAAGATTTGTGTTACATAGTTTGCCACTGTTAAAGAATTTATAATTAAATCAATAAAGAGAAATATATGTGTAAGGAAATCTCTAACACAGTACAATACATGATTTTGAAACTCAATTCTGAGAACTGCACGTGAAAGTAGCCGCAAAAAGAAGAAGTTCTGCATCATTCGTTTTGTCAAGTTAGATGCCATAATAATTTAATATCAATTTGTAAGTATCGTAAGTATAGTATCGTATAGTGCGTTGTAGTACAACAAAGTTTCTTTATTTCATACTCCTCTTGATAAAACAATGTATAGAATTCTTATCAAACAAATTAAAGAAAGGATTAATATTAGGCTATTAGACTACTGATTAAATATTTAAAATATCCCGAATTCTTCAAGTGATTTTAAAGATAAAATATTTATAAAATTTTCAAACAAAAGGGCATTAAAATTTTTGAAATAATAGGATATGAAATAATAATTTATTTAATGCATTAAACGAAAATTTTCTTTATCCACAATATTTGAGTCTATCGAAACCTTAAGGGAGGGAGTTCACCGAAGATGTAGTAATACAGTAAAAGAAATACATGTGAACTTGAATATTTTTTCAAAATGTCGACCAAAAAACACACAGACTATGTTTACTTGTGTTGTTCTTTAAATTTAGCAAACAAATTACTTTGTTTGCTTAATGTTTGGTAGCTTTCTACGAGTATACTATACCTTTTTATACCATCACCCTTAGGGATGAGGGTATATATCATTTGATACGACCCAAAAGTGTAACACATAGAAGGAGTGACTTTAGACCCTAGGTTTCTTTGAACCAAATTCGATTCATGACTTTTTAAGTCGTTTGAGCCATGTCCGTCTGTCTGTCTGTCTGGTGGCTGTCCGGCTGGTTCGCACGATAACTTTCGAAAGACGCAACCAAATTATTTTCTCAAAACTACTTACGGTATTGCAAATGGGCTACATGGCCCCGCCCCTTCTGGTACCTCCCATACAAATACATCATTCCGCCCACTTTAGAAATCGAGTAATAATATCAATACACCCTACGGGATCGTCCCCAAATTCTGTATTTAGTAAAGCTATAACAGGATAAAGTTTTGGAAAAAATTTTGAAAGCTCCTTCTGGTACCTCACATACAATTCTACCTTTCCGCCCACTATAGAAATCGATTAATATTATTAAAATACCTAACGCGATCGTGCCCAAATTCGCCAACAACCAAAATTGTAAATACAATAAACAGTTTTGTTATAGTTACAATTTGTGTATTTTAGTTAAATTTGAAAAGTGGTTGAAAATTTGTCAATATGACAATTTACAAACATGTTCAAATGGAAAAGTTGTTATAAATCGAAATTGAATGCTAACAATAATATTTAATTACTTATCAACAGTTGTGTTTTTTTGCTGTGTATGTTATAAGAGGACAAAGTTTTGGAGAAAAAATTGGAAGTCTAGCGACGCCCCTTATGGTACCTCCCATACAAATGTACCTTTCCGCCCACTTTAAGGATGTACTAATAATATCAGTACACCCAAGGCAATCGTGCCCAAATTCTGTAATTAGTAAAGCTATAACAGGATAAAGTAATGGAGAATAAATCTGGAAGCCTAACCACACCCCTTCTCGTACCTCTCATACAAATGTACCACTCCGCCCACTTTAGAAATCGAGTAATAATATCAATATAATAGAAAATTATTTGTTTCACTGAGGGTAAGGGTAAACGTAAGTTGGGTTGCCCGACTGAAACTTTCTAACTGGTTTTAATTACAAATCGGTTAATTTCAATAACTCAAGACTTAAACAATATCTTATATTGGGTGATGGTATTTATCAGTCAGTTTAACTGACTGAAATTTCTGTACTGGTTTTATTCTTCATTTGTGCAATTGTACTGTATGTAAACATGTGTTGATGCATATTAAAATGTATTTTTCCTCTTAGAAAACTCCTATTTGCATTGCATGTTGTTTAGACATTTATAAAGTTAACGCTCTCATGAGCTCATGCCAGGTAATAACAATTTATCAAAATGAACCATAAATCATATGCAATTCTAGATAAAATTGATGCATTTTTAGATTAAGTAAAATTATTCATATATCATATTTGACATCTTATGAGTAAATGTAAATTCATACTGTTTAAGCAAGTATTTTGCATTTAGTTTATATGTGCCGTAGGTTAATTTATAAATATAACTAGCTGACCCGGCAAACGTTGTTCTGCCATACAACTTCGGACCCCGTTAACTTCGTCTCGCTCCTAAGTTAACACCTTTATATCAGTGAAGAGCGATCTGATAAACAATGTTTTTCGATTTTTATTCCGGCGCAAAAACAAACAATGAAGACGGTTGGCCGCGAACGTACAGCTTACCGTGCGCAAAGCAGGATAATCCGAGATTGATCCCACAAACTTCCACAAACAATGCGCTTTGCAATTTCTTGATTGTCATCACAAAAGCCAATCAAATGGGGAATTAAATTCGCTTGAATTGGAAAGGACGATCGGTTGGAATAATAGGAATTCGTGGGATAAGGACTTCCTCTCCTTTAAATTTGCCCTTCATAATCGTCGTTTTGATCACATTGTTTATCAGTTTCTTGACGGACAATCGCGTACCGTTCATTTCAACGTAGTACTGTTAAAATAACCGGCGATATCTTAACAGAGATTGTCACTATCTTGCCAAATCATCAATCGGTAGGCATACAAATTCATCAAGGTAACCTTTTTATTCGTTTCTTCTCCTTAAATACTAAATCTAAGAGTTGATATTTAAACAAACATTTCGTTGTATTGACCATCTTTAAATTGAGGTGATAGCCATCCTCTCCACTACAGAACATCAACGGGTACTGAGGTGCGGATTTCACCATCCCCAAGCTTAAGAACAATATCGCGTGATTCCACTTTCTTCCCAACAATCACCAGTGCGACATTATTGTTAGTGGGAGCATTGAATTGTCTTGCATGGCCTCCAGAGGTTCTTTGTTTGTGCCAAGCTAATACAGTAGATTTTGCAATTGCTCGATAATTTCGCTATTAATCGCAGTAAAAATTGTATAACGTTGATATTGTTCAATTGCCAAATCACCAACGAATTAGATCTGAAGGAACTTATGATCTTCGTTTGGTGGTGGTAACAAAGTTCACGCTCGATGGGTTATTTGCCCTTGAATCTGAATATTGGAAGCAAGTTTAAAAAAAAAATTGGAAGAATTGTTCATTTTAATAAAAACATTATGACACAAATTCAGACTTTTTTGAAAACATCGGAACATTGAGTAAATCCTACCTAAGTTATCACTTTGCTAAAGATATTCCAAGAATAGTTAATTCCAAAAAATATTATACCTTCGTTATTATACCATCACCCTTAGGGATGAGGGTATATATCATTTGATACGATCCAAAAGTGTAACACATAGAAGGAGTCACTTCAGACCCTAGGTTTCTTAGAACCAAATTCGATTCATGACTTTTTAAGTCATTTGAGCCATGTCCGTCTGTCTGTCTGTCTGTCTGTCTGGTGGCTGTCCGGCTGGTTCGCACGATAACTTTCGAAAGACGCAACCAAATGTCTTGAAATTTTGCACGAGTTAATATTTCCCCAAAACTACTTACGGTATTGCAAATGGGCTACATGGCTCCGCCCCTTCTGGTACCTCCCATACAAATACATTATTCCGCCCACTTTAGAAATCGAGTTATAATATCAATACACCCAACGGGATCGTACCCAAATTATGTACTTAGTAAAGCTATTACAGGATAAAGTTTTGGAAAAAAAATTGGAAGTCTAGCCACGCCCCTTCTGGTACCTCCCATACAAATTTACCTTTCCTCCCACTTTAGATATGGAGTAATAATATGAATAAATCCATCGCGCTCGTACCCTAATTCTTAATTTAGTAAAGCTATAGCAGGATACAGTTTTTGAGAAAAAAACTGAAGTCTACCAACGCCCCATCTGGTACCTCCCACACACATCTGGTACCGCCCACTTTAGAAATCGATTAATATTATTATTAGAACTACCGTGATCGTGACCAAATTCTATATTTAGTAAAGTTCAAGCAGGATAAAGTTTTGGAGAAAAAAATCTGGAAGTCTAGACACGCCCATTCTGGTACCTCCCATACAAATGTACCTTACCGCCCACTTTAGAGATGGAATAATAATATCAATACACTTGACACGAAATTCTGTATTTTATTAAGTTATAACAGGATAAAGTTTTGGAGAAAAAATTGGAAGTCTAGCGGCGCCCCTTATGGGACCTCCCATACAAATGTACCTTTCCGCCCACTTCAGAGATGTAGTAATAATATCAATACATCCAACGCTATCGTGCCCAAACTCTGTATTTAGTAAAGCTATAACAGGATAAAGTTTTGGAGAAAAGATCTGGATGTCTTGAGACGCCCCTTCTGGTACCTCCGATACAAATGTACCACGCCGCCCACTTTAGAGATGGAGTAATAATATCAATATTCTCGACATGATCGTGCCCCAATTCTGTATTTTATTAAGTTATAACAGGATAAAATTTTGTGAAAAAAATTAGAAGTCCAGGGGCGCCCTTATGGGACCACCCATACAAATGTACCTTTCCGCCCACTTCAGAGATGGAGTAATAATATCAATACATCCAACGCTATCGTGCCCAAACTCTGTATTTAGTAAAGCTATAACAGGATAAAGTTTTGGAGGATAAACCTAGAAGTCTAGACACGCCCCTTCTTGTACCTCCCATACAAATTTACCGCTTCACCCACTTTAGAAATCGAGTAATAATATCAATATAATAGCAATTTTTTTTATTTTACTGAGGGTGATGGTATATGTAAGTCGGGTCGCCCGACTGAAACTTTCTTACTGGTTTTTTAAAACAGCAACGAAAAAAATAAAATGTTTTGACCGAATTTGTGTTTTTTCTCTGTTCCGCTGTGATATGTGACGCCATTACTTTCTAACTCGGGTTGTAGCCGCTTTAATCAACAACTTCGGCTTCAAATGACGTCATTTAAAGCATATGTTATATTTTGGTGTCACGCAAAACGTCTTTTAACATAATAAATTTTACAATAATCCGAAATTTTCCAAGCATCATAACGAATTTTCAACTTTTACGTCAACTGTAATTATTCAATCAAGTTCTTCTTCGAGTTTTTCCGGAATTTTCCGAGTTTTTCACCAAGAATTTTTCTATTTTTCCATTTGAAATGTCATTTAGGAATAATTATCCGGAATTTTTCACATTAACATCGTCCAAAATTATCAATCAGACGTTAAAATGCAAAATTGCGTCGAAAAAGACTATTAAATTTTTTTTGCGCTTTTCCGTAATTTTCCAACAAAAATTTTTCTATTCGAAAAGCTACTACACAATTTTTTACAAAAATTATATTTGCGATTTTCATAAAATCAAGTAGTACAATGCAAAATTTCTTCGAAAAAAATCCAAGTTCTCGAGTGTTTCCGGAATTTTCCGAGTTTCCCCAAGAATTTTTCTATTATTCCATTTGAGAAGTCATTTCGAAATAAATATCCGAATTTTTCATAGTAACATAGTCCAAATTTATTAAATCATAAGATAAAATCCAAAATTTCGTCGAAAAAAATTGTTTTTTTTTTAATTTTTCCGGAGTTTTCCGAATTTTCTCAACAAAATTTTTTTATTTTCCTATTCGAAAATTTATTCTGTAACAATTGCATACAAAATTTCATACAAGAAGGCAATTTTAGATTTTTCCAATTTTCCGACTTTTCCGGCGGATTTTCCCAAAATTTTCTTTCACATAAACCTTCTCCTGGCAATAACGAACAACTGAAAAAGTTTGAGCAAAAGCCGTTCTCAATTGATGAATTATTATACATTTTTGCCACCATTTTTATATATATAGACTAGTGGGCCCGGCAATGCTTCGCTATTGCATATTAACTTGTAATATATTTCACATTTCTTACTATCCTAAATGTTATACAAGCGCTAATTTATATATTTGTAGGTCTATAAATTACTTTGAAGACGGTACTTAAGCTCGACAACAATATGTTGAGTTTATTACCTTATGTAACTAATTTCAAGTAACTCCTTAACATGGGAGTTAACCAATTAAGTTTTATTGTTATAAAATCTAAATGTCATAGCCTCTATAACGATAGTCATATCTATAGTGCCGACATGTAGATTAACTTTGTTCTGTATGTGGGCCAAACCCCACTTCTTTTACAAATGGGAAACAGACATTCCCCTAAAAATCTAAATTAAATTTTTATTTTTAACTGTATTAGCGGGAACCATCTGTATACTAACTATCTCTTAAGGCGTGAAACACTTTTGTCATGGCTTCTCCGCCTATTGACCGCAAGTGAAAATTTCGTTTAAAGATTCATGCCTTTAGACATAAAACCATCTTTTGCCATGTGGTCCTCTCCCACGGATCAAGAATATTCCCGAATACTATCTTTGTATTGAACTCGCATTACAATTTTTTTTAGATAATTCGGTCCCCAAACGCATGGTTTAACAAAGTGATGGTCTCACGCGTTGTATGGCTTGTTACGCCGTCGTGTTGAAACCATTTCTTCTCCCAATGATTTGCAATGACATGAGAAATAACAAAAAAAAAAAAAAATTGATGATCCACTGGTTCTTCCACCAGTTGGATCTTATATAGATGTAGGTCAAGATCTTTCCTCAGCATTTGCAGAGACCTAGTTGCTGAGAACGACGTCGGTTCGATAAATTCGCACTTACTTCTACAGCGTCGATGACTTCCATTAGCCGCTCAGATGGATGATTATGTGCACCGTAAACTTTAGAAAGGGCTCCATAAGTATGGCGAACAGAAGCGCATTTTGAAAATAAATTTGTAAGATTTGTAAACGCTCTTCTTGTGTAGTCATTGCATGGTGATTTGATAAAGTATACTGAAAGAAAGTCATGTCACACTTCATTAGTATGGCAGCTAGATTTACACCTATACCCATAAGAAGTTATTTACAAATGTTTTCTAATGTTACCTCTGACATACTATAAAAATTCAAATTGTGCCCCAATCAATCAAAAGGTGTTTTCCAGTCCAACTCCAATTAATTTTTCTATCTATAGGATTTTTTACCGATTCGCTCTCCTGAAAAGTAATTGAAAAATTGTAATAGTATACCAGAATCGAAATCTACGATGAATTCTAAGAAAATTTCACTAATAAAGTATATGCCTAAAACCAATGCGTAGTTCGCGCTGAGAAGCATGAAGATTTCAGGTGGAGATATTTTTTTAGTGTATGAGCAATTATCGAAAACGATGGGCCCCGGCTTTAATTTTGACCTACCATTCCGATGCTTGGAGACCAAGACGAAGAGAATGGTATATTTTTGACATTGTTTGGAATCCCGTCCAATATTCTGCGCCATAACTTTTTAACCAATACATAGATTTGCTTTTGTAATACATCATTTACTTTGTTGGGAAGTCAGAATTACGCAGAAGGTCTTATAAAATATATATCTGAAGTTTTCGGTTTGTGCCCATGTAAAACCAAAAAAAAAAAATCTCAATCTGAAACCTTCATGCTTCCCAGCGCTAGTTAGGAAGAGATTTTAGATACAAAAATTATTGGTGAAATTTTTTTGCAATTCATCGTAGATTCCAACATTGGTATACGATTTTTGCGGAAAAAAAAATAATTTTGAGGACGACCAAACTATTACTATGGCGGTTGTAGCTGATTATTTTAAAAGAGGTGTGGCACAGCTCACTTCCACGCTTACTGTTATTCATACTGTAACAACAACATATGTAACAAATCTCATCTTCATACCTCTGATAGTTCTTGAGATATAGCCCTTTTGATTTTCAAGTTGTATGGGCGGTGCCACGCTCCTTTATCCAATCACAACCAATTTTAGCCAGGGTCTATCATCAGGTCAACAGTACCACTTGGTAAAATTTTCGTATCAATCGGTCTATTAGAAAAGCCGTTAGAGAGATTTTTGAAAAAGGGGCGTGACACCGCCCACTTCCACCCTGGCTATAATTAATACTGATCCAACAACATATATACCAAATCTCATCTTCATACCTCTGATAGTTCATGAGATATAGCCCATTTTATTTTCAAGTTGTATGGGCGGTGCCACGCCCCTTTATCCAATCACAACCAAATACAGCCAGGGACTATCTACAGGTCAACAGTACCACTTGGTAAAATTTTCGTATCAATCTGTCTATTATAAAAGCCGTCAGAGAGATTTTTGAAAAAGGGGCGTGACACCGCCCACTTCCACCCTGGCTGTAATTAATACTGCTCCAACAACATATATACCAAATCTCATCTTCATACCTCTGATAGTTCATGAGATATAGCCCATTTTATATTCAAGTTGTATGGGCGGTGCCACGCCCCTTTATCCAATCACAGCCTATTATAGCCAGGGACTATCAACTGGTCAACAGTACCACTTGGTAAAATTTTCGTATCAATCGGTCTATTAGAAAAGCCGTTAGAGCGATTTTTGAAAAGGGGGCGTGGTACCGCCCACTTCCACCTTGGCTGAAATTAATACTGCTTCAACAACATATATACCAAATTTCATCTTCATACCTCTGATAGTTCATGAGATATAGTCCTTTTGATTTTCAAGTTGTATGGGCGGTGCCACGCCCCTTTGTCCAATTGGACCGAATTGTAAATCTAAACCATCCGGGGCGCCACCCAAACGCATACAAAAAAATGTATGCAAATCGGTCCAGCCGTTTAGGAGGAGTTCAGTCACAACACACGTACGTTAGAATTTTATATATAAAGAGAAGATAAAATGTAATAAATATCTAATGCCCAATTTTAAGTTGAAACTCCAATTTCATTCTTTCAGACAATAATTAACAACAAGTTAACCAATCGGAAAAACTTAACAAAAAGAAAACGAAAACTTTAATTGAAACAAAAATGTTAATAACAGATTTTATGATTTTATTTTCTAAAACACAAAAAAGTATATTTATGCCTTCAGAATGTCTTATCGCTTATCAATATTTCAGTTATTGATACAAATGTACTATTAAATTAGTTCGCATTGTATATTTTATTTGCATTTTTGTTAACAAATTTTGTCGCACTCAGGTTTTTTGTTGTTGTATGTTACCGACAATTTTCATTCTTGCCATCTAATTATTTTAAATAATTACGTAACTAACTAGACCACCGAAAAACTGATTGCATTGTTAAACTCTAGTTAATCTAGGTTACCTTATTTTTATTCTATTACCTTATATATGTACAGAAAGTGAACAGACTGATAAATACCATCGCCCATTCGATTTTCAGTCCCATTGCCAGACGAGACGTATAGTAAAAGTGTAGAATACGTTACAGCCCACAAGTGTAAAATCTTAAATTCAATATCTCTGGCCATATGGTAATTTTTTTATGGGGTACCGAAAGGGTTGAACTGAGAATCAAAGGAAAATTATCTAATTCATTCG
This sequence comes from Muscina levida, assembly GCA_964034835.1. NCBI lineage: Eukaryota > Metazoa > Arthropoda > Insecta > Diptera > Muscidae > Muscina > Muscina levida. Next base: position 110,376,827 of record OZ035882.1, on the reverse strand, counting down.
CACAAAAATCTCGAAAGATATCTTAATTGCTGTAAATATTAAAAGTAAAATATTCCCAACGGGGTATAGCAGGTGCCAGTAGGGGCACAACATGTCCGATTTTAATTTGAAAATCAATAAACGTTTATCTTGTGCACAATTTTTCTGACTTCAGTGTACTTAAAAAAAAGAAATACATATAGAACTATTAGGGTGATTTCGGTTTTGTATGAGAGGTTCCAGAATTGGTATGGCAATTGTTTGGATTTTATGCGGTTTTGCCTACTGTTATTAGAAAATCAAACTGACCAAATTTAAATATTCCTCAGTTCGAAAGTTATGGGGAGAAATATTATTTTACCAAAAATAGGTTATTTTATAAGGGAGGTACAAAAGGGTCAGCCGAAGTTGTTCATATTCATTCCAGAATGAAATTTTGGAAAGTGAACATCTATCATAAAATATTGCTGAATTCAAGGTACTTACCAAAACGATATGTATGTAAAACTATTACGGTCAATTCGGTAATTTTTAATGGGAGGTACCAGGAGGGGTGGGCCAATTTTGCTCAATTACAGTCCCATTACTTCATTTTGGAAAATATTAATGGTGGTAAATTTTCATACGGATCGTTTAAGTTCTACTGGAGTTATCGTGCCCAACAGCCAGCCAGCCATCCAGACAAACGGACATAGCTCAAGATACTTGGGATCTAACCCGTCTTCTTTAATGCGTTACAATTTTTATTCCATCATCCTTAGAGATGAGGGTATATATCATTTGATACGAAAACCAGTACAGAAATATCAGTCAGGAAAACTGACTGATAAATCCCATCACCAAATATAATATATTGTTTAAGTCTTGAGTTATTGAAATTAATATATTTTTAATTTCAATTAAATTACATATGTATTATTTGTTGCCTGGAGGGTACAATTAGGAGCAGCACAACGTGTCTGTTTTTTTTCGCTTACCTTGGCAGAATGTCTGTATTCAGTTTACATACAAAAATGATATATATGTAAAAGGGGCAATATCGGTTATTTCCGCCCCTTCTATAACCTCCCATACAAAAGTATCATTCCGCCCACTTAAGAAATCGAATAATAATAGCAACACACCCATCGCAATCGTGCCCAAATTCTGTATTTTGTTAAGCTATTGAAGAATAAACTGGAAGCCTAGCCGCGCCGCTTCTGGTATCTTCCATACAAAGGTTTCATACCGCCCACTTTATAATGCGAGTAATACTATCACTACGCCTGAAGCAATCTTACCCAATCTCTGTAATTAGTAATGATTTAACTACGGGTTATTATATATGTAGGTCGGTTTACCCGACAGATTTAATATTTCGTTCTAAAAAAACATGCATTTGCATACTACCGGTTGCCCTGGTAACAATTCTCCCATATCTTCAAAGGTTTTCGGAAATGCAGTGGAACTTCTCTATGGCATAGTCCAAATGTTTTTCATACATTTACATCTCTCTTTAATGTAGTGTTCTCTGCATCGAATTTTTTTTAGCTATTTCACGAAAAAAACCAGTACAGAAATTTCAGTCAGTTAAACTGACTGATAAATACTATCACCCAATATAAGATATTGTTTAAGTCTTGTGTTATTGAAATTAAACGATTTGTAATTAATACCAGTTAGAAATTTTCAGTCGGGCAACCCGACTTACATTTACCCTTACCCTCAGTAAAATAAATAATTTTCTATTATATTGATATTATTACTCGATTTCGAAAGTGGGCGGAGTGGTACATTTGTATGGGAGGTACGAGAAGGGGTGTGGTTAGGCTTCCAGATTTATTTTCCATAACTTTATCCTGTTATAGCTTTACTAATTACAGAATTTGAGCACGATTGCGTTGGGTGTACTGATATTATTACTACATTCCTAAAGTGGGCGGAAAGGTACATTTGTATGGGAGGTACTATAAGGGGCGTCGCTAGACTTCCAATTTTTTTCTCCAAAACTTTGTCCTGTCATAACATAACAAAATACAGAATTTAAGCTCGATCGTGTCGAGTGTATTGATATTATTACCTTATTTCTAAAGTGGGCGGAGTGGTACATTTGTATGGGAGGTACCAGAAGGGGCGTGTCTAGACTCCCAGATTTTTTCTCCAAAACTTTATCCTGCTTAAACTTTACCAAATACAGAATTTGGGCACGATCGCGTTAGGTCTTTTAATAATATTAATCGATTTCAAAAGTGGGCGGTACCAGATGTGTATGGGAGGTACCAGATGGGGCGTGGATAGACTTCCAATTTTTTTCTCCAAAACTTTATCCTGTTATAGCTTTACTAAAAAGAGAATTTGGTTCCAATCACGTTTAATTTATTGATATTATTTCACCATCTCTATAGTGGGCGGAAAGGTAGATCTGTATGGGAGGTACCAGAAGGGGCGTGTCTAGACTCCCAGATTTTTTCTCCAAAACTTTATCCTGCTTAAACTTTACCAAATACAGAATTTGGGGACGATCCCGTAGGGTGTATTTATATTATTACTTGATTTCTAAAGTGGGCGGAATGATGTATTTGTATGGGAGGTACCAGAAGGGGCGGGGCCATGTAGCCCATTTGCAATACCGTAAGTAGTTTTGAGAAAATAATAGCTCGTGCAAAATTTCAAAACATTTGGTTGCGTCTTTCGAAAGTTATCGTGCGAACCAGCCGGACAGCCACCAGACAGACAGACAGACAGACGGACATGGCTCAAACGACTTAAAAAGTCATGAATCGAATTTGGTTCAAAGAAACCTAGGGTCTAAAGTGACTCCTTCTATGTGTTACACTTTTGGGTCGTATCAAATGATATATACCCTCATCCCTAAGGGTGATGGTATAATAAAATAGGTTAAACATTTTAGTTTGAAATCTGTATATATAAATATGGTGGCAAAAATGTATAGTAATTCATCAATTGAGAACGGCTAGGCCGATTTTGCACAAACTTTTTTTCAATTGAAAATTGCTTTGTGTGGAATTTAGTGTGCAATTGTTACAGAATGGCTTTTCGAATAGAAAAATGGAAAATTTTTGTTGAAAAATGCGGAAAAGTTCAAAAAGTTTGAATTTGTTTTTTCGAGAAATTCTGCATTTTATAGTATGACAGCTTGATTTGATAAAAATCGCAAATTTAATTTTTTTTTTAAATTTTGTGTGCAATTGTTTGCGAATGGAAAAAATAAATTTTTGTCGAAAAATTACGGAAAAATGCCAACAAATTTTATTTTTTTTAGACGAAATTTTGAGTTTTATCGTATAGTTGATAATTGGACTCGAAACTCGAAATATTCCGTAAAACCTCGAAAAATGTAGATTTTTCGACAAATTTTGCACTGTATCGCTTGATTTAATGATTTCTATTGACGTAAAGGTGGAAAATTCGTTATGATGCTTGGAAAATTTTGAATTATTATGTTAAAACATTAAACACGAAATGATCGAACAATTTCAAAATCTTCTGCATGAGAATAACGCAATGGTACGATTGCTCAAAACCGCATTGAATACAATGTATCCCGACGACCACAAAATCATTATCAGAGCAGACAAAAGTCCCTCTGGTTGCCATGCAGGACAATTCAATGCTCCCACTTTAACCCTCTACTGCATGAGCATAGAAATAATAAAGGAAAAAATTTTTTGAATGTAATTATGTGTTTATTTACGCCAAAATAATATATATTTGGACTTTTTTTTTTTTTGGGGGGCATAGTTTGGGGTGGGGGAAATGGGGCCATATATGGCTTTGTATGCATTCAGCTGATTCCAGAGTTTGCCATATATGGCTCTGTATGCATGTATGCATTACTTCATGTGAAAGTTGGTGAAACAGTTTCTTTTGTCGTTGTAGCATAGAAATACATTGCATTTCTCACAAAAGGTGTATGAGCGGAAAGAACAATCGTTTTTGCAGAGTTGCCTTTGCTTTTTCCAGGTGGGAAAATGCCCAATATGGTCCTCCCGAACAGATCGTCGTTGAAAAAAAAATTAAAAAAGTCTGCCGGTGTCTCCAGTTCATTGATACAAGTTGAAAGATTGGTATTTCCTTGAAATGGAAAGGTCTCATTCAAATACGGTGGTAAGTGACCAGCTTTCCATATCGGTGCTTCTGTCTTTTTTCTTGGCACTGGCTTTGGCTTTGCTTTAGAAGTGCACGGCTTTTCACAGATGTCATCGGTCTCCGAAATATAAACATCTTCCTCTTGGATTTTTTGATTTTCAACAACTTCGTCTTCGGAATCGGCTATGCTGTCATCATCACTTTGAAACGGATCATCGATTTCGTTCACGTATTGCAAACTACCGTAAAATAATTGTGCATTCATTTCTAAAAGAAAACAAGTGCAATTGTTAAGCTAATATGCTAATAATGCATATGTACATAGAATATAAACATGCACGCGTTACTGCATATAGAGCCATATATGGCGTCTACTGCGTTACGCGTTACTGCATATAGAGCCATATATGGCGTCCACAGTTTTTTGCATAGAACAGTATATGTGATGCTCACCTATAGTCAAATTCTATTTTTTATGAACGAAAACTTTATATTCTCTTAGAAAAAAAATACTTTTCAGTGATAAAACTGATTTTTAGTGCAGTAATTTTAATTTTAATTTCACCACAATTCACTTTCGTTCGTCTGCTTGAGACGCGAGCAAAAAACTGATTGAAACTTGTGATAAGGCAACACAAAGAAGTTCTGAGTATAGACATCTAACAGAAAATAGTTGAAAGAGAATAAGTGATAACAAACGGTTTAGTATATGTACCGTTTTATTGCAAAAAAAAAATTATTGAAAGTGAGAAGCCATATATGGCTTTGTATGCGGTAGAGGGTTAAATGAAGTCGCAGTAGTGATTGTTGGGAATCACGCGATATTGTTCTCCAGCGTAGGGATGGTAGATAACTGAGGCATGACTCATCGGTCATATGATTCACTTCAATACCCGCTGATGTTCTGTCGTGGAGAAGATGGCTATCACCTCAATTCAAAAATGGTCAATAGAACAAAAAGTTTGTTTACAAGTCATCACTTCTTTTTCATTCTCCATTTAAGTTCGAATTTCGATCTTGAAATTAACTTCTGATCGAAGACATGTGCGTGCTCATGTGCCGAATTTGGAATATCAGCGTCAAATCGTTCGATGCACGATGCATTCAATCGCGAATTGTAACGAGATCAAGCATTGATCGAGATAAGCTGACTGAAATAGTCCGAAACCAGTACAGAAATTTCAGTCAGTTGAACTGACTGATAAATACCATCACCCAATATAAGATATTGTTTAAGTCTTGAGTTATTGAAATTAACCGATTTGTAATTAGAACCAGTTAGAAAGTTTCAGTCGGGCAACCCAACTTACATTTACCCTTACCCTCAGTAAAACAAATAATTTTCTATTATATTGATATTATTACTCGATTTCTAAAGTGGGCGGAGTGGTACATTTGTATGGGAGGTACAAGAAGGGGTGTGGTTAGGCTTCCAGATTTATTCTCCATTACTTTATCCTGTTATAGCTTTACTAATTACAGAATTTGGGCACGATTGCCTTGGGTGTACTGATATTATTAGTACATCCCTAAAGTGGGCGGAAAGGTACATTTGTATGGGAGGTACCATAAGGGGCGTGTCTAGAGTTCCAGATTTTTTCTCCAAAACTTTATACTGCTTAAACTTTACCAAATACAGAATTTGGGCTCGATCGCATTAGGTCTTTTAATAATATTAATCGATTTCTAAAGTGGGCGGTACCAGATGTGTATGGGAGGTACCAGATGGGGCGTGAATAGACTTCCAATTTTTTCTCCCAAGCTTTATCCTGTTATAGCTTTACTAAAAATAGAATTTGGGTACGATCACGTTTAATTTATTGATATTATTTCTCCATCTCTATAGTGGGCGGAAAGGTAGATTTGTATGGGAGGTACCAGAAGGGGCGTGGCTAGGCTTTTAAATTTTTTTCCAAAACTTTATCCTGTTATAGCTTTACTAAATACAGAATTTGGGGACGATCCCGTAGGGTGTATTGATATTATTACTCGATTTCTAAAGTGGGCGGAATGATGTATTTGTATGGGAGGTACCAGAAGGGGCGGGGCCATGTAGCCCATTTGCAATACCGTAAGTAGTTTTGAGAAAATAATAACTCGTGCATAATTTCAAAACATTTGGTTGCGTCTTTCGAAAGTTATCGTGCGAACCAGCCGGACAGCCACCAGACAGACAGACAGACGGACATGGCTCAAACGACTTAAAAAGTCATGAATCGAATTTGGTTCAAAGAAACCTAGGGTCTAAAGTCAATACTTCTATGTGTTACACTTTTGGGTCGTATCAAATGATATATACCCTCATCCCTAAGGGTGAGCAAACGAACGTGTACGATTCGCTGATGGAGGTTGTTGAAGATGGAACGGGAGGCATTTACTTTATCGATGCTCCCCAGACAAAACATTCTCTCTTTAATGTATCATCATTTCTTTGATTCTGGCAACATTTGGTCAAGATCGCAAATTCCGTTAGCTGTTGCATCCGCTGGTATTCCACATTGTTGAAACGCGGTCGACCTGCACTTTCCGCTTTCAAGCTGCTGATGAATCTTCTCACGGTTGGCCAACGTGCAGCGAAATTGTTGCGATAATGCAAAATCATCATAAGGGATAAATGCACGATGTCATATAGACGAGTTTTGGAGGCAGTTGACTGAACGTTTAATGATTTACGAGATGATTTGGTGTGGCTATGGTATTTTCGTCAAACGCTTCCCGTCATCCCAAAATCTACTGCTGCTTATGAAATTAACGCATGCCTGAAATCGTCATCTTTGTGTTACTGAATTTTCAAGACAGCTACTAGCATTTGGTAATGGCCAAAATCCTGTTGATATTTCAACTGGATTGATGACGTTCCCGGCAAATTTTTTCACGTTTACATCGTCACCAAAGATTTCCCCAGCATTGCAAAAAATTATAAAAATTTAGATTGGATAAGTGAACGGACCATACTAGCAGCAAAGAATATGGTCGTCGATAGCTTGAATGTTATTATTCAAAGTCGAATCGATGGAGACCTGCATTCATACAAATCCGTTGACAGTATGACCAACGAGAATGAGGCGACCAACTATCCGACAGAATTTTTGAATTTTTTAGATGTGTCAGGAACTCCGCCGCATAATTTACAAACCGTCTTCATTGTTTGTTTTTTTACGCCGGAAAACAAATCGAAAAACATTGTTAGTCAGATCGCTCTTCACCGCTCTCCACTAATTTTGATTAAATTCAAATAAATCACATTAAAACATGAACTAGCTGTGTTTTACTATAACCCTGGAGCTTATATGAATTCATGACCTTAGGAGCGAGACGAAGTTTGCCATGTCCGAAGTTGTATGGCAGAACAACGTTTGCCGGGTAAGCTAGTATATTAATAAAAGTCATAGGCCGAAGACTAAGTCACACATTTCGGCCGCTATTTCGCGTTCAATGTAAAATCATAGTTCTTGCAACGTCGTCGTGATTTGAAGTAGCCCCAAAGAAAATAGTCTAGAGGTGGCCAAATGACTGGTCCATTTCTTGAGCTAAAACGCTCACCAAACTTACTCTTCAATAAATCAATTCAAACAGTTATGTTTTGTGGACGAAGTTGTGATGCATGAAGCTCATGTGGATTTTCACTAAACCAACAACGCATATTTTGCTTATTGACAAACTAATCGAGCCAAAAATTAACTTCGTCACCGAAGATCGGCTTTAATTCTTGAGTCGGCTTGATCTTGTATAAATGTAAACCAAGATCTTTACGCAAAATTTGCCATAAAATGGTCTTGGCGATTCCCAGTTTTTGAGAACGCCGCGGAATCGACTGATTTGGATCGTTTGCTACGTAAGCCTGAACTCAAATTTTTACACTAAACTTGTTATTGCTTCTCTACCAGGGCGAGAATAACGACCGAAAATTGGAGTTACGCTCTTAAAGTTGCGGTCACCGACTCCGAATTTCGGTAGTAAATTTTTATAATTTGCATACGTTGTTTGTTCGTGTACTTCACCATGATGAAAATGTTGAGTTTACTGAAAAAGAGAAAAGTAACTGTTAGATGATCAAAGTTGTCAAGTTGTCTTTCAAAAATTTGTGGCGGGCGCTTATCAGCATTACATTCAAATTCAACAGCAAGCACAATAATACCTGGCGGAGTACATGTGTATACCGACGGCGTCAAACCGTAAAACAACAAGCCGGTGTTGCTGGTGTAAAAGCGGCGCCTGTCATATGTGAAGAAAAGTCAAAATAGCAGTATTGACAATATTGTACTTTTTGCGAAGTTTGAATTCGGAATGGGTGGAAAAGAAATAGAAGCTTCCTGAAGTTTCCGCCATCGTGGAAACTTTCTTTCCATCGACGGCTATTACAGGAGTAAGACCTAAAACCAGCGGAAAATATAAAGTGTATTGTGAATTTAAAAACCCACAAAAATTTGTGAAAAAAAGTGACCCAAAACTATCAAAAGGAAAGTTGTACTTCATTGAGGCGAGCATTGTGCGAAGCTCATACAGGTGTATGCACGGCAGTACCGGCACACATCCATAGCACCCCGCACCAAAATCCAACGAAATCAACGGCATCGTTGGGAGAAAACCACAGCGACATTACCACAACCATCCGAGTGTATGGGACGGCCCTCCTCGGCATCGTTGGGAGAAAACCACAGCTACATAACCATCACTACCCGAGTGTAGGGGACGGCCCTCCTCGGCATCGTTGGGAGAACACCAGCAACATAACCATCACAACAGAAGTACAGCAGTGACCGGAAAGTTTTGTAAGCCATTTGGAAGTCCTACAATGTACATCTGTATGTAAAATTTACTCTATTATACAACATTAACCACTAAAACGAACATAATATCGAGCCTTACGAGAAAATCTTACCCAAAAACATCATTTTGCTACGAAAATACCATGGAAAGCACCCATAACGACGATAATTTATGCCCAGATCTAGGAGGATCTGTAAACTAAAGCCAAAAACGAATTGGATACGACCGCTGATGAAACCATAAAGTGATCGTAGATTTGTGTCTTAGAAATTGTATGAGTATGTTCATTATTTCATCGAAGTTCACCGTAAAATCAGCAAAATACAATAGTATTGTATATCTAATTAGAAAGTCATCTGGTGAAGTTAAAATAACTGGCCAAAAACTATAATTTGATGATTTATGCATAGACCTGAAAATACTAAGAATTAGAAATAATAGCCCAAAGTGCTCGAGAATTACGGAAACTGCAAATTTTTATTTACCAAAACACCTGGAATTAAGAGTAACGGCCATAACGAAAAGACAAATTTTGAATAACGGTTAAAAACTTCTAAAGAACCTTTTGTACTTTACCTTTTAGTTTTTTACTAATCCTATATATACTTACCTCGAATTACTTACCATTTTTACTACATATATTTTACCTTTTTTTTTATCATTTTTATATACTTTATATTTATACTTACCTTTAACCTTTGTTACAGCATGTTTTGTGTGTTATTTTGGATTCTTTTGGCTATTGACATGTCGCCGTGCGATATGCAAGTTTAGATATATATATTCAATCATTGAATATTTTGTAACGATTTATTACAGCGACTAATAGCACTGACAAGATCCCCCCCGTCCGGCGAGCTTCACCTGCGCAATACGCAAGCATGTCAGCGTGGTCGGTGTATTAGTGAAGGCGAACATCAACGAGTCTACTCTGGAATTTTTTAAAAACTTCATATAACCGTGACCGGCGAACCGTCAAAAATCTTTATACGCACCAAGAAGGATACACTTGGGAGCAGTCACATGGACAGGAGTGGAAACGAAGATGTGCGCGAGTGTTCAACCGAACCTAGGCTAGAGCTTGCGTCTGTCAACAGGGGATTGTCCCTTTTGGAGCAGTTCAGGATAGAGTCTGCAAGTTACGATAAATCGGCGTTGTAAAAAACATCGGCGTTATTGTTAACCCCGTTTGTCGATGTCTGAACGCCTGTGACAGTTACAAATTATATATAAATATAAAAATGTGTTTATCTAAAAATTTCACACTAGATGTTATCAATACATATTGAAGAAGTTCACTTCCAGCTGAATCCTTCAATTTTAACATAGTTGTTCATGGACGCACTCCATTATAAATAGAACTACTTAATATCGAAGGACATTAAAAAAATCTGTTAAGCAAAGCTGAAATTCATTTCGTAAATTGGCTAACAAGCAAATTACATGGACTTTAACCAAAATATAAGATATAAAAGTGAAAATTAACAAAATTGTATCCTGAAGAATACAGTTCTGAAAGCCGGTTACTTAAAAAGTTAAAAAAAAAACTATTTTGTCATTAAATAGAGTAGTCGGTTCCGATTTTTTGTAGCTCTTGTTTGGATGCCATGACGTACATTATCAGGCCTGTTCTGTAAATCACGTGAATTCATATCACATGCCGTTTTGAAATCACACGTGTGATTTTTTCCTGTTCTGTAAATCACAAGATTTTTTATTTTTCGATGTGATTTTAATTTTTCGAAATCACAACAAAACAGCTGATTTTTGACTTATTTTGTTGTGATTTAATACAGATTATTCAAGAGAGTAGAAATTTTAACGTTTTTAAGTTGAAAAAGAAAGAAAAGTTAAATATAAAATGCCGGGTGCCATATTTTTTGCTCTGGAAAATTTGCGAAGGACGCAATTAAACAACGAACGCATAAGGAAGAGGAAATTTCCAATGCACTAGCATTTCTTGCTGTTCTTCTGCGTCGTGCGAAGAAGTTGGCAGGTCAAGAAAATCTTCTGTGGGTGTAGATGGAACACTATTTTTTGACACGCCATAGCTCTGCGTGTTCTTGACACGGTCAACCTGCTCATCAGTAGGCGACAAAATATATTTATTGAAACGCCCGCCTCCAGTCTTATTGGTCTCCACTCGGTTATGCGCGAAACGTTGCTTGACGCTTAGCTTCATGTCAATCCATGCCTAAAAAAGTATCATTAGCAATTTTTCACAAATCACCTGCTATTGACTCACCTTTTTCCAAGCAGGCACTTGTTTAGTAGGAGGTCCGGAAGCATTCAGCTCTTTAGCAAGTTCCTCCCACAACTGCTCAAAAAAAACTTTGTCCCCTTTGACAAAGCCTCGCGCCAGGTCTTTGTGCTGCTCCATGAAGCGGATAAAAATTTCAATTTGCGCACTGTTTTTGTGTTGTCCCCTAAAAAACGGATTCATTTAATAAAATTTTGTTAGAATTTAAATTATTTGTGCTAAAATACTTACATCTTTAAGCTCATTTAAGTTTTGAATTGAAAAACGTACCCGCAAACACAACAAGTGCCAAAAACCAGAACTGCCACAGTTTTCAATTGGTTTCTGTTGCCATTTGCTTAAAGGTTATGACTTTTTTCATTGAGTTTACCCAATGTTGTTGGTCTGGCAAGCATTGATTTAATCTTCGAAAACTAAATCAGCTGATTACCTCAAGCAAAACGAAATCACAATCACATCACTAATAAATCACAAACAAATTCACAAAACAGATACACAAAAGGTAGTGTGTCAAAAAATTGTTAATTTTAGCGCATTTATTGCGCTAAATGTATCATTTTACTACATAAATTAAGAAATAACACATGTAGTTAATAAATTATGCAATTTATTTTTAAATTTCCATAAAAGTACTCGTCAAAATATGCATGTGATTTGAAATCGATCTACAAAAAGTTTGGTGTGCAGAACACCATTTTTGTGATTTCAAATCACTTTTGTGATTTGTGATTTTCAGAACAGGCCTGTATGTTAGTTTTTGTGGGAATAACAGACATAATTATTATTTTCATATTTACCGGTTACGCACAGTTAACAATGCCCTATATTTTTTGAAACTTGCTTTATTTGTACTGTTTTTTTTGCATCTTCTTGACTTTCAGTTGCACTTATTACTAGCCGACACATTTGGAGCGGCTATAAATAAATCTAGCATGGTACCTAGTTCCATGGTAATAAAGTTAACAATAATATATAAATTATACCATATATGTATCCTAACCTATATATCCTCTTTACTGCCACTTTCTCGTTTACTATATCTTAATAAGAATATGTTTTGCTCTATACGTTACGTTTATGGTCCCACAATGTGGGATTGCATGAACATAGTTCTATTTCCCATTTCCGGCAACTTCCTTTAAGGACTCATAAACTGTGTGTGCATTCCAAGAATGTAAACTGTTTTTTGCATTTACCTTCTTGCAATGCAACACGGTAAGACACTCAGGTGTCATTAATGTGAAAAACTCTACGATACCAAAGGAAGCAGTAGAACTTTTCCACGGTCATAAAATGGAATGGAGCAAATGCACTAAATCCCTTTCTAAATGTGAACACGGGACTAAAAGTCAAATGGCTGCAGTGGCCGGAGTTGGTAGCTGTAGTAGGAGGAAGTATCTTTGTAGGGTTAACCTTGTGATAGTACAACATCCTTTGTTCAAATACTGCGCATCACGCGATTGTTTATACCTTAGAGATTTCATCGTTTTGGTCGTGTCGACTGCAGACGAAAGAAAAGAAAGGATTGAACTTAAGCATAAAACATATTAAAAATATATACCGACATTCAGTTTATAGATGTTTTACCAATTCGTTGATTGCAAATACATTAAATGTTTATGAAATGTGATTTAAAATCTTTTAAAGTACTTGGTACTTCAAAAATTTGATTTGGAAAAACGTCTTATTTTTTATTAGAATACATATATAAAATAACTGATTGGTTCAAAAGTTTTATTTTTACCGGAATGACAGCTTACTTACCAACTACCGAAACTAAAGACTAGGAAAAATGAATGAGGTATGGGATGCTTCTCGCGTTGTTGTGAATTAACACGCTTTCGATTTCAGATTTACAATAAACGGCACCTACTTGTTTATCAACGAATGCGAACGTCACTGTTTAAGAAGCTTTTACTAGACATGCCGATTTACTCTATATTAAAATACGAAGTTGATGTCTACCACATCGAGGGCGCTGGCAATGAAAGAAAAATCAAGAAGACTGGAGCCGTGAATCAAAACCACGGATCTCACGCATAGTGCGTGATCGAAGCTCTCTGGAATGCATGAACCGATATTGTTTGTGTAAATGTCTCATGAAAAGTGACGTTCGTTTATAAATATTGAAATATAGTAATTACACTGTGCTAGTACAAAATCGTAATAAACGGGACACCCAGCTAGTAGACCTAATTCGAGTACCTACGTTAAATCCAGTGGTGCTTACCATTATTTTAGGTTAGCTCCTGTTTAAGTAATAATTAAGATTGATAATTTTGGTTGAAAATATATAAAAACACAATTATCGCGTGAATTGTATAATTCTATGACCGGGTCTAAAAAAAAAGTAAAAACCGAAAATCGAGCAAAATATTGTTGTTTCAAAGACCAAATATTTTTTCCGATTGGACATATGGCACCCACAGTACCCACCTAGGGACCGTTGGGGATGAGTATGGGTATTAAAACGAAAGGTATTCGTCTCACGAATACAGCGCTGCCTTCATTTTTTTCGTTCCACGTGTGTAAGGTGGGTTAAACTGATCCAAAGATTCCACAATTTTTCCCAAAATTCGAGGTCCGAGTTACCGAACAACATTTTTTCGTCATGTTTTGGTAACTTTTAAGTCATACCTGGGTCCTTTTTTGGTCCCGTTTTTTTTTGGATCCGTCCAGGGACTGCAAATTTTGGGTCAATTTAACCCAACTTTCACACGTGGTCCCTAGATGTACCCTTTTTCGGAAAATGTAGGTCCAATATGTCCGATCGGAAAAAAAAATTGTTTTTGACACACATATTTTGCTCGAATTTCGGGTTTCATTATTTTTTTTGGACCTGGCCATAAAATTATGCCACCCAATAATTGTAATTTTTTATATACTTTTAACCAAACTTTTCAATCGTAAGTTTAATTTGTTTCTAATTTGCAGTTAAATAATAACATATGCGTATTTTGCCACTCTTTTTTGTGGCTTTTTTGGACATTAATTTTAATAAGTAGTAGCAAGATTAAGTAAATATTGATGCTCAACAAATCGGTCATATATGTACTTTCCGGTATATATGTACTTTCCATTTTCAATTTTGGGGTAGAGTTCAACAAACGTTCTAAGAAATTAAAAAACCAGTAAGAAAGTTTCAGTCGGGCGACCCGACTTACATTTACCATCACCCTCAGTAAAATAAAAAAAATTGCTATTATATTGATATTATTACTCGATTTCTAAAGTGGGTGGAGTGGTAAATTTGTATGGGAGGTACTAGAAGGGGCGTGTCTAGACTTCTAGGTTTATCCTCCAAAACTTTATCCTGTTATAGCTTTACTAAATACAGAGTTTGGGCACGATAGCGTTGGATGTATTGATATTTTTACTCCATCTCTGAAGTGGTCGGAATGGTACATTTGTATGGGAGGTCCCATAAGGGGCGCCGCTAGACTTCCAATTTTTTCTCCAAAACTTTATCCTGTTATAACTTAATAAAATACAGAATTGGGGCACGATCGTGTCGAGAATATTGATATTATTACTCCATCTCTAAAGTGGGCGGCGTGGTACATTTGTATGGGAGGTGCCAGAAGGGGCGTGTCTAGACATCCAGATCTTTTCTCCAAAACTTTATCCTGTTATAGCTTTACTAAATACAGAATTTGGGCACGATCGTGTCAAGTGTATTGATATTATTATTCCATCTCTAAAGTGGGCGGTAAGGTACATTTGTATGGGAGGTACCAGAATGGGCGTGTCTAGACTTCCAGATTTTTTCCTCCAAAACATTATCCTGCTTGAACTTTACTAAATACAGAATTTGGTCACGATCGCGGTATTTCTAATAATAATATTAATCGATTTCTAAAGTGGGCGGTACCAGATGTGTGTGGGAGGTACCAGATGGGGCGTTGGTAGACTTCATTTTTTTTTCAAAAACTGTATCCTGCTAAAGCTTTACTAAATTAAGAATTAGGGTACGAGCGCGATGGATTTATTGATATTATTACTCCATATCTAAAGTGAAAGGTGAATTTGTATGGGAGGTACCAGAAGGGGCGTGGCTAGACTTCCATTTTTTTCAAAACTTTATCCTGTAATAGCTTTACTAAGTACAGAATTTGGGTACGATCCCGTTGGTTGTATTGATATTATAACTCGATTTCTAAAGTGGGCGGAGTGATGTATTTGTATGGGAGGTACCAGAAGGGGCGGAGCCATGTAGCCCATTTGCAACACCGTAAGTAGTTTTGGGGAAATATTAACTCGTGCAAAATGTCAAGACATTTGGTTGCATCTTTCGAAAGTTATCGTGCGAACCAGCCGGACAGCCACCAGACAGACAGACGGACATGGCTCAAATGACTTAAAAAGTCATGAATAGAATTTGGTTCTAAGAAACCTAGGGTCTGAAGTGACACCTTCTATGTGTTACACTTTTGGGTCGTATTAAATGATATATACCCTCATCCCTATTCTATACTAAAAAACTTTTAGTTTTCGAATACCTTCTTCTTCATAATTGGCAGCTGCCACAAAAATTCATCTATCAGTAGCCGCACGTAGAAAAGATTTCCAAGCACTTCGATGTTTTGGGTTCTGTAGATAGTTGGACACACCAAGTTTAAATAACATCTCTTTCACCTGGTACATCGAACGAAGTTTTGGATGCCCCCTCTGGCGCCGCCCATCGTTTATTGATGAAGACCTTTCAAGCTGGAACGTTTTATCCCAGAATGGATTGATCCGCTTGTGCATTACCCAGGATTCTGCGCTGTAGATCAGAGTCTGGTAGAGTTGGATCTTTGTTTTGCGAGAGGCGACTTTGATAAAAAAACGGAGATAACCAGTTTTGTCCGGTTTTTCGGAAATTGTAAAATAAAACTAAATATAATAACACATGAATATCTATACCTTACTACTAAAGTATACTAAGTCGACTGAGCATTTTACAATTCAAGTTTTTAATTAAGTTTGCTTCAATTTTTATCCTACTAAGTGACTGCATTCAAAGTTATAGATATATATGTTTTGTACTGTTACAATTTAATTAAAAATGCCTTTACCAACTTATTATTGATAGGGATATATTCGATCAACCTAACTTATTTCTAATACTTTACTATCTACTTTGATGCACTAGTAGATGTTTTAGTTGGACTCCATAAAAAATTTAATTAATGAAATATTTTAAAGATTCTGTTTATCATATAACATCAGATGTAAACTGAGTAAAACATACTTTGTGTGGGATATTTGGGGTATTTGGACAAAATATATTTTTTACTTAAAAATAGTAACATTTTTTTGTTTTAAAAATGAAATGAAATCACATGTAATAGCAACAAAATGAGATATCGATCATAAAAATAGATAGATTTTTTTTTCACATTAATTCACAATTAAGAGAATTCGCTCATGTTCACAAAATTTTAGTTAGCTCTCTATATATATCTATCTATGTATAGTAATTCATCAATTGAGAACGGCTGGGCCAATTTTGCTGAAATTTTTTTTCTGTTGTTCGTAATTGCCAGGAGAAGGTTTATGTGAAAGAAAATTTTGGGGAAATCCTCCGGAAAAGTTAGGAAAAACTAGAATTGCTTTTTTGTATGGAATTTTGTGTGTTATTGTTACGAATGGCTTTTGGAAAGGAAAAATAAAAAAATTTTGTTGGAAAATTTGGAAAATTCCGGAAAAATTCGATTTTTTTTAACGTATGGTTTGATAATTTTGTGTGACTGTGAAAAATTTCGGATAATTCTTCAGAAATGACTTCTTTCCTCAAAAGTTTTGAATTTTTTCGACGTAAATGTTCCATTGTATCGCTTGATTTGATGATTTTAGACGACGTACAGATGGAAAGTTCATTGTGATGCTTGGAAAATTTCGGATTATTGTGAAATCTATAAGTATAAAAATGGTGTGAATGGCTTTTCGAATGGATAAATTGAAATTTCTTAGGAAAAAAATCGGAAAATTCCAGAAAAAACGCAAAAAATTTTTTATTTTTTTTTCAACGAAATTTTGCAGTTTTTGCATTATTTGAGGATTTTGAACGCTGTTAAGGTGGAAAATTTCGGATAAATGTTGGTTGGAGAATAAAACGAGATAGTTAATATTTTGATAAAAAATTTAAATATATTGATATCCTATGCAATATTTATCAATTTGATCATATTTTCAGAAAATTAAAAATGCAGTTATCAAATTGGATTGCGGGCATTCATTGCGTAACGACTTTGTAGTTTTTTAGAAAGAGTTGGTTGCTTTACTAATGCCTCCTATTAGACGATCAAACCTTAGATGACGTAAACTTCGTGCAATAATTTGTTAGACTATACACAGTTTATTAACGCTTCTGTCTTTGCTATCCTTCAATTCCCTGCGTACTGTGGAAGGTGTTCTGTGCGCAGCATTTCGAGAGGCCTGCCAAAATTTAAATGTGCTCAAAAACGGACTCAATGCTCGCAGATGCGACCCTTTCTACGTCAGCGATTCAAACTCGTACATTGTTTGCGATCATCGGAATCACATGTCATCCGTCGAACTCTACCGGATGGCATGTGCATGCTGATGTGCGGCAATCTGCTGTCGACATTGGGAATACCAACGTCAAATCCTTCGATGCAAGATGCAGTCGATCGCTAATTGTAACGGGCACAAGAACGCTGGCGCTGTTAAATGCCGAGTACAACAACGTGTACGAGACGATGAAACGAGAGGCATTTACTTTCTCGGTGCTACAGATGGGACAGACAAAACATTTTTTTGTTGATTCTGGCAACAATTCTGTCAATTTCTCAAATAAAGTTGGCTGCTGCATCCTCTGGCATGGCTGCCACATTGTTGGAAGGCAGTCGAACTGCAAATTCCGCTTTGAAACTGTCAAAGTACACAATGACCAAGAATTCGGCAACAGCGAAATTGATGCGAGAATGCAAAATCAACATTTGGGATGAATGCGCGATTACGAATAAACCAGCTTTGGAAGTAGTTGACCGAACGATGAAGAATTTACGGGGTGATTTAAAACGATTTGGTGGGCTATGATTTTGCTTACGTAATCTACTGCTGCTGATTTACTTAAACCATGCTTGAAATCGTCGTCACTGTAAAGAAGTTAAAATTGACCACGAACATGAGAGTCGCTTTGCAGAATATCTAAGTTGGGAGCGGAAGAATTAGGCGAGCCACTAAATCTGATAAAAAAAAAATTAAATAAATTACAATTAAGTATTTGTCTAGCGAAAAATGTGACCAATGTAATGGACAAATGTTATTAAATATAGCAGTACTTAACATATTTATTAATAATTTTGCAGGCAGGACGAAGTCTGACGGCTCAGCTAGTTTGTTATAAAATTTAGTAGTTAATGTTCTTCTTTCGATTTATTTAATTTCGAGATCAACGAAGGAAAAAAATTCTAATATTAACAAATTGTAATATTTCTCAAATCTACATATATCACAGGTAAAACAGCGAACGGCATACAACACTGTAATATACGCAATGTTATTTCCTTGGTACACATTATCGGTTTTGATATAGTTGATTTTGACAAATGTTTGATTGCAAAACGTATCGCGTTGGCTACTGCATCCTCCTGTATTGCGCAACTCTTTTGGACGTTGCAGAATAGCGCAATAAATTGCAATTTTCTGAGAACCCCACATGTAATATCAAGATAAAAAAACTGCAAACATGTCAAATCATAGTGAGGGTTGAGTGTACTATGGCATACAAAAATTTTTGGAACCCCTTGATCGTGCATTACAGGATTTTAGAAACAATACATGATTGAGTTATAATTTTAAATTAATTTAACCAAAAATTCTAAGGGAATCAATGATAGCCGTTTGATTTTAAAAGATTTAAATGAGTACGGTTAGCATTTGCGATAACAATCAATAAAGCTAAAGGACAGCCTATTCAAGTTTATTTCACATGAACAGCTTTATGTTGCATGATTAAAATATGTACACTAAATTTCTGTCATTAAAAAATATGATCCTTTAATAAACATTTTACTTTTTGTTAAGTTTCGATGAGAATAACAAAAAAACAGCTAACGCACCCGAAGATTTATTCCACGCAAAAACGTTTCATTTTAGTCAATACTTCTACAAATACAAATAACTCAGTCAATTGCAAAAGCAGGAAACATATTTATTTGTTGCAATAATGATTGATACTTGAAACGCTTTCTTCTGGTATCTACCCTTATGTCCTGCTATTTGATTCTGTACAATCGCATTGAATCCGTTCGGGGCACTTAATAATAGTAACAAAAATAACGACTTGCAGGTACAATCGAATGTGCTCTGTTGAGTTCAGATATGCTACCCTTTTATTGTATTCATATGTATATGCGTTATACTCATGTGGGCTCTGTATGGTAAAACAAGATAGTCATTATAAGCATTTTACTGCATATTTGCATACACATTTTATGTTTATTTGTTCTTACCATAGCTCTGGTACGAAGTCATAGTAGCTAGCATAATTTGTGTTTATGATTATCATATTTACATTTAGTTTGTTCAACATTCTATGTTATTGTGTATTTTGAATTTTTACAACTCCACATATTTATATTTAACTGCGATTCCATCCTGCTTCTATTTTCAAGTTTTTCTATGTCTCGATTCATAAATAAATATTGGTAAAAGGTTAATAGAAATATACATACAAAAAAAAAGATGGACAAATATATATTTAAAGGAAAAAAATACCCAACCACTCGCACATGAAACAAATATCAAAATATTGTTCTGTGTTTGTAACACAGAGAGTGCTGACTTTCTCTGTCGATACCTTTTCAGGTTCTATATAGTTATGGTTTTATTTAGATAACATGTTTAGTTATGCTACAGAAATAGTTTTCCTTTACATTTAAAGAGAATATGTATATGAATAAATAATTCAAAATATAGGAAGTAAAGAAGTGAAACTGTGAATTTAAACCAAGGACTATACTGGAGACTTCGAGTAGTATTGAAAGTATATAAGTAACATGGTATAAGATAATAGAGTATGCTAAGGCATTCGATACGTAATCTGGCTCTTATTTCCCGATCCCTAACCGATAAATTCAGTATTAAATGTGTATTTGCATTGGTTAGTTTTTAGTCGATCTTACTGTGTATTATATCAATTTACGTTAGTGTATTCGGCTAAAGATCAGACAAATGTTTTTTTTTATTTATTGTTTGATATTTTTGGTCACGCACTAGGATGACGCGTTTCGAACTCCATGACGAGTTCATCTTCAGACCCCTTTGTGTCGAACTGATGCACAATGGTACATCATCAGCTGTATATATATCTACAATTATGCCAAACATGTGCATGTGAAGTAGATATCAGCCGAAAATGCCCAGCATAGTTATGAATTTGACCATTGATAACCAAACATGAGAATGGAGGATATTTTATCCCCACGATTCCCTTTTTACCACAAAGCTCAAGCTTTTTACCACAAAAGCTCAGGGGTTTTACCCCAAAGCTAAGCTTCTTACAAGGTTTATTGATAAACTAAGCTTACTACTACTACTAAGCATATAGTTTGTTAGGTCGTGCCGTATTTTAAGATTTATTTTCGAAATTATTAGGAACTTATTAACCACGGCCGTGGCATAGTGGTTAGAACACGCGACTACCATGCGGGAGATCGCAGGTTCAAACCTGGCTCCAGTCATCTTAAAAAAAGAAAAAAAAAAAAAAAAAAAAAAAAAAATTTTCTTTCATTGTCGGCTCCCCTCGAATGTTGTTTGACAGCAACTTCGCAGTATTAAGCGTCGATTCAATCGTCGTGTCTAGTAAGAGCTTCTCAAAACAGTGACGTTCGCATTCGTCGATAAACAAGTAGGTGCCGTTAGTTGTGAATCTAAAAATAGAAAGCGTGTTAATTCACAACAACGCGAGAAGCTATCCCATACCTCATTCATGGGGTGCAAAGGGAAATTAAGTTTTTTTTTTTTTAAGTTATTAATTTGGGAAAATAGGATATCTTGTGTGTAAGGGACCAGTAGGTGTAACATTGTATCACTACATTCACTACATCATATTACATATGTGTACCAAATTGTAATCTTCTACTTTCAGAAATAACCAAGTTATAACCAAAATTCCAGACATCGAACAACAAAGTGCAACATTTTTTTAAACAATAACATCGTCACTCATGATAACAAAAATAAGAAAGTATTCGATTTTTTTTAGATGAACACAGCCATGACTCAAGTAAAAAGTAGGAGTAGTATAAAATCTACAACAACAAGATGCATATTCTGCAAAACCTTCTTCTCCTTCTTTACTGGCAACAACATCAGAAATTCATCTATCAGAAGCCGCACGTAGAAAAGCGTTTCGGTCTTTTGCGCTCCGTAGATAGTTCGTCATACCAAGCTTACTTAACAGTTCCGTCACCTGGTCCATCCATCGGAGTTTTGGTCGCCCCCTCCTGCGCCGCCAATCGATTTTATTGCCGAAGACTTTTCGAGCCGGAGCGGTTTCCTCCATTCGTACAACATGTCCAAGCCAGTGCATTCGGTCTATTTGAACGCGCTTGACCACGTCGATGTCGTTGCACAGCTCATGATTCATTCGACGACGGTACTGGCCGTTCACGATGATGGGATTTTTGTTTATGGCGGGGCCAAGATAGACAAAATCATCTACCACTTCAAAGTTATAGTTGTCAACGTTCACGCAGCGTCCCAGACGAGTGGACTCCGCAGTAAAATCTCGCAATCCACGTCCAATAATATCTATATCATCAGCAACATGTGGCTTTTGTTAAATATGGGCCATTCCTGTTTACTGCTGCTTTCCGCATGATCATCTCCATTACGATGTTAAAGAGATCGCAGGACAGACTATCGCCTTGTCTAAAGCCTCGCTTGGTAGAAAATGGCTCTGACTGATTTTTGTCAATTTTCACCGAAGACTTAGTGTCAGTCAGTGTCATCCCGCAGAGTCGAATTAGTTTCGCGGGGATACCAAACTCAGCCATAGCAACCAACAATCGGACTGTCAAATGCAGCGTTGTAATCGTTGAACAGATTGTAGGCATCGATCTGCATTTCTTGGGTCTTCTCCAGGATTTGTCGTAGCGTGAATATCTGGTCGGTGGTGGATTTACCAGGTCTAAAGCCACACTGATAAGGTCCAATCAGGTTCGCCAGAATGGGCTTTAGTCTTTCACATAACACACTAGACAGGACCTTGAATGTGATGGGTTAAATGCTAATCCCGCGATAGTTGGTACACACACTAGGATCGCCTTTCTTAAGCACGGGACATAGGACACTCAGATTTCAATCATCGGGCATGCACTCCCCGAGCCAAATCGTGTTTATGAGCTGGTGCATGCATGTTACCAGGTCATTGCCGCAGGCTTTAAAAAGCTCTGCCGGCAGTCCATCGGCTCCCGCAGCTTTATTATTTTTATTTTTTATTGCCGTGCTCATCTCGTTTTGGCTCGGTGGTGGACAGTCTACTCCATCGTCGATGATTGGTGCGATTTCGTCACTTATGCTGCCTTCCGGAACGAGAAGAGATTGAAAGTGTTCCCTCCATATTTGCAGCACACTCTGAGTGTCCGTGACGAGATTTCCGTCTCTGTCCTTACATGTGGGATCCCTGTTCCAAAACATTTATTTTTTACCTTTTGGTAGAACTTTCGGGCCTCACCTCTATCCGTGTAGTTTTCGATATCCTGGCTCTCTCTTTTCTTCCACAGACGCTTTTTCCGTCTGAACAGGCGTTTCATCTCCCTCCTTTTCTCTTTACAACGCTCCGTAACCGAACGCGTCGCCATTGGCTGCAGTTTTGCCTTGTATGCAGCATCCATTTCCTCAGACATTTCGGGCTTGTCTGAGCGTAATTTTTCATAACCCAGTACGGTTGTTGCGGCAGTGGTCATAGAATTCGCAATATGATGCCACTGCATGTCGGGAACATTAGAACTAGGGGGATTTGTATGGAGTAATTGAGAGAGTTGGTTGGAGTAGGCATTAGCTATCTCAGTGGTATGTGGTATATTACCAGTCTGAATCCGTTATCGGAGGTGTTGTTGTGTAGACTGAATTTTCCGACTGTTGAACCAAGAGCATCTTCCCTTCCTATTTTACCACCTATTTAAACCACATCCAAATTCGTGTTTTTCTGCATGGCAGCTGTAAAAGATGTCACAGTTTTTCCGTCGTGTACATTCCTGTCCCATCCATCTCATTTCCTGTATGGCGGTGATGTCAGCCTTGTATTTGTCGAGGACATCCGCCAGTTGGATAGAGGCACCATCTCTGTATAGAGTTCGGACATTCCAGGTGCATATCCTTAGATCATGGTCCTTATATCGTTTGCGGGGGTCGTCAACATTTGGGGGGGGTTCTTGTTTTATCTTTTCTTCGTGTTTTCATAATAAATTTTGTTTAAGAAGAGTGGCTTATTAGGCCACCGCTCCCGATCCTAGTTTCTTGGGGCTGCCAAAGCCACTTAGAGAGCATGTGTTGAGCTTTAGTAACTTCTGTTCGTAAGACGCATCGGTGGTAGCATGCCTATTAGGTTACTCAACTCAACATTTCGCCTTCTAACTTTAGCTAACTTCGAAGCGGTTGCTTTAAAGTCATTGCCCGGGGAATACGTGGTCTAAGTAATTACTATGCGTGGACAGTGCCGTGACAGTTTGTTCCACTAAGGGCTGCTAAAAATACATTGCCCCGCCCATTAAATTTTACATCAAATAACAAATACTGATATTAGTTGATTAATAAATATTTTTTTTCTTTATTTTTGGTAGTATTCGAAAATTTTTCTAATAATTACTTTTTTGAGTTTGTAAAAAAACATATAATATGCAGTGAAGATGCATAGTAGGCTTAGCAGGGAGAAACCCATACCTAACCAGACGCAGAGAAAGCAGGACTTCTCTAATCTGCAGATCACGGAGATAGCCAACGCCTATTCCAACCAACTCAAAATGAAAATTTTTGTCGAATAATTCAAAACAAAATAATTTTGGTGAAAAAAAAAATTTCACCAAAAATTATTTTTTTAATATGGAAATTTTTTCTTAAAAATTTTTTTATTTCGTGGGGTGGGGGTCATATGCATAAAACGTGAGCTTGAGCCCGGACTCGATTTTTAGAGTAAAAGGTGCTTGTCGTATGCATAATACAATTTGATGTATTTGCCCACTTAAGAAATCAAGTAATAATATCAATACACGGGATTGTACCCAAATTCTGTATTTAGTAAAGCTATAACAGGATAAAGTTTTGGAGAAAAAAAATTGGAAGTTTAGCCACTCCCCTTCTGGTACCTCTTATACAAATGTACCTTTCCGCCCACTAAAGAGGTGGAGTAATAATATTAATAAATCCAACGTGATCGTACCCAAATTCTTTATTTAGTAAAGCTATAACAGGATAAAGTTTTGGAGATAAAAATTGGACGTCTAGCCATGCCTCTTCTGGTACCTCCCATACAAATGTACAACTCCGCCCACTTTTGAGATGGAGAAATAATATCAATAAATCCAACGCGATCGTACCCAAATTCTGTATTTAGTAAAGCTATAACAGGATAAAGTTTTGGAGAAAAAAAAAATTGGAAGTGTAGCCACGCCCCTTCTGGTACCTCTTATACAAATGAACTTTTCTGCCCACTAAAGAGATGGATTACTAATATCAATAAATCCAACGCGAGCGTACCCAAATTCTTTATTTAGTAAAGCTATAACAGGATAAAGTTTTGGAGACAAAAATTGGACGTTTAGCCATGCCTCTTCTGGTATCTCCCATACAAATGTACAACTCCGCCCACTATAGAGATGGAGAAATAATATCAATAAATCCAACGCGATCGTACCCAAGTTCTTTATTTAGTAAAGCTGTACCAGGGTAAAGTTTTGGAGAAAAATCTAGAAGTCTGGCGACGCCCCTTTTGGTAACTCTAATACAAATGTACCATTCCGCCCACTTTTGAGATTGAGTAATAATATCAATACAAACAACGCGATCGTGCCAAAGTTCAATATTTTGTGAAGCTATAACAGGACAAAGTTTTGGAGAAAAAACTGGAGGTCTAGCCGCGCCCCTTTTGATACCTCCTAGATGTACCGCCCACTTTAGAAATCGAGTAATAACATAAATATAATAGAAAATTTTATGTTTTACTGAGGGTGAGGGTATATGTATGTCGGGTTGCTGACTGAAACTTTCTCACTGGTTTTTTATTATATTTTTTGCCAAATTTTTGCTTAATTTCTGTTACACATGTTCCTATTGTTTGTTTTTTATACCATCACCCTTAGGGATGAGGGTATATATCATTTGATACGAAAACCAGTACAGAAATTTCAGTCAGGTAAACTGACTGATAAATACCATCACCCAATATAAGGTATTGTATTAAGTTATTGAAATTAATAGATTTTTAAAATAAAATTACTTATGTATTATTTTTTGTCTGCATGTAGAGCAAAAACATACAAAATTTTTCCTATTTGTACACAAGGTACAATTAGGGGCAGCACAACGTGTCTGACTTTTTTCGTATGTAAAAGGGGAAATATCCCATATATTTATATAGGAGGTACCAGAAGGGGTGTGCCAAATAGTTTGGGTTGCTGAGGCTTTGATTCCTATTACAAGATCAAATTTGATTATCCCCCCAGGTGCCGGTTTAGAAGTTATAGGAGAAATATTAATTTTCCAAACAAAGTCATTTTGTATGGGAGGTACCAGAAGGGGTGATCTGATATAGTCCATATTAATTTCTGATTAAAATCTTCATAACCGTACACCTTACGCAAAATTTTACTGAATTCAGTGTACCTACAAAAAAGATATGTATTTGAGACTATGGGGTGGGTTCGGTCATTTGTATGGAAGGTATCAACAGGGGTGTGTCAAATAGTTAGATTTTCTGAGGTTTTGCCTTCTATCAGAAGATAAATTTATCGACCAATTTTCATTACCCCCCAAGTGTCCGTTTGGAAGTTATGGGAGAAATGTTAATTTTCCAAAAATAGGTAATATTGTATGGGAGGTACCAGAAGGCGTAAACCGATATAGCCCATGTTAATTCCTGAGTCTAATTTTCACAAGCGAACATCATACGCAAAATTTGAGTGAATTCACTTTACTTACAAATAAGATATGTATGTAACACTATGGTGGTGGGTTCGGTCATTTGTGTGGGAGGTACCAGAAGGGGTGTGTCAAATAGTTGGGCTCTCTGAGGTTTCGCCTCCTATAACGACAAACATGTATCGACGAATATTCATTACCCCCAAGTGTTCGTTTGGAAGTTATGGGAGAAATATTAATTTTCCAAAAATAGGTAATTTTGTATGGGAGGTACCAGAAGGCGTGAACCGATATAGTCCATTTTCATCCCTGAGTCTAATTTTCACAAGCGAACATCATACGCAAAATTTGAGTGAATTCACTTTACTTACAAAAAAGATATGTATGTAAAAGTATGAGGGTCAATTCGGTCATTTGTATGGGAGGTACCAGAATGGGTGGGGCAAAGGTTTCGGTTTTCTTAGGGTTTGTCTTCTTTTGCAAGATAAATAAACTGACCACATTCAAACATCCTAAAGTTGACCGTTTGGAAGTTATGGAAGAAATATTAATTTTCCAAAAATAGGTAATTTTTTATGGGAGGTACCAGAAGGGGTGGGGCTATTCAGCCCATTTACAATCCCATAATTTCGTTTTGAAAAATATTAATACTGGTAAATTTTCATACCGATCCGTTAAGGATTACTCGAGTTATCAAGAGAGAACGGCTGGCCCAATTTGCTCAATTTTTTTTTCAATTGTTCGTTATTAGTATGAGGTTTTTATGCAAGAAAATATTGGGAAAATTATTCGGAAAAGGCGGGAAATTGGAAAAATCTAAAATAGGTTTTTTGTATGGAATTTTGTGTGCAATTGTTACGGAATGGCTTTTCGAATGGAAAAATAGAAAATTCTTGGGGAAAAACTCGAAAAATTCCGGAAAAAAGCAAAATATTTTATTTTTTATCGACAAAATTTTACAATTTTCGCATGATTTGATGGTTTTGAACGATGTTTAGGTGGAAAATTTCGGTTAAATGTTGGTTGGTAACGAGATAAATAATATTTAGATAAAAACCAGTACAGAAATTTCAGTCAGTTCAACTGACTGATAAATACCATCACCCAATATAATATATTGTTTAAGTCTTGAGTTATTGAAAATAATCGATTTGTAATTAAAACCAGTTAGAAAGTTTCAGTCGGGCAACCACTTACATTTACCCTTACCCTCAGTAAAACAAATAATTTTCTATTTTATTGATATTATTACCCGATTTCGAAATTGGGCGGAGTGGTACATTTATATGGGAGGTACGTGAAGGGGTGTGTTTAGGCTCCAGATTTATTCTCCATAACTTTATCCTGTTATAGCTTTACTAAATACAGAATTTGCGCACGATTGCGTTGGGTGTACTGATATTATTACTACATCCCAAAAGTGGGCGGAAAGGTACATTTGTATGGGAGGTACCATAAGGGGCGTGTCTAGACTTCCAATTTTTTCTCCAAAACTTTGTCCTGTTATAATATAACAAAATACAGAATTTTGGCACGATCGTGTCGAGTGTATTGATATTATTACCCTATTTCTAAAGTGGGCGGAGTGGTACATTTGTATGGGAGGTACCAGAAGGGGCGTGTATAGACTTCCAGATTTTTTCTCCAAAACTTTATCCTGCTTAAACTTTACCAAATACAGAATTTGGGCACGATCGCGTTAGGTCTTTTAATAATATTAATCGATTTCTAAAGTGGGCGGTACCAGATGTGTATGGGAGGTACCAGATGGGGCGTGAATAGACTTCCAATTTTTTTCTCTAAAACTTTATCTTGTTATAGCTTTACTCAAAATAGAATTTGGGTACGATCACGTTTAATTTATTGATATTATCTCTCCATCTCTATAGTGGGCGGAAAGGTAGATTTGTATGGGAGGTACCAGAAGGGGCGTGGCTAACTTTTAAAATTTTTTCCAAAACTTTATCCTGTTATAGCTTTACTAAATACAGAATTTGGGGACGATCCCTTAGGGTGTATTGATATTATTACTCGATTTCTAAAGTGGGCGGAATGATGTATTTGATATATACCTTCATCCCTACGGGTGATGGTATAAATATATTGATATCCTATGCAATTTTATCATATTTTGAGAAAATGAGTTTACGCTTGGCTAATGCCTCCTATTAGAAGATCAAACCTTAAATGACGTAAAATTCATTCAATAATTAGTCAGACTATACACAGTTCATCCACGCCAAGGTGTATGCTTATATCATAACTATCCCTTCAATTCGCTGCGTACTGTGGATGGTGTTCTGTGTGTCGCATTTCGGGAAGCTTGCCAAAACGAAAACGGACTCAATAATAGCCGATGCGACCGTTCGATGCAAGATGCTTTCGATCGCGAATTTAAACGGGAGCAAGACTATAATCTAGATGAGCTGACCGAAACATTCGAACAAATGTGCCGCTGTTTAATGCCGAGTACAAGAACGTGTACGATTCACGAAGAAACGGAAGGCATTTACTTTCTCGATGCTCCGGTTGGAACAGCCAGGACATTTTTTTGTTGATTACGGCAACAATTCGGTCACGATCTCAAATAACGATAGCCGCTGCATCGTGCATCGCGAAGTAAATGCGGGAATGCCAAATCAACATTTCGGGTGAATACGCGATAACGAATAAACGACCTTTTAAGTAGTTGACCGAACGATATGTGATTTACGAGGGGATTTAACACGATTTGGTGGGGCTATGACTTTGCTCACAATGTCTAATGTTGCCGATTTACTTAAACCATGTTTGAAAACGTCGTCAATGTCAAGAAGTTGTAATTGACCAATATCGTTCGCTGCAAATTTTTGCGAGTTGACATCGTTGGAAAAACAACTCATGCCATTGCACAGAATTATAAGAATCTCGATTGGATTAATTTATGGGCAGTATGTTACTAGCAGAATAAAGGCATCAATAACTAGAATTTCAAATCAGAAAGTTAAACCGCTGCAGAACTGCATTTGTACAAATCTTAATCTTTACAGCGTGACTGACGAGGATGAAGCGACTAACAACCCGACCGAATTTTTCAACTCGCTTAATGTGCCGCATAATTTACAGATAAAGGTGGGATCGATTATAATCATATTGCGGAATCTGAATCAACCGAAATTGTGCAACGGTACGCAGTTGTCTGTCAAGAATCTGATAAACAATGTGATTTAACCGACGATCATGGAGAATGGCCTTCATTGTTTGTTTTTGCGGCGGAAAACTAATCGAAAAACCTTATTTATCATGCCACTCTCTACTGAGTTTATCTGAAAGTATTAAAATGAGGCGAGACGAAGTCCGCCGGGTCCGCTAGTTATATAATGTATTCTCTGGACGGTTTTTAGAATAATGTATTCTGGAATTAATATGTAGTACATAGTCGATTCCTATTGATTACCTTTTCCTGCTGGGAACCTACTTACTCCAAAAAAAATACCCCATGGTTGAGCACGGTAGGAGCCAGAAGGTAGCTGCTCCCGGAGGAAATAGATTAAACCGGCATGTTAATTGTTACAAATACAAAGATACAAAAGAAAATAAAATTCATGCATTCTATTATAGCTATTATTGCTCTGACCTTTTAATTGACTGTAAGTTCAATATTGCAATTCTTTTTGCGCCACAGACGAATGATTGTGATTTTCTTTTCTGCTCAGTAAACAAGGTTTGCATGTTCTCTGAGTAATCGCTATGAAATGCTAATTTTAATATGAAAGAAAAACCACAACAATGGAAGGAAACCCCAAGGACGACCTGCCAATTTGTTAGTTTCTTAAGATTCGTGGCGGTGTTACTAAGAGTTAGTTTGTGCTTAGAGGATTTGTACTCTTCGCTAATGTATTCCGACGTTTCGCCTATAATTACTGAACCAAGGCGGATTTAATGCATGAAACTTATAAAAATTTAGGCGGTTCCATGGGAGAACTAATGTTTGACAAATCTAGTTTCGTGTGAAAATTTTTGAAGCGTGACAATGCCAAAAAAATTGGTTTTGTGGTGAAGTATGTATGTCAACCAAAAGCGAATTGTGTAACTTTATTAGTTATACAATGATGAAGTAAACTATTGTTATTTCAAGTGTTTCGCTTAATTGATGTTGGTAATGCTTAGTATTAGTATATGTATTTCTAGTTATTATTCACAAATTTCGCTTTAGCTTTAAAGTCAGTGATGAATGAAAGGGCTGCACGTCTAGAACATGAAAATATGATACAAGTACAATAATTAAATTTTTCTATTGTATTACAACACATTTTTTTAGATATTCCACCACTTCATGAATGACTTAACTAAAACTCTTACCCTCCGGTAATCAACAACAACCCTCCTCATATTAGACTTGTGTGACAGCAACTTTTTATACATGGGAACAGTTAATGTTTCAATTGCCATTGACTGCGGAATATGTTTTTTGCCTCTTTAAGAAGCATCAGTTTAATGGACATTATGCAATAATCATTCTATGTTATTACCTAATCGTAGCTGGGGCAGCGGTCGTATGCTTATTCCAAGTACTCCTACGATGTTTTCTTCATATCTTCAATCTGCTGTTTTCAATCGTGTTTCAAAAATTTGCATAGATCATACGCTACAAAAAATGTATGGCTCTAGAATGGGTTGGGTTTTTTGAGCCATATAATTGAAGCATAGTCGAGAATAACGTTTTAAATGACATAAATCAAAATGTTACGAAAAGTAAAAAACGTTTTAAAAGTAGCGGTCACTTTATGGAATATTTTTAATTGGTTCGTTATAAAGGTATATACTAGATATTTCAGGAAAAACAGTTATTAACCAGTACAGAAATTTCTGTCAGGAAAACTGACTGATAAATACCATCACCCAATATAAGATATTGTTTAAGTCAACGTTTAATGAACTCTTACCTTGGCAAAATTTGTCAGTGAACATACAAAAATGATATGTATATAAAAGGGGACATATCGGTTATTTATATGGGAGGGACCAGAAGGGATGCGTCAAATAGTTAGGGTTACTGAGGTTTTGTCGCCTATTACAAGATAAATTAACTGACCAAATTTTATAACCCCCCAAGTGTCCGTTTTTAAGCTATGGGAGAAATAATTATTTTCCAAAAATAGGTCATTTTGTATGGGAGTTAAAAGAAGGCGTCAACCGATGTAGTCCATATTCATTCCTGAGTCAAATTTTCATAAGCGAACATCATACACAAAATTTGAGTGAATTCAGTTTACTTAAAAAAATATATGTATGTAAAACTATGAGGGTAAATTCGGTCATTTGTATGCGAGGTACCAGAAGGGGTGGGGCTATTCTGCCCATTTACAATCCCATTAGTTCGTTTTGAAAAAAAATTAATACTGGTAAAATTTCATACCGCTCACCAGCCGTCTTAAAAAGTCCTGAAACGAATTAGGTCTTAAGATACCTGAGTTCCTACTCGTCTCTTTTAATGCGCTACACTTTTATAATATGATCGAAATGGTTGTCGTGCTCAAAGTCTTTCTTGCTGTTAAATAAACTGTATGCGCTGGTCCCAATGTATAAGTGTCATCAATATTGCTTCATCGATCAAATATCGTAATTTGTGAAAAATAACCACAAAGGAAAATTATCTGAACAAAAAAAGTTATTGTAAATTTGCTATATCCAAAAAAATTGTCTTTATTCCATTAAAATATGCAAATTTTACAATTGAAAACATGTGTTGAAACATTACCATTTCCTATACTCTAAATACCTTTTTACTTCATTACAAATTAATTAAATTAATTTCTTAATCATTTGTCGAAATTAATGGAAGCAAAACTAATTTATTAATAATAAGGTTTTTTTTATTAATCGCAGCACAAAATGATTGCCATAGCGCAGCTGGAGCGGGAATAATGGAGATTCACACAAATTAGTCAAAAAAGATTTATTTACATCACGTCTGGCAATAATTATGTCATTTCATATTGTCACGATGACTCTGTCTATATTCGCATTCATATGGTGACAAACGAATCCCAGTAATTTATTCTTACACATACGTATTACACTCGTACGTTTTTGTTTACAAATATACATAGTAATATATACGCACGATAAATAGACACTTGCACATAATAATAATGAGATGACGGGAAACCTGCACACACACAAAAAGCAATAGGAATATTAAATATAATGATATAACAATTCTGCATCACGCATGATTAGCATTTCAATGGAACCAAACCAGTAGAAATGTGTAAAAAAAATAAATACCATACGAACAATAGAAAGACTTTTATGGGAGCAAAGCGTAACGAAACTGAAAGAAAAAATGGCGCCAATGACGGGACATTTTGCACAATGACATAGCCTTAATTCTAGTCCTTTATTGCAGATATGTCATCTATCCGAACATATAGTTACCAAATTCATGAAGTAGGGTGATTCGAAATTAAAATTTTTTTCATGTGCTTGAAATTGATACCTGCATAATGTCTTTGGACTTCAAACTGTTACATTTACTTTTGACTTATGTAAGCAACAATTTTTCCGTTAGACTAAACTTCTACAAAGGAAATCTGGAACATTGACGTTGTCACATTTTAAAAGCATTGTACCATTTATGTATCTTATAACCTATTTGGGTAGAAACCATTGATTTTTTTTATCATTCTAAACTTTAAAGAATATAAAGGAAGACCGCTATTAACAATTTAACTATTGTCAATTTTATTTATTTTATTATATTATTTTATTGCTCTGAGCATTAAAACCAGCACTCATGAAAAGATTATTGCATCTAGTTATGGAAAAGAAAATAAAGAAAAATATTAATCTACTAGCTGACCCGGCAAACGTTGTTCTGCCATACAACTTCGTACCCTGCGAACTTTGTCTCGCTCCAAAGTTAACGCCTTCATATAAGCTCCAGGGTAATATTAATACAGATTTATGAATATGTTTTTCATTGTTCGGTTTGAGATCTGTTTCTATTATCGCTAATAGAATTTGTTTTACAAGAGCTGTGTGAAATGTATTATGTTGACAGCTGGCAGGGCAGATAGCTATTTCGATGGTTGCCAAACCATCATCATCAGTGCCGTTTGCTGTGCCTTCTCCACTCATTATCACAACCTTAAGTGTTAAAAGCTTCACACAATCAATGTGAAGCTCACACACACCGGTGCGAAAATGGTATCAACGAAGACAACGTCAACATAATCCACACAAATAGCTATCTGCCCTGCCAGCTGTCAACATAATACATTTCACACAGCTCTTCAATTCCAACAAACATTTTCCATTCGAAAAGCCACTACGGAACAATGGCTTACAAAATTTTATACGAAAATTCAATTTGCGATTTTCATCAAATCAAGTAATATAATGCAAAATTTCGGTGAAAAAATCCAAGTTTTTCGAGCATTTCCGGAATTTTCCGAGTTTTCCACCAAGAATTTTTCTATTTTTCCATACAAAAAGTCGTTTCGGAATAATTGTCCAAAATGCAAAATTTCGTCGAAAAAAAATTTAATTTTTTTTTAATTTTTCCGTAATTTTTTGAATTTTTCAACAAAAATTTTCTATTTTTCGATTCAAAAATCCATTCCGTAAGAATTCTATACAAAAAGGCAGTTTTCGAGTTTCCCTATTTTCCGACTTTTCCGAAGGATTTTTCCCAAATTTTCTTTCACATAAACATTCTCCTGGCAATTACGAACAACTGAAAAAAATATTGAGCAAAATCGGCCCAGCCGTTCTCAATTGATGAATGACTATATGAATTACTATTACACCATTTTTATATATATAGAAATTATTTATCCCGTTAAATTTTCCGGAATTTTCCGAGTATTTCGCTAATAATTTTCTATTTTTGCATTCGAAAAGCCATTTCGTAACAATTGCACAAAATTTTCCCGGGATTTTCCCAAAATTTTTTGGCATAAAAAATTCCTGCCAATTATGAAAAATTTAAAAAAAAAATTGAGCAAACTGGGACAACGTTCTTTCTTGATAAATTACTATACATTTTTCACACTATATTTCACAATAATCCGAAATTTTTCAGCAACACAACAAATTTTTCACCTTTACGTCGTCTGAAATCATCAAGTCAAGCGATACAATGGAAGATTTCGTCGGAGGCATCCAAATCTTTCGATTTTTTTCTGGAATTTTCCGAGTTTTCCACCAAGAATTTTTCGATTTCAAAAGTCATAATTGTTCGAAATTGTTCACATTTATATCGCCAAAAATTACAAAAACATACGATAAGATGCAAAATTTTGTCGAAAAAAAGAACTTTTTTTTGGTATTTTCCAACTAAAACTTTCTATTTTTCTATTCGAAAACCTACAAAAATGTAATATGCGATTTACCTTAAATCAGGCGATGAAATGCAAAATTTTGCCGAAAAATGCAAATTTATAGATTTTTTATGGAATTTTCCGAGTTTTCCACCGAGAATTTATTTATTTTTCCATTCGGAAAGTCATTTCGGAATAATTATCCGAAATTTTTCGCAAGTTTCTTCGAAACTTAAAGTTGACCGTTTGGAAGTTATGGAAGAAATATTAATTTTCCAAAAATAGGTAATTTTTTATGGGAGGTACCAGAAGGGGTGGGGCTATTCAGCCCATTTACAATCCCATAATTTCGTTTTGAAAAATATTAATACTGGTAAATTTTCATACCGATCCGTTAAGGATTACTCGAGTTATCAAGAGAGAACGGCTGGCCCAATTTGCTCAATTTTTTTTTCAATTGTTCGTTATTAGTATGAGGTTTTTATGCAAGAAAATATTGGGAAAATTATTCGGAAAAGGCGGGAAATTGGAAAAATCTAAAATAGGTTTTTTGTATGGAATTTTGTGTGCAATTGTTACGGAATGGCTTTTCGAATGGAAAAATAGAAAATTCTTGGGGAAAAACTCGAAAAATTCCGGAAAAAAGCAAAATATTTTATTTTTTATCGACAAAATTTTACAATTTTCGCATGATTTGATGGTTTTGAACGATGTTTAGGTGGAAAATTTCGGTTAAATGTTGGTTGGTAACGAGATAAATAATATTTAGATAAAAACCAGTACAGAAATTTCAGTCAGTTCAACTGACTGATAAATACCATCACCCAATATAATATATTGTTTAAGTCTTGAGTTATTGAAAATAATCGATTTGTAATTAAAACCAGTTAGAAAGTTTCAGTCGGGCAACCACTTACATTTACCCTTACCCTCAGTAAAACAAATAATTTTCTATTTTATTGATATTATTACCCGATTTCGAAATTGGGCGGAGTGGTACATTTATATGGGAGGTACGTGAAGGGGTGTGTTTAGGCTCCAGATTTATTCTCCATAACTTTATCCTGTTATAGCTTTACTAAATACAGAATTTGCGCACGATTGCGTTGGGTGTACTGATATTATTACTACATCCCAAAAGTGGGCGGAAAGGTACATTTGTATGGGAGGTACCATAAGGGGCGTGTCTAGACTTCCAATTTTTTCTCCAAAACTTTGTCCTGTTATAATATAACAAAATACAGAATTTTGGCACGATCGTGTCGAGTGTATTGATATTATTACCCTATTTCTAAAGTGGGCGGAGTGGTACATTTGTATGGGAGGTACCAGAAGGGGCGTGTATAGACTTCCAGATTTTTTCTCCAAAACTTTATCCTGCTTAAACTTTACCAAATACAGAATTTGGGCACGATCGCGTTAGGTCTTTTAATAATATTAATCGATTTCTAAAGTGGGCGGTACCAGATGTGTATGGGAGGTACCAGATGGGGCGTGAATAGACTTCCAATTTTTTTCTCTAAAACTTTATCTTGTTATAGCTTTACTCAAAATAGAATTTGGGTACGATCACGTTTAATTTATTGATATTATCTCTCCATCTCTATAGTGGGCGGAAAGGTAGATTTGTATGGGAGGTACCAGAAGGGGCGTGGCTAACTTTTAAAATTTTTTCCAAAACTTTATCCTGTTATAGCTTTACTAAATACAGAATTTGGGGACGATCCCTTAGGGTGTATTGATATTATTACTCGATTTCTAAAGTGGGCGGAATGATGTATTTGATATATACCTTCATCCCTACGGGTGATGGTATAAATATATTGATATCCTATGCAATTTTATCATATTTTGAGAAAATGAGTTTACGCTTGGCTAATGCCTCCTATTAGA
The DNA here is from genome assembly GCA_964034835.1 of Muscina levida. Taxonomy (NCBI): domain Eukaryota; kingdom Metazoa; phylum Arthropoda; class Insecta; order Diptera; family Muscidae; genus Muscina; species Muscina levida. The sequence continues at coordinate 110,340,440 of OZ035882.1, read as the reverse complement.
AGATCAAACCTTAAATGACGTAAAATTCATTCAATAATTAGTCAGACTATACACAGTTCATCCACGCCAAGGTGTATGCTTATATCATAACTATCCCTTCAATTCGCTGCGTACTGTGGATGGTGTTCTGTGTGTCGCATTTCGGGAAGCTTGCCAAAACGAAAACGGACTCAATAATAGCCGATGCGACCGTTCGATGCAAGATGCTTTCGATCGCGAATTTAAACGGGAGCAAGACTATAATCTAGATGAGCTGACCGAAACATTCGAACAAATGTGCCGCTGTTTAATGCCGAGTACAAGAACGTGTACGATTCACGAAGAAACGGAAGGCATTTACTTTCTCGATGCTCCGGTTGGAACAGCCAGGACATTTTTTTGTTGATTACGGCAACAATTCGGTCACGATCTCAAATAACGATAGCCGCTGCATCGTGCATCGCGAAGTAAATGCGGGAATGCCAAATCAACATTTCGGGTGAATACGCGATAACGAATAAACGACCTTTTAAGTAGTTGACCGAACGATATGTGATTTACGAGGGGATTTAACACGATTTGGTGGGGCTATGACTTTGCTCACAATGTCTAATGTTGCCGATTTACTTAAACCATGTTTGAAAACGTCGTCAATGTCAAGAAGTTGTAATTGACCAATATCGTTCGCTGCAAATTTTTGCGAGTTGACATCGTTGGAAAAACAACTCATGCCATTGCACAGAATTATAAGAATCTCGATTGGATTAATTTATGGGCAGTATGTTACTAGCAGAATAAAGGCATCAATAACTAGAATTTCAAATCAGAAAGTTAAACCGCTGCAGAACTGCATTTGTACAAATCTTAATCTTTACAGCGTGACTGACGAGGATGAAGCGACTAACAACCCGACCGAATTTTTCAACTCGCTTAATGTGCCGCATAATTTACAGATAAAGGTGGGATCGATTATAATCATATTGCGGAATCTGAATCAACCGAAATTGTGCAACGGTACGCAGTTGTCTGTCAAGAATCTGATAAACAATGTGATTTAACCGACGATCATGGAGAATGGCCTTCATTGTTTGTTTTTGCGGCGGAAAACTAATCGAAAAACCTTATTTATCATGCCACTCTCTACTGAGTTTATCTGAAAGTATTAAAATGAGGCGAGACGAAGTCCGCCGGGTCCGCTAGTTATATAATGTATTCTCTGGACGGTTTTTAGAATAATGTATTCTGGAATTAATATGTAGTACATAGTCGATTCCTATTGATTACCTTTTCCTGCTGGGAACCTACTTACTCCAAAAAAAATACCCCATGGTTGAGCACGGTAGGAGCCAGAAGGTAGCTGCTCCCGGAGGAAATAGATTAAACCGGCATGTTAATTGTTACAAATACAAAGATACAAAAGAAAATAAAATTCATGCATTCTATTATAGCTATTATTGCTCTGACCTTTTAATTGACTGTAAGTTCAATATTGCAATTCTTTTTGCGCCACAGACGAATGATTGTGATTTTCTTTTCTGCTCAGTAAACAAGGTTTGCATGTTCTCTGAGTAATCGCTATGAAATGCTAATTTTAATATGAAAGAAAAACCACAACAATGGAAGGAAACCCCAAGGACGACCTGCCAATTTGTTAGTTTCTTAAGATTCGTGGCGGTGTTACTAAGAGTTAGTTTGTGCTTAGAGGATTTGTACTCTTCGCTAATGTATTCCGACGTTTCGCCTATAATTACTGAACCAAGGCGGATTTAATGCATGAAACTTATAAAAATTTAGGCGGTTCCATGGGAGAACTAATGTTTGACAAATCTAGTTTCGTGTGAAAATTTTTGAAGCGTGACAATGCCAAAAAAATTGGTTTTGTGGTGAAGTATGTATGTCAACCAAAAGCGAATTGTGTAACTTTATTAGTTATACAATGATGAAGTAAACTATTGTTATTTCAAGTGTTTCGCTTAATTGATGTTGGTAATGCTTAGTATTAGTATATGTATTTCTAGTTATTATTCACAAATTTCGCTTTAGCTTTAAAGTCAGTGATGAATGAAAGGGCTGCACGTCTAGAACATGAAAATATGATACAAGTACAATAATTAAATTTTTCTATTGTATTACAACACATTTTTTTAGATATTCCACCACTTCATGAATGACTTAACTAAAACTCTTACCCTCCGGTAATCAACAACAACCCTCCTCATATTAGACTTGTGTGACAGCAACTTTTTATACATGGGAACAGTTAATGTTTCAATTGCCATTGACTGCGGAATATGTTTTTTGCCTCTTTAAGAAGCATCAGTTTAATGGACATTATGCAATAATCATTCTATGTTATTACCTAATCGTAGCTGGGGCAGCGGTCGTATGCTTATTCCAAGTACTCCTACGATGTTTTCTTCATATCTTCAATCTGCTGTTTTCAATCGTGTTTCAAAAATTTGCATAGATCATACGCTACAAAAAATGTATGGCTCTAGAATGGGTTGGGTTTTTTGAGCCATATAATTGAAGCATAGTCGAGAATAACGTTTTAAATGACATAAATCAAAATGTTACGAAAAGTAAAAAACGTTTTAAAAGTAGCGGTCACTTTATGGAATATTTTTAATTGGTTCGTTATAAAGGTATATACTAGATATTTCAGGAAAAACAGTTATTAACCAGTACAGAAATTTCTGTCAGGAAAACTGACTGATAAATACCATCACCCAATATAAGATATTGTTTAAGTCAACGTTTAATGAACTCTTACCTTGGCAAAATTTGTCAGTGAACATACAAAAATGATATGTATATAAAAGGGGACATATCGGTTATTTATATGGGAGGGACCAGAAGGGATGCGTCAAATAGTTAGGGTTACTGAGGTTTTGTCGCCTATTACAAGATAAATTAACTGACCAAATTTTATAACCCCCCAAGTGTCCGTTTTTAAGCTATGGGAGAAATAATTATTTTCCAAAAATAGGTCATTTTGTATGGGAGTTAAAAGAAGGCGTCAACCGATGTAGTCCATATTCATTCCTGAGTCAAATTTTCATAAGCGAACATCATACACAAAATTTGAGTGAATTCAGTTTACTTAAAAAAATATATGTATGTAAAACTATGAGGGTAAATTCGGTCATTTGTATGCGAGGTACCAGAAGGGGTGGGGCTATTCTGCCCATTTACAATCCCATTAGTTCGTTTTGAAAAAAAATTAATACTGGTAAAATTTCATACCGCTCACCAGCCGTCTTAAAAAGTCCTGAAACGAATTAGGTCTTAAGATACCTGAGTTCCTACTCGTCTCTTTTAATGCGCTACACTTTTATAATATGATCGAAATGGTTGTCGTGCTCAAAGTCTTTCTTGCTGTTAAATAAACTGTATGCGCTGGTCCCAATGTATAAGTGTCATCAATATTGCTTCATCGATCAAATATCGTAATTTGTGAAAAATAACCACAAAGGAAAATTATCTGAACAAAAAAAGTTATTGTAAATTTGCTATATCCAAAAAAATTGTCTTTATTCCATTAAAATATGCAAATTTTACAATTGAAAACATGTGTTGAAACATTACCATTTCCTATACTCTAAATACCTTTTTACTTCATTACAAATTAATTAAATTAATTTCTTAATCATTTGTCGAAATTAATGGAAGCAAAACTAATTTATTAATAATAAGGTTTTTTTTATTAATCGCAGCACAAAATGATTGCCATAGCGCAGCTGGAGCGGGAATAATGGAGATTCACACAAATTAGTCAAAAAAGATTTATTTACATCACGTCTGGCAATAATTATGTCATTTCATATTGTCACGATGACTCTGTCTATATTCGCATTCATATGGTGACAAACGAATCCCAGTAATTTATTCTTACACATACGTATTACACTCGTACGTTTTTGTTTACAAATATACATAGTAATATATACGCACGATAAATAGACACTTGCACATAATAATAATGAGATGACGGGAAACCTGCACACACACAAAAAGCAATAGGAATATTAAATATAATGATATAACAATTCTGCATCACGCATGATTAGCATTTCAATGGAACCAAACCAGTAGAAATGTGTAAAAAAAATAAATACCATACGAACAATAGAAAGACTTTTATGGGAGCAAAGCGTAACGAAACTGAAAGAAAAAATGGCGCCAATGACGGGACATTTTGCACAATGACATAGCCTTAATTCTAGTCCTTTATTGCAGATATGTCATCTATCCGAACATATAGTTACCAAATTCATGAAGTAGGGTGATTCGAAATTAAAATTTTTTTCATGTGCTTGAAATTGATACCTGCATAATGTCTTTGGACTTCAAACTGTTACATTTACTTTTGACTTATGTAAGCAACAATTTTTCCGTTAGACTAAACTTCTACAAAGGAAATCTGGAACATTGACGTTGTCACATTTTAAAAGCATTGTACCATTTATGTATCTTATAACCTATTTGGGTAGAAACCATTGATTTTTTTTATCATTCTAAACTTTAAAGAATATAAAGGAAGACCGCTATTAACAATTTAACTATTGTCAATTTTATTTATTTTATTATATTATTTTATTGCTCTGAGCATTAAAACCAGCACTCATGAAAAGATTATTGCATCTAGTTATGGAAAAGAAAATAAAGAAAAATATTAATCTACTAGCTGACCCGGCAAACGTTGTTCTGCCATACAACTTCGTACCCTGCGAACTTTGTCTCGCTCCAAAGTTAACGCCTTCATATAAGCTCCAGGGTAATATTAATACAGATTTATGAATATGTTTTTCATTGTTCGGTTTGAGATCTGTTTCTATTATCGCTAATAGAATTTGTTTTACAAGAGCTGTGTGAAATGTATTATGTTGACAGCTGGCAGGGCAGATAGCTATTTCGATGGTTGCCAAACCATCATCATCAGTGCCGTTTGCTGTGCCTTCTCCACTCATTATCACAACCTTAAGTGTTAAAAGCTTCACACAATCAATGTGAAGCTCACACACACCGGTGCGAAAATGGTATCAACGAAGACAACGTCAACATAATCCACACAAATAGCTATCTGCCCTGCCAGCTGTCAACATAATACATTTCACACAGCTCTTCAATTCCAACAAACATTTTCCATTCGAAAAGCCACTACGGAACAATGGCTTACAAAATTTTATACGAAAATTCAATTTGCGATTTTCATCAAATCAAGTAATATAATGCAAAATTTCGGTGAAAAAATCCAAGTTTTTCGAGCATTTCCGGAATTTTCCGAGTTTTCCACCAAGAATTTTTCTATTTTTCCATACAAAAAGTCGTTTCGGAATAATTGTCCAAAATGCAAAATTTCGTCGAAAAAAAATTTAATTTTTTTTTAATTTTTCCGTAATTTTTTGAATTTTTCAACAAAAATTTTCTATTTTTCGATTCAAAAATCCATTCCGTAAGAATTCTATACAAAAAGGCAGTTTTCGAGTTTCCCTATTTTCCGACTTTTCCGAAGGATTTTTCCCAAATTTTCTTTCACATAAACATTCTCCTGGCAATTACGAACAACTGAAAAAAATATTGAGCAAAATCGGCCCAGCCGTTCTCAATTGATGAATGACTATATGAATTACTATTACACCATTTTTATATATATAGAAATTATTTATCCCGTTAAATTTTCCGGAATTTTCCGAGTATTTCGCTAATAATTTTCTATTTTTGCATTCGAAAAGCCATTTCGTAACAATTGCACAAAATTTTCCCGGGATTTTCCCAAAATTTTTTGGCATAAAAAATTCCTGCCAATTATGAAAAATTTAAAAAAAAAATTGAGCAAACTGGGACAACGTTCTTTCTTGATAAATTACTATACATTTTTCACACTATATTTCACAATAATCCGAAATTTTTCAGCAACACAACAAATTTTTCACCTTTACGTCGTCTGAAATCATCAAGTCAAGCGATACAATGGAAGATTTCGTCGGAGGCATCCAAATCTTTCGATTTTTTTCTGGAATTTTCCGAGTTTTCCACCAAGAATTTTTCGATTTCAAAAGTCATAATTGTTCGAAATTGTTCACATTTATATCGCCAAAAATTACAAAAACATACGATAAGATGCAAAATTTTGTCGAAAAAAAGAACTTTTTTTTGGTATTTTCCAACTAAAACTTTCTATTTTTCTATTCGAAAACCTACAAAAATGTAATATGCGATTTACCTTAAATCAGGCGATGAAATGCAAAATTTTGCCGAAAAATGCAAATTTATAGATTTTTTATGGAATTTTCCGAGTTTTCCACCGAGAATTTATTTATTTTTCCATTCGGAAAGTCATTTCGGAATAATTATCCGAAATTTTTCGCAAGTTTCTTCGTTCAAAACTATCAAATCGTACAACAAAAAGCTAAATTTCGTCAAAAAATAGTATTAAAATTTATCGAATTTTTCCGGAATTTTCCGAATTTTCCAACAAAATTTTTTTATTTTTCCATTCGAAAAATTATTTGTAATAATTGCACACAAAATTCCTTACAAAAAAGCAAATTTTCGGTTTTTCCAATTTTCCGGCTTTTCCGGAGGGTTTTCCAAAATTTTCTTTCGTAAAAACCTACTCCTGGCAATTACGAATAACTGAAAAAAAAATTGAGCCAAATCGGTTCAACTGTTCTCGAGTTTTTCGCTTAGCAACACATTCAGCGACTTATTTTTATATTATAGAATAAGTTACTTTGTAGATAAAGCCAACATTCAACCAAGTCGGGTGAATCGCCCTACCCTTCATGTACCTCCTACATACATTATTGATTAAACTAACATACTAACTAACAATCACATGTTAAATTGAAAGTCAAACATTTCACACATCTCACATTTCTTAAACACTGGCCTGTTAATGATCAAAAAATCAATTCCTTAATGCAAAATCTTGTAATAATGCGATTTTTTATCCGAAAATGCCAGGTAATTTTATAAATCTAACAGTTTAAATTTAATAAACTAATTACTTATTATGTTGACGTGTGGTCTTCGTTGATACCATCTTCGCACCGGTGTGTTTGGCTTCTCGTTGGTTTCTTAAAGCTTTTAACACTTAAGGTTGTGATAATGTGTGGAGAAGGCACAGCAAAGTGTGCTGGTGATGATAGTTTGGCAACTATCGAAATATCTATCCGCCCTGCCAGCTGTCAACATAATCCATATCACACAACTTTTGTAAAACAAACTCTATTAGCAATAATAGAAATAGGTCTTGAACCGAACGATGAAAACACATTCTAATTATTTCAAATGATTAACTTAGTCCACTACGAATTTTTGTGGATTTCGCAAGGCAGCTAATAGGTCAAACATCAAAAAACTGAAATATTTGCCACACCTTTTTGGGTACCTCCAATACAAATGATCGAATTTACTCTTATACATTTCCATATATATCTTTTTGCAAGTGCACTGAATGCAGCTAAATTTCGTACACTTTTAACTTTTATTAAACGTTAACTTACGATATTGAAATGGACCGCGTTGTGCTGCGCCATCTGATACCTCCTATACAAATTAACATAGTTTCCGAAAATATACAATTTTGATATAATCTTCTTTTTCTTATTTGGCAGGAACAACATAAATCCATCTATTAATTACCAAACCCAAAAACGAATTCTAAGCGCTCGATCTTTTGCGCTTCGTAGATAGGTTGTCACACTATGTTTAGATAACTTTTTACCTGGTAATTTTTTTCTGCGACGACCAACGGGTTTATTGCCGAATACTTTTTAAGCTAAAGCATTTTCTTCTATTCGTACAACATGTCCCAGCCTGCACATTCGGTCTATAACATATAGTTGTAGTGCAAATAACCAGTTTTATCATATTTTTTACAAATGGTGTAGGGTATCTGAACTTCGGTATAGCCGAAGATAATTACCTTGCTAGTTTAGTTTAATGGTTATATTCTAAAGGTTATAAATAACAAAAAATAATCCTGCCATCAAACGAAGTGCATTTTATTACATCTACATATGTATATTAATTAAAGTAAGATTCATTTAGTAACACATCCAACTATACCGAAATCATAGCCGCGACAGAGGACACAAACATGCATGGCAACAGAATAAAATTTATGTGGCATAGATATAATTAGTTTATTAATCACTTTAGCGGATTTTCAAATATTTTAATTCACATATAATTTGCGTGTTAGGGTATGTAATAGAATCATTTTATATGATGCTATGAAACTGAATTAAGGTTTTATTAGAATCACACAGTATTTTCTCAAAAAATACATATTTACCATGTTATACATATACCCGCCTGAAATGCGTGGTCGCTGGAAACTATTTAGTATTTACTAAATTAACGCATTAGAACAGCGGTTGACTCCAAATGAAACACAGTTTATGATATACATATTCTAAAACGTTATCCTAAATATAAAATATGTATATTATCTATTTGCTGTGGAACCATTTACAATATATGTATACCAAGCGAATTTGAAGAAAATATGTCTAATTATACACGATGACTCCAGTTAATATTTATGGAACCTTTATTGCATCTATTTTACTTTAACCCTTTGGCTTAAGAGTGCAGACATTTCATTTGGTACCACAAGAAATATAACAACCAAGCGTTAAAGCGTAAAATATCAAGTATCTTTGGACGAAATAAGTTTTATTACTTTATTTAACGATTGTGCCACAATCGTCTGGCTCTGAGGCTGGTAACTGTAACTCCTAAAACGTTGCACCGACTAATATTTCTGTTAACCAAAAATGAGCTATTGGCCCATATATGTTCCCGAAAATGAGTGAATAAAAAATGTTTAAGGAATAAAATAACAATTTCTTAGAATAATACGCAATAGATTCAAATACGAAAGCACACGAGAAGAACCAAAAATACAGGATGAAGAATAGACTTAAAGGTCAGAAGATACGACGGAAGACTCAGGTTTGTAACTAGCGATGACTCGGTGCAAGAGTAGACTGAAGACTGACAAAAGCGCTTCAGAAGAATCGAACTGACAAACTGACTGACGAAAGCACTCCAGAAGAATCGAAAAGACGCAATAAAGGCTCGACGTAAAACTCAGAAGACATGGCGGAAGACTCGGGTTTATAACAAGGGAAGACTCGACTGAAAACTGACAGAAGCACTTCAAAAGAATCGAGAAGATTCGTCTTAACGGTCAGACGGAAGACTCGGGTTTGTAACTAGCGAAGATGTAACTAGCGAACTGTAGACTGACAAAAGCACTTCGGAAGAATCGAAAAGATGCGATGAAGACTCGACTTAAATTTCAGAAAACACGACGGAAGACTATGGTTTATAACTAGCGAAGACTCGGCACAAGACTCGACTGAAGACTGACAAAATCACTTCAGAAAAATCAAGAAGACGCAATAAAGGCTCGATGTAAAACTCAGAAGACAGGACTGAAGACACATACAAAACCATGTTGGCATGTTTGGCGGGTAGATATAATTTAAGAAATAAATGATTATTAAACACATCTTTGATATATTTTCCACACAAGTTGAAAACAAACACCATGTTTACATTGACTGATTGCAATTAATTTTTGATTTAATTAAAATTAATTGAATTTCTTTTTTGAGCGCCTCGACTATGCATGGTCCCAATTACAGGCATACGTCGGGGGACAACTTTTTGTGGCAGTCGAAGGGTTGTCCGCAGATGAGGGGAACCGAATCACCGACAACGTCCTCTCGCCGGTCTGTAAGTTCCTTTGGTTGTGTTTTTGTGAAGGCCTCTCGTGTGACCTTCAGCCGTATATTAACCCGTTAGGGTATGGGTTCCTCTTCCGAGGTTTGGAGGCGCTAACACGAAGTCCTAGATGACAACTACGACGATGACGCCGTCGATAACGACGATCACGATGTTGACTCCGTTGACGATGATGATAAGGACACAGAGGTGTCCGACAATGACGGTGCCAATCGGCGACGTATCGGGACCGCCGCAACCGGCTTCCGGTGCGGTGAGGTAGATCGGACCTGTTCCTCGTGTCGCCCAAACCCTGATTCCGTCGGGAATGGTGTTTTTGTGTGTGAACCGACCGTGGTTCTCTTCCTCGGTGGCGTCAGTGCTAAGTACCTGTCGTTGGAGATTTCGATCACCTCCGGTACCGGTGGTTGTAGCACAATCATAATCCCTCAGACGTTGCTCTGGGGTTGGAGGTGTTCAAGATGCACGACGCAGCACAGTAACTATGCGTGAGGTTTGGCGAGTTTGTTGTGTACTGCTGGTACCCTTGAAAGCAGTACCCTTGGTAGGATTTCCTGCTCCAGCCATTTGGCTTTGTAATACGCTTTGGTAGGGACCATGGTGTCGTCGGTTGCGGGTGACTGGGGGTTAAACGGTGAGGGTGGTGTTTGAATTGCTGGGGTCATGTCTGTGGGTGAAATAGAAATGGATTTTGTTAGAGAGGTTGTTAACCTCAATAACCTCAATAATGTCGTCTGTGGAGCTTTCAATAAACTGTTTGATTACATGAAATTTATACCCCTCCAGGTATGAATGCCCACACAATTGCCAGGCATTAATTTTCTGTGGCTGTGTAATAACCAGGGCAACCGGAAATATGCCCTAAAAATCGTGTTTTATACGCATTAAATATGACCTGAAAAATGACAAAATATGATCTTAAAATCAACAAAAACATGCTCTAAAAAATTAAAGAAACAATTATTTTCATATGAATTAGAAAAAAAAACAGCTTAAAAAATAAAAATATTATTTTACATTCAGACTTTATAAGTATTTTTGGTAAATTTACATACACAAATGTTGAGTTAGTAAAATAAATTAGAAATAAATATTTAAGTATTATTATTTAAGGAACAATTCAAAAAATATCACATGAATATATTTAACATTAAAGTAACAAAAATGTTAAACCATGTTTTCTAAGTATCACGGTTTTTTTGTATGTTGAGCATTTTATTTGAGATTGTTGTTGCAATAAACTACATAATATTGATATAAATTACACAGTGCAACAGAGAAAAAAATACAAGAACGTGACAGTATAGGTTCGATTCTACTATCGAAGGGTAATAAAACCCTATACTCAGTTTGGCGAGATTGGTGACCAATTTTTTTTTATGGACCCCTAAAGATTCTCAAAATCAGTGAGCCCCTCGAAAAAAAGTGTCATCAGTTTTTGTCCAACAGCTTACTCCCACTTCGTGGTAGCGCTAAACTATATTCGGCAATAATGTAGCTGGGAGTTTTGTGCACTAACTTTATTAACAAATTATGTCAAAAAGGTTGGTTATTCCTGCACTTTTTCAAAAAAAATTGAAGAAGAAATTATTATTTTTTCACTTTTTTGAGCATTACTTTGAGGGAGTCCAAATTTTTCACTAACAATGTTCGCCAAAATTGTAGCCATAGTGAAGTTAAACAACTTTCGTGAACATATCAATACAATCTGAACGTGTCTAGGCAACCTAAATATCTCATAAAGTCCACTATGATACCGGTTTTTCGTAGCTTTACGCACATATAAGACAGTAACGTGGTTGAATATCAACCGATTTTCATTTTCTCAAAGGATTTAGAAAGAAGAGACTGTGACCTTTCTAACGATATATATAGTTATATTGATAACTTGTCATATCTGTCTATTTTTTGCCTCGAAATTGCAAACATTTGTGACTTTTTCACTATTTTTTAAGTTTGAGGAAGTTTGTAGCCACTATTTTATAAGGACACCCTAATGTTTACTATTTTATTCAGAAAGTGCACGCTATCACGAGTTAAACGCATATTTGTTTGTAAAAATCGGTTAACAAACAGTTTTATTATTCATGTTTTCCGAAGGACGCAACTTTCGTACCCTATGATAAAATCAAAGTTGAAGTAAGTAACAACAACACAAAAACAATGCTTCTTCTTCAACTCTTTGATTTTAGCATAGGATATGAAAGATGGGTCCCTCGGAAAACATGAATAACTTAACTATTTGTTAACCGATTTTTACAAACAAATATGCGTTTATCGTTAGAAAGGTCACAGTCTCTTCTTTCTAAATCCTTTGAGAAAATTAAAATCGGTTGATATTCAACCACGTTACTGGCTTATATGTGCGTAAAGCTACGAAAAATCGGTATCATAGTAGACTTTATGAGCTATTAAGGTTGCCTAGACACGTTCAGATTGTATTGGTATGTTCACGAAAGTTGTTTAACATCACTATGGCTACAATTTTGGCGAATATTGTTAGTGAAAAATTTGGACTCCCTCAAAGTAATGCTCAAAAAAGTGAAAAAAAAATAATTTCTTCTTCAATTTTTTTTTAAAAAGTGCAGGAATAACCAACCTTTCTGACATAATTTGTCAATAAAGTTAGTGCACAAAACTCCCAGCTACATAATTGCCAAATATAGTTTAGCGCTACCACGAAGTGGGAGTAAGCTGTTCGACAAAAACTGATGACACTTTTTTTCGAGGGGCTCACTGATTTTGAGAATCTTTAGGGGTCCATAAAAAAAAATTGGTCACCAATCTCGCCAAACTGAGTATAGGGTTTTATTACCCTTCGATAGTAGAATCGAACCTATACTATCCCGTTTTTGTATTTTTCAAAAAGTCGTCATTTGTTGCATAGTGTTATCGAACAAAAATTTTTGTATATTACAACGTAAAATGTTTTTGTACATTGAGAATGATCTTTCGACATCCACAGCGAATTGGAGCGAATTTAAGGGACAGTATTTCCTTTACATCGTATTTTGATGTTAATGTTGGCGCAGATCCACACAATTCTTTACAAATACTTTTCACTTCTTCCAAGCCAACGTTTTTTTTTATATTTTGATTCAATTTTATTTACTGTTGAATTTATTTAGGAATCCGATAAATTATCTATCAATTTAAAATGTCTTTATTCACCTGAACTTGTTCAATAAGAGTAAGACCTGATGTTTGCAAATTTTTAATATGTTTTGCAATAAAACCGTAATTTGAAGCAATATAAATCAAGTCAGACATAGTTTGGGGATCTGTCAAGACATCATTTGCAGTTTTAATGGATTGTGCATCCTCATCGTTTAATGCACTTAGGACCTCTAAAATGTCTTCATAATTGTTGGCATAGTAGTTAACTCCTTTAAGCCATGTTCCTCATCGTGTTGTTATAGCTTCTGAAGGAAATGGAAGGTCTGGAAACATTTGTTTAAAAAGTTCCTCTCTACATTAGCCCTTTCCGATGCTGCTGTGTATAGTAAAAATTGCAATTTCCTTAATATACCTGCTAAAATTTTTGCCACATTTATGCCTGTTGCATCTATAGTTTCATCGATTGAGATCCATTTAATTGATTTTTTAGTTTTGCTCGTATATTGTCCATGCAGTTGTTGTATACATTTTTTAAATGTTTAGTTCAAAGAACTCTTTCGGATGGCACTTGGTAGTCCATGTATTGCTCAAATAGTTTTGTAAAGTTGAATGTCATGTTCTTTTGAGATTCTACCAAAACATTCTAGCAAAAATAATTGTTTTGTCTGCTTATTTTCACTTCTATGACTTAGTTGAATATTTTTCACGCTTTCCACATGTTGATTCACTTGAAATCTGCGATCTGATGCAATAACTTTGCTGCAGATTTTAGAATAGAGGAATCCTCCATCAGCTCGTAAGTCAGGAAACTTTTCTACAACCGCCGTTAGTTTTAATGCTTTTGTCGGATTAGCTTTAGGCATTATGTCCAGATTCGAAATCGGTGGTGGTTGAAAAGCACCTATTTTTTATGTTTTGTTTACTTATTGAATAAGAAAGCGCGAAAATAAACGGTTAACATTTCACAATTGTGTAAAACATGTAGAAGATTTGGCTGTTAAATTTTTAAAAAAACAAAGTTGTTTTTACGAACAAAAAAAATGTGAATAATATGCTTGAAAAAGAATATTTTTTAAAAAATATGGCCTTAAAATATAAATTATGCTTTAAAAAAGGAGGTTTTTTTTTACAATTTTGCTCCTAAAACCAAAATTTGCCGAAATATGACTTAATGGGTAAAATATGCCAAAATATGCTCTAACAAATAGGTCTCAAAACACTTGTAGGACCATGAAACATGTAAATACATTACCCATTTGTTAATATCTCGTTGTAAAAAATACATGCTGTAGCATATTTCCGGTTTCCCTGGTAATAACGTTCGGCTCCGTTATAGGTTCGGCTCGGATACGCCTAAAGTGGTCAAATACCTCCTTATTTAAAAACCCGGTTTCCAAGTTATTCGAAAAATAGATTTTTTAAAAAAATCGGATTTCGAACACAACTTTTTTAAGAAAACCGGTTTTTCGGTTTTTTCCTAAAAAGCTAAATATAAAAATATTTTTTAAAATAGTATTTAAGAAATAGTATGCAATTTAAGTGTTAAATTTTGAGTCTATTCTTCTGTTTCGTTTTTATAAAGCTTGATACAGAAAACACGCGCTCACTAATTGTGGAAGTAGAATTTATTGACAAAAGAGCGTTTAGAAGGATGTATAGCTTTTCTGTCCTTTTATTAAACCTATCGAAATAGTAGAAATCATTGCAATTTGTTTTCACTGCTGGATTATGGATGTTATTTATTGTCCTGTTTAAATCGTTGCAAAGACTACAATTAGGAGATTCCTCCATCTCACAATCTGAACTGTTACTAGACTCTGCCGTTGTTGGGGAAATTCATTCCTGAATAAAATTTTTGAATGAATTCACTATACTTACAAAAAAGATATACAGTATTTACCGCTTATATGCACTTCGTAATTTGCTCGACTTTTAGTGCTTATAAGCGGGAAATGCATTTACCAAAACTCGGTTACTCGGATACAAAAGAAAGATTGTTCAAGTTCGGCTGCATATAAACGATAAATGCTTATAATCGGCGTGCATATAAGCGGTAAATACTGTATATGCAAATCTATGAGGGTGAATTCTGTCATTTTATGGGAGGTATCAGAATGAATGTGTCAGATAGTTAGATTTTCTGAGGTTTTGCCTCCTGTTACAAGTGACCTGTGAGCAATTTTCATTATACCCCAGGAGTCCGTTTGGAAGTTATGGGAGAAATATAAATTTTCCAAAAAGAGGTCATTTTGTATGGGAGGTACCAGAAGAGGTCAACCAATATCGTCTATTTATATCATCACCCTTAGGGATGAGGGTATATATCATTTGATACGACCCAAAAGTGTAACACATAGAAGGAGTGACTTTAGACCCTAGGTTTCTTTGAACCAAATTCGATTCATGACTTTTTAAGTCGTTTGAGCCATGTCCGTCTGTCTGTCTGTCTGTATGTCTGTCTGTCTGTCTGTCCCCGCCCCTTCTGGTACCTCCCATACAAATACATCATTCCGCCCACTTTAGAAATCGAGTAATAATATCAATACACCCTACGGGATCGTCCCCAAATTCTGTATTTAGTAAAGATATAACAAAAAGATATAACAAGCCTAGCCACGCCCCTTCTGGTACCTCCCATACAATTCTACCTTTCCGCCCACTATTGAGATGGAGAATAATATCAATAAATTAAACGTGGTCGTACCCAAATTCTACTTTTAGTAAAACTATAACAGTTTTGGAGAAAAAAATTGGAAGTCTATTCACGCCCCATCTGGTACCTCCCATACACATCTGGTACCGCCCACTTTGGAAATCGATTAATATTATTAAAAGACCAAACGCGATCGTGCCCAAATTCTGTATTTGGTAAAGTTTAAGCAGGATTAAGTTTTGGAGTAAAAATCTGGAAGTTTAGACACGCCCATTCTGGCACCTCCCATACAAATGTACCACTCCGCCCACTTTAGAAATAGGGTAATAATATCAATACACTCGACACGATCGTGCCCAAATTCTGTATTTTGTTATGTTATAACAGGACAAAGTTTTGAAAAAAAATTGGAAGTCTAGCGACGCCCCTTATGGTACCTCCCATACAAATGTACCTTTCCGCCCACTTTAGGGATGTACTAATAATATCAGTACACCCAAGGCAATCGTGTCCAAATTCTGTAATTAGTAAAGCTATGACAGGACAAAGTTTTGGAGGATAAACCTAGAGGTCTAGACACGCCCCTTCTAGTACCTCCCATGCAAATTTACCACTCCACCCACTTTAAAAATCGAGTAATAATATCAATATAATAGAAAATTATTTGTTTTACTGAGGGTAAGGGTAAATGTAAGTTGGGTTGCCCGACTGAAACTTTCTAACTGGTTTTAATTACAAATCGGTTAATTTCAATAACTCAAGACTTAAACAATATCTTATATTGGGTGATGGTATTTATCAGTCAGTTTAACTGACTGAAATTTCTGTACTGGTTTCATTCGTCAGTCAGTACGTCCTTCGAAAATTTGACTGAATTAAGTCTACTAACAAAAAAGACATGTGTGTAAAGCTGTAATGGTCAATTCGTTATTTTTTTTTGGAAGGTACCAGAATGGGCTTGTCAAAGGTTTCGGTTTTTTGGGGGGTTTGTTTACTATTACAAGATAATTAAACTGACTTAATTCTAATATCCTCCAGTCGTCCGTTTGGAAGTTATGGAAAAATTAAATTAATTATCCAAAAATAGGTCATTTGGTAAGGAAGGTACCAGAAGGGGTGGGGCTATTCTGCCCATTTACAATCGCATTAATTTTAGAAAATATAAATACTGGTATTTTCATACTGATCAGTTTAGCTTTTCTCGAGTTTTCCTGCTTACCGGCCAGCCAGCCAGACAGACGGACACCAACACATCCAACTTAAAAATTAAATTTTAAAAAACTACCCATGTTATTTCTAACAAATAAAAAAGATTAGTAAACATTGTTTTTTTTTATAATGCTCGAGCGTATGTAAGCTTGTCCAGCTTTTTGCTTTGCATTTAAACAATCTTATATTTGTGTCATATCAAACTTCTTCAAAATTTTAATACATTTTCCTTTTAATAAGATGTGACAAAAACATCTATGTTGTGCCATTGTTTCTATTGCAGTAAACTCTCTCCATTCTATTACCGAGTAGTCTTTACTCAATATTGTTATTTTTGCAGAAACTGTTTTGACTTAATTCATATTTTCTTGTCATTCGTCTTTTTAAACGAAGGACCTGAAAAAAACTTCCTCCTTAGCAAAGGAGACAACCAAGGCAACAACAACAAGCCAACAGTACAGCGATAAATTCTTCAACCAGATGACTTCCTATGACCGGAGACTTTTTAAGCAATTTATGTCGTCGTTGCCATGTCAAGGGGATTTTAAGTTGGAGCATAGTTGTTTACGACGTTGGTTGATGACTCTCCACTTTGTAATCAGTAGTCGGATCCCAGGACTCCTCACTTCTGACAATTGCAAAGACAAACGCAAAGTAGACATTAATGGCGTTGTTGTTGATGACAATGGCTGCAATACCGTCGTCAACGTAAACGAATTCGACATTACGTTGGTTATTGTCCTCTGAAGTATTATTCACTCTGTATTACTCACAAACACTAATGAACTTTTCATGTTGTATGGGTGCAGTATTGTTGACGCTGCACTCAGAGTTATTCTGTTTATTGGGTTAACATTAGAGTAAATATTATTTGTTGCTGTCTCAGTCTCTGCGTCCCAAGGATAGCATACGGATGAGATTCCCTGCGTTAACCACTGGACGCACGTAATTAAGAAAAACTTACTACTTCGGCTGTCTGTATGTCTACTGACTTAATGGTTTCTCGCATTCCCTTGGCTGAGTTGTGGAATACAAGTCAATTCAATATTGATGAGAAACACATAATGCCCGGCTAGGGATGCTCAAACGAATATTCCAATATGTATTTGCAGAACCATTTAATATGGTAAACAAAGCAGTGCACTCATTACAACATATTTATATTACATGTTACCTTTAATTAAAAGGTCGTTTACGCATCTGGCATGCCTCTTAGTTACTTTCAAAACGTAGAATAATATTGCACTGGCCACATTTTTAACACATTGTGCACTGCTGATGAAAGCTGAGCTCCGCTCCCGGGCGAAAATAATTTTTGTGGGGAGACCAACTATATTTGAGTCCTATCACAGAGCAACATAGAGAATGGTTCATTGTTGCATACAGCCACTTCTAGTAGTCATATCAATTAGTATTTGTCTTCTGATAGACGCTTGGTACATTAAAAGCCTCTTCATTCAAACTTATTACTTTTTATTACTGCGAGTCGAACGTTTAAGAATTACTCACATAATTGTATATTAGTGAAAGTATATTTTTCGACGAGTATTAATTACATTAGAAGTTTTTACTGAAATTTAAAATTAACGGTTTGCCACTCCCCGCCACTGCCACCGATTCCAATAGACTAATTTATAGATAATCTTTATTTATTCTATCTTATACTTAACTGGTGGGACCGATGATGGTAAAAATACGCGACTATCATACGAGTGACCTGGGTTTGCTATTCACAACTATTTACGACGGTCGCCTCGATGTTGTCAACAGTAACTTCTGAGAAGTCAAAGCAATCGGCATATCTAGTGGAAACTCCAAAAAGCTGACGTTCGGACGTAGATATAACCCGAAAATGTTCAGGCGGAAAATCCTTGAATTTGCTAGGAAGGATTGATATTGTTTGCGGTAATTCATTGAAACTGAATATTTATACCATCACCCTTAGGGATGAGGGTATATATCATTTGATACGACCCAAAAGTGTAACACATAGAAGGAATCACTTTAGACCCTAGGTTTCTTTGAACCAAATTCGATTCATGACTTTTTAAGTCGTTTGAGCCATGTCCGTCTGTCTGTCTGTCTGTCTGTCTAGTGGCTGTCCGGCTGGTTCGCACGATAACTTTCGAAAGACGCAACCAAATGTTTTGAAATTTTGCACGAGTTATTATTTTCTCAAAACTACTTACGGTATTGCAAATGGGCTACATGGCCCCGCCCCTTCTGGTACCTCCCATACAAATACATCATTCCGCCCACTTTAGAAATCGAGTAATAATATCAATACACCCTACGGGATCGTCCCCAAATTCTGTATTTAGTAAAGCTATAACAGGATAAAGTTTTGGAAAAAATTTTGAAAGCCTAGCCACGCCCCTTCTGGTACCTCCCATACAAATCTACCTTTCCGCCCACTATAGAGATGGTGAAATAATATCAATAAATTAAACGTGATCGGAACCAAATTCTCGTTTTAAGAAAGCAATAACAGGATAAAGTTTTGGAGAAAAAATTGGAAATCTATCCACGCCCCATCTGGTACATCCCATCAGATCTGGTACCGCCCACTTTAGAAATCGATTTATATTATTAAGAGACCTAACGCGATCGTGCCCAAATTCTGTATTTGGTAAAGTTTAAGCAGGATAAAGTTTTGGAGAAAAAATCTGGAAGTCTAGACACGCTCCTTATAGTACCTCCCATACAAATGTACCTTTCCGCCCACTTTAGGGATGTAGTAATAATATCAGTACACCCAACGCAATCGTGCTCAAATTCTGTAATTAGTAAAGCTATAACAGGATAAAGTTATGGAGAATAAATCTGGAAGCCTAACCACACCCCTTCTCGTACCTCCCATACAAATGTACCATTCCGCCCACTTTCGAAATCGAGTAATAATATCAATGTAATAGAAAATTATTTATTTTACTGAGGGTAAGGGTAAATGTAAGTCGGGTTGCCCGACTGAAACTTTTTAACTAGTGATGGGTGATGGTATTTATCAGTCAGTTTAACTGACTGAAATTTCTGTACTGGTTTAAGTTTGTGTTGTCACAAACATGTGGCATTTGTGCAGCTACCCTAAAAGTTATGAATAACTCTAATTCCAC
This sequence comes from Muscina levida, assembly GCA_964034835.1. Lineage (NCBI taxonomy): Eukaryota > Metazoa > Arthropoda > Insecta > Diptera > Muscidae > Muscina > Muscina levida. The sequence goes on along the minus strand of OZ035882.1, from coordinate 110,320,604 downwards.
TAAAAATCTGCCGCTCATACAAAACAAAAATATACTCATGCTGATGACGTTGACAACATTGGTCGAAAACTGCGGGATGTGACTGCAGCCTTCTCAGGTATTTAGAAGAAATCAGAATAAATGGATTAAATCTTAAACGAGGACAAAACGAAGTTATTAGTTTCAACGAACAAAGAATCTACTCGTTTGGAAAACTGCGTAAACGTTGACAACTATAATTTCGAGGTGGTAGATGATTTTATTTACCTAGGCTTCGCCATCAATTAAGAAAACAACGTCAGCCTCAAAATCCAGAGATAATCCGGCTTGGTAATAAATTGTACTTCGGTCTAAGCAAGCGATTTAATGACACAGCCTTCTCTCGACGAGCAAAAATTGATGTATGGTTCAGAATCCTGGGTTATGACACAAGCGGATCAATCGGTTCTGCCAGTATTCGGGAGAAAAATACTCCATAAAATAGTTTGGCCCATCATCGTTAACGGAGAGTATCGACATCGTATGAATGGACTTTGACATGGTCAGACGAACTCTTGTGCAGCGGTTGCGTTGGCCAGGTCATGTTGTACGCATGGACTAAAATGCTCCAGCTCCAGGATGACGAAGACAAGGGTTACCAAAACTCCCTTGGAAAGACCATGTTACTGAGAACCTTACAGAACTTGGTGCGACGAACTGAAGAAGAAGCGCATATAATATTTTTCAATGAGCGGCATATAAACCAATACCATTGCAAAGAAGTCACAGCTAAATATGTATGTGTGTATGAGTATGGCTAGTCTACATTATATGCAAGGGATAAGATGTTTAAAATTCATTTTACATATTGTTTATATGTTCATAAAACTGTAAGAACACTAATTGAGATATATTTACTAAATACAAAAAAAACCTATAGTTTTATATACCATCTTCGATGCACAAAATATTAATTCAAGGTGGTAACATTATACATAAATAGCGTATCTATTGCTCCCAATTGGCATGATGTGCAACGATGCTCAGGAAATTCGCTATGACACTATTGGCTACGTTTTATGTAATAATGGGCGAAAGAGTTTCGAAATGTGCAAAAATGCAGCTGTTTAAACTAAGTCCTCTCAAACAACAAATGTATAATTGTTGGAATGGTGCATTTTAAAATACTGATTAAAATTGCATGAAAGTTTAAATCTATGTCAACCGAGTATTTGTTGCTGATGCAAGTGCCAAAATTTGAATATCTGCTTCAAGAATTTGTACAGACTTTTCTGAAGAAGAAAAGAAAACATGAAACAATTATGGAGTCAAAGCTTAGAAATCGGTTTTACCTATTTTGTAGCAGGACAGTTATTTTTTTTTTTCAGCACGACTAATACGAATTTGACAAAAATAAATTGGGCTTCTGAGATTATTCTGAACTTTGTTTGCCAAATTAGATCCAAGCTAAAAATAGTTGAAGTCATTTTAATGGAATAGCAAATACATTACTTCCAACAAAGCATTAAGTGCAAATTTTTTACTTCACTTTTATACCATTTCGATGACTTTAATATTTACACATTGTATATTTACATACAACGTCGTTCCAGGACGGACGATTTCATAGTAAAAAATGGCTTTAATTTTAACTTTTTGTTTCTGTGATCATAAAATAAATTTGTTAAACTTTAACATATTAAACTATTATACCGTTGGAAAGTCTCTTCTTTCCAAATCCGCTGAGAAACTTAAAATCGGTTCATATTTATCCGCGTTACTGGCTTATAAGTGTGTAAAAGTACAGAAAACGTTTTTTTACCGGGTACTTCAAGATTTTGGGGGTTTTAGGAAATTTGAAAAACAGATTCTTGTAGTGCTCAGCAGCACCTACCAGAAAAATAGTATAACTTCCCAGGTATTGGTTTTTTTGTCGCTCTGTGTTATCCATAAAAAAATGCGTGTGTCCGCAACGTGTGTCTTCAACGCACATTTAGATTGAAGTAGCATAAAAGTTACAAGTATTTTAAATGTGAAGTAAGTTCTCTCCCCAACATGTCTTCTTTATTTTACAAAAAAAAAAAATATATTGGTCACATAAGAAATTTCGCTAAATTTTCGTAGACACTTCAAGTTGCTGTGGAAAATTGTGTTTGTCCGAAACGCACGTTGTGTTAGTCATAATTTTGAATACAGAATTTTAATTAAAGTTTCATTAAAAGAACAGTATAGTACTATGCAAAATCTAAATTTTTTAATATGAACATAATCTTCAAAATATTTCAACTTTTCGAGAAAACTACAAAATAAGATAAAAAATCGTGCGTCCGCAACGCTAGGAAATACCCATATGTACGAGTATTAAAATAAACTGTTTCGTTAAAAAAATTTTAACAAGCATTACGGAATAATGCTTCCAAGTAAACAATTTTTTTTTAACATTGCGAACATTATGCTACTGACATCACGGAATAAACTGCTTCCGTCAACGATAATAACCAGTACACAATTTTCAGTCTGGTAAACTGACTGATAAATACCATCACCCAATATAAGATATTGTTGAAGTCTTGAGTTATTGGAATTAATAAATTTTAATTTAAAATAAAATTACTTATGTTTAATTTTTTCCCTGCTTGTGGTGCAAAATCGTCCAAAATTTGGCCTATTTGTGTAGGAGGTATAGGTGCCGGTTTGGAATTTATGTGAGAAATATTAATGTTTCAAAAAATGGTAATTTTGATTGGGGTACGAAAATGGGTGAATCAATACAGTCCTTATTCATTCCTGACTCAAATTTTCATACGTACAACTTACGAAAAATTTGACTGCATTCAGTGTGCTTACAAAAAGAGATATGTGTGTAAGACTATGGGGGTGAGTTCGGTCATTTTGTATGGGATGTACCAGAAGACGTGAACCGATATAGTCCATATTCATTTCTGAGTCCCATTTTTATAAGCGAACATCATACTCAAAAGTTGAGTGAATTCAGTTTACTTACAAAAAAGATATATTTGTAAGACTATGGGGGTCAGTTCGGTCATTTGTATGGGAGGTACAGAAGGGGAGTGTCAAATAGTTAGGTTTTCTGGAGTTTTGTCTACTTTTGCAAGATAAATAAACTGACCAAATTCAAATATCCTACGATCGTCCGTTTGGAAGTTATGAAAGAAATATAAATTATCCAAAAATAGGTAATTTTGTATGGGAGGTACCAGAAGGGGTGGGGCTATTTTGCCCATTTACAATCCCATAAATTCATTTTGAAAAATATTAATACTGGTAAATTTGCATACCGATTCGTTAAGGTTTACTCGAGTTATCCTGCTGACCAGCCAGCCAGCCAGACAGACGGACATAGCTCAATCGTCTTAAAAAGTCTTGAAACGAATTTGGTCTTAAGATACTTGGGGTCTAAATCGTCTCCTTTAATGCGTTACACTTTTTTTCGTATCAAAAGATATATACCCTCATCCCTAAGGGTGTGGTATAAACCAGTACAGAAATTTCAGTCAGGTAAACTGACTGATAAATACCATCACCCAATAATAATTCCTATTACAAGATAATTAATTACCAAATTTGATTATCCTCCAAGTGCCGGTTTAGAAATTATGGGAGAAATATTAATTTTCCAAACAAGGTCATTTTGTATGGGAGGTACCAGAGGGTGATACGGTATAATTAATATTCATTCCTGATTCAAATTATCATAACTGTACAACTTATGCAAAATTCGACTGTATTCACTGTACTTACAACCAGTAAGAAAGTTTCAGTCGGGCGACCCGACTTACATATACCATCACCCTCAGTAAAATAAAAAAATTCCTATTATACTGATATTATTACTCGATTTCTAAAGTGGGTGGAGTGGTAAATTTGTATGGGAGGTACTAGAGGGGGCGTGTCAAGACTTCTAGGTTTATCCTCCAAAACTTTATCATGTTATAGCTTTACTAAATACAGAGTTTGGGCACGATAGCGTTGGATGTATTGATATTATTACTCCATCTCTGAAGTGGGCGGAAAGATACATTTGTATGGGAGGTCCCAAAAGGGGCGCCGCTAGACTTCCAATTTTTTCTCCAAAACTTTATCCTGTTATAACTTAATAAAATACAGAATTGGGGTACGATCGTGTCGAGAATATTGATATTATTACTCCATCTCTAAAGTGGGCGGCGTGGTACATTTGTGTGGGTGGTACCAGAAGGGGCGTGTCTAGACATCCAGATCTTCTCTCCAAACTTTATCCTGTTATAGCTTTACTAACTACAGAATTTGGGCACGATCGTGTCAAGTGTATTGATATTATAATTCCATCTCTAAAGTGGGCGGAAAGGTACATTTGTATGGGAGGTACCAGAATGGGCGTGTCTAGATTTCCAGATTTTTTCTCCAAAACTTTATCCTGCTTGAACTTTACTAAATACAGAATTTGGTCACGATCGCGGTATTTCTAATAATAATATTAATCGATTTCTAAAGTGGGCGGTACCAGATGTGTGTGGGAGGTACCAGATGGGGCGATGGTAGACTTCAGTTTTTTTTCTCAAAAACTGTATCCTGCTATAGCTATACTAAATTAAGAATTAGGGTACGAGCGCGATGGATTTATTGATATTATTACTCCATATCTAAAGTTGGCGGAAAGGTGAATTTGTATGGGAGGTACCAGAAGGGGCGTGGCTAGACTTCCAATTTTTTTTTTCCAAAACTTTATCCTGCAATAGTTTTACTAAATACAGAAATTGGGTACGATCCCGTTGGGTATATTGATATTATAACTAGATTTCTAAAGTGGGCGGAATGATGTATTTGTATGGGAGGTACCAGAAGGGGCGGAGCCATGTAGCCCATTTGCAATACCGTAAGTAGTTTTGGGGAAATATTAACTCGTGCAAAATTTCAAGACATTTGGTTGCGTCTTTCGAAAGTTATCGTGCGAACCAGCCGGACAGCCACCAGACAGACAGACAGACAGACATGGCTCAAATGACTTAAAAAGTCATGAATCGAATTTGGTTCTAAGAATCCTATGGTCTGAAGTGACTCCTTCTATGTGTTACACTTTTAGGTCGTATCAAATGATATATACCCTCATCCCTAAGGGTGATGGTATAATAAAAGGAGTTATCATGAAAGATGGAAAATTAGTATACAGTGATTTTATAACCAGTACAGAAATTTCAGTCAGATAAACTGACTGATAAATACCATCACCCAATATAAGATATAGTTTAAGTCTTAAGTTATTGAAATTAATCGATTTTTAATTATAACTAGCTGACCGGGCAGACTTCGTCCTGCCTAAAGAAGTATTGCCTGAAATTTAACTTTTTTTGGTTGGAATAAATCTTCGGGTTGTGTTAGTTTCTTTTGATATTCGCATCGAAATTTAACAAAAATATTTCAAATCCCCCCTTTTCCTTTAAAATACGTATATTAATGTTAATTGAATCCACAACAAATTCCATTACCATTCGCAAAATTACGTCCTACGGACGGAGCCATGCTTAATGATCTAGGCCATTAGATATTGCACTTTTACAAATTAGGTCCTATGACCTACTAATCTAGTACTTCAGATACCGCACTTTAACAAATTAGCTCATTTGAAAATTCAAATATTGACAAATTTAACATTGACATACTATTAACATTTTCACAATTTAAAACTTTTGAACATTTTTTGTATGGGAAAATCGAAAATAAACTCAATAAATGGACCACATGATTCAAATGCAATGTTTAAGTAACCTATAACGATCCTCGAAAGATTGTCTTTCTATTGATGCCGGTTTGTTGCACATCGGTTGGGTGGTGGTTTGAAGTCTATAGTGGACATTAGATAGGGTCGAAAAAAAAAGTTGCACTTGTCAGTCCCTAAATTTGAAGATTAGGCAACAACGATTCTGGGACACAAGAAAAAAATTTTTTTCGCGCACCCTAAAAACGGCCCATTTAGTTTTTTCTGTGCTGTGACGTCATTTGAAGTCAGATCGAGAAAAAAAGTACACTGTTGTTTTAGGTTTTACAAAGGCTACATTTCCTCCATATGTCATTTTTCACTCCGACGTCAAATTTGACTAGTGACTGATTCTATCTCGATTTCTACCCCCTTTTTCCAGACATTTTTCATAGCGCACGTAAAGATCTTACAAATTTGCGAATGTTTTGCTTTTGAAGTACCCACTTTTATTCATAAACAAAAAAGTTACAAACTTTTTAAAATGACTTCTGAGCATCAAATTAAATTAATTAATAAATTATTTCAATTTATTTAAATAACTTAAATTTATTATAAACTGAGTGAAATTTAACAATTTTATCATAAAAATTCCACAATTGATTATATTAAGATGTTTAAGAATATTACAAAGACACGTTTATTTCGAACGCCAGTACACAATAGGGTGGCTCGAATTCCATCAATTCGGATCAAATTCTAGTAGTGCGGAAAACTTGCTATGGATAATACTAGTATTGTGGTAAAAAATTTAAATCGAAAATTTTTTTAGTTCGCGCATCGTGGTCAAAGTTAGTGGGGACGGTGAAAAAATCCACATCAAGCCAAGCATCTGCCCCGGAGTCGCCCTTAGAGGAGTTAAATGTATGACCGACCACTAGTAAATTTTTCCTCCTAACATTTTCCTCATACACACCTACCCCCCATCATCACACACTATGGGGGCTTCCATACAAAAATCAAATTTTTATAAACTTTACTCCCACCGCTTAATTGCCCCAAAAATGCGCCTAGAGGTATTATTTTTTGATGAAATCATTTCTTGTCGCTTTCGTTGTGCCTCCTAGGGGGGTGAAATATATGGAGCGGGACATATTAGTGGAGGTCGGTCATACATGGTACCCTTCTAGGAGGATGATTTCATAAAAGAACTTATCAAACAAAAAAAATGTCGGACCACACATGCAGATATAAGGTAGATACGTTCTAAAAAACTGTTGGAGTTGCAAAAATAGTGGTGGTCTGTCATACATTTAACACCTCTAGGCGCATTTTTGGGGCAATTAAGCGGTGGGAGTAAAGTTTAGAAAAATTTGATTTTTGTATGGAAGCCCCCATAGTGTGTGATGATGGGGGGTAGGTATGTATGAGGAAAATGTTAGGAGGAAAAATTTACTAGTGGTCGGTCATACATTTAACTCCTCTAAGGGCGACTCCGGGGCAGATGCTTGGCTTGATGTGAATTTATTTCACCGTCCCCACTAACTTTGACCACGATGCGCGAACTAATAAAATTTTCGATTTAAATTTTTTTACCACAATACTTGTATTATCCATAGCAAGTTTTCCGCACTACTAGAATTTGATCCGAATAACTTGATGGAATTCGAGCCACCCTATTGTGTACTGGCGTTCGAAATAAACGTGTCTTTGTAATATTCTTAAACATCTTAATATAATCAATTGTGGAATTTTTATGATAAAATTATTAAATTTCACTCAGTTTATAATAAATTTAAGTTATTTAAACAAATTTAAATAATTAATTAATTAATTTAATTTGATGCTCAGAAGTCTTTTTAAAAACGTTTGTAACTTTTTTGTTTATGAATAAAAGTGGGTACTTCAAAAGCAAAACATTCGCAATTTTGTAAGATCTTTACGTGCGCAATGAAAAATGTCTGGAAAAAGAGGGTAGAAATCGAGATAGAATCAGTCACTAGTCAAATTTGACGTCGAAGTCAAATATGACATATGGAGGAACTGTAGCCATTGTAAAACCTAAAACAACAGTGTACTTTTTTTCTCGATCTGACTTCAAATGACGTCACAGCACAGAAAAAACTAAAGGGGCCGTTTTTAGGGTGCGCGAAAAAAATTTTTTTCTTGTGTCCCAGAATCGTTGTTGCCTAATCTTCAAATTTAGGGACTGACAAGTGCAACTTTTTTTTTTAATACTGGGACCGACCCACTCTAGTGGACATACGTAGAAACAAATGTTCACTTTTATATATACACAATGCAACAAATTTTTGATCCCGGCTTCTAAATAGTTTATCCTTATGTAAAATTGCATGCTGAATTCAAATCTGCTCTCAGATATTTGGAAAGTAGAACAGTTTTTGAGATATAGCATATTATTCTATCATGCAATAGTTTAAAACCGGAGCAATTTTTACGGAAACACGGAAAAAAACTAAATTAAAGGCAGCGAAAACTTGAAAAATCATCAAAATTTTATAAAAATCCAACTTTGAAGTGCCATAACTTCGTCATTTGTGATTGGATTTTAAACAACCATTGTTCTTTTTAAGAAATAATTTTATTATCTTTTATTTTCGTCACAGTTTGCAAACATCGGTGAAATAAAACCAGAGAAATTGGCATTTTATTAGACCTACCTTTTTTCAAAACACTAAAAATTGAATTTTGACCATATCTCAAAAACTGTTCTACTTTCCACATATCTGAGAACAGATTTGAATTCAGCGTGGAATTTTACATTAAAATATATTATTAAATGTCCCGGATACAGAAACTTTTGATATTTTGTGACATAGTGATATAGATTACTTATGTATTATTATTACCTAAAGGGATCAACCGATATAGTTCATATTCGTCCAAGAGTCAAATTTTCATAAGCGTACATCTTACGCAAAATTTGCCTGAATTATGTGCATTTACAGAAATGTTAAACTATGAGGGTCAATTCGGTAATTTGTATGGTAGGTACTAGAAGGGGTGTGACAAAGGTTTCGGTTTTTTTAGCGTTTGTCTACTATTGTCTAAAAGATAATTAATCTGACCAAGATCAAATATCCTCCAGTTATCCGTTTAAAAGTTATGAAAGAAATACTAATTTTCCAAAAATAGGTAATTTTGAATGGGAGGTACCAGAATAGGTGAGGCTATTCTGCCCATTTGCAATCCCATTACTTAATTTTCAAAAATATTAACACTGCAAAATTTTCATACCGATCGGTTAAGGTTTACTCGAGTTATCCTGCTCACCAGCCATCCATCCAGCCAGCCAGACAGACAGACATAGCATAATCGTCTTAAAAAGTCCTGAAACAAATTTGGTCTTAAGATATTGTTGTCTTACTCGTCTCCTTGAAAACGTTACACTTTTTCTCGTATCAAATGATATATACCCTCATCCCTAAGGGTGTTGGCATAAAAGGGAAAGTAAAAACTATTCTCAAATGAAAAAATATACATTTTTCAAAATTGTTGTTGTTATTGAACCAAATTTAGATCGTTTTGTCTGTTATATATTACTGACAACTATGTTAAAATATATCAAATCATCAAAAGTTACGCCCACCTCCCATATATCCTGAAATGGAAAAAAACTTCTATTTTCCAAAATTGGTATTAGTGTTTAACAAAATTTGCCTCAATTTATCTCTGATATATTACGGACAACTGTGTTGAAATATTTCAAATTATCTCAAAGGACACTCGCAACTGCCATATATTCTAAAATTGAAAAAACTTATATTTTTCAAAATTGGTGTTAGTATTGAAACAAACTTTTCTCAATTTGTCTCTGATACATTATTGACAACTTTGTTGAATTATATCAAGTTATTTCGAAGGACACACACACCTCCCGTATATCCTGGCCAAAAAAAGTTATATTTTTCACAAATGAGATACATTCACTTAATTGTGATTAAGGCGAAACGCGATAATCGAGTTTCATAATATATGTCTCATTTTGTTCATTCGTTATGTGACATTACACAAAGGTAGACTTGATACATTTTTCCATTTTGGATTTTTTGCTGTTTATACCATCACCCGTAGGGATGAAGGTATATATCATTTGATACGACCCAACAGTGTAACACATAGAAGGAGTCACTTTAGACCCTAGGTTTCTTTGAACTAAATTCGATTCATGACTTTTTAAGTCGTTTGAGCCATGTCCGTCTGTCTGTCTGTCTGTCTGTCTGTCGGGTGGCTGTCCGGCTGGTTCGCACGATAACTTTCGAAAGACGCAACCAAATGTTTCGAAATTTTGCACGAGTTATTATTTTCTCAAAACTACTTACGGTATTGCAAATGCGCTACATGGCCCCGCCCCTTCTGGTACCTCCCATACAAATACATCATTCCGCCCACTTTAGAAATCGAGTAATAATATCAATACACCCTACGGATTCGTCCCCAAATTCTGTATTTTGTTAAGCTATAACAGGATAAAGTTTAGGAAAAAATTTTGAAAGCCTAGCCACGCCCCTTCTGGTACCTCCCATACAAATCTATCTTTCCGCCCACTATAGAGATGGAGAAATAATATCAATAAATTAAACGTGATCGTACCCAAATTCTATTTTGAGTAAAGTTATAACAAGATAAAGTTTTAGAGAAAAAAATTGGAAGTCTATTCACGCCCCATCTGGTACCTCCCATACACATCTGGTACCGCCCACTTTAGAAATCGATTAATATTATTAAAAGACCTAACGCGATCGTGCCCAAATTCTGTATTTGGTAAAGTTTAAGCAGGATAAAGTTTTGGAGAAAAAATCTGGAAGTCTAGACACGCCCCTTCTGGTACCTCCCATACAAATGTACTACTCCGCCCACTTTAGAAATAGAGTAATAATATCAATACACTCGACACGATCGTGCCCAAATTCTGTATTTTGTTATATTATAACAGGACAAAGTTTTGGAGAAAAAATTGGAAGTCTAGACACGCCCCTTATGGTACCTCCCATACAAATGTACCTTTCCGCCCACTTTTGGGATGTAGTAATAATATCAGTACACCCAACGCAATCGTGCGCAAATTCTGTATTTAGTAAAGCTATAACAGGATAAAGTTATGGAGAATAAATCTGGAGCCTAAACACACCCCTTCACGTACCTCCCATATAAATGTACCACCCCTCCGCCCAATTTCGAAATCGAGTAATAATATCAATAAAATAGAAAATTGATTGTTTTACTGAGGGTAAGGGTAAATGTAAGTCGGGTTGCCCGACTGAAACTTTCTAACTGGTTTTAATTACAAATCGATTATTTTCAATAACTCAAGACTTGAACAATATATTATATTGGGTGATGGTATTTATCAGTCAGTTTAACTGACTGAAATTTCTGTACTGGTCCGAATTTTCCAACAAATTTTTTTTATTTTTCCATTCGAAAAATCATTTGTAACAATTGCACACAAAATTCCATACAAAAAAGCAATTTTCGGTTTTTCCAATTTTCCGGCTTTTCCGGAGGATTTTCCCAAAATTTTCTTCCGTAAAAACCTACTCCTGGCAATTACGAATAACTGAAAAAAATATACCATCACCCTTAGGGATGAGGGTATATATCATTTGATACGACCCAAAAGTGTAACACATAGAAGGAGTGACTTTAGACCCTAGGTTTCTTTGAACCAAATTCGATTCATGATTTTTTAAGTCGTTTGAGCCATGTCCGTCTGTCTGTCTGTCTGGTGGCTGTCCGGCTGGTTCGCACGATAACTTTCGAAAGACGCAACCAAATGTTTTGAAATTTTGCACGAGTTATTATTTTCTCAAAACTACTTACGGTATTGCAAATGGGCTACATGGCCCCGCCCCTTCTGGTACCTCCCATACAAATACATCATTCCGCCCACTTTAGAAATCGAGTAAAACCAGTACAGAAATTTCAGTCAGTTAAACTGACTGATAAATACCATCACCCAATATAATACGTTTAAGTCTTGAGTTATTGAAAATAATCGATTTGTAATTAAAACCAGTTAGAAAGTTTCAGTCGGGCAACCCGACTTACATTTACCCTTACCCTCAGTAAAACAAATAATTTTCTATTTTATTGATATTATTACTCGATTTCGAAATTGGGCGGAGTGGTACATTTATATGGGAGGTACGTGAAGGGGTGTGTTTAGGCTCCAGATTTATTCTCCATAACTTTATCCTGTTATAGCTTTACTAAATACAGAATTTGCGCACGATTGCGTTGGGTGTACTGATATTATTACTACATCCCAAAAGTGGGCGGAAAGGTACATTTGTATGGGAGGTACCATAAGGGGCGTGTCTAGACTTCCAATTTTTTCTCCAAAACTTTGTCCTGTTATAATATAACAAAATACAGAATTTGGGCACGATCGTGTCGAGTGTATTGATATTATTACCCTATTTCTAAAGTGGGCGGAGTTGTACATTTGTATGGGAGGTACCAGAAGGGGCGTGTCTAGACTTCCAGATTTTTCTACAAAACTTTATCCTGCTTAAACTTTACCAAATACAGAATTTGGGGACGATCGCGTTAGGTCTTTTAGTAATATTAATCGATTTCTAAAGTGGGCGGTACCAGATGTGTATGGGAGGTACCAGATGGGGCGTGAATAGACTTCCAATTTTTTTCTCTAAAACTTTATCTTGTTATAGCTTTACTAAAAATAGAATTTGGGTACGATCACGTTTAATTTATTGATATTATTTCTCCATCTCTATAGTGGGCGGAAAGGTAGATTTGTATGGGAGGTACCAGAAGGGGCGTGGCTAGGCTTTCAAAATGTTTTCCAAAACTTTATCCTGTTATAGCTGGAAGTCTAGACACGCCCCTTCTGGTACCTCCCATACAAATGTACCACTCCGCCCACTTTAGAAATAGGGTAATAATATCAATACACTCGACACGATCGTGCCCAAATTCTGTATTTTGTTATGTTATAACGGGATAAAGTTTTGGAGAAAAAATTGGGCTCCACGAAAAGCCCCCCAATGAAATAACGCCCAAACGAGAAATGAAATATTCCCCAAATTTTTTTCATACATTTTTGGGTGTTATTTCATATGAAATAACTCCCAATTTTTTTGGGCCGATTTTCATTTTTCTTTGGGAATTATTTCATTCCTCATTTGGGGTTTCCCAATTATGAAATAATCTCCAATGAAATAACACCCAACCAATTTTTTAAATTTGGGGATTGTTTCATATCGTGAATAATTTGGGTGTTATTTCACTTTTTATTCGGGGGTTATTTCATTTTTAAGGCTGTTGGTTTTTAGGGGTTAAAATTATATAATTATATAAAAATAGGCCTTTTACAAGAAAACTTTTAGCCTGTGAATATATTACAATATTTTTTAAATGTTTACAGATATTTCCATTTGTGTTCATATTGACGGATAGAAAATCAACAAAATGCACCGAGCATTTTTCATTTTGAGAATTCGATTAGTACACACTAAGAATTGATTTTTGTTAATTATGTAAGAGTTCTTCAAAAGGAAGAATTCAATAAAAGCAGAGAGTTTAATTTGCTTGTGAACACTGGAGGTGGTTGTGTAAAGGCCAAACGTAAAAGGCAAATTGTCTTCCGAACTGCAAAAATAGAGCAGGGCTACAACCATCTACGATCCACACGATTCATTTCAATAATTTTGCGACTTTGCTGTTGGTCCATATTGACTTCATAAAATCCTTGATGAAACTGACTATTTTATGAATTTTGGGCATAATTTCATTTTGGTTGCTGATGGGGTTTATTTCATTGGGGGTTATTTCATTTTCATCATTGGGTGTTATTTCATATGAAATAAGTCCCAAATATTGGGTGTTGTTTCGTTTTCGCTTTGGGGTTTATTTCATTTATTTTTGGATGTTATTTCATTCACTGTTTTTGGGTGTTATTTCCAATTTTTTGGGGTTTATTTCGTTGGGGGTTATTTCCTGGGCGTTATTTCATTGGGGGGCTTTTCGTGGAGCCAAAAATTGGAAGTCTACCGACGCCCCTTATGGTACCTCCCATACAAATGTAGCTTTCCGCCCACTTTAGGGATGTAATAATATCAGTACACCCAACGCAATCGTGCGCAAATTCTGTATTTAGTAAAGCTATAACAGGATAAAGTTCTGGAGAATAAATCTGGAGCCTAAACACACCCCTTCACGTACCTCCCATATAAATGTACCACTCCGCCCAATTTCGAAATCGAGTAATAATATCAATAAAATAGAAAATTATTTGTTTTACTGAGGGTAAGGGTAAATGTAAGTCGGGTTGCCCGACTGAAACTTTCTAACTGGTTTTAATTACAAATCGATTATTTTCAATAACTCAAGACTTAAACGTATTATATTGGGTGATGGTATTTATCAGTCAGTTTAACTGACTGAAATTTCTGTACTGGTTTTACTCGATTTCTAAAGTGGGCGGAATGATGTATTTGTATGGGAGGTACCAGAAGGGGCGGGGCCATGTAGCCCATTTGCAATACCGTAAGTAGTTTTGAGAAAATAATAACTCGTGCAAAATTTCAAAACATTTGGTTTTGGTTAATAATATCAGTACAGCCAACGCAATCGTGCTCAAATTTTGTAATTAGTAAAGCTATAACAGGATAAAGTTATGGAGAATACATCTGGAAGCCTAACCACACCCCTTCTCGTACCTCCCATACAAATGTACCGGAGTGCCCACTTTCGAAATCGAGTAATAATATCAATATAATAGAAAATTATTTATTTTACTGAGGGTAAGGGTAAATGTAAGTCGGGTTGCCGGACTGAAACTTTCTAACTGATTTAAATTACAAATCGGTTAATTTCAATAACACAAGACTTAAACAATATCTTATATTGGGTGATGGTATTTATCAGTCAGTTTAACTGACTGAAATTTCTGTACTGGTTTTTAACTAAAATTTTTTAGACAATTTATTTATAACTGCGAAAGTGTTAATTATGCAGAGAAAAGAAAATTTAATTCCTAAAGTTTGGATTTTTGTGTCATCAAAATTGGAAAAATTCGAGTAGTTTTTCTCGAGTTATGCCCCCCAAACGTGTGTGTAGAAGCTTAAAAATTTTCGCCCAAAGTGACAGGGGTTGACGTACTGCAGTAGTGCCCAAACGTTGGCTATCCTAAAATCTACACAGACATCATTTTTGGGGGGTGGCATCGACAAAATTCTGCAATGTTTTTTCCCCATATAACTTCCGAGCACTCTACTGCGCTGACATCCCTGCGAACACAGGAATTATGTAAAAACACTTTTACAGAGCAATGGCTGGGCAAAAGTTTATTTAAAGATTAAGTGCATAAGCAGATCGACGTAGCTGCAAACATACAGGAAAGACAGACATTCCATACATATACTGTAAAGTGATGATACGTGTGTGCATACACTTACAGCAAAGTATAGCTTAGTCTACATTAGAGTCTTCAAAGTGGCTTGGCAAAAATGTTTTTACAAACAGATAAAAACCCGTACACTCTCATGTACACACGTTTAACAAACAGCAGAATCTTAAGTGCTTTCGTTTCCGCTGTTGTTAAATTTTTTAAATGCCACTTAAACAATACAAACAAACTGACAATAAGTTGCATCACAGAAAAGCTATTAAATATGTTAATGTTTATATTGCATCTAGTATCATTTAGTTTTAATATTTTTAGACAATGAGTACGGTAATGCTGTCTATCAGGTATAAGAACAGTGTTATAACTAAACAAATTTATATACATGATATAAATATATGCATACATATTGTTTTTTTTTTAAGAATATAGGTAAAACACTCAATTAACTTCATTCCTCTGCCGGAAATTAATTAAAAGAAACTAGCGGACCTGACGGACTTCGTCTCGCCCGAATTTAATACTTTAGATTAACAACAAATTATATTATAACACAGATAGCTAAAATTTCAATGTGATTTATTTGAATTAACTCAAATAATTCCTCCTAAAAACAACAAAGTCCTTTTTGTCATTGCATTCCCGTTGATCGTAATGCTTGTTCCATTTGCGAATGTAAAACTACTATCCGAAATCAGTGCAATAATACTCAAAACTCAAATCCATAGCAAGAAAAACCAGCACAGACATTTCAGTCAGGTAAACTGACTGATAAATACAATCACCCATACGAGTTTCGGTCGTATGACTAGACGAGCTGTATAGTAAAACTGTAGAAAACTGCACAAATGTAAAATGTTAAATTCAATATCTCTGGGAATATGGTATTTTTTGTGAGGTACTGAATTGGTCCACATGAAATCCAAAGAAAAATTCTCTTATTGATTTGCACAAAAATATCAAAAGAAATCATAATATCCAATGAGGAGTGTTAAGCCGGTTACTTAGATTTCACCAGTAAATACAAAATATTAAGAGTAATACTTATATTTTCAACGGGGTATTGGATATTCCAGTAGGGGCACAATGTGTCCAATTTTGATTCGAAAATTAACGCCCAATTAACGTTTTACTTCCGCACAAAATAATTAAACTGAACCAAATTCAAAAATCCTCAATATTCCCGTTTGGAAGTTTTGGGAGAAAAATTAATTATCTAAAAATAGGTAATTTTGTATGGGAGATACAAGAATGTTTGGGGCTATTCTGGCCATTTACAATCCCATTACTTCGTTTTAGAAAATATTAATACTGTTAAATTTTCATACGGATCAGTTGAGGTTTACTCGAATTATCGTGCCCACCAGTCATCCAGCCAGTCAGCCAGACAGACGGACAAAGCTCAATCGACTTAAAATGTCCTGAAACGAATTTGGTCTTAAGATACTTGGGGTCTTACTCATCTCCTTTAAAGCGTTATATTTTTTTCGTATTAAATGATATATACCCTCATTCCTAAAGGTGATGGTATAAATAGATGTAAAAACTAAGCGCCTTCATATTTTTCATTTTACTTAGAAAATATTATTTCGTTACGTGTACTTTACTTTTTGTAGTTGTGTCTCAAATTATAGGGAACCCTTGACAAAAATTTGATTACCCGTTATACATTTGGTCTTATATTCGCACCTCGCCTGAATGACTAATGGGTTGACCTAAAATGGCAAAAAAAAACCGATTAATGGTGGTTTGTTTGGAGTCAATTGTACATTAAAAGTCAACTTGAATCAAAATCCTAGCTGATCCCTTTTTTGAGGTAAAAGGATTTTTTGTTTTTTATCTCCGTTTTGTGCTTTTTTTAAGAAGTGCCGTTTTTTGTCCCATGATTCCACCATCAAATCGTTTTGATATTATATCTTGTTATTTTTCATTGGTAACGTACGGACTTCAGCTTTAAGACGCATCTGTTCGAATTAATCTTTTCTGCACAACAGTAAGTTTGATGTACAATTGATTCTAGGCAGTGCCTTTGCATTAAATAATGTTTTTATTCGTAATAAGCATGGCGCACATGCGACAGTATCCTTCAGCACTTGCTGTGTTGCAAATAACATTGGCATCACATCCATTATAGTTTACCAAAGATAGAAATGGTCACAATGCAATTACCCCATTTTTATCATTGCAGTCCACCTTGGATACGATTTTAGAAGCGTTCTGGTATAATCCAATGGACGTAGCGTCATACCACTGTTCGCTGGAACAATTATTGTGCCATTGGTTCGTAACTGCAGTTCTTCTCGTAATATGCAGGAATGTTGTCGCAACAACGGTTTGTCATTTGATGGGTAAAACTAACCTGTCTCACGACGGTCACTGGATGAATTTTGATCCAAAATAATAGCAATACTAAATTCCAAAATTTTTGCTTTACCTGATTAACAAATATCTCTTAATATTTATGACGTTATATTATATTTAATGGAGAAGTGCATAAAATACATTTAAACAGTTATGCGTATCAGAACAAAAACGTCACCTCCATGATTCCAACGTTCGTACCAATTTGTCCATGCCCAAACATACATTCGAACTTCTCTAACGGGATTGCCAATTTCGTTATAGAGTTATAGAGAAACTACTAATTATTTGTCTGCATATATGCTAGGCCACCGTCAGTAACGTCACGTTCGTACACATATTTTGGTGAATATCTTTACTAAATACTATTATTTCTTCCAACTTGAGAGCGGCATATGAAATAACTCGTCATAACTGTTGTTTCATACTCAGACAATTTTGCTGTATCTCGTTTTGTTGTGAAGTTATGACCATTTTGGAAGTGTGTTTTGAGGTTACTGAACGTTTGTGTAAAAATTAGCGAATTGAAAAGAGTTTATGTTTATAATTGCCCAGTATTTAAAAAAGGAAGGCTGAAAGATGATTTTTATCCAAAAGGTTGGCTTAAATTTTATGTTTTCATCACGTAATCGCCATAAAAGCAGTGTCAGTAACGTCACACAAAAATGTCAGTAACATCACACGTACGAATTTCGGTAGGATTTGCCGGTCTTTTTTCTCTTGGGTTAATAGAGGGACCCTAAATGACCAAAACAATCATCGTAGAGGAGTTTTAAGATGCAACCTGGGGAGAAATTAAGACTAAACCACACTCATAAAAAAAAAATTGTAGTAAATCGGGCTTGACCTTTAGAGCTGATTTTTGTATGATACGAGTGTTAGTTAATTAAATTATATCTTCAATGTGTATAGCTTGAGGGTTGAAATTGGTTTCTGATCAGTTTTGCATCATTAAAATTAAAATTTGTAAATTTTTCCTACTTTACAGTCTTAGCGGCTATTTAGTACAAAAAATGTCGAATGAACTTCTGTTTTTGTTTTTTTTGCAAAAAATTTGTGAAATTTCTTCCTAAATGGTGATTTAAATTTTGCGTCAGTATTATGAACTAAAGCCAGGACACTCTGTAAAATAAAAACACATTATTATCGGAAAAAACAATTTTTGCAAAATTAAAGCATCTCTTTAGTTTGTTTTTTTTTTTAACGTAAATAAACATAAAATATCACAAAAAGAAATCTTAATTGTATCAATGCTGAGCTGCTATTTCGTCCCCAATGGTACGGATTTGGTGTGAAGACGAAATGTCACGAATGTTTTTTGCGTTTGCGAAAATTGTGGCCGTATCCAAAATGGCGTTTATTTGTTATACTCTTCTTCAGCAGCTTCCGCAACTAATATTTGCGATTGTGTATATTGGAACGCCTCAACGAATTCCCGTGCACTGTTTACTTTGCAGTGACAAGCCTTTTCCTTTTGTACTCGTCGTATTTGTTGATTTCTTTTAGCTTTTTAACATAACGCTTGTCTCTTTGTGCACCAGGAATCGAAGTCGAGCAATTGTATACCAAATTGTTAAGAAAAAAAGTAAAAAAAAATAAAATTTATATAATACGTCAGTAACGTCACACAATCTTTTGTTGCAAAAATACCCTGCTATGTGCTTCATTTAAGCATTGATTATGAAAGTACTTCAAAAGTACTCAAAAAAAATCAGCTCATCCAACCTCTTTGCTAATTAGTTAATGCTAGAGTTTCTCTCTTTCCCGGACTTTTTATTTCCCGGGAAACCGGGAAAAATTTTTCCATTTCCCGGGATCCCGGGAGTTCCCGGGAATTTTCGCGCAGTAGAAAAACATATGTATATAAAAATATAAGTTAAACAATAAAAGTTAATTTGTCATTTTGAAAATACGTTTTTAAAACAGAAAGAGCGTTTTTAAAACAGACAGTCTGTTTCTAATTCTATTTACACATTGCCCTGTTGTTGAAAAAATTCTCTCGCTTGTAACTGATGTTGGCCTTATTAACAGAAAGCATTCAATAAAATGGTGACATTTTATGTTGCATTTCCACTTGCTTCGTAAAATTGTAAATCCTTTTTTATCGAGTAATTAAGTAGTCTATTACCTGATGCAACATTGCATTTGCTATGGCATCGGTTAAAATATCCTCAAATGGTCTTTCGGTACTAATGTCACAAATAGGAATTTCGTCCGATTCCCGAACTTCGTCGATAACGTCTTCTTTAAAAATTCGAGTATAAATTTGTTCAGCGTAGGCGATCACATTTTGTTTTAAAGCAGTTTGAAATAAGTTATTAGCATTCTTATCAAATACTGTTGGATCTTTAAGATACTTAACTAAAGTATAAAGTCGCTTGCCCCATCTTTCTTCAATTCGCTTCTTTAAAGTTTCTAAAATATGATCTGCCAAAGGTGTTTTAATTTCCCGGGAAACCGGGAATTAAAAATGACCGGGAATCCCGGGAATTCCCGCCCGGGAAATCCCGGGAGAGAAACTCTAGTTAATGCATAAAAAAACATTTTATAAAAATTTGTCAGTAACGTCACCATTTATTTGCGGCTGATTACTTTAAGCCCTAATTGGTCCAAAACCCAAGCTTTCTACACAAATTTGCTTGCTAATCAATAGTTTGATTTGTATTCTATCCAAAGAAAGTAAACATCTGTCTAAAGTATAACAAAATAAGAACAAAATTTACCTTTTCCGCCGACATTGGTATATTTTCCAAATACACCTTGCATGTGCCACTTATGAAAAGGATGTAAAATATCAAAGCAGACACAAATTTTGCACTGGCATACATTGCTGGCATATTCTATAAATATTAGACATTTGAAATAAAAACCAGTACAGAAATTTCAGTCAGGTAAACTGACTGATAAATACCATCACCCAATATAAGATATTGTTGAAGTCTTGAGTTATTGAAATGAATAGATTTTAAATTAAAATAAAATTACTTATGTATATTTTTTCCCCTGATTGTGGTGCAAAATCGTCCAAAACTTTACTTATTTGTATGGGGGGTATAGGTGCCGGTTTGGAATTTATGTGAGAAATATTAATTTTTCAAAAAAAAATAATTTTGATAGGGGGTACCACAAGGGGTGAACCGAAACAGTCCTTATTCATTCCTAATTCAAATTTTCATACTTACAACTTACGAATAATTTGACTGAATTCAATGCACTTACAAAAAAAGATATGTATGTAAGACTATAGGGGTGAGTTCGGTCCTTTGTGTGGGAGGTACCAGAAGGGGTGTGTCAAATAGTTAGGTTTTTTGAGGTTTTGCCTCCTATCACAATATAAATTAACCGACTAATTTTCATTACCCCTCAAATGTCCGTTTGGAAGTTATGGGTGAATTATTAATTTTCCAAAAATAGGTAATTTTGTATGGGAGGTACCAGAAGGGGTGACCCGATATAGTCCATATTAACTCCTGATTCATATTTTCATAAGCGTACAAATTACTCATAATTTGACTGAATTCAGTGTACTTAGAAAAAAGATATGTTTGTCATACTATGGGGGTGAGTTCGGTCATTTGTATGGGAGGTACCAGAAGGGGTGCGTCAAATAGTTAGGTTTTCTAGGGTTTTGCCTCCTATAATAACATAAATTAATCGACCAATTTTCATTACCCCCAAGAGTCCGTTTGGAAGTTATTGGAGAAATATATAATTTCCAAAAATAGGTAAATTTGTATGGGAGGTACCAGAAGGCGTAAACCGATATAGTCCATATTCATACCTGAGTCTAATATTTATAAGCAAACATCATACGCAAAATTTGAGTGATCTCAGTTTACTTGCAAAAAAGATATGTATGTAAAACTATAAGGGTCAATTCGGTCATTTGTATGGGAGGTACCAGAATGGGTGGGGCAAAGGTTTCGGTTTTCTTAGGGTTTGTCTACTTTTGCAAGATAAATAAACTGACCAAATTCAAACATCCTCCGGTTGTCCGTTTAGAAGTTATGGAAAAAATATTAATTTTCCAAAAATAGGTAATTTTGTATGGGAGGTACCAGAAGGGGTGGGGCTATGCAGCCCATTTACAATCCCATAAGTTCGTTTTGAAAAATATTGATACTGGGTAATTTTCATACCGATCCGTTAAGGTTTACTCGAGTTAT
Source organism: Muscina levida (assembly GCA_964034835.1). Taxonomy (NCBI): domain Eukaryota; kingdom Metazoa; phylum Arthropoda; class Insecta; order Diptera; family Muscidae; genus Muscina; species Muscina levida. Next base: position 110,299,033 of record OZ035882.1, on the reverse strand, counting down.
CCTGCTGACCAGCCATCCAGCCAGCCAGCCAGCCAGCCAGACAGACGGACATAGCTCATTCTTCTTAAAAAGTTCTGAAACGAATTTGGTCTTAAGATACTTGGGGTCTAACTCGTCTCCTTTAATGCGTTACACTTTTTTTCGTATCAAATGATATATACCCTCATCCCTAAGGGTGATGGTATAAAAAATTTTGGACCTTGTGACAGAAAAAACAAATCTATGTGGTTTCATTTTTCGTGGCCTTGCCCATATGTAGACACTTGCTTTTTATTTCATTATACCATCACCCTTAGGGATGAGGGTATATATCATTTGATACGAAAAAAAAGTGTAACGCATTAAAGGAGACGAGTTAGACCCCAAGTATCTTAAGACCAAATTCGTTTCAGGACTTTTTAAGACGATTGAGCTATGTCCGTCTGTCTGGCTGGCTGGCAGGCTGGCTGGATGGCTGGTCAGCAGGATAACTTGAGTAAACCTTTACGGATCAGTATGAACATTTACCAGTATTAATATTTTTCAAAACGAACTTATGGGATTGAAAATGGGCAGAATAGCCCCACCCCTTCTGGTACCTCCCATACAAAATTACCTATTTTTGGATAATTTATATTTCTTTCATAACTTCCCAACGGACGATCGTAGGATATTTAAATTTGGTCAGTTTATTTATCTTGCAAAAGTAGACAAACACTACGAAAACCCAAACCTTTGCCAAACCCCTTCTGGTACCTCCCATACAAATGACCTAATTGACCCTCAGAGTTTTACATACATATCTTTTTTGTTACTATACTGAATTCACTCAAATTTTGCATATAATGTTTTCATATGAAAACTGGACTCAGCAATGAATATGAACTATATCGGTCCACGCCTTCTGGTACCTCCCATACAAAATGACCTATTTTTGCATTTTAATATTTCTCCCATACCTTCCAAACGGACACTTGGAGGATAATGACAAATGGTCGGTTAATTTATCTTGCGATAGGAAGCAAAACCTCAGAAAACTTAACTATTTGACGCACCCCTTCTGGTACCTCCCATACAAATTCCCGAATTCACCCTCATAGTCCTACATACATATCTTTTTTTTGTAAGTACAATTAATTCAGTAAAATTTGGCGTAACTTGTACAGTTATGAAAATTTGAATCAGGAATGAATATGGATTATATCGGATCACCCCTTCTGGTACCTGCCATACAAAATTACCTATTTTTGAAAAATTTACATTTATCCCATAATTTCCAAACGGACACTTGGGGGGTAATGAAAATTGGTCAATTAATTTATCTTGTGATAAAATACCGAACATACCCCCATAGTTTAAAATACATATATTTTTGTAAGTACAGTGAATACAGTCGAATTTTGCGTAAGTTGTACAGTTATAATAATTTGAATCAGGAATGAATATGGATTATACCGGATCACCCTTTGGTACCTCCCATACAAAATGACCTTGTTTGGAAAATTCATATTTCTCCCATAATTTCTAAACCGGAGGATAATCAAATTTGGTAATTAATTATCTTGTAATAGGAATTATTATTGGGTGATGGTATTTATCAGTCAGTTTCCTGACTGAAATTTCTGTACTGGTTTAGATTGTATTTCGATACAAGAACTACGCTATTCTCGATCGACATAAACTTTTAAATTTTTCTTCATCGACAAAATATACACATCTATCGCGAAAGGAACAAATTTCATCCGCGGCATTATTATTTTGATTCTATAAATGCTCTTTGTGTGAGCATAAATTTGTTGGAATTTAACGACTGTTAAAAATCGCTTTATAGAGGTTATTTGGTACATAAAACACCAGTATTCTTTTTAGATAAGCTTAGTTACGGAGAAATCTACGTTTTAGAGAAATTCGTAATGGAGAGGATAAATGTTCGAAAAATCTTAGTAAAATGTAGTGTTTTCGATTATAGTGAAAAACGGACAAACGTATTCACGAACGATTTTATAGCATTCAAGATAGATTTTAGAGATATCTTGTCGAATGATTAATATTTATGTAGCCTACATTAATCATACTACTCATACAAGAACTGAAACATATATTATCCCCGCCTGAAGCCCCACTTGTTGAAAATTGTCTGCTTTTCTTTTTCTCTAAACCAGAGCTTTGCAATTAGTTTCGTTGACGGGTCGCATATGAGTTTTATGGAAAGCTCGCGGACCGCAGTTATTTTTATAAGTGTGTTCAGATATTATTTGCCTACTTAGCACAACCCAGGTGTCTGATGCCACCTTCGATATAAGGCTCATTTTGGCTTCTATTTTTTATTTTGATTTTTTATTATTTTTTTGGTTTTTTATATTTTGTCGTTTGTTTTTTTTTTTTGTATTAAAACATCTAATGAGAAAAGTGTGCGTTTTTAATTCAAGCCAATAAGGCAGTTTTTTAGATGCTAGTCTGTAAGGGAACTCCAATATTTATTCTTGATTAAATTCATTTTTGTGAAATCAACATATCATATACACTGTGTTGCAAAACTGAGAAAATGTTTTAAACAAAGTTTGTAATTAAATATTTTTTTTTAAGTTTTTATTAAATTATTTTCAAACTTTTCGTTAAATTTAAAATCAAATATAAATAACTCCATAAAAAAATATAACTTACATAACTGTAAGTATATTAAAACAAAACATTTTCTAAATCGGTCCATTGGCACACTTTTGCTCCAAGGTTTTTCTCATCTAACTTTAATAATTTATTCAGTATTCCTTTGATTTTTTTCAACTGATCCACACTATTTGACGTATATTAACAAAGTTTAGCAACATAATATACAGGAATATTGTTTCATTCAGTCTGAACCCTCTCCCACAGATCATTAATACTTTTCCTTGATTCTTCGTATTCTGCTAGCCCGCGCTTTGGATAAGCCCACAGGTTTTTGATCGGGTTCAAATCTGGAATCTACGGTGACCACTCCATGACCCCAAACACCTGAGAACTAAGCCATTCCTTGACAGTTTTACAGAAAATTTTGGGTCGTTAAAGTTGTAAAAGTTGTACCGAGCGCTATGAACACAAATAAAATATGTCCTAAGGGAAGTGGTCTAAGAGCTGAAGCCTCATACAAACCATATTTTATCTGAAGCTCAAACGTTAAACGTTTTTTTAGGATTACACTAAGTAGATGATAGAAAAGGCCTTAGTAAAAAAAATAATTTAAAATGTTTTATATATCCAAGTGCAGGTTATATTCTGTTAAAACTACCCGTTCTTATTTTTGGCAACAGACAACACAAAGTTGTTCAGATATAATCAGACTCCCTCTTTTTAGCACAAAAAAAATTGTATAAACATCGGACAGGTGTCAGCGTTAAGGATAAGCTTAGTGACAAACACCGGAATAAATATAATTATTAAGAAAGATAGGGAAAACAAAACAAAAATTTTGCTCTTTGCCTCAGAGCCAGTAGTGCTAAATACTACCAAATCTATTTCTTCACGACGTAAATACATTTGCGGCACGCCACCTCCCCTACTGATCAAAAATAAACATATCAGTGCAAAGTACTTTTGTTGCCTCAAATTTTATAGCTCTGAGGCTAAAACTACGTATGCCATGCCCTTCTGCCCACATATCGAATGCAAAAGTTTGGTCTGCATCTACATATCTGTAGTGTCAATTACTATTTTTACATTGAATTTTATTGCTATGTAGATAAAAACCATTTGCAACGCGCATTTCGTCCACTTCTCAAAAATAAAATTTTGGCCAATATATTTTTATCTGCAGTGGCAAATCTTTTCTGTGCATTCATTTTATTTCTCTGACCCAAACAAATACATTTGACGCCGGTCTTCACTTCAACTATTGAACGGCTAATTACTACTTAGTCCGTTTTCAAAAGAAAAATAGTCAGCGGCAATAAACTGATTTGACAACAAATTCGAACTTTAACCTCATTGCGGCACACCCTAATGCCTAACTATCGGTACTAAATTTTTTACAATATATTCGTATTTTTAACAAAAACAGTTATTACATATTTTTTACGAAATTCGAAAAAATTCCATATCAGGAACACCCTAATGCTCTTTGTGGACAATTAAAGGGGTGGAGTATTCCGATCATATTAGTTGTTTACAGAAGTTGTTCAGTTATGCAATAAGTACGTTTTTAATAAAGATATCAAGTAAAAACTTTGCACAATGGCCCAAAACTCCTAAAAAACTGATTTGTTTAAAGTTAATAGTCTGTTTTGAGAGCCATTTAATATATCTAGACTTGTTCAGATTGCATGGGTTTGTTCAGAAAAATTTTTCGGTGTTACCTATACTACAATTTCACTGAATAAAGTATGCAAAATATCTGGATTCCCTACGACTTATATTTAAAACTAGCTGACCCGGCAAACGTTGTTCTGCCATACAACTTCGGATCCGCCGACTTCATCTCGCTCCTAAGTTAACGCCTTCATATAAGCTCCAGGGTAATATTAAAACACAGATAGTTCAAATTTAAATGTAATTTATTTGAATTTAATTAAAATCAGTGAAATCTGATAAACAATGTTTTTTGATTTGTTTTCCGGCGCAATAACAATCAATGAAGACGGTTTGACGACACACGAACAACGTATAGCTGACCGTGCGAAAAGCAGGGAAATTGGAGAATGATCCCCACAAATTTCCAATGATTGGCTTAGTGATTTATAGATTTTTATCTCAAAAGCCAATCGAATGGGATAAGGACTTCACCTCCTTTAAAGTTGCCCTTGGTGATTGTCGCTTTAATCACATTGTTCATCAGTTTCAATTTCGGATGATTCAGATCCCGCAGCATGATTATGATCGATCCCAAATTCAGCTGTTAATTATGCGGCGGAGTTCCTGGCACATCTAAGGAGTCCAAAAATTCTGTCGGATAGTTGGTCGCCTCATTCTCATCTGTCACGCTGTCAATGGGATTGTATAAATTCAGGTCTCTATCGATTCGACTTTGAAATAACATTCAAACTATCGACGTCCTTATTCTTCGCTGCTAGTATGGCCCTTTCACTAACCCAATCTAGATTTTTATAATTTTGTGCAAAGCCGTGAAAAACTTTGATGATGAGTCCCTCCTTCGACGACATAAACTCGTTAAAATTTGCCGGGTACGTCATCAATCCAGCTGAAACATCAATAGGAATTTGGGTTATACCATTACTGGGAGCATCGAGAAATTAAATGCTTCTCAATCCACCATGAACAACCGTCATCAGCGAGTAGTACACGTTCTTTTGCGCTGATTAAACAGCGGCACAGTAGTTCGGAATCTTTCAGCCATCTCATCTCAATCATAGTCCTGCTCTAGTTGCAATTCGCGATTGAATGCATCGCGCATCGAACGATTTGGCGCTGGTTTCCCATCTCGTCCATGTATTTGCCCCACAATGCGCTCGGGTTCGACGAATGACATTCTTCGTTTTGCGGTGATAACAAAGTGCCCGCTTGTTGGTGTATTTACCTTAAATCTGAATGTTTGAAAGCAAATTTAAAAAAAATTTGGAAAAATTTTTCTTTTAAATAATAACACTATGACACAAAATCAGACTTTTTCGAAAACACCCGAACTTCGAGTAAACCCTAGCTTAGTTAACACTTTGCTAAAGATATTCCTAGAATAGTTAATTTCAAAAAAATTGTATGCCTTTGTTATTTTTTAAAAAAGCAACGAAAAGAAATACAATTTTCTGGCGACCTATTTATAAAGTGAAAAAAATATTTTTCACTAAGCTAGGGGTTTACTCAGCTCCAGTAATACTATCTGAACTGCATAACTACGTTCGTGCTTTTTTTCACTTTTCCACTGTGAGACGCCATTACATTTTAACTCGGATTGTTGCCGGGTTGATCAACAAATTTGGCTCCGAATGACGGCGTTTGAAAGCATCCTTCATATTTTTGTGTATTTGCCAGGAAATGTTTTGATTAGATTGTATTTTCATAGAGAAAGGAATATGTTACAATGGCACTGGCGGATGAGTCAAAACGGCAATTTCATCTTGCCATCAGCGCAGTATAAGCCGGGAGTTTTCGATTGTACTTAAATGCATTGCAATGCTGGCACACGACAGACAATGAACCGATGTCAACGCAGCGAAGATCTTGGTAGGCAATTGTGGAGTCGTATTCAAAAGCAGCGCGATTCAAGTCTATATTTACAACTGGTCTTCTTCTAGTAACATTTTGTCTAATTTGAGGTGGTGATTGTGCAGCGCTAAACTGTGCAATATGTGCACGTCTCCATTCATTTTTTTGGCACGTTCTTTTTGCGTTTAATTATTACGGACGTTCTGACTAATTATAGCACAACGCGTAAGTCGTCCAAAGTTTGATTGTCTAATAGGAGGCATTAGTCTAGTAAATAACTCTCCCTAAAAACAACCATGTCCTATTCGAAAAATCCAAAATTTTCGAGTTTTTCCTAGTTTTCACCAAGAATTTGTCTATTTTTCCATTCGTAAAGTCATGTCGGAATAATTATCTAAAATTATTTCCAGTTATATCGTCCAAAACTATCAATCATACGACAAAAAGCTGAATTTCGTCGGAAAAAAAATAAAAATTTTCGAAATCTTCCGGAATTTTCCAACAAAATTTTTCTATTTTTCCATTGAAAAAGTCATTCACAATTATTGCACACAAAATTCCATACAAAAAAGCAAATTTAAGGCTTTTCCGGACGATTTTCCCATAAACATTATCCCGGCAATTGCGAACAACTGAAAAAAAATTTCAGCAAAATCAGTCCAGCGGTTCTCAATTAATGAATTACTATATGAATTACTATTGCACCATTTTTATATATATAGATATTATTTATCTCGTTAAATTTTCCAACCAACATCAAAATCATCAAATCATGCGAAAACTGCAAAATTTCGTCGATAAAAAAAAAAACAATTTTTTTTGCGATTTTCTGGAATTTTCCGAGTATTTCGCTAATAATTTTCTATTTTTGCATTCTAAAAGCCATTTCATAACAATTGCTCTCAAGTTTCCCGACTTTTTCTAAGGATTTTCCCAAAATTTTCTGTCATAAAAAATTCCTGACAATTAAAAAAAAAATAGAGCCAACTGGGCCATCGTTCTCTCGTGATAAATTACTATACATTTTTTACACCATTTATATAGATTTCACAATAATCCGAAATTTTTCAGCAACACAACGAATATCAAGCGATACAATGGAAGATTCCGTCGAAAGCATCCAAATCTTTCGATTTTTATCTGAAATTTTCCGAGTTTTCCACCAAGAATTTTTCTATTTTTCCATTCGAAAAGTCATAATTGTTTGAAATTGTTAAAATTTACATCACCCAAAATTACCAAAACATACGATAAGATGCTAAATTTTGTCGAAAAAAAAGAATTTTTTTTTTGGCATTTTTTTTCATAATTTTCCAACAAAAATTTTCTATTTTTCCATTCGAAAACCGACCTTAAATCAGGCGATGAAAGGCAAAATTTTGCCGAAAAAATTAAAATTTTGCGATTTTTTCGGAATTTTCCGAGTTTTCTACCGAGAATTTATCAATGTTTCCATTCGGAAAGTCATTTCGGAATAATTATCCGAAATTTTTCGCAAGTTAAATCGTTCAAAACTATCAAATCGTACGACAAAAATCAAAATTTCGTCGAAAAATAGTATTACATTTTTCGAATTTTCCCGGAATTTTCCGAATTTTCCAACAAATTTTATTTATTTTTCCATTCAAAAAATCATTCGTAACAATTGCACACAAAATTCCATACAAAAAAGCAATTTTCGGTTTTTCCAATTTTCCGGCTTTTCCGGAAGATTTTCCCAAAATTTTCTTTTACATAAACCTTCTCCTGGCAATTACGAACAACTGAAAAAAAATTTCAGCAAAATCGGTCCAGCCGTTCTCAATTGATGAATTACTATACATTTTTGCCACCATTTTTATATACATAATAGATATAGATAGTGAAAAAATTAGAATTTTTTTCGATGTTTTTTTAAAATAAGCGAGGGAAGTCTAATTTTTTGGGAAATTTTATTATATCAATTTCTTAAGCGGACTATTAGCTACAACTTTGCTTAAAAAGCGGATAAGCTAGATTAAAAACTGTACAATCTGTTGGCCAAAAACTGATGTCACCTTTTTTCAAGAGCTCCAAGGGATTTCAAAAAGTTATGAGGGCCAAAAAAAAATGTTGGTAGCCAGTCTAGCCAAAAAAGGTTTTACTCAGCTCCGGTTGTACTATCAAACCTATTTAGTCACATTCGGGTGTTTTTCAAAAATTTTGATTTTGTGTCATAGTGTTATCATTAAATTTTAGTTTGACGGACACTGGACAAATTACTTTATATATAATGATTTTTTCTAATAGGTTGATACATTTTTGATTGGAAAACAGAATTTTTAGCAATACCGGCATATGGTTTCCAAAAGTCGCCTTTCCCAGTTTTGGCAGAAAAAATTACGACAAATAAGTTGTCATATTAAATAACATTTCCTTAATACAATTAAATATTTCATTAAAAATGAGCCAACTACCGTAATTGTAAATACAATAAACAGTATTGTTATATTTAAATGGAAAAGTTGTTATAATTTGGATTTGAATGCTAACAATTTAATTTAATTACTTAACAACAATTGTATTTTTTTCTGTGTAATACTACACCGATTCATTTGTACCAGGTTACATTTTAGACCGCCGAAATGCTTAGTTTTTTTGTTTTTAACCATTTTTTATCCAACTCATTAATATAATATACATTAGATAGGTTCGAAAAAAAAGTTGAAACTGACAGCCCCAGTATTTGAAGATTAGGCAACAACGAATCTGGAACATTAGAAAAAATTTTTTTATGTGCACTTCGCACTTTCTTCGCTGTGAGGTCATTTGAAGTCCGATCGAGAAAAAAAATTTCTGGCTTTACAAAGGCTACATTTCCCCATAAGTCATATTTGACTAGTGACTGCTTCTATCTCGTTTTCTACCCCTTTTCTTCGGATATTTTTCATAACGCAGGTTAGATCTTAAAAATTTGTGAATGTTTTGCTTTCAAAGTACCCACTTTGATTCATAAACAAAAAGGTTACAAATGTTTCATGATATAAAAATATGCTCAGAAATCAAATTGTCAGAAGTTATAAACCGAGTGAAAATTAATAATCGATCGCACTTCAAATTACGTCACAGCGCAGAAAAAAACTAAATGGGCCGTTTTTCAATTGCGAGTAAAAAAAAAAATATCTTGTGTCCCAGAATCATTGTTGCCTAATCTTTAAATAGGGTAGCCAGATATTAAAATCGGAAAAACAGTACAATAGTGAACAAAAAACAGTAAAACGGAGAAAAAACAGTACATGTTAAGTTAAAACTTAAAAATGTATTAAGCCTCACATATTTTGAGACTTAATTCAATAAGCAACAAAGACAATGTTAAAAAATTGTATTATGTCATAAACGCATTTACACAGAGTACAAACATATTGTTGGCTCAACAACAACAAGTTGGCTCTAAGAAATTGAGATTTTAGAGTCTTTGCATGTTAAGCCGCCGATATGTAGTTAGTAATTCCTTTTTAATTCCACCAGTTATTGGAAAAAGGGTTTAGAGCATCAAGTTTTATACTATATAATTAATCAAATGATTAGACCTTATACTTTTATAAGGTTATTAATCTGACGAAGCTAATCTACCCAGCAGTTTCTCATTTAAAAATTATAAAAGAATATTGCTGTGGGATTGTAAATAGGCAGAATAGCCACAGCCTTTCAATGGCTTCGTTTAGAAAACAATTAATAAAAGTAAATTTTCATAACGATCGGTCCGTTAAGGTTTACTCGAGTTATCCTGCTCACCAGCCATCTAGCCAGTTAGCCATCCAGACAGACGGACATAGCTAAATCGTCTTAAAAAGTTCAGAAACTAATTTTGTCTTAAAATATTTGATACTTTCGCGTATCATATGATATATACTCCTATACCTAAGTGTGTGAATATAAATGTAGTTATCTTACCGCGATGTTAAAATGTAATTTTTAAACCTATTTTAAAAATTGTATGCATCAAAAACAATGTTGTAAACAAACTATGTGATTACTATGTTATCAAATATTGAAATGGATTGTTATATAAAAAATCATTAAAAAAAAACAGTACAAAAACAGTAAACGGTTTGAAAAACAGTACATATGCGTACTGTTTTACGTGTTGTGCATAAAACAGTACATTAACAATAAAACAGTACATGTACTGCTAAAAACAGTACGTCTGGCTACCCTATCTTTAAATCCAGGGACTGACCAGTGCAACTAATCTTTTTAATACTGGAACCAACCCACTTTAATATACATTATTTGTGTGGTTCTCATAAATCAAAATGTTAGTTCAAGATAAGATATGACTGATTCTTCAGCAAATACACTTTCAAGTTCATTTTATTAAATTTTCATTTCTTTTGCATATAAAGTTTACAAAATGATAAGAATTTATTGTATTGTTAAATGAAACCTAATTATAATTCTTAAATCTCAATAGGTTATAACCAGGGCAACCGGAAATATGCCCTAAAAATCGTGTTTTATGCGCATAAAATATGACCTGAAAAATGGAAAAATATGACGTTAAAATCAACAAAAACATGCTCTAAAAAATTAAAGTCACAAAAAAAAATATTATTTTAAATTCAGACTTTGTAAGTATTTTAGGAAAATTTACATACACAAATGTTAAGTAAGTAAAATATAATCGAAATAAATATTTAAGTATTATTATTTAAGGAACAATTAAAAAAATATTACATAAATTTTTTTAAAATTAAAGTAACAAAAATCCTTAACATTGTTTCCTAAGTAAGACGGTGTTTTTGTATGTTGAGCATCTTATTTGAAATTGTTATTGCAATAAACTACTAAATATTGAGATAAATTATCGAATAAAAAATTTTGTCTATTACAACGTAAAATGTTTTTGTACATTGAGAATGATCTTTCGACATCCACAGATGTAATTGGAGCGAATTTAAGGGACAGTATTTCCTTTACTTCGTATTTTGATGTTAATGTTGGCGCAGATCCACACAATTCTTTACAAATACTTTTCACTTCTTCCAAGCCAACGTTTTTGGATATAATTTAATAAAATTTTTTTACTATTAATTTTATTTCCGAATCCGTCAAATTATCTATCAATTTAAAAGTGTCTTCATTCACCTAAACTTGTTTAATAAGTGTAAGACCTGATGTTAAAAAAATTTTAATGTTTTGCAATAAAACCGTTATTTGAAGCAATATAAATCAAGTCAGATCAAGATTGGGTATCTGTCAAGACATCCTTTGCAGTTTTAATGGATTGTGCATCCTCATCGATTAATGCACTTACGACCTTTAAAATGTCTTCATAATTGTTGGCAAAGTAATTAACTGCTTCAAGAATTGTTCCCAATCGTGTTGTTATAGCTTCCGGAAGTAATGGAAGGTCTGGAAACATTTCACATTAGCAATAGCTTTATTTACCTTTTCATATAAATTCCTAAAACATTCACATAACCGATGGAGACCATGAGCAATACATGCCACATCCGTCACTTTCGCATAAAATATATAGCTTTTGCAGCCTTTACCATGTATGGAGCTGCATCCGTCACAAAAGGCAAAACATTATTCTTATTGAAGTTGACGTCAAGATTTTTGATATCGTCGTCTGCTGCTGTATGTAGTAAAAATTTCACACTTGCAATTTCCTTAATATACCTGTTAAAATTTTTGCCACATTTCTGCCTGTTGCATCTATAGTTTCATCGATTGAGATCCATATAAATTGATATTTTAGGTTTGCTCGTATATTGTCCATCCAGTCGTTGTATAAATTTTTTAAATGTTTAGTTCGAAGAACTGTTTCGGATGGCACTTGGTAGTCCGTGTATTGCTCAAATAGTGTTCTTATATTTTGATTTCTCATTTTGTAAAGTGGAATGTCAGCAGACACAAAAGCTCGGCACAGTTTTTCTTGAAAATCATGTTCTTTTGAGAGTCTACCGGAACATTCGGCAAAAACAATTGTTTGGTCTGCTTATTTTCTCTTCTATGACTTAGTTGAATATGTTTGCCGCTTTCCACATGTTGCTTCACTTGAAATTTGCGATCTGCTGCAATTACTTTGCTGCAGATTTTAGAATATAGGAATCCACCATCAGCTTGTAAGTCAGGAAACTTTTCTACAAGCGCCTTTAGTTTTGCTGATTTTATCGGTTTAGCTTTAGGCATTATGTCCAGGGTCAAAATCGGTGGTGGTTGAAAAATACTTCTTTTTTATGTTTTGTTTACTTATTAGGTAAGAAAGAAACCAAAGTTGCAAAGACACTTGTTTTTACGAACAAAAAAAATAATGTGAAAAACATAAAATATGCTTAAAAAGTGATAATTTTAAAAAAATATGGCCCAAAAAATATAAATTATGCTTTAAAAAATGAGGTTTTTTTTAAAATTATGCTCTTAAAACCAAAATTTGCCGAAATATGACTATATGGGTAAAATATGCCAAAATATGCTCTAACAAATAGGTCTTAAAACACTTGTAGGACCATGAAACATGTAAATACATTACCCATCCTAATGCAAGAATCACCCTTTGTAGAGATTTGTATGCATTTTGAACCAACATTAACGAAATTTTAATGAAAGCATCAACAGTATTTGATGGCTTTCATCCAACTACTCGTTTGCCCTATAATAAATTCACAGTTCATTGATTACGTCATGCATCAGCTCAAAACCTTTACAGTCTCCATTGGGGTGGCCGATAAGGTTAGGCGTTGAAGGAAGAGTTCGGCAGAATGGGCTACAAATGACGGCGACTTCATTATGCTAATTTTTCGCTACCCTGATTGATGTTTTTTGAAAACTGCGGCAATTCGGTTGGGTGATGGTTTTGTTTCAGTTTTAGTTAATATCTCTATTATTTCATTCCACCATTATTACTTGTTTTTGTTTCAAAAACTATTGTTTGGACTGATTGGATTATTGAGGGTGTACTTTTGCCAACAAATTATGTGTTATATTAAGGTATACAAATTTCAATACAATTTAAATTTAACACAAATTGCATGTGCTAACAGTGTACTTGGTTTTACTTATCACATACAAAGTACACTCGTCAATCAACAGTCCCATATCCATATGCGATATTGCTTCATATTTCATTGAAAAATGAAACAAACTAAAAATTATTTTTGATGCCTACAAAATTCTTTAATTGAACCAAGAATACAATTTTTCTACCAAAAGGTATATTTATTGTACAGAAATATACTTTCAATGTACTAGTAAGTATTGTGCAAAAAATACTATCATTGTACCAAAATGTACTTTAATTGTATCAAAAGTACTTGATTTGTGCCAACAATTACTTAAAGGGCATCTAAAAGTATTCTTATTGTTCTATTACACAAGGGAACAAGGTATTTGTTGTTTAATAACTGAATATTGTTTTAAAGGTAATTTGAGACGCAGAATCCAAATCTGCACTTGGTTTTCATCGTTGTATCAGCTCGACTTTTCGCGATATACCGTTATGGCCAAAACTAAGGCACTTCCACTACAAATATTTAAATAACTTGAAAACGGTTCACCATTTTCAGTTAAAAACTAGTAAGGCGGTTATCTTCGGCTATGCCGAAGCTCAGATACCCTTCACCATTTGTAAAAATGGTGATAAAACTGGTTATTTGCACTACAACTATATTTTATTAAACTTTGTACCACAAAAAAGGGAGGTTGGTGAGAAGTGGACGTTACTTTTAGCTTCACACATCCATTTTTGTCAATAATTTTTATCGATTTTACTCGATTTACCGAAAAGTTTATGAGTTAGTGAGTTGGAGAATATTTTTATGAACTCCCCAAAAATGGAAATTTGTTTGGAGTAGTTTAAGTCCGATGTTGCTTATCTTAGAACTTAACCTCTGCTTCAGGACATACCAAACTTCAGCCCGAAAGCTCATAAACTACAGGGACATACAGACGGACACCCCCAAAGAGGTGGAGTTTGTATGAAAGGTGGGAGAAGTATTCGTCCGATATTGCTCATATTACAACGTAAGCTCCTATTATAGGATTAACGCTTGCATATCCAATTTCAGCTCGATATTTCCTGAAATCGCGGGAGCAGTTAGGCGAACACCCCAAAAAAGGAGAGTTTGAATGGGAGGTGGGAGTAGTTTTTGACCGACATGGCTTATCTTATATGTAGCCTCCGCCTAGAGATTGAATCTTGCGTACAAAATGTCGGTTATATACCTTTTAAAATACGGCTGCAACCGAAGGGACAAACTTCGAAAAGGGGGAGTTTGTATAAGAGGTGGGAGTAGTTTTTGACCGATCGGGCTCATCTTAGAACTTAACCTCCGCTTTGAGGATAGAAGCTTGCATTCCAAATTTCAGCTCGATATCTCTTAAACTGCGGCTGTAATCGCGGGGACAGACAGACGGAAAGACGGTCACCTTTAAATCGTCTCAGATTTCGATGCAGATCATTTGCCTACCTACAACCTACCACGCCTCCTTATGGGCGTTACAAATGGAAGAACAAAATTAATATACCCTTCACTCTGTTCATGCGTGTGGTAAGGGTATAAAAAACTGAAACTCGTCAACAAAATTATCTTTAATCCGTGCCTACATTGTTTTTAATTTGGCCTAGTAGCTTCAGAGATATCGTTGTAGTTTTGAAAAAAACCACAATTTTACAAAAAAAAAAATGTTTTTTAAAAATTCATAAAAAAAATATTGCAACAAAAATCACAGTGTTGGTCTTAAAACATTTAGTTTAATATAGTTTGAATCAAATGAGCTTTATTTCATTGAATTCTGTGCACAACTTTTGATTTTGTCAACAATTTACTGAGATAAGTAAATTTACAAAAATCGTGATTTCCATACAGAAATAACATTTATTAACATGTGTGTGAAAGTGTAACGCATTGAAGGCGACTTTTCAGGACTTTTTAAGACGATTGAGCTATGTCCGTCTGTCTGGCTGGCTGCTAATTAATATTACTTCCATAGCTGCCAAACAGACTACCGATGGATATTTAAATTTGGGAAGTTTATTTATCTTGCAAAAGTAGACTAACCCTAAGAAAACCGAAACCTTTGCCATACCCCTTCAGGTACCTCCCATACAAATGACCTAATTGACCTTCACAGTTTTATATGCCTACATATCTTTTTCGTAAGTAAACTGAATTCACTCAAATTTTGAGTAGGATGTTCGCTTAGGAAAATGGGACTCCAAAATGAATATGGACTATATAAGCTTACGACTTCTGGTACCTCCCGTACAAAATAACATATTTTTGGAAAATTTATATTTCTCCCATAACTTCCAAAAGGACACTTTGCGGGTAATGAAAATTGGTCGATTAATTTATATTTTTATAGGAGGCAAAACCCCAGAAAACCTAACTATTTGACACACCCCTTCTGGTACCTCCCATACAAATGACCGAACTCACCCCAATAGTCTTACATACATATCTTTTTTGTAAGTACACTGAATTCAGTCGAACTATGCGTAAGTTGTACGGTTATGAAAATATGAATCAGGAAAGAATTTGCACTATATCGAATCACCCCTTCTGGTACCTCCCATACAAAATGACTAGGGATGTAACGATGTAACATTCGCATATGCGAATGCGAATTATTCGCATCATTTTGTACATTCGCTTTCGCATTCGTATTAATATTTATTTCAATATCCGCATTCGCTGTCGCATTCGCAAAAAAATTCTTAAATACAAGTACATAATAATGATCATCAGTCTCATGCAAGAGGTCACGTTTTCAGTCTCCCATGAAAAATGATTGTTAGCTGAATACAATAAAGAGAAAAAAAATTCATATTTAAAAAGTTCCTGTATTGTGATGGAAACGAAACAGCTCGAAATACCAAAAGTCAGTACCTTTGCCACGGCAGTTCTAAGCTACGCCTCCGGGAAGTGTCCCCAGCGAACAGTTGCTTAGTGGAGCCGGACTTATCTATGTTCCACTAAGAACTAGATTGCATAGCGAAAAAGCAGCGAAGCTTCTTTTTGTTAAATACAACTTGGATCTACTAAACTTTGAATACTGAATACGTCAAAGTTTTCGAAAGTAAATAAAATTTTTGTTTAGTTACCTTAAAGACTATATTTCTGTTTTTGTTTTACTTTGAAATAAATATTTTATGTTTAATTACTTAACTGAAATAAACATTTTTATTTGAAAAGGCAGACAGTAGGAATGAAACTAAATTATAGTAATAGGAGGTAAAACTATAAATTAAACTATAAATAAATTTGCAAATTTGTCATGATTCTAAAAAATACAAAATTTAATTTTTTGTTTGGGTAGAATCAAAAAAGGCGAAAAATCTGTTATCACCGAACTTAGCATAACTCATTCAATTTTCAATCGATTACATACATGTTTTAGAAAGCTACTTTAATATGATATTCAATAAAGCTAATAAAAAGAACAATTTGCCCCGATTAACTTTCAGCGTGAAGAAAATTAAGGTGTGTATTTTTTTTTTTTTTGAATAAAACAGCTACTTTTTCATTCTTTTCAGTCATTTTTTTTCAAAGGTAACAACGATATCTTAAAAAAAAATAAAAATTGTAAAAACTGGCTTCTGAAAAAAAGTTAGGAATTTTTGAACTATAATTTTTGGAAAAAAGTCGAAAATACGATTAGTACCTGTAACTTAAAAATTCGAGCAAATGGAGAAAAATGGAGATTAGATTTAAAATTAGCCACCTCAAATTAGTAAAAAACTGCTATAGAATTCCAAACAACACTTAAAAAGTTCCATTTTTTTTCCTTGCGTTATTATCACAAACAGCAAAAAATAAAATATTCCTTTATACTCCTTGATTTTTTTGTTGTTTATTTGTAGTTTAATTTCGAGAATGCCAAAGCAAAACAGCTGACTTCAAATACTTTAAATCTCCTTCCCTGTTATTTTCTCTCCCGGCAGTTTAGAATAGGAGGAATTTTACATTTACAATTCATGGGGTTAAAAGGGATTCAAGTAAGTGAATTTATTAGGATATACGATTTTTACAACACCGTAACACTGTGCACATTCAGAATAATATTATACACATTAAGGTATTCTTGAAAACTTCTTCAAACCTGAAATATAGTGAAAAAAAATATTTGAGTTTTTATTGTTGGAAAGACCGCAGTCTCTTGTTTACAAACCACGCAGAGAAACATAAATACGGTTGATATTCAATCATAGTCTTAGGAATGTAGTTTGTAACCATTGTAATAAAATTCGGAATTGTTTTCTTTTTGTCTTTGTGTGGTTGGGCGTCGGGAGTGTGATGCAAGGTAAAGCTTCTGATCGGTTTAACTTGGCAAATCCAGAGTGATCCTTGCCAATTGCACTTCAAGTCTACTCACAGAGCTCCGTATTCGTAGTACTACTGCGGACGGAGTACCTCCACGTGGTGACGCCTGGAAGCGTGCCTCTGACACCCGTCAGAGCACGACTAACTGTGAGGGGCGAAACCTAAAACCCAGGCACGTCTGCTCAGAGTGAGCGGTACCCTGGTCAGCGTCTGACCCAGAATGGGCGGCTGTAATAAAATCCTGGCAGGAGGAGAAAACTGCGACGTGGTGCGCTGGGCTTGCAACCCGCCACCGACGTATAAACTATTGCAATGAAAAGAAGTAAGAAAAGAATAAAATAGACCCCCCAAATTGTTGACGACCACCGCAAACGAAATAAGGACCATGATTTAAGGATATGCACCTGGAATGTTAGAACACTGTATAGACCAGGTGCCTCTATCCAACTGGCGGAAGTCCTCGAAGAATACAAGGCTGACATAACCGCTTTACAGGAAATCCGGTGGACGGGACACGGGTGCTCGCGCATGAAGACGTGCGACATCTACTATAGTGGCCATGCGGACAAGCACGAGTTTGGATGTGGATTTGTGGTTGGCAAGAGACTGCGACACCTAGTCTCAAGGTTCAACCCGGTGTGTGAACGTATAGCCACCATAAGAGTCAAAACTAAGTTTTTCCACATAACACTTATATGTGCCCATGCTCCGACAGAAGAGAAAAGCGATGAGGACAAAGACGAGTTCTACGAGAGCCTAGAAAATGTATATGACCGTAGCCCGAGCCATGACATTAAAATTGTACTAGGCGATTTTAATGCTAAAATAGGCAGGGAAACCGCATTTAAGCCTACCATCGGAAAATTCAGTCTGCACACCGAAACGTCGAACAATGGCATCAGACTGATTGATTTCTCTGCGGCAAGAAATATGGTAGTTAGCAGCACTAGATTTGACCATAAAAATATTCATAAGGCAACATGGTTATCTCCAGATCAATTGACGAGGAATCAGACTGATCATGTGGTAGTCGATGGACGGCACGCATCGAGTGTTCTGGACGTACGAGTGATTAGGGGTGCGAACATTGACTCCGATCACTTCCTTACCGCAGTTAAGGTACGCACAAGGCTAAGCATGGCGAAAAACGTACGTAACAAGGCACAACGAAAGCTAGACATCGGTAAACTGCGGACCACAGAGGTAGCAAACGCTTACTCCAACCACCTAACTCAACTGCTGCGGAATGCTCCAATCCCTGACAATATAACCTCGCAGTGGCAAAATATAGCCGACTCCTTAGAACGGGCTGCGAGAAGCGTACTTGGGTACTCAAAGCCGTCTCAAGAAGATGCCTGGTACGATGATGAATGTCGCACTGCCACGAGAGAGACGGTTGCTGCATACAGGGCGAAACTGCAGCCAATGGCAACGCGAGCTGTTCGTGAAAGGCACAGGGAGAAGAGACGACAGGCAACTCGTCTTTTTAGAAGAAAAAAGAAGGAGCTGAAGAAGAGGCAGGATGAGTGCACTGAGTCGCTCCGAAGTAGAGGGGAAGCCCGAAAATTCTACAAGAGAGTGAAAGCGAGAATGCGTGGAACAGGGTTGCCCTCCTGCAAGGACAGCGATGGTCAGCTAGTGACGGACCCGGATAACGTTCTGAAGATATGGAGAGATCACTTTAGAAATTTACTGGATACTGACACCACTCCAGAAGACCCCGCTCCAATCCATGACGATGGTATTAACTGTCCACCTCCGAGCCAGAGCGAGATACGTATGGCCATCTCCCGCCTTAAAAACAACAAAGCTGCTGGAGCCGATGGTCTCCCTGCTGAATTGTTTAAGGCTGGCGGGGAGGAGCTGATTAGGAGCATGCATCAGCTCATGGAGAACATCTGGCAAGAGGAGAGCATGCCCGGGGATTGGAGTCTCAGTCTGCTATGTCCCATATACATGAAAGGAGATCGTAGTGAATGTAAGAACTACCGTGGAATAAGCCTTTTACCAATTGCGTACAAGGTCCTTTCAAGCATATTGTGTGAACGTCTAAAGCCAATTGTAGAAAAACTAATTGGACCATATCAGTGCGGCTTTAGACCTGGCAAATCTACGACGGATCAAATATTCACCTTACGACAAATCCTGGAAAAAACCCATGAAAAGCAGATCGACACCTACCACCTCTTTGTCGACTACAAAGCTGCCTTCGACTCTCCGATAAGGAATAGGCTTTATGAGGCCATGTCTGAGTTTGGTATTCCTGCAAAGCTGATTTGACTTTGCAAATGTACCTTAGACAACACCAAATCCTCGGTTAAGATTGGTAAGGATCAGTCTGAACCATTCAACACGGAATGAGGTCTCAGGCAGGGCGATAGCCTGTCCTGTACACTATTTAATATAGTTATGGAGAAGGTGATGAGAAAGGCTGGTGTCAA
This sequence comes from Muscina levida, assembly GCA_964034835.1. Lineage (NCBI taxonomy): Eukaryota > Metazoa > Arthropoda > Insecta > Diptera > Muscidae > Muscina > Muscina levida. The sequence goes on along the minus strand of OZ035882.1, from coordinate 110,279,187 downwards.
CATGTCTGGCACCATATTCCACAAGAGCCACATGCCACTAGCCTATGCCGATGATATAGACATCATTGGCCGAAATCTGCGGGATGTTACTGCAGTTTTCTCATCACTAGAAAAGGAGTCAGCAAAAATGGGTTTAGCGGTCAACGAGGACAAAACAAAAATAATGATTTCGACGAACAAAGAGTCCTCTCGATGGGGACGCACCGTGAACGTTGACAATTATTGTTTTGAGGTAGTCGACGAATTTACCTACCTCGGATCTTCCGTCAACAAGATAAATAATGTCAGCCAAGAAATTAAACGGAGAATAGTGCTAGCCAATAGATGTTTCTACGGACTTCGGCAGCACTTTAGTAACACCACCTTCTCTCGGAATACTAAGAAACAGCTATACCAGGTGCTTATCTTACCTGTTTTGTTGTATTGTGCCGAATCATGGGTGCTTACTACAACGGACATACAAAACCTGGGAGTATTCGAGAGAAAAGTACTCCGAAAAATATATGGACCTATCTGTGTCGAAGGCCAGTTTCGCCATCGGATGAACCATGAGCTGTATGAGCTTTACCACGACATCGACGTAGCTAAAAGAGTCAGAATCCAACGACTTCGATGGCTGGGACATGTTGCCAGGATGGATGTAAATGCTCCAGCGAGAAAGGTGTTTGAAGGCGAAACTGAAGGACGGCGCAGAGCAGGGAGACCCAAACTCCGTTGGAAGGACCAAGTGGTAGGCGATGTGCCATCATCTGGTAGGACTAACTGGAGAACACACGCAGAAGACCGAAGCGTGTGGAATTCTTTATTACTTCAGGCCTCAAATTTATGAACTACGTTTCGTAAATTGTAATTGGCCACTTAAGTAAGTAAGTAAGTGGTGTGTCCTTCGTGTGGTATATCAACATCAAATTACTTATGTTTTGTGGTGTAAAAGTTATATGTATCCTAGCGTCCGCATTAATTCTTTCGAAATTTAATAAATTCTATCTTTGGCCAACAAAAATAAATTTTGTTAAATTTCTCCACCATCGAACCATATTTGAAAACTGTGCTTTGCACCTATACTCTACACAAGCAACCTACTTATATGGGAGGTGTTAGCGGGCTTGGTCCGATCGCGACAAAAAAAATCAAAAATTGTTGGTATTACGCCTACTTACTATGTGGAGTTACAACAATGTATCTCTATATTCTTGGTGTTTATACCACAAAAAATCAATTTGGGACTTATATAACAAATATTATAAATAGTAATAGGTAACACATTGGACATTTAAAATCCACTTGACTCAAAATCCTAGCCGATCCTTTTTGTAAATAAGACGCTTTTTTATTTTTTTATCTACGTTTTTTGGTTTTTTTTATATATCTCATTCTAAGCGTACGGACTTTAGCTTTAAGACACTTCTGTCTAAACAGATCTTTTCTGTAGATAAAGTAAGTTTTGCGGAAAAACATGCTTTCATTTCTATGTTTTCTCATTTAGATCAAGAGTTATATGTGAAAATAAAACTTAGTATTTTTAACAAAAAAATTCCCTTATCTCAAAAAAGGATCATCTAGGATTTTGAATCAAGTAGATATTAAATATACAATTAAGTCCCATATATCGTTTTTGTTACCATTTTAGGTCAAACCTATTTCTCCTTCAGGCTAGGTGTGATAGTCTATATAATTCTGAAAGCTGACGCGAAGCAAAACTGTATACTTAGTTTTAAACTTTTTGCTCGAGTTTGAGTTTAAAGAGACTTAATTTTAACGATTTTGTTATTCTAAAATTTGTCGTAATTTTTCTGCATATCCTAGTAAGACAATTTTTAAACCAAATGAAAAGGAACACACATATAATTTTTAACGTATTTGAAAGATTGAGCAAAACTTGAAAACCTCCTTTAAAATGTTTGTCCTTCATAATGCTTTAAGACATCCGGTCGAAAATTTCGAGAACAATATACGTTACGAATCTTACTGTCCTGCTTTCAAAAGTTTAGATTTCTATGGTGAATAGTTTATTTTTTTATAACTATTTAAAATTTACCTTGATGAGTTTATCGATTAAAATAAAAAATCTTATAAATACTTAATCGTGTATCATAAAAATATTTGTGAAACTGCGGACGCACATAACAATACTGACCACAAGGTGATTTAATGCCAAGCATGCCTACGTTTAAAAGAACTTCATATTTTTAGGCATATGAGCACTGTGGAAATATTTACAAACATTACGAAGAAATATTATAAGAATTCACATCGTTAAAAAAAATCCGTGTAGTTATGTGCGAATCTCTAGTCTCACAGAAATGATCGTGATCCTTGAGTAGTGTTATAATGTCTTAATATATTAATCGAAAAATCAATCGATGAAATTGTTAATAGCACTAAAAAAACAAACCAATCAACAAAGACTGGTAAGACTTGAATATAAATAAATAGCAGAAAAGTAAAATACGCAATATTTCTAAAAATTTTCTACCATGAGACCGAATGCGCACAGAAAAAATGTGTCGATTACACGTGCTATCACTCACAGACCGATTGAAAACTAACGATACGAGTAAACTCATTGCAAACCGCGTGTTGTGTGTAAAAGTATGAGGGTGAATTCGGTCATTTGTATGGGAGGTAACAGAAGGTGTGGGGAAAGTGTTTTAGTTTCCTAAGTAATTGTTTACTATTCGAAAATAATTGAACTTACCAAATTCGAATATAATAAATCCACAAAAACAACGACAAATCCATAAATCTAATAAAACCAGTTGTCCGTTTGGAAGTAATGGAAGAAATAATAATTTTTCAAAAATATGTCATTTTCTATAGGAGGTACCAGAAGGGTCTGTCGATGTTGTCCATATTCATTCCAGAGTCAAATTTTTTCAAAATATGTCTGAATTTAATGTATTTCGAAAAATGATACGTATGTAAAATTATGAGGGTGAATTCGGTCCTTTGTATGGGAGTTATCAGAAGGGGTCTGACAAAGTTTTTGGTTTTATGACGATTTTTCTTCTATTGCAAGATAATTAATTATAAAAACGAGTCAAAGCCTTCCACTTGTCCGTGTGGAAGTTATGGAAGAAATAATAATTTTTCAAAAACAGGTCATTTTGTATGGGAGGTCCATATTTAATCGAGAGTCAAATTTCTATATCCGTACATCTATCGCAAAATATGGTAAATGCCGTTTTTATATCATCATCAGCTGAAAACGTCGCCTGGATGAAGTTTTGAGATTTTCCTTAATATTTCAGTTCATCTTGGAATACCACAGACAGCCCCCGTTGTCGAAAACGCTTTACCGAACTGTAAGCAAACTTTATTTTTTTTCTCCAATGAAACACTTCAATGTGAAAACAAAACTCAATTTAAAAATTCAGCTGTCACAATGGTTAATTCAAACTCTTTGGAATAAACACTAAAAATGTACAAACGTCAACCATAGGCATCTTTGGAGCGTTTTCGACACTGCACTCATACCTTCCTTTATAAGGGTTGAGGTGCGTTTAGACGGGTTCATTACACTTCTAATGGGGTAAAACTAATTGTGCTTCCTATTGAGCTTAGAGCAAAGCCCGAAACAATTGTAGAAAACACAATGAATCAAACGGATGAATGGGACAAAAATGCAGCAAAACAGAAGTTGTGCTGCATTAAGTTTTGAGCAATGGTTTCTACCCGTTACCGCTTGTCAGTGTTTCAATGGAACTTAATACTTTTTGTTGTCTGTTTGTGTCATTATTTTATAAAACGAACACACTGCGATTTGTGCATGCTTGTGAATACGACGACTCTGAGAGTTTGCATTCGCACAAAAATTTTAGCACAATATAACAATACTCACTTTAATCCAATTGATTATAGAATATTGTCCTCTAGCTTTCGTAGTGATACAAAGGGTAAATTAAAAGTTTGTTACCCGAACGGGAATTCGCAGAAAATCTACAATGTCAGATATTTTAACGTTTATTGAATCCAACAATGTATCACTTAATAGTCTTTATTTTGATCATTCGATACGAATCAAAATTGTATTGTGGACGTTAAAATTATATATACCCGATCGAGATATGGAATTATAAATTCGGAAGACATCTAAATTGGAATTGATTTTGCTGAACTTAAAGAAATATCACTGATAATAAGTAAAAACCGTGTTAAAATTAGACCTGATTTTTATCTTGATTACGGACCTAATTGCTGCTGGCAGACGTTTCCCGATCGACTTAAATCTTTAGACACATTCAACTGGTTGTAAATTTTTGATTGGCTTAAAGTTATTTTTTTTGCATCCACTTTTTGTAAATATCTTGCTTAATATGGACTTTACACATGAGTAGAAGATAACAAGCGATATTATTCAAGAACCAGTCCTTACATTCATCACTAATACCAACAAGATCAACCTACTGGTCGTCCTTAGGACTTTGTTGTTGTCATCAGCCCATAATATGAAAAATCCCATTAGGAAGTTCCGTCATACACGACTTTGTCGTCAACGCTGTACTCAAGACAAAATGTGAAAAATGTATGTACTTGTCGTCAAAACACTCGGTTGACGACAACCTGACCGACAAAATACTAATGTTGTCGTACATCAAACACAATCAACAAAATCTGTTGCTATAATAATAGGAACAAAAAGAAAGGAGTCTGACGTAAAAAATTTTTAGTTTATTAAACGAACGAGCCATTTTATAGTTTAAAATCTCGAATGAATGTGAATGCCGTATAAAAGTTTATATCCTTCAATTCTCTCTTGTTCAGTAGTTTTCCAAAAGTAACAACAATTCGTCATACTAATAAAAAAGCTACAAAACGGCAAAAAATCCTTTTTTTCAAATCGCACCAATTGACAATTCAAGCCATACATAGGTATCAACGACAATTTGACCGACATTTTCATCCATCAGGTCGTGTATGATTGTGTGGACGACAGGTCGCTTGTATAGGAATCAACGACATTTGACGCTCATCGGGTCGTGAATGACATGAAAATTTCGTCGACGATTTGTATGGACGGTTCCCTAAATGCAGAGCTGTAAACTAATCATTACAATTTGTACTCATTACTGCTCAATTACAAATACAAGTACATCTAAAAAGGAATTGAAAGTTAACTACAATTCTAATTACATGAGGAATTGGAATTTAAACTAAAAGTCTCAACTACACAGGTAATTGTACTTGAAAGTAATGATTCCTAATTACATTTCAATTAGCTCAATTACTTTTAATTACAAGGAATTGAAAGGAATTGACGGAATTGGGAGGAATTGGAAGGAATTAAGAGGAATTGCTGCAATTTGGAAAGGTCCGTTATGTTAAAATATATTGCTCCCACTCTCCTTTTCTAAATTTTTTTATTGTTGTGGAACTTACAATTTCTACCCCTTATTTCAAAATTATTTCAATACCTTTCCAAATTGCAGCAATTCCTCTTAATTCCTTCCAATTCCTCCCAATTCCGTCAATTCCTTTCAATTCCTTGTAATTAAAAAGTAATTGAGCTAATTGAAAAGTAATTAGGAATCATTATTTTCAAGTACAATTACCTGTGTAGTTGAGACTTTTAGTTTCAATTCCAATTCCTCATGTAATTAGAATTGTAGTTAACTTTTAACTACTTTCGAACATGGTAGGTAATGATTACTTGTAATTGAGTTTACAGCTCTGCCTAAATGTCATCAACGATTTACTATGGTCATGCACCTATCCTTGAGGATGTCTTGCAGACATTTTCTACTGGGATACTTCCGAATTATAATACTTAACCAGATATTTATTTGTAATAGTAGACAATACAGAACAAAATGTAATTTTTATATCTACAAAAATTTGATTTGTATTGAATTTTTTTCACTATATACATGTATTAGATTTTAAATATGAATTCATCACAAATAGTCAAAAATTTGATGAAGTTTTTTTTTGCATTAACTTAGTAAGACTGAGTCTATTGATTTATTACTCTATAATAAAAAAAATTACATTAGGTTTGACTTGAGTATTCAAATACCTCCTTTTTTCAAAAACCCGGTTTCCGAGTTATTCGAAAAATTTATTTTTTAGAAAACTCGGATTTCGAATACAGCATTTGAAAGAAAACCGGTTTAACCGGGTTTTTTTGGTTTTTTTTTTAAAAAGTTAAAAATAAAAATAATTTTGTTTACAAAAATGCATTTATTTACAAAAAATAAGAAATGTGTTGTTTTATTTTATGTATTTACTTTTTAATACATTTTTAAAATGTCTTATTTTATTTTTTTAAGTAGTATTTTTGGAAAGGAATACATTTTTGGAATATTTTTAATTTTTTTAAAATAGTATTTAAGAAATAGTAGGCAATTTAGGTGTTAAATTTTGAGTCTATTCTTCTGTTTCGTTTTTATAAAGCTTGATACAGAAAACACGCACTCACTACTTGTGGAAGTAGGATTTATTGACAAAAGCGCGTTTAGAAGGATTTTGAGCTTTTCTGCCCTTTTATTAAATCTATCGAAATAGTTGAAATCATCATCTAGTCCTGTGTCATTGCAATTGGTTTTTACTGCTGGATTATGGATGTTATTTATTGTCCTGTTTAAATCGTTGCAAAGACTGCCATTAGGGGATTCCTTCATCTCACAATCTAAACTCTTACTCGACTCTGCCGTTGTTGGGGAAATTGCAGGATAAAGTCTTTTAAAAAGTTCGTTGGTATATTCCATCGTTTCCGACTTTTTAAAATACTTTACACAGGATGAGCTTGTAGTATATCTTCCGAAGCTAAGATATATAATTAGTCTATTCAACATTTGTATTCTTCTTTCGTTAAACCTTGCTATAATTTTGTCTCGCTGCTCCCGAGCATATGCGGAATCCATATTTAGAGCTGTTACAGTATAAACGCATATACTCCTTCAGCGTCGATTAGAGTCGCTGAATCATTTGATAATCTTTTAATTGCGAGCGCTTAGAGCTGAAGCGCTGAGCTTAAATCTCTCAAAATTGTTATTTCTTGTAAGCGCGTTGTTGACACATGGGTTAATTCTTGAAACTGTTCAGTCATTGCAGATAAGGAGCTCCACCGGTGTTTCACATTGACAATGCGCCTTAGTTCTTTATTGTGCTCCTGGAGAACATAGCTCTGCAATTTTCTTTGTTTTTCGCTCGACTTGTTTAATGAATTAACATGCTTCCACAATTTTGCGATAATTAAAGACACGTTTTTAATAAGCTCGTATGATTTTTTGACTTCCACTATTTCACCGCATTCATCATCGTCACTATCATCTTCGGCGAGATCCACTTCGACTTGTTGATCCACTTAAATAACATAACAAATAAAAGATCCAGCTCTACCAGTCTCTGATCCTACCGGTCTTGCTCTACAGCGCAGAATCCTTGGTAATGACACAAGCGGATCATTCTATTTGGGAGTCTTCGAGAGAAAAATACTCCGCAAAATATTTGGACCCATCATCGTTAACGGCGAGTACCGTTGTCGAATGAACCATGAGCTGTATGAGCTGTACAACGACGAAAACTCTCCGGCTCGAAAAGTCGTCGGCAATAAACTCGATAGGCGGCGCAGGAGGGGGCGACCAAAATTCCGATGGATAGGCCAGGTGAAAGAGCTGTTAACTAAGCTTAGTGTGACGAAATATCTACGGAGCGCAAAAGACCGAAGCGCTTGGAATACTTTTCTTCGTGTGGCTACTTCTGTTAGTGCTGCCATTAAAGAAAAAGAAATTAATTTAAAATTAAATTTTACAAAGCTTCTAAAAGCATTCTCGTTTATGAAACGTAAAAAGTTTTTTTTAAATTAATTTGAAACTCAATTTTAAAATTTTAAAAAGCTTCTAAAAATATTCTCGTTAACAAAATGAAAAAAGTTTTTTCTAAATTAATTTCAAATTCAATTTTAAAATTTTTACTTTTTCAATAACTCCTTTTAGAGTTGTAACAAAGTAATTTAAAAAATCGAGTACCCGAAGGAAAAAACTCGGTTAAACCGGTTACTCAAAAATGTCACTTTGGCAAAAACCGGTTTTCGGTTTCGGTTTTGAACACCCTAGGTTTGACAAACAGTTCTTTCGATCGTGCTGAATTCAGTGGGGTACTTTATATTTTAATGTATAATACATATTATGTATACGTATTCGCCGTAATTTTTCTCACTTTTTCATAACAGTTTACATCCCCAAAATAACTACACCAATTTTATATTTATGGATAACCGGAATTTATATGGGAAATTAGGTATCTAAGGGCAGTTAGAAGTCCAAATTTTAGTATAATAATATAGTATGGACTTTAAAGGTCCCACCGCCCATTGTTTCAACGAGAAAATTTTTTTTTCGCAATATTATCTGTTTTAAAATGCCGCTTGTCATATTTCAAAAAACCCCAATTATGCATTGCATACTTTTGTTGGCCCTGCTCATAACGCAATCCTGTCATTTGATGAGTTTGAATGCTATTATATAACTCATAACTGCTTTCTGATGATGTAAGTGAACTCCAGCCGGTAAAGTTCCTGAGGCGAAGAAAATCCATTCCCATTAGAGTTGATAATGATTAACTTCATTGCAATTTTTTTAAAACAATGTATGAACTTTTCTTTGCCAACAACAATAATAAAGAAATGTGATGACTGCAAAAGTCGTACGAGAAGTTATTGTCATAACTGAGGCAAATGTTAGCAGGTGAGAATAGGAACACACATTGGTTAATGTATCGCTAAAGTCAACATCAGCGTTAAGAATTATTCTATTCAATGAGCAAATGTTGGCTTAAGGCAAAAACATGTTTTTATACTTTTGTACAACTGCGGCAAGATTTTCACACGAAGTAACATATATCGAAAAGCGATTAAGGTATGCAGATTGTAATCCGCGCACGAAACAATGAATATCGAGACAAATCCTAATGATAACTCATAAGTAAATGTAAGACATAAATTTGAGAAGTGACTCTTATCTCTTAAAAATTGTATGTCCGTCAGCTCTATAGATAACCATTTATTTATTTGTAATTAATTTTTTTATTTAATAATAATTCTATTAAAGTGTTTGCAGAGCTGTATTGTATAGAATTTATAACTAATTTATAACTTTTCAGCATTAAAGTAAGTTTTGTTGGGAAAAAAAAACTAAAAATCTCTTACTTTTCCCAAAAATTTTATATTTTCTTGCTTAACTTATTTCTATGGGTATTTCCTGGCGTTGCGGACGCACGTTTTTTATTTCTAATTCTGTAGTTTTCTTGAAAAGTTGAAATATTTTAAAGATTATGTTAGGTTAGGTTAATTCGACAGTCACGTTGAACACAGCTCACTTGAGTCCTAGTATGAGTCCCGTTGTGATACCATTTTAAGATTTTCGCACCAAATGTTCCTATTCTATTCGGCCAACGTCGCTGTCAAGCCATTTCGTTGCTCTGATGAAGGCAGTGATATTCCGCAAATCGCCTACGGATAGACAGGTATTGTCTAGAAGTGTCCGATGACCAAGCTTTTCGTATCTCAGGTCACCAAAAGCAGGGCAGTGACATAGAAGATGTTCCGTGGTCTCCTCTTCTTCCTCATCATTGCAGCTTCTACAAAAATCGTTGTAGGGTAGTTTCAGCCTCTTAGCGTGTTTACCAACCGGCAAGTGACCAGTTATTACAGCTATGATGTTCCCCAGGTGGACTCTGGACAAGTTCAGCACAAATCGTGTCCTCTGTGCATCCATTGTAGGCCAAATTTGTTTGGTCGTCGTGCAGGTGGGTTCTCTTGCCCATCTCTCTTTAGCAATGAGGTTCAGTTTCCCCGCAATGAGCTGTTTTCCCCTTGTGAGAGGTATCCCAATGAGACCGTAAACTTCGCCCGAGTTCACGGTTATGGCGGCCTTTGCCAACGTATCGGCCATTTGGTTTCCATATATTATATGTCCCCATGTTCTGGAAACCATGTTAGGGTAACCGTCGAATGTCTCGCAATCTCCTCAAGAGACGACCGCCATTCACGAACATTTCTCGAAGTGGTGTACACGTTCTCTAGGGATCTGATAGCCGCTTTACTATCAGTAAGAATATGAATATTGCCGTCCAATATCCCAAGATACTGAATTTTCTCTACGGCTATTCTAATGGCCGCTATTTTGGCCTGAACTATGCTACAATCGTCTGGTAGCCTGATTGATAAACTCTGATTCAGCTCTTCCGAAACGATTCCACAGCCCGCTCTTTCCTTTGATTTTGAACCGTCCGTGAAAATTAGGATGACATCCTCCCCAAAGTTCAGTGCATTATCATTATCATTATAGTAGGACCTATCCGGGATGTTCCTTATAAAACCCGGATCGAATAGAGGTTCAAGTATGGTGTAATTCGTGTGGTAGATCACATTGATTAGGTTCAGAATTTTGGCATGTCCATAGTTTCTGTGCATCAATGCTTTTGTGGCGTCTAAACGCATTGCGGTATTCGCTGCTATTTTCCTCGCCTCAATGTCCGGGGCTAACCAGTTTAGGATCGTGAATAGTGCCTTAGTTGGAGTAGTTCTAAGTGCCCCTGTTATCATGATTGCCATCAGTCTCATAATGCGTTCGAATAATGCGTTTATCTAGCGCCGGCCACCAGACTGCCGATTCGTAGAATAAGATTGGTTTAATAACTGATTCGGCCGATTGCCCTTTTGCAGCAGTATAGAATCGTTGCCGCTTTGCTAATCCTGGTCTGAGTGTTCAGATTCCAATTCAGTTCACTGTCCAATGTTAGCCCGAGGTATTTGACACTATCAGACTCCATTTAACCTTGGTTTGGCAAATAGATGGATTTTGTATCTCCGTGTTAATAGCACCAGTTCTGTTTTACTCGGGTTTGCACCCAGTCCACAGTCATGACACCATTTTAAAAGACGTTTCAGCGCAGATTCCAGTAGTTCGGAGAGTAGTTTCGGATCTATGCCGATGACTATTAGTGCCACGTCGTCCGCATATGCGACGGTTGTGCAGCCCGTTTGTTCCATCTTCCTCAGGAGAGTGTTAATGTTGAGGTTCCATAGTAGTGGAGAGAGTACCACGAACCGCCACCTTGGAAGTATTTGACACGCCCAGACTTACATCCAAGGTGGAAGTGGACGGTTCCATGCTCTCTGGTGGCTTTTCTGATAGTCCTTGGCTAGACTTGATTGTGATTGGATAAAAATGGTTATATATCAAATCAGTAAGAAGTGTCTGCAAGACATCCTCAAGGATAGGTACATGACCATAGTAAATCGTTGATGACATTTAAAGGACCGTCCATACAAATCGTCGACGAAATTTTTATACAAGTGTCCGCTTTGTCATGCACAACTTGATGAGCTACAATGTCGGTCAAATTTTCGTTGATGCCTATACAAGCGACCTGTCGCCCACACAATCATGCACGACCTGATGGGTGAAAATATCGGACAAATTGTCGTTGATGCCTATGTATGCCTTGAATTGTCATTCAAGCCATATAAGTATGACTTTGAAAATTCATTGATACCATTTTAAAAGATGGATTTTAAGTTGGTTCTTAGCTTTTTATTAGTATGACTAATTTTCAACACTTTTGGAAAACTACTGACCAAGAGAGAAGTGAAGGATATAAACTTTTATACGGCATTTACATTTATTCGACTTTTCAAACTATGAAATTGCTGATGTGTACTCGTTCGTTTAATAAACAAAAATTTTTTTAAGTCAGATTTAATTTTTTTTGTTCCCATTTTTTCCTTTGATTTTGTTGAATGTGTTTGATGCACGACAACATTAGTATTTTGTCGGTCAGCTTGTCGTCAACCGAGTGTTTAGACGACAAGTACATCAATATTTCACATTTTTCTTCCGTAGATTTTATTGGTTGTGTCAGCTTGTCATCAACCGAATGTTTTGACGACAAGAACATACATTTTGTATATTTTGTCTTAAGGACAATGTTGACGACAAAGTCGTGTATGACGGAACTTCCTACTAGGATGAACTATCAGAGGTATGAAGATGATATTTGATGGTGCAGTATAAATTGCAGCAAGGGTGGAAGTGGGCGGTGCCGCGTCAATTTTAAAAGAAACCATTTAACAGCCATAATAATAGTTTGATCGTCCTGAAAATTTCGCAGGGAAGTTCCGATTTTGTTAGTTAATAAAATAACTAATTAGATGCCTTCCAAAAAACTGTTTATTGATTACACTATTTTAAAAATATTTTTTTTTTTTTAAAGAAAAATTTTATTTTTTTTGCTGTGTTTTCCTTTGGACTTTGACATATATTTCAAGTTCTAGACAAGCAGTTAGACCAGAAGGGGTATCAAATTAATTAGAATCAATTGGCCAATTAAAATGATGCCACTTAAATTTAATAAATTGCATAATTGTGCCAAACTGGCTGAATACATTTGAAAAATTGTGTTTTTTCGCATTAAAAATAGCGTCTCCCTTTTAATTTTGAAATCATCGAAAGCTCGATAAAATTGTATTTGAAACCTTCGCCGTAACACCTCAGCAAACAATTAAAGTATTGCACAAGATAATCTATATGCTGGTTAAAAAGTAATGGCCTCTGAAACTTGGCATACAAAAATTAAGTTTATATAATTACTTGAATTTTTGCCTTTGGCGGAAGTGGAGAATATGGGGGCGCAAGCCCAAACAATAACTAAAATGTACCATTCACTTCGTCATAGTCTGCAAACATCGAAATTGTAGGTCAAAATTGGAGCCCATGGCACCTTTTGATCAAAAAGGGGGTCCCGGGACCGCATATGTGCGGGTACTCACACGAGAACTAATAGAACTAACCAGTTGTCGTTTTATAAAATCTACCATTTCCAAATTGCAATTTATATAAGAGCTTAAAATGTTGTAAGCACTAAAAAAGAACATAATTTTGAATAAATATTTATTTATTATAACAATATTTAATTTTCTGTGCAATTTTACACCTCAGCGATGGCATTTTTATACCCTTCACCATGCGCATGAACGGAGTGAAGGGTATATTCATTTTGTTCTTCCATTTGTAACGCCCACAAGGAGGCGTGGTATGTATGACAATATATATATATAAATGATCAGCATCGAAATCTGAGTCGATTAAAAGGTGACGGTCTGTCCGTCTGTCCCCGCGATTACAGCCGCACTTCAAGAGATATCGAGCTGAAATTTGGAATGCATACTTTTATCTTCAAAGCGGAGGTTAAGTTCTAAGATGAGCCCGATCGGTCAAAAACTACTCTCACCACCCATACAAACTCTCCCTTTTTTGGGTTTGTCCCTGCGATTGCAGCCGAATTTTAAGAGGTATATAGCTGACATTTTGTACGCAAGATTCAATATCTAAGCGGAGGCTACTTTTTAAGATAAGCAATGTCGGTCAAAAACTACTCCCACCTCCCATTCAAACTACCTTTTTTGGGGTGTCCGCGTAACTGCCCCCCGATTATAGCCGAAGGTTAGAAAATATTGAGCTGAAATTGTCCGTCTGTATATCCCTGTAGTTTATGAGCTTTCGGTTTGAAATTTGGTATGTAAGCTTGTGTCCAGAATCAGAGGTTAAGTTATAAGATAGGCATGATCGGATTTAAACTACTCCCACATCCCACACAACTTCCCATTTTTGGGGAGTTACAAAATTCATAAAATCGAATAAAATCATGTATTACTTGTTGTTTTTACTTCGACCTTTCTCCAAATTTTAATTTTATCTTATTATCAATAATTCAAGCTCGAGGTCAGGGTTTTGTAAATTAATTTTATTCAATATTTCGACTCTCTTTGAGAGTCATCTTCAGGAATTCTGTAAATTTAACAATAAAAACCATATAAACATCATACAGATAAACAGTACATAAGCACAATACAAATTCACTTACAAAATGTTTATGAACAAAACAAACAATGAGTACCAGTTACTTGACTTTCGTCGTCGTCATCTCTTCTAATACTAACTTATCCTAATCTTTGTTTTGTTTTGTATTTTCCTATCAGATGTCTATAGCTGACGGCGGCCTGTTCGACGTCGCCTTTGTAGTTCATGCATGTTGTTGTTGTAGTCTTGAGAATGTGAAGCATTTCTAAAGTCAGTCTCTTACTGTAGTTGCTCTCACTTTGCAACACTGCCACTCTCTCAAGATCTGGGTAATGCATTTCATTAGCACAGTGGGTGGATAGTGCAGTTTTTTGTGTGACATTATTTGACCGTAATTTAATGTCAGATTTATGGCCAGCTATACGTGTTTTTAATTTGTTCTTGGTTGTTCCGATGTAAACCATATCACATTTTACACTTCCATTACCATTGCACTTGATTTCATATATTACGTTGGACTTTTCGTAGCATTTTGTCTTCGGTTTCAGTTCTGTAAATATATTTTGCAATGTGTTATTGGGTTTTGGAGCTATTTTATAGTTCATTCGGTCTATGCATCCAGATTTCTCAAATCTTTCAGATAAATTGGGCACGTATATGACCGATTTGAACTGTGAGGGTGGTTGTGGTGAATTATTTCGTATGTCCATTGCGTTGCCGATAAGTTTGTTAATTGTTCGAGCAGGGAAGCTGTTTTGGCGTAATATGTGTCTGATTTTCCTTATGTTTGCTTCATGAAATACAGTGTCGCTTATTGTTAGTACTCTCTTTATAAAATTTTTAGCCGTATTAAATATCATTCTCTTCGGGTGATCCGAGTAGAAATTTATCAGCCTACCAGACGCTGTCGGTTTCTGGTACCAGTCTACCATTATCCTGTCTTCGGATCTGATCAGTATGGTATCCAAGTATGGCAGTCTCTTATCTTGTTCTTGTTCGATCGTAAATTTGATATTTGGACTAAAACTATTGAAAATCGTCAGGATGTTATTTATTGCACCAGTTTTAACTATCCCAAAAAGGTCGTCTACATACTTTGTCAAGGTCTTAGGTCTAGTATCACAGTTGTTCATGCATGTTTCCAATAGTTCTTCCATTACAATATCGGCTACTATCGGTGACGCTGGTGAGCCCATCGGCAACCCCCGTTTTTGTTGGTAGAAGCTCTCTTTATATTGGAAGTACCGATTGCCTTGGATGCAAAATTTTAATACTTTCATGAACATGTTTTTGGTCATTTTTGTAAAGTTTTCTATTTTCGTCCATTTTCTTTCAATTATTTCAAGCGCCAGATCCACGGGAACACTAGGAAATAGTGAAACTACGTCAAACGAGATCATTGATTCGTCGTCCTCTATCACAGTATTGGCAATTTTTTCTTTAAATTCCAGCGAGTTTTTAATATTGTATTTTAAATCTGTAGTAATTTTCGACAGAATGTTCGTTATGAATTTACACAATTCTGCAGATGGTGAGTTGATTGACGAGCATATTGGTCTTAGTGGGTAACCATCCTTGTGTATTTTTGGGAGTCCGTATATTTTTGGGGAAACTGCTGTTTCAGTTTTCATTTTTCTCTTAGTCCTTTCGTCAATTATTTGGTTTTTGAAAAGTTCATTCACTAATTCATTATTTCTCTTTTGAAGTCCACTTGTGGGATCTTTATTCAGCTTTCTGTACGTCATCATATCGTTAACTAATCTCCCTAATCTCTCTTCATATTCTGATTTTTCCATTGCCACCGTCGTATTTCCTTTATCGGCTTCTAAAATAAATATGTTTTTGTTGATTTTCAAAAACTTTCGCGTTCGTTCCACTGTCTTCAATATGTGTCTTTCTCTAGTGTTTAATTGTCGTTTGTTTATGTAGCTCTCTAACATTAATGTAAGTTTGTTTCTTGCGATCTCCTGTTCGTGTCGGGTTCCTAATGTTTTAATGCACTCCTCTCCATCTGCAATATATTTCAGCAATGGAAATTTCTCTTTTGTTTGTGGTAGTGCAAACTTCTTTCCATGTGAAAGTAACCATCTTATGTCCTCTGGTATGTCTGTTCGTGTTTTATTTACGAACCAATTTTCATTATATTTCAAACCAAGGTCTTTGGTTTGTTGTTCTTGCAAATTTACTTAAATGTGTCGTCTTAATCTCCTTTTTCGTTTTTTTCTCTAGTGTCCTCTCGCAGTTAAACAATTCTGTTGCGTCGTTTAGTGTAAGTTCTTGTTTTATGATTGTTTCCATTCTCTGAATATTTTTCTTATTGTTACGGCCATATTCATAAAAACTTATAAGAGATTTATAAGCCATTTTTAAGCAAATTTCGAGAAAACAATATTCATAAACGATTTACATCTTCAATAAGTTAAAGTAGGGTTGTCTCCACTTTAAGCATGCTATAACTTGACGTTTGTACATTTTATTCTATATTCATAAATTTGAGATCTTTATTTTGAGTTTTTCTGCATTTTTCCTATTGGAAAGAGTTGTTGCGTACATTCGTTGTGTAGGAAATTTTCTTCTTAATCATCGCGCATATAGAAAAGTATCTAAATAGACACTTTTCATTCATGAATTCCATTTTAAAAAATATTTCTCCAAAATTCTTCAAAAATAATTTGTAAATAATGAAATAATATTCGTGATGTATAAACAATCAAAACAAGGAAAAAATGTAATCGGTATCCGAATATTATTTCAACATAAGGAAAAGAAAATAAAATTTTTTAATACAATTTTTACTTTAACGTCTTTCTTATCGTCATGAGAATCGTAGTCAATGAAAAATTGAGCTACAATAATGTTCATAGTTTATTGTAAGTGCAAATACATATTTGGTATTCGATTATAAAGCTTTTTTATCCGACTATAAAGCTTTTTTTACACATGATTAACGACCAATAACAGTCGGCGTTGCCACCGGAACACATAAAGCTAAAGTACTGACAAAAAACGTTTATGAATACAATTTCTTATTAAAGGTTATTTAGAGCTGAAGAATACTTTAGTTAGAGAACGCTTCATACCTACTTTAGAAATTTTTTATGAATAAGGCCGTTAGTTTTTATTTCATGTTTATGTTTTATGGTAAGTTTGAGAATTTTGTTGTGAAATTTATCAATGTGCGTCTGTAAACCCTGACCTCGAGCTTGAATTATTGATAATAAGATAAAATTCGAATAAAATCTATACAAAATTACTGACAAAATGGATGTGTGAAGCTAAAAGTAAAGTCCACTTCTCACCAACTCCCCTGTTTTGTGGTACAAAGTTTAATAAAATATAGTTGTAGTGCAAATAACCAGTTTTACCACCATTTTTACAAATGGTGAAGGGTATCTGAGCTTCGGCATAGCCGAAGATAATCGCCTTACTAGTTTTTTTTGATTGTCTAATATGACGTTCTTTTGCGCCCGTGTTTGTGTTTGACGAATCAAAAATTTTCACCCGAAATAGCTCTTTTTGTTACACTCAAAGTATAGAGTAAAGAACTAAAAATATTTATTGTTCGCCATTTGATGAAAAATAAGATACAAAAACATGTCATAAGTTTTTCCCTCCATTTTACTATGAATTAATATCTATGTACAAATGTCATGTTACCGATCTGTTGTTGTTTCTTCCGCCCAAAAATGTTCTTCCATTTATCATCATCATTTAACTTGGAGGCAAACATCTAATAGCCCATATTTTATATCTTGAAAATTTAGTGATTTGGAATGTCTACATTTCAAAAGTATTAAATTATACTTAATAAAAGAAGCAGCGATTATGTGGCACTATATAGAACTTAAATTACACGTATATTTCACAAGTGCTGATTCATATTAAATTGTAAAGAGTAAACATAGTGGTGTAGAGTTTCCTGCCAGCCGTGTAAAATCAATTGTAAATAAGTGCGGATGGGAATTTCACACATATCCAGACTCACACTTTGCGCTATACACTCAAGCGGAAGCATTCATGCACACATATCTATTATACCACAACACGTATACGCCACAGTGTGGAAAAGTTAAACACACTTAACTTAAGCAAACTTCCAGTTGATTTTGTGTGCACACACAACATAACTAAATACACACACACATACGCGTTCCTATGCACTCACTCACCTACCGGTGCACCGGTGCAGAAATGTATGTGCGGTGTTGTATGCCAAAGAAAAACACCACGAACCTTGTGCAACATTTTTGGTGGTATTCATAAATCGCATTTATGCAAAGTTTACAGCAATCTTAGGTTACGTTTTTCACATTTTTGCTGGGAACACATGCGCAAATGTACTAATTGATAACACATCATTCGAGTAAAATAACTTTGACAGATTTAACAGATAACAAAACCGGTGCCACTGTTTCACATTGCATGATTTATTAATAGAAACTTAGATGGATAAGACTGCACTCGATTTTGGTTCGTTATTAGTGTTGATAGTGGGTTCATTGACATATGCTGTGTTAATTGGTATAAATTCTCATTTACTTTCGGAGTTCCAATACCAATTAACACGGCAGATAAATTTAATTGGCCAAAATAAAAAAAAAAAAATTCCTAATTTGTTTATTATCTATTTTCTTTTTTTTCTTCTTATTTATTGCTTAATATCTACAATAAGCAATAATAAAATTTACACTTAAAATAAAAAATACCCGATTTTGGCACCTTTCTAATTTCTGAAAAATCGGATTTTAAGCCGTAAGTCAAGATTTTGAAGATGTTAGGAAACTTTGGTATACAGGGTTATGTTTGCTCGACAAGACCTACAACATACGCTAGGACACACTCAAGTTCCTTTAATTTTTACTAATTTGTCACAGTGTGTTACCTATACTATCGATATTATGACAATTTTACAAAATCGCAAAAACAAAAGTTTTTCTCGTGTGTTTTGGAATCCAACATTTTTTGTTTGTTGCACTCAGAATAAATATTTATTGAATATGTAAGAGGTTGTGCCTTTGGCTGTTAACAAGATTTCTGCCCTGCTTTATTCCCGATGTTGTATTTTCTTTGTGTATTATTTATAAAACGTTACATCCATTTTTCTAGATTTGCTGTTTCATTATATCACTTTTAAGCTTTTGAAATACTTTTTCATCTGTCTAGACGAAGTCGATTTCGACATAACCTGGTTTCATATGTTAGAACGGTAACAGTTGTAACCATAGAGAAATATGTATTAACTGTTCAATTTTGTGTCTATAGTTGCCTGGAGGCAAGTTTGGATTATATTTGATCTTATGTGCCTGAAATATTTGTAGTTTATGTTTTGCTCATCAAAAATACTGAAATACTTGACCAAATACTTATAGGTGAAGGTTACCTGAGCTAAGGAATAACCGAACCGCTGCTATATGCTTAATTGGTAGACTATTGACTCTACACAACCAAATTCCTGTTACTTTATATATGGATGTATATCTAGTAATCCATAAATAATTTTAGTCAAACTGTCAAATTTCTTTTGTCATAACATACATAGCTTGTTTAACGAACATTGATATAAAGATAACAAGAGCAACAATTGAGTATGTAAAAACCAATGAAATATAATTATGTATCATTAACAATGGTAAATATTCCGGCCACTTATTTGTCATAAAACAATCAAATGCAAAATCAAAACATAAATAGAGGAAACCTACAAAGAAACCACAAACATAACCGACATCACATAACAATGTTGAGCTTTTCATGTCCTGCCATAAGGCTTTTCCTGCGCCACATAAATTTCCTAAGTATGGTTATTGTCTAAATAGACTAACATAACAACCAGAAAAATCTGTCGAGCATACCACCAAAATAAATAACTATGTATGTATGTATAGGGCGAGAGTCGCCATATAACTACATACTTATTTAAGATCACAAAAATTACGCATTTGCCTAAATAACACAACATCGCTCCGCCGACCAAATCATTTATGTGAAATACTTCGCATTTGTTTTTATATTTATAGTAGTTTTTTTCCTTAATCTACTCCAAATTGCGCATCTTATGAAATAAATTTTATGAATAAATTCAATTTTTTTTTGAGTTGTTTGGGAATGGAAGATGACATCAAAAAAATAATAATAATAATTTTTAATTGTGTTTCGCTTGAGACCTAACGCAAACCTGAATTCCAAAAATCGCTGAATTCGAGACATCCTTATAGACATATTTAATAATATTATTTACTTAGCACCCAATTACTATAATCAGAATACTGCGAAGGCTGAGTAAGTGAATTTTTGGAAAATTAATAATGTACCTTAAATATCGCTGTATAATCGCAGTGTAATAGGCTTTGTAGTTAGCATACCTACCTTACTTTGTATAAATTCAGTATTGAAAAGAAATCCATTCAATAAATCATTTTTGTTGGCTCCTTGGGAAAACTCAGTGTGGGTTGAATGAAGCAAACAATGGCCATTCTTTTGAGACAATTGGTTGCTCAACAAATTTGAAGATGGCTGTATAAGGGAGGCGGCTGTACATTTATTATTGTGGATAAATGTGTCAATTCGGAGGGACTATACAAATGTTTGGTTTGATATAAAAACGTTGTTATTGTTTACCAACCAATCCCAACCAAAACAAAATGAATGGAATAAAGATCAAAATGTCACTTATGGGTAAATCCCAACGTGTATGACTTTTTATTCGTACGCCTCTTTTAACGAATTTTTATAATATCCAAGGTTATGTTGTCGATATATTGTCTCTATTGGTATAATGAGTAAAATTTAAACAATTTTAATTAACTGTTAAATTAAATTTTTATTAATTTGTTTTCATTGTTCGGTTGAAGATCATTTCTATTATCGCTAATAGAGTTTTGTCTTACAAGAGTTGTGTGAAATGGATTATGTTGACCGCTGGTAGGGCGAATAGCTATGTCGATAGAAGTCAAGCTATCATCAGCAGCACCCTTTGATGTGCCTTCTCAACTCATTATCACAACCTTAAGTGTTAAAAGCTCAAAGAGAAGCCCAAACACACCGGTGCGAAAATGACATCAACGAAGACCAAACGTAAGCACTTTTGTCAATAATTCGATTTAGCAAATGTCAACGTTTATAATAGACTAGGGCGCGCAAAACAAACATGCTATTAAGATACATTTTATAAGAAAAATTTTCAAATGTGAAAAATTTCCATTATGTCTTTATTTCACACCTTCTGTGGTAATAAAGCCATATGGCCTTATTTCCCATTCGATTGGGATATGCAAATATTAAAAATTGAGAGCTTTGCAAAAGCTAAGATTTTTGTATGAGTGATGCAAAGTTCTTAAAATTTTGGGCGTTAGGCAATAAATAACTAATTGCAATTCATAAGTTAAAGTTAATAAACCATTGATGTAAGAAATTTTTGCGAAATGCAAACATATTTTTCGATTCTGGTTTACTTTTTTCTGGATTTGCTCATATCTCAGAAAGTAGATGCGAAAATTTAACAAACCTCAGTTCTGTAGCAGAAGTCACAATTTATGCTTTATTTAGTTAGAGATATGGATTATATTGAGATGATTACATCATAACATGTACCAGCAAACTACATAACTTAATTTTCCAGTGGATAAATCAAGTTGCGGAAGAAATGTGTTACTAATGTTAAATTCTGCAATTAATTTACGAGTTTTACAAAAAATTTTAACTCTATTTTGTTCTTGAAGTTTATGTCATTTATATTCAAAAACTCAGGTCAAACACACATTGTTGCTTAACCAAAGTTGCCTTGCATTACAACTATGTAACTGCATGTAAATATTAAGAGAAAATTGTGGCGAGAATATAAAGTATGTATTTCAAAATTATATCTTTAGGAAATATACAAGACGGAAAGGGTTTCTAACATATTTATAACAATGCAATATAAATGCTGACGTTTATAATTTGTCTAGTTTTTCTGTTATATAAGCAATACAATTTAATACAGGACGGGCGATTCCCATTTTTATTTTCATAAATTTTTAAGTGTTGAAGAACTTTTGCCACTCGCTTAAAATAAAACCAGTAAAGAAATTTCATTTCAAACTGAGGTAAACTGACTGATAAATACCATCACCCAACAAAAGGTATAGTTTTAGTCTTGAGATAATGAAACTAAATGATTTTAAATTAAAAAATGTCTGAAGTATTATTATTTGCCTGCTTGTGGAGCGTAAACGGTTGTAGATAGATCTTTCGGTCATAATAACAGCGGTCAAGAGAAATGTAGCAAAACTGTAAAATTTTTACTAATTTGTAAGTGGAGGCAAAATCTCAGAAATCCTAACTATTTGACAAAAGCTTTCCGATACTTCCCATATATAAAACTGCCACCTAAAGGTGGCACCATTAGGGACAGTACAAAGTGTCGAATCAACAGTCAATTAACGCTTATTTTGCAACCTTTGAATAAATTAGTGTACATACAAAAAATATGTGCATGTAAAAAGGGCAATTTCAGTTTTATATATGGGAAGTATCAGAAAGCGTATGTCAAATAGTTAGGATTTCTTACAAGATAAATTTGCTGACAACATCTCATTATCCCCCAATTGCCAGTTTGGAAGTTATCGGAGAAATATAAATTCTCTAAATATATGTAACTAGTGGGCCCGGCAATGCTTTTCTATTGCATATCCCGTTATATTGGATGTCCCGTTGTAATAAGTGGTAACTTATTAAGGGTTTTGTTTGTGAGTTGATTATTTATTTATACTCTGGACCGAAATAAGACTAAAAGTCAGTACTCGGTCTCAGAGTCGTATTAGCCTCTAAAGTCCGCGAAGGTCTGTTAGAGTCTTAATACAATTAGATTTGAAAAGCCTTTTTAATTGAAAGACGGGGAGATAAGTTTTAAATAACTTTATTGTCCGCTGTCTAAGCGAAGACTGATACATTTGGTATACAAGTTTGAGCTTAGGTGCGACCAAGTAAAATCCTTAAAGTCGTCTAGTAAAATACAGAATTGAAACATTTACAATTTGAAACGAAACATTTACATTAGAGCTACAAACTATCAGGTACTCGATTTAAAATAAAAGGATTGAATAAAAGTAATTTCATATCTTTACGTTAGTTAATAATAATCTCAAAAATAGTTAATAGTCTTTTATATACATATAATTATTTATACGGCCGCTACAACCTCCCCCTCTGGTGCATTAATCGTCCCGATAATGCGACCAGGATTTTTAATCAAGGCTAGAATTTTATAGTCACAGCGATCTTCTTGGTGAATGTTGTGATAGCAGCATTCTCTTTCTTGATGTGTGTTGTTGTGCTGTTGGTTTTTGATGATTGTTGACATTTTTGTGCTTTGGGAAGATTGGGAAGATTTTTGTTGCAAAATCGCTTTGAAAAAATTGTTTTGGTAAGTTTTATCGTAGACTTGCATATTAAAAGGCACATCCCTCTCCCCCTACAGTAATACAGCCTCGATCACATTTTTCGACTTCACTTTTTCGATTGCTTACGTTCAGTACAATATTAGCCGTACTAGAATTTATGGTATCTATAGTTGAATTTTGGCTTACACTCTGCATTTCTACGTTCAGTGCAATTTATGCCTTACTAGATTTTATGTTAGCAGTTGTATAATTTTTGCTCTATTCTCCGTAAGATTTCCTTCGTTCAGTGCTAAATTTGCCCTACTAGTGGTATGGTTGCGATAGGTTGACTTATTTGGTGCTTTGTTTCTGTCGAATTATCTATTCTCGACATTTATTCACTCAGGGAATTATTCCTTGTTCTTGGCATTTTATCCGAGATCGCATTTTAATTACAGCCCATTGGCATCCCTTTTTTTAAAACATCTTTGTGGGAGAGATGCTTATATACACGAAGAGAATATCACAAGAGCTTTTGAAACGAACTGGAACTGAAACACCAGTAACATATGAGGATTGTCCCAATATGAACCAATACTCTCAACAGCTTGTCGATGATATCGGTGTTTACAACAACTGCTTATGCTGATGCTGAAACGACCGAATTAGATCACAGGAGAACTTTTGCAACAACAATTTGCAGTGATGAGACAACAAAGCAGGGAAACACCACTGACCGTCTGGTCGATGTCTAGACGGTACAACAACAACACTTATCCTCTCAATGTTTGAGCGGTACACAAGCATTACTTGTCTGATCGACGTCTAGGCTTTACAACAATTCTTGTCTGGTCGGTGTCTAGGCGGTACAACAACAACACACAGGTCTTCTGTAAGGGTACCGCGAAACAGCATTGATGTTTACAGCGAGACAACGATGATGGACATATACAGCAGCCGGTGATGATTTCGTCTGCTTATTTTGGCAAATTTGAGTTTCTGCTCAAAATTTGTTCTGCGATTTTGTTGCGTATGCAAAGGTTCCTCTGGAAGTTATTTTTGTGCAAAATTTCTGCAATTTTTGCACAAAAAGTTTTTACGTTGGGCGCCAATTGTAATAAGTGGTAACTTATTAAGGGTTTTGTTTGTGAGTTGATTATTTATTTATACTCTGGACCGAAATAAGACTAAAAGTCAGTACTCGGTCTCAGAGTCGTATTAGCCTCTAAAGTCCGCGAAGGTCTGTTAGAGTCTTAATACAATTAGATTTGAAAAGCCTTTTTAATTGAAAGACGGGGAGATAAGTTTTAAATAACTTTATTGTCCGCTGTCTAAGCGAAGACTGATACATTTGGTATACAAGTTTGAGCTTAGGTGCGACCAAGTAAAATCCTTAAAGTCGTCTAGTAAAATACAGAATTGAAACATTTACAATTTGAAACGAAACATTTACATTAGAGCTACAAACTATCAGGTACTCGATTTAAAATAAAAGGATTGAATAAAAGTAATTTCATATCTTTACGTTAGTTAATAATAATCTCAAAAATAGTTAATAGTCTTTTATATACATATAATTATTTATACGGCCGCTACACCGTTATATTGGAAACAGAGAGTTATTTAAAGATTTTTTTTAAAGGTTTTCCCATGGACGTACGCAGGTATCTTAAAAGAGTACACAAAGTTGTTTATCATCGATTGATAATATATTATTTTTAACTTCTTGTAAGCGCGCAATACCTTGTGTTATCGAATATTGTCATTTTCACCCCCTAAATGTAGAAAAATCCAAACAATGTGTAGCCTATGTTACTCGCGGGGTTATTCGGAAGATTCCCTGAAAATTTCATCAAAATCGGTCCAGCCGTTTTCGAGTCCATACGTTACATACATATATACACACATCCTCTTTTATATATATAGATTTTGTGTAGGAGGTACCAGAAGGAGTTAATAGTCCACATTCATTCCTTAGTCAAATTTTTATAAGCGCTCATCTTACGCAAAATTTGATTCAATTTAGTGTACTTACAAAAAATATATGTGTTTAAAACTATGAGGGTCACTTCGGTAATTTGTATGGGAGGTACCAGAAGAGTTGAGTCAAATAGTTAGAAGTTATTGGAGAAGTATTAATATTTGCATTCCTCAGTAAAATTTTCAATCCAATACAGTTACGTAATTAGGATCAGTGAAGGTTTACTCGATCAATCTTTTTAAAAACCTGAAACAAATTTTATCTTACGTTAAGTAATATAATCAAAATTATTTTTCAAAAATTCTGTGATATTTAATTTGTAATTTGCAAATTTGCGGCCGAAATTAATGAAATTAAATAGGATTGAGCAAACCACCTCGTAATCATAATAAATAGCTTAGAGTAGTTATTATTAGTTAATAACTTAATGTGTGCCAAATAAATAGTTTTCAATACATTTATAAAATAATATTGTCTCCTAAACTATCACACGCATGCGACTTTAGAGATATATTTTTATATTGTACTAAATGATATCACTTACTTTTATGCGGTAAATGACTTTGGGTTTTTTTCTATTATTTCCTTCTTAAATGTTTTATTTGCTAGCAACACACATTTATACAAACTGATAAAATTTCCTTCGGAGATTGTTTGATTTACTTGTTGTCTGTCATTCTCTCTGTCAGTATTATATGTAATCGCAACCTGTAATGGTGATGATAATGATATCCTTACAAATATGAACAATAAATACGAATGCGAAATATGAATTCTAATGCGAGAATGTCTTTGTATCAGTGCCAAGTAGGACATGCATCCGCAAACAAAGCAACCATGTGAATGACTTGTGAAAAGCAATGTGCCAGCCAGCTCTACTCTTTGTTGGCTTTATTATCATAATCATTGATAACTTGGATACACATTACACACACATTGAAGTACAATGGGAAAGGAAACCTCTTTGTGGCACCCCAATATTGTTGGCATAATCGGTCGGTTTATTACAAACAACATTATGTATTACAATGTGGGAATATCAGCAATGACTTTTCACCTTATATGTATCTTACCTACTTTGTTTGTTGATGCTTATCGCATAAATATACAAATATATTCCTATAATGCTAAGGAATAATATATACTTATTAAGCGAAATAAATTTAACATACAAAAAGTAACAGCTGAAGTGAGCCAAATTTGTTGTTATTACAGGTAATTAATTTTCATCGGAACCAGCGATACATTGTTGAAGGTTGAGAAATTTACATGTTTTTACACAATATGTGTGGCATACTGATCAGACCTTGGCAATGTGGTTTAAACATGCGACTGTCTTGCGGATAAAATTGGATCGAGGTCTGCTATCTATATTATTTTAGACCAGCTAATCGCATTTGTTTGTTAAAAGCAGAGTACGAAAATAAACAAAACGAAACTTTTGCTTTCTTTTTGTTTTGTTCTTTGCAATGAGTAAAACAAGAACAAAACATAAACAATGGGAACGATTGTGCCCACTTAGTTTTGTATTGTTTTTGATTGTGAGAGTAAATTGCACACTATTATAAACGTACGCAGTTGGAAAGGGAATGCATGAGAACAATATTGAAACGTTTTGAGAATAAAAGTTTGACAAACGTTCATTTTCATTTGATTCATTTTTCGGACGAGGCATTGTCTACTCTCTACAAGTCAATTACGAACTAAATGAAACACACAAAAAAATACGTTTCTGCATTTGTTTTGTACTCAAATGTAAGATTCAAACGGTAAATAAAAGCATGAAGATGAGTGAAACTCTAATTGTTTCGTTTTCGCTCATTCTCTCTTGAAAAGTTTTTGTTTTGTATTTTGCTTTTGCACAAAACTCTAAAAAAAAATTTAAATGTTTTTGACATTCTGCAAACGTTTGCGAATGAGTTTAAAATTTTAAGCATGTTAACTCACTCAAATCCACAAAGCCTTATACAATAAATAGTAAAATATTTTTTTTTTTAATTTAAACAGCGTAAAAAAATTAATAAATACCAGTAAACTAAACTTCGTTCTTTATTCCTATTACAATAACATTTTTGTTCAAATGGATACAACTTTATGTAAAGGTATGTTTGAACGCAGCACGAAAAAAGTCAATTACTGGTTGTGACAGATTGAAATAAAAATAAATATCGAAGCGCTTTGTTTTTTTTTCGGTTGATAATGAATTATAGATGTTTTTTACTTCGACATCTTATAGTGAGTATGTAGATAAATAAATATTGAATTAAATCCACGCATTTATAGTTTGTCATAATTTATTTTTCATTTCCGTACATAATGATACAAATTAATCTTTCTTTATACATATGTATAGTCTTTGACGCTATGATAAACTCAGCCTTTGTTGCAACAGCATTTAAGCCATTCAATTAACATTTAGCACAGTTTTTAGTTAATAGAGTTTTAAGTTTAATTTTTGGAGCCAAGTTATGCACGATTTCGACTTTTCCTGCTATTCTCTTGTCTGCTAAAGTTTGTCTTAGAAGTCAAGGGAAAACGATTTTCATTACTTCGTTGAGGACTGATATGTTCCAAAGGTAAAATGGTGTGGTTTTTTGTCAATTTATTTATTTTGAAATAGCTAACATATAACACTAACTGCCATTTATAATGTTTTTCTTGTCTGCAACACATCTTCAAGTTTTCTGACTTTGATGATCAAAGATAGAGCTGACTATGTCTTTGTGCCTTTGGTTAATTGGATTGTTGATAAGTTATTGGCGTAAGCCACAGAAATTGAATCAAGACCACTAAGTATATTTAAAAAAAACGAATTTAATTTGTGTCGAATACCAACGACTTTTGCTTACTTTACGAAGAAATTAGTTAAGATTTTATTCCTTTAAAACAATGGTAGTACCAATTGCTGTCAATTGGCTTATTCTTATTTCCAAAACCGTTGAGAAATCAAAACTCCATTAGTATCAGACTGAGTTTTTTTTAACGGTAAGTCAAGATTTTGTGGGTGTGAGGGAACTTTGGTATACAGATTAATTTTGTACTTGTACAACATTCAATGGGTCATTCCCCAAGTTCCACAAAATTTTTTCATTGCAGGATGTTGTGAAAATATTTTTTTTATAAAACGTTGAAGTTATGTTATTTATAGCATAAAAATTTTAAACGGTACATTATTTTGGGAAAATAATTAAACTCTTTGAAAACTGGCGGTTGCCATGGAATGCGCAATATGCTGCCTCTGTGTATCGGGAATGTCAGAAGTAGAGGCGTTGTGTCGTAGAAGTTGGGAGAGCTGGTTGGAGTAGGCAGTAGCTATCTCTGGGGTTTGCAGCTTCGCGATGTCCAGCTTTCTTTGTGTTTTTGTTCGTGCGTTTTTCGCTCTGCTCAATCTTGTGCGCACCTTGGCTGCAACCAGGTAACGATCCGAGCTAATATTTGCACCACGGATCACACGCACGTACATGACACCAGATGCATGCCTGCCATCAATTACCACATGATCAATTTGATTTTTGGTGTTTTGATCGGGGGATAGCCAAGTTGCCTTGTGGATATCTTTGTGCTGGAATCTGGTTCCACTCACTACCCTGTTCCTTCCCGCTGCGAAGCTAACCAGCCTAAACCCGTTGTCTGACGTGTCGGTATGCAGGCTGAATTTACCGATCGATGGACCAAGACCATCTTCCCTTCCTATTTTTGCATTAAAGTCTCCCAGAACAATTTTAATGTCGTGGCCAGGGGAGCGGTCGTATGTTTCCTCTAGGCGCTCGTAAAATGCATCTTTGATCTCATCGTCTTTATCTTCCGTCGGGGCATGAGCACAAATCAGCGTGATGTAGAAATATTTCGCTTTGATGCGGATTGCGGCTATTCGATCACTGACAGGATTGAATCGCCAGACAAGATGTCTGAGTCTCTCGCCTACCAATCCAAATTCGTGCTTTTCGGCATGGCAGCTGTCATAGATGTCGTAATTTTTACGTCGCGAGCATCCTTGTCCTGTCCATCTCATCTCCTGGATGGCGTTGATGTCAGCCTTATATTTTTTGAGGACATCCGCCAGGCGGATAGTGACACCTTCTCTATAGAGAGTCCGGACGTTCCAGGTGCATATCCTTAAATCATGGTCCTTATTTCGTTTGCGGGGGTCGTCAACATTTGGGGGGTTCCGTTTGTTACTTTTTTTTTGTCGTGTTTTCACAGCCAGTAAAGGACCTGAAGGCGGGTGGATAGCCCAACCATCAGGGTTCGTCGTTCATTATCAGCCGCGATCCAAGATAAAAATATCATAAATAACGTTGCCCAGGTGCCACCACGAAGGAGGTTGTGAGTCGGCTTGAGATGCAAGATTCACTTTACATCCCTAACGGCACCCAAACGAATAAATTTAATTCTTTTAAAGCAATGGTAGTACTAATTGCTGTTAATTTGATTATTCTTTTTTCCAAAAAGATTTTTATTTTTAAAACCGTTAAGAAATCAAAACTCCGTTAGTTTTTGACTGAGTGATAAGTCTTCAAATGAGGAAAGTAAAGAAAACCCGTTTTTTTAACCGTACCACAAGATTTTAAGGGTATGTGGGAACTTTGGTATACAGATTAATTTTGTACTTGACCAGACCTTCCACCCAAAATGGGTCATTCCCCAAGTTCCTTAAAAAATTTTCATTCCAGGTTGTTGTGAAAACATTTTTATAAAACGTTAGTACATTATTTTGGGAAAATAATTACACTTTGAAAGACTGTAAAAAAAATTCAATTTGCCATCATTAACTCAAAATCGACAAAAAGTAAGATAAGCGTTTATCTGTGAAAACCATCGGTATATGAACAATCAACACATCTAATAAAGATTGATATTTGGTTTTAATTTTAATTTAATTCAAACAACAAATTTTAGTTTTTATAGAAAAAACTAACAGACTCTTAACGTTGTTGTACTTAAAAAGTTTTTGTCCCGAAAAAAACAAAAAATAAACATTTTAAAATTCCATAGCTGCGCCACCTATATATTGCAAATGCATCCTTTCTTTTAAACTGGAAATAAAGCCACAGCATTCATTAATAAAAATAAAAAATTCTATATAAATAAAAACATCGGGTCATCGTGTTTGTGTTCGCATGAGCATTGGTCCTGAAGTATATTCAATACCGCTATGTGGCACCGTTGTGGTTTGAATGTACAGATCAATTTAACTGAAATTTAGAATGCATGTTTGTTTGATCATGAGAGCAAACTTTATGTATAAACTAGCATTCCTGGCTTGAGTTGCTCCGCCTCTAATTAATTACTTACTTACTTAAGTGGCCCATTATAACTTACGAACGTGGTCCATAAATTTGAGACCTGAAATATTAAAGAATTCCACTCGCTTCGGTCTTCTGCGTGCGGTCTCCAGTTAGTCCTTGCAGGTGGTGGCACGTCGCCAACCACTTGGTCCTTCCAACGAAGTTTGGGTCTCCCTGCTCTGCGCCGCCCTTCAGGTTCGCCTTCAAACATCTTTCTCAATGGAGCATTTACATCCACCCTGGCAACATGCCCAACCATCGTAGTCGTTGCATTTTGACTTTTTTAGCTACGTCGATGTCGTGGTAAAGCTCAGACAGCTCAAGGTTCATCCGATGGTGAAACTCGCCGTCGACACAGATAGGTCCATATATTTTACGGAGTACTTTTCTCTCGAATACTCCCAGGTTTTGTTAGTCATTATTTATCTTGTTGACGGAAGATCCGAGGTAGGTAAACTCATCTACTACCTTAAAACGATAATTTTCAACGTTACTTTGTTCGTCGATATCATTATTATTGTTTTGTCCTCGATGACCGCTAATCCCATTTTTGCTGACTCCTTTTCTAGCGTTGACAAAACTGCAGTAACATCCCGCAGATTTCGACCATCGGCATAGGCTAGTGACATGTGGCTCTTGTGGATTATGGCCAGGCATGTTGACACCAGCCTTTCTCATCACCTTCTCAATAACTATATTAAACTAGCTGACCCGGCAAGCGTTGGTCTGCCATACAACTTCGGACCCGGCAAACTTCTTCTAGCTTCCAAGGTAACGCCTTTATATGAGCTTTAGAGTAATAGTAATACACAGATAGTTCAAGTTTAAATGTGATTTATTTGAATTTAATCGAAATCAGTGAAGAGCAAAACAGTGATTTTTGATTTGTTTTCCGGCGTAAAAACAAACAATGAAGACGGTTTGTCAACACGCGAACAGGCAACGTACAGCTGACCGTGCGAAAAGCAGGGACATTTGAGATTGATCCCACAAACTTCTAACGATTAGACTTGCGATTTATTGACTGGAATTTTCCCAATTTTTCAGCAAACATTTTTTATTTTTCTATTCGAAAAGCCATTTTGTAACAATTGCACACAAAATTCCATACGAAACGGCAATTTTCAATTTTCATAAAATTTTCATTCACATAAACCTTCTCCTGGCAATAACGAACAACTGAAAGTTTGAGCAAAATCGGCCCAGCCGTTCTAAATTGCATCATTTTTATATATATAGATAGTGTACAGGACAAGTTATCGTCCTGCCTGAGACCTCTTTCTGTGTTGAATGGTTCAGAGTGATCCTTACCAATCTTAATCGAGGATTTGGTGTTTTCCAAGGTACATTTGCAAAGTCGAATTAGCTTTGCAGGAATAACAAGCTCAGACATGGCCTCATATAGCCTTATCGGAGAGTCGACGCACAGTGGTCGATTTGAGTCAAAAAGGCGCGCATGGGGTATTGGTGGCCCCAAAAAAGCTTTGGCGGCATCTTGACTTATCTAAACCCATGGAAAGACCTTGAAGGATCCTTGACAAAGGTTGGACGTCAATACGGAGACATTATCTAATAATGTATTGGCAATTCCACGGCAATAATGTCTATTCAGATTAAAGGTTCGGAGAATTTTTTCATGCACTTTTTCGTGTATTTGGCGAACTTTGAGCCAAAATTTCATAGTATAAAAATGGTTCGAAATTATCTAGGGAAGCAACATCCAGAATTTTTAATTTGTTAAGGAAATTTCTGATCTTTGAAAAGGCGTCAAATGCAATAGGGACAATGTGAATAATCAGAAAATGTTACGGGAAATATTTTTGTAAGGAAATTGTGTTATTGAATATCATCATGTTTGCAAAGAAGGTAAACCCCATGTTACTGTAATGGAAAACGCAATCCTTTTGAAAAGCGCCTCAATCGAAAGAAACTAGCTGTTTTCTTAGTGAAACATTATTTTACTTCCGAAATTAACAAATTCTAAATCATTTGAGGAATTTCTGTATAGTCATCCTTTTTATACCATCACCCTTAGGGATGAGGGTATATATCATTTGATACGAAAAAAAGTGTAACGCATTTAAGGAGACGAGTTAGACCCCAAGTATCTTAAGACCAAATTCGTTTCAGAACTTTTTAAGAAGAATGAGCTATGTCCGTCTGTCTGGCTGGCTGGCTGGCTGGCTGGATGGCTGGTCAGCAGGTAACTCGAGTAAACCTTAACGGATCGGTATGAAAATTTACCAGCATCAATATTTTTCAAAACGAACTTATGGGATTGTAAATGGACTGAATAGCCCCACCCCTTCTGATACCTCCCATACAAAATTACCTATTTTTGGAAAATTAATATTTCTTCCATAACTTCCAAACGGACAACCGGAGGATGTTTGAATTTGGTCAGTTTATTTATCTTGCAAAAGTAGACAAACCCTAAGAAAACCGAAACCTGTGCCCCACCCATTCTGGTACCTCCCATACAAATAACCGAATTGACCCTTATAGTTTTACATACATATCTTTTTTGCAAGTAAACTTAGATCACTCAAATTTTGCGTATGATGTTTGCTTATAAATCTTAGACTCAGGTATGAATATGGACTGTATCGGTTCACGCCTTCTGGTACCTCCCATACAAAATGACCTATTTTTGGAAATTATATATTTCTCCAATAACTTCAAAACAGTCACTTGGGGGGTTATGAACATTGGGCGATAAATTAATGTTGTGATAGGAGGCGAAATTTTCGACCAATTTTCATTACCCCCCAAGAGTCCGTTTGGAAGTTATAGGAGAAATATTAATTTTTCAAAAATAGGTAATTTTGTATGGGAGGTTCCAGAAGGCGTGAACTAATATAGTCCATATTCATACCTGAGTCTAATTTTCATAAGCAAACATCATACGCAAAATTTGAGTGATCTCAGTTTACTTACAAAAAAGATATGTATGTAAAACTATAAGGGTTAATTCGGTCATTTGTATGGGAGGTAACAGAAGGGGTGTGTCAAATAGTTAGGCTCTCTGAGGTTTCGCCTCCTATCACAACATTAATTTATCGACCAATGTTCATAACCCCCCAAGTGACTGTTTTGAAGTTATTGGAGAAATATATAATTTCCAAAAATAGGTCATTTTGTATGGGAGGTACCAGAAGGCGTGAACCGATATAGTCCATATTCATACCTGAGTCTAATATTTATAAGCAAACATCATATGCAAAATTTGAGTGATCTAAGTTTACTTGCAAAAAAGATATGTATGTAAAACTATAAGGGTCAATTCGGTCATTTGTATGGGAGGTACCAGAATGGGTGGGGCACAGGTTTCGGTTTTCTTAGGGTTTGTCTACTTTTGCAAGATAAATAAACTGACCAAATTCAAACATCCTCCGGTTTTCCGTTTGGAAGTTATGGAAGAAATATTAATTTTCCAAAAATAGGTAATTTTGTATGGGAGGTATCAGAAGGGGTGGGGCTATTCAGCCCATTTATAATCCTATAAGTTCGTTTTGAAAAATATTGATGCTGGTAAATTTTCATACCGATCCGTTAAGGTTTACTCGAGTTATCCTGCTGACCAGCCATCCAGCCAGCCAGCCTGCCAGCCAGCCAGCCAGACAGACGGACATAGCTCATTCTTCTTAAAAAGTTCTGAAACGAATTTGGTCTTAAGATACTTGGGGTCTAACTCGTCTCCTTTAATGCGTTACACTTTTTTTCGTATCAAATGATATATACCCTCATCCCTAAGGGTGATGGTATAAAAACGATAAAGAACCTCGAACAAATAGCGATAAAAAAAAACTGTGAGCAGAACGGAATTGAAAATATACAATTTATATTTTCTGTTGGTTGGCTTAAGAATGTCACACAGCGGTTGCCCAAACAGTGTTGCAAAGTTATTATGGACAACAATGATGAAAAGTTCTTAATTACTAAAAACATTAACGTTAACTTATATAAGTTTATGAGACTAAGGCCCCCCGTTATTAAAGCAATCCGCTGTGTGTTGTATGTGTAACCCTGTGTTCAGCCGAGAAATCTTCCATATCTTCATTAATTGCAACTTGTTGCAAACAGAAGAAGTGACAATGTGTAACCAAAGGATCTACCTTTAAGATGAAATTGGTTTCAGCGTGTTCCGCGAAGTTCCAAAAGAAGTAGAAAAACAATATAAGAGATCGAAAGTGACCCGTGACGTATTGCTTTTCCCCCTTCTCGGGATAGTGTGGTTCACCGAATTTACTTCGTAAAAAAGCTTCCATAAAACATTCGACGGCAGATTATGGGTTAATATTTGTCTATGGGGTGCAAAAATTTGGTTTTGGACTAACTTTGACTATCAAGGAAAGGTAGACATACTTAGAAAATCATCATGCGAGCCTTTTTCAAGGAAATCGACCACTGTGCGATGGCAGCTTTGTAGTCGACAAAGAGGTTGTTGTTGTCGATCTGCTATTCAAGAGTTTTTTTCAGGATTTTTCGTAAGGTGGATATTTGATTCGTCGTAGATTAACTAGGTCGAAAGTTGCACTGATATGGTCCAATTAGTTTTTCTATAATTGGCTTTAGACTTTCACACAATATGCTTAGAAAGACCTTGTACGCAATTGGTAATAGGCTTATTCCACGGTAGTTCTTACATTCACTACGATCTCCGTTCTTGTATATGAGACATAACAGACTGAGACTCCAATCCCCGGGCATGCTCTTGTCTAGCCAGATGTTCTTCACGAGCTGATGCATGCTCCTAACCAGCTCCTCTCCGCCTGCCTTAAACAATTAAGCAGGAAGACCATCGGCTCCAGCCGCATTGATGTTTCTAAGCTGGAGGTGAACAGTTAATACTATCGTCATGGATTGGAGCGGGGTCTTTTGGAGTGGTGTCCGTACCCAGTAAATTTCTGAAATGATATCTTCAGAACGTTATCCGGGTCCGTCACTAGCTGGCCATCGCTGTCCTTGCAGGAGGGCATACCAGTTCCACGCATTCTCGCCTAAACTCTCTGTTGGAATTTTCGGGCTTTCCCTCTACTTCGGAACAACTCTGTGCACTCACCCTGTCTCTGCTTCAGCTCCTTCTTTTTACGTTTAAAAAGACGAGTTGACTTTCGTCTCTTCTCCCTGTGCCGTTCACGAACCGCTCACGTTGCTATTGGCTGCAGTTACGCCCTTTATGCAGCATCCGTCTTTCTCGTGCCATTCTGACATTCATCATCGTACCAGGGATCTTCTTGGCTTTGAGTACCCAAGTACGCTTCTGGAAGTCCGTTCTATGGATTCAGCTATTTTTTGCCACTTCGTGGTAATGTAATCAGGGGTTGGATCATTCCGTAGCAGATAAGTTAGGTGGTTGGAGTAGGCATCCGCTACCTTTGTGGTCCGCAGTTTACCGATGTCCAGGTTTCGTTGTGCCTGGTTACTTACGTTTTTCGCCATGCTTAGCCTTGTGCGTACCTTAACTGCGGTAAGGTAGTGATCGCAGTCAATGTTTGCACCCTTAATCACTCGTACGTCCATAACACTCGATGCGTGCCTTCCATCGACTACCACGTGATCTATCTGATTCCTCGTCAATTGATCTGGAGATAAATCAACTCTAGTGCTGCTAACTTCTATATTTCTTGCCGGAGAGAAATCAATCAGTCTGATGCCATTGTTCGACATTTCGGTGTGTAGACTGAATTTTCCATGGCTGGGGCTACGGTCATATACATTTTCTAGGCTCTCGTAGAACTCGTCTTTGTCCTCATCGCTCTTTTCTGCTGTCCCCATCGAGAGGACTCTTTGTACGTCGAAATCATTATTATTATCATTATCCCTAACCGCTAAACCTATTTATGCTGACTCCTTTTCTAGCGATGAGAAAACTGCAGTAACATCCCGCAGATTTAGGCCAATGATGTCTATCATCATCGGCATAGGCTAGTGGCATGTGGCTCATATATCATGGGCACATATAAGTGTTATGTGGAAAACCTTTGTTTTGACTCACACACCGGGTTGAACCTTGAGACTAGGTGCCGCGCTCTCTTGCCAACCACAAATCAACATCCAAACTTGTGCTTGTCCGCATGGTCACATGTTGCACGTCTTCATGCGCGAGCACAGTACATACAGTACCGCTCACTCTGAGCAGACGTGCCTGGGTTTTAGGTTTCGCCCCTCACAGTTAGCCGTGCTCTGATGGGTGTCAAAGGCACGTTTCCAGGCGTCACTAGGTACTCCGTCCTCAGTAGTACTACGAATACGGAGCGCTGTGAGTAGACTTGAAGTGCAATTGGCATCTATCACTCTGGGTTTGCCAAGTTAAACCCATCAGAAGCTTTACCTTGCATCACACTCCCGACGCCCACAAATTTCTTCAAATTTAAAAAATAGTGAAAAAAGCATACAGCTATCAAAAGTTAACCATATAACTACATATAAATCGCTGAAAAGGGCGCAGTCTCTTCTTTCTAATCCCGCTGAGAAACTTAAATTCGGTTGATATTTTTTACCCGCAACTCAAAATTTTGGGGTGTTAGGGAAATTTCAAAAACAGATTATTGTTGTAGTAAGCAGCGCCTATCAGAAAATT
The DNA here is from genome assembly GCA_964034835.1 of Muscina levida. Classification (NCBI taxonomy): domain Eukaryota; kingdom Metazoa; phylum Arthropoda; class Insecta; order Diptera; family Muscidae; genus Muscina; species Muscina levida. The sequence goes on along the minus strand of OZ035882.1, from coordinate 110,242,174 downwards.
ATACGAAGTCACAGGTATATTTTCTTGTCACACTGTGTAATTGAAAATTCCTTCATATCGTACAACTACTCCAAAAAATAAATAATCAACACCCTAAATGTAAAAAATTCGAAAAATACCTTCATGTCGCACAAATACTCTAAAAAATAAATATTCACCCCATTATCGCTATTCTACCTTGAGCTGTTTGGCCTAAGTGATGGAAAATTTGGCCCCTGGGAGTACGAATTTCGAAAAGTTACTTCTTGCAGCTTCCTAATTATATAGGATGCATGGTTACATAGATTTTTTCGATTATAGCTTTGGTCGATTGGCCTGGGAGAAAGTACTAGTTGAATACCTTTTTGGGCCTTTGTTTACCCCTAGTACGAATTTTAAAAACCCCTTTGTGAGAGTGGCAAGTTCAATAGAGAGAATCACCATATAGAATTCCACAATTATAGCTTTAGTTTGCTCTGGGATTGTATTAGTTTTATCACTTTTTGTGCTCTTTTATCTCTTAAAGTACAAATTTCGAAAAATCACTTCATTCGGCTCTGCAATTCTATAGAACGGATGCTTATACAAATTTTAGTGAATTTAACTTTAGGTATAGGTAGGGCTCGTATCTGTACAGTTTTTCAACATCAAAAACTGCGTACCGCTTTTCTCTCTCAAAGTACTGTTTTTCAATACATAATAGAAATATAAACGGCGAACAGCGAATTCGTGCAATAATATTGTTTACTTCAAAAAAAAGCTCGAAGAAACACTAAAAATGCGTCAAGAGGATGATTTTTATCCCCAGCTGTAGTAGAAGAAAAGAAATAACTTATTAACAATGGATACAATTTGATTGAGCTGGCTACTTTACGCTTTTATACTAACGCTGATTGCGAATTTAAAGAAAAGGAACTTCAACATCAGTAGGGCAAATCTTCTTTGCAGTGAACAAAACTTGGACGTCAGACTAAGCCCCATTAGATGTGCAAACATTGAAGACAATTCTGACCGTCAAATGTAATATGAAGTACAAATTCGTTGATTTCTACAATTACCTCAAAACGAATCCGGCATTGCTTATTCAAATTGCTTCAAACGACAAATACAAAACAACCACAAAAGTTGATTCTGGAAATGATTGTTAATGTTTTTTACATGTTGAATAAAATATGTATGCTATGTAAATATGTACTGCGAAAAGTACTGTTTTTCCAAATCGATGTACTGCTTTTTTAAAAAATTTCAGTGAAATGTACTGTTTTTGTGCAAAAAAAATGTACGAGCGTTAGGTATAGGTCATTGTACCAGTATTATCTCTTTTAGGGCCTTTTAGTACGAATCGCTTAAAATCCCTTCGAGAAGCTCCCTAATTAGATGTAGAGTATCACCATATATATTTTCACAATAATAGCTTTAAGCTATTGATCTGGGTTGTTACAACTATATCCCTTTTTGATTCTTTTTTAACCAAAGTCCACAAGCGTGTTTTATGTTTACAGAAAAAACTGACCAAGTCCCAATGTATTTTCATTAGTTTTTAAAAAAATATTTTTTTTACCACTTAACTTATTTTATAACACAAATTTTTAATTGTAGTACCCTTCAGAGTCAGAGTATATATATATAGTATATAGGATATGAAAATTAACTTAACCATTCGTTAATCGTTTTTAACAAACAAATTGCGTTTTACTCGTGAAAATGTTTTATAAGGGTGACATTATAAAATAAAAGCTTACTATTTTGAGGCAAAAACAGACAGATATGACAATTTAGCGATATAACTGTATAAACTGTTATAAAGGCTGCAGTCTCTTCTTTCCAAATCCGATAAGAAATTTAAAATTGCGTAATTACGTAAATGCGTAAGTGTGTTAAGCTACGTATAACCGAGTTTTATCCGTAATTAAAGATTTTTTTTAAGTACAAATACAAAACCAGTAAGAAAGTTTCAGTCGGGCGATCCGACTTACATATACCATCGCCCTCAGTAAAACAAAAAATCTATTATATTGATATTATTACTCCATCTCTTAAGAGGGCGGAAAGGCACATTTGTATGGGAGGTACCATAAGGGGCGTCGCTAGACTTCCAATTTTTTCTCCAAAACTTTATCCTGTTATTGCTGTACTAAATACAGAATTTGGGCACGATCGCGTTTTGTGTATTGATATTATTACTCCATCTCTAAAGTGAGCGGAAAAGTACTTTGTATGGGAGGTACCAGAAGGGGCGTGTCTAGACTTCCAGATTTTTTTCTCTAAAACTTTACCCTGCCAGAACTTTACTAATACAGAATTTGGGCACGATCGCGTTAGGTATATTAATAATATTAATCGATTTCTAAAGTGGACGGTACCAGATGTGTGTGGGAGGTGCCAAATGGGGCGTGGCTAGACTTCCAGTTTTTTCTCTAAAAACTGTATCCTGCTATAGCATTACTTAATAAAAAATTTGGGTACGATCGCGTTGGATTTATTGATTTATTGATATTATTACTCCATCTCTAAAGTGGGCGGAAAGGCACATTTGTATAGGGGGGACCTGAAGGGGCGTGGCTAGACTTCCAATTTTTTTTCCAAAACTTTATCCTGTAATAGCCTTACTAAGTACAGAATTTGGGTACGATCCCGTTGGTTGTATTGATATTATTACTCGCTATCTAAAGTGGGCGGAATGATGTATTTGTATGGGAGGTACCAGACGGGGCGATGCCATGAAGCCCATTTGAAATACCGTAAGTAGTTTTGGGGAAATATTAACTCGTGCACAATTTCAAAACATTTGGTTGCGTCTTTCGAAAGTTATCGTGCGAACCAGTCGGACAGCCAGACAGATAGACAGACAGACAGACAGACAGACGGACATGGATCAAACCAATTAAAATGTCATGAATTCAATTTGGTTCAAAGAAACCTAGGGTAAAAGTCACTGTGCTACACTTTCGGGTCGTATCAAATGATATATACCCTCATTCCTAAGGGTGATGGTATAATTAGATATACAAAACCAGTACAAAAATTTCAGTCAGTTAAACTGACTGATAAATACCATCACCCAATATAAGATATTGTTTAAGTCTTGTGTTATTGAAATTAACCGATTTGTAATTAAAACCAGTTAAAAAGTTTCAGTCGGGCAACCCGACTTACATTTACCCTTACCCTCAGTAAAATAAATAATTTTCTATTATATTGATATTATTACTCGATTTCGAAAGTGGGCGGAGTGGTACATTGTATGGGAGGTACGAGAAAGTTATCGTGCGAACCAGCCGGACAGCCACCAGACAGACAGACAGACGGACATGGCTCAAACGACTTAAAAAGTCATGAATCGAATTTGGTTCAAAGAAACCTATATTCTAAAGTGACTCCTTCTATGTGTTACACTTTTGGGTCGTATCAAATGATATATACCCTCATCCCTAAGGGTGATGGTATAATTAGAGAACTATTTAAACCCCATTCAACCCTCATTTGGGGTTTTTACTGAGGGTGAGGGTATACTTGTTTTGTTTGTCAAATATAATACAATAATACTTCTCATATTCTTTTAACCATTTTTACAAATGTTGAAGGCTATGCGGAAGATAATTACCATACTACTTAACTAGAATTTTGGAAGCAGGACAAAGTCAGCCGCCCAATAGGTATTTTTGTATACTAAGTACTGTTTTATGGATTGGTGTTTGCAAATCACAGAATATATTGTGCGCTGCAAACTGATTCGCTTAACATAAGCTTTACCAGATGATCCAACACAAATTTGCAGGAACAGAGCATTTTCTAGCGATAACGTAATTTTGGAATGGATAAGTTATTTTACACAATGTGAAACTACATTATAGAAAATCTAAATAATGAAAAAACCAGTACAGAAAATTCAGTCAGTTAAACTGACTGATAAATACCATCACCCAATATAAGATATTGTTTAAGTCTTGAGTTATTGAAATTAACCGATTTGTAATTAAAACCAGTTAGAAAGTTTCAGTCGGGCTACCCAACTTACATTTACCCTTACCCTCAGTAAAACAAATAATTTTCTATTATATCGATATTATTACTCGATTTTTAAAGTGGGCGGAGTGGTACATTTGTATGGGAGGTACGAGAAGGGGTGTGGTTAGGCTTCCAGATGTATTCTCCATTACTTTAACCTGTTATAGCTTTACTAATTACAGAATTTGGGCACGCTTGCCTTGGGTGTACTGATATTATTAGTTCATCCCTAAAGTGGGCGGAAAGGTACATTTGTATGGGAGGTACCATAAGGGGCGTCGCTAGACTTCCAAGTTTTTCTCCAAAACTTTATCCTGCTTAAACTTTACCAAATACAGAATTTGGGCACGATCGCGTTAGGTCTTTAAATAATATTAATCGATTTCCAAAGTGGGCGGTACCAGATGTGTATGGGGTTATACTCCAAAACTTTATCCTGTTATAGCTTTACTAAATACAGAGTTTGGGCACAATTGCGTTGGATGTATTGATATTATTACTCCATCTCTGAAGTGGGCGGAAAGGTACATTTGTATTGGAAGTCCCATAAGGGGCGCCGCTAGACTTCCAATTTTTTTCTCCAAAACTTTATCCTGTTATAACTTAATAAAATACAGAATTGGGGCACGATCGTGTCGAGAATATTGATATTATTACTCCATCTCTAAAGTGGGCGGCTTGGTACATTTGTATGGGAGGTACCAGAAGGGGCGTGTCTAGACATTTAGATCTTTTCTCCAAAACTTTATCCTGTTACTAAATACAGAATTTGGGCACGATCGTGTCAAGTGTATTGATATTATTATTCCATCTCTAAAGTGGGCGAAAAGGTACATTTGTATGGGAGGTACCAGAATGGGCGTGTCTAGACTTCCAGATTTTTTCTCCAAAACTTTATCCTGCTTGAACTTTACTAAAAACAGAATTTGGCCACGATCGCGGTAGTTCTAATAATAATATTAATCGATTTTTAAAGTGGGCGGTACCAGATGTGTGTGGGAGGCACCAGATGGGGCGTTGGTAGACATCAGTTTTTTTTCTCAAAAACTGTATCCTGCTATAGCTTTACTAAATTAAGAATAAGGGTACGAGCGCGATGGACTTACTGATATTATTACTCCATACCTAAAGTGGGCGGAAAGGTGAATTTGTATGGGAGGTACCAGAAGGGGCGTGGCTAGACTTCCAAATTTTTTTTTTCAAAAACTTTATCCTGTAATAGCTTTACTAAGTACAGAATTTGGGTACGATCCCGTTGGGTGTATTGATATTATAACTCGATTTCTAAAGTGGGCGGAATGATGTATTTGTATGGGAGGTACCAGAAGAGTCGGAGCCATGTAGCCCATTTGCAATACCGTAAGTAGTTTTGGGGAAATATTAACTCGTGCAAAATTTCAAGACATTTGGTGGCGTCTTTCGAAAGTTATCGTGCGAACCAGCCGGACAGCCACCAGACAGACAGACAGACAGACGGACATGGCTCAAATGACATAAAAAGTCATGAATCGAATTTGGTTCTAAGAAACCTCGGGTCTGAAGTGACTCCTTCTATGTGTTACACTTTTGGGTCGTATCAAATGATATATACCCTCATCCCTAAGGGTGATGGTATAAAAATGGCTTTTGACTTGTTTCATAGGAATTGAGAAAGTGTTGAATATCCTAACCCTTTTTAATTTGTAAAGCAGAAATCTCCGAATTTTACAACTGCTTTCTAAGAATAAAAGGATACTAGAAGCTCATCGCATTCTTTAAGAAATTGATTTTATCAAACATAGCAACTCAATATGTCACACGTACCCCAAAATATCATTCACTAGCAATCTACTTGTGTCAATTACAATGGAATAATTGACATCAATATGACCAAACTACCCACTAAAGCACTATGTTTGTATCTACATATTGTTATATTACACTCCCTCACAAAGCTTTCGTAGTCCTATACTTTATTACCGATTTCACTTAACGGTACAGCCGCCGTATGTCCAAACCACTAGATAAAGGCCATTACATGTCGTAAATTTTCGATTTCAAGTCAGTTCATTTACGTGTCTCTTTTAATCCATTAGCACTTAGGCACTCACACATTAATAGCTACGCATTGCTTATAGATTAATCCATAAATAGATGTGCGTATGGTAGTACGAGTACGTGTAGATGCCTATTAACACTCCTACAACATATACTATATTCAATGATGGCCGAATGTAATGTTAAATTAATAGAGACACACTGGTGTCAGTGGCCCTCATTAATATTGAACATAAAATACTTTTCCACTCGCTACGTGTTCCATATCTATAGAAAACAAAATTTCTTCTCTAATGCATTTTTTCCTGACAACTTTTCGTTTCTATTGATTTACTATAAAACATGCCCTCAAAGTACCGTTATTATCTTTTTCGATAGACACACTTTCTCGCAATATTAACATTTGTTGTGGCATTAATGCCATTGGACTTTGACGCTCATGATATAATAAATGGCAATAGGGAATTTACTTCTCTTGTCTACCATTTTCAACGGGCAAGCACAGTAGGTGGGCAAATGGATATTTTTTGAGCACTAATAACCTATAAAGAGTAGCAAGGATTTGACGTATGGATTGTGGTACATATTAGTCACATTTTATTGGTACACACTTATGGATCTAAAGGACTTCAAAGGGGTCATAAAATTAGAATTTATTGTTATTAAACTTTTTGAAATGTCGTAGAAAAAATTGATCGATTTTGCAAAAATAACCGCTGATTTAGAAAAGGGAAAGAGTTTGCGAAGTATATATATATGACTCTTCATATAAAAAACACAATACATATTAACGTAGTCAATAAATATTATCTGCTTATATTTTAAAGGCGATGTGCGTGAAAGCAATCCAGTAAATTGATAGACATCATATCGTATTTTTATGTGCCGCATACACACTGAATGAAATAAATAGGGTATAAATTGTATGTAAAAAATGGTGGGTACAGTAATGTCAGACCTATATTTAAAGAAATTGATCTTCTAGTATGTTGGTTTGAACAGAATATTATTATCATAAATTTATCTTGCTGACCATATTGGGCAGTTTCAATTTGAAATAAAAGTAATATAAATATAAGTTGTAATTTTAGCCTATAAATATATGTAGGGTGATTCTAAATTGTTTAGACCTAGTCCAGGTAATGAAACTTGGTCTGTTAAATTAACTTGTGATTGGCAAAACCTCTAAAAACCTGACTATTTGACCCACACCTTCTGGTACCTCCACACAAATGTCTGAATTCGCCCTCATAATCTTACACACATAGCCTTTGTAAGTTATGAAACCAGTACAGAAATTTCGGCCAGCAGAACTGACTCACGCATACCCCCAACCTATAACTCAAAGTCAAACCGAACGGCAGTACCCCACTTCAAAATTGGTGAGCATCTCCCCATAGATACAAAGTTTGATTCAAATGTGATAACAGTAAAGAGCATTCACATCAGTTGTTGTTTAGGCTAAAAACGTCTATGAATCATTGAAACAAATAACATTATCACATTATCATTTTGACGCAAGAAATTCCATTTGACAGAATGATATAAAATTTCCAATTTCGAAATAGCTTTCTGCCCTGCCAGCTGTCAACATAATCCATTTCACACAACTCTTGTAAAACAAATTCTATTATCAATAATAGAAAAGATCTTGAACCGAACAATGAAACCAAACTTATTATTCATTATATACAGATCAACAATATAAAACAAGAGAAATCAATACACGGGAGGTACACTGGGTTGGCATTTGTTGCCAAAAACAATTCTATGCAATTTTGTCCGATGGACAAAGCATAGACAAGAGCTTGTGTGGATTATGTTGACGTGTGGTCTTCGTTGATACCATTTTCGCACCGGTGTGTGTGAGCTTCACATTGATTGCTTGAAGCTTTTTACACTTAAGTTGGGATAATTAGTGGAGAAGGCACAGCAAACGGCACTGATGATGATGGTTTGGCAACCATCGAAATAGCTATCAGCCCTGCTAGCTGTCAACATAATCCATTTCGCACAACTCTTGTAAAACAAATTCAATTATCAATAATAGAAAAGATCTTGAACCGAACAATGAACCCAAATTCATTATTTCCATATACAGATCAACAATACAAAACAAGAGAAATTTCCACCGAAGATTAACTTAAACTTTAAGATAAATTTTTAAAATTTATAAAGAATTTACCATTAATGTAAATCAAAAAAAAAACCATTAAAGTGTTATATTAGAAAACTTCTAAATTAGTTATACTCTGAGTCACTATCTATAAGACATTTGAAAGGAAACTGTTGTCAATTATTAAAGTGATATACAATTGTAAAACATTTACCTTACCATCCCTTAGTCATCACTTTTTTCCCAATTAAAGCATGAATGTTAATCTGTGATTTATTTTATTTTTAAACAAATTGTCGCATGTAAAATCTTTGCAGGCAATGCGCCCTCTTCTGCAACTGACTTTTTGTCGTTTCTGCAAATTTGATTACAGTTCCGTTTCCCGTCCATTACAATCTCGTCACGTCTCCTTCGAAATTAAGTCTTCGAATTTAATTGTTGATATAAAAAATTGATTGATGTGTCAGATTAATTGTTTGTAGAACAATTTTAAATACATAATGCGTAATACAAGGACAACGGCAGAAGCAATTGGTTGGAAAGGAATGCTCAGAAATGTATTATAAATAGTCGTAACAGCTCAATGATAAATAGATTTTATTTATTGAAAAAGATAAAATACATGGAGTATGATAATGACGCTTGGACCAAAGAAGAAAACAAAAGCAATGGTTTATCATAATCGCTATATATTAAGTTTGAAAATAAACGATAATAAATTACACTGTGCTACACACAAAATATACAGGGGTTCTCAAGTAGCATTTCTGTTAGACTGGGGTCAGTTATACTTTTAGTTTTTCTCGGTCACTTCGTTAAGTAGTGTTTTTATAGCACATAAGGTGAAATGACAATATTCGTAAAATAACAAGTTCCAAAATTCGTAAGTCTTCTCTTTGTAAACCGATTTTCAAAAGCATCTGATTTAAAGCTATGACTCACCTTTTATTAAAAAAAAAAAAATTTGAAAATCAGTTAAAAAATAGTGAAACGGCGAATTTTCATTTTTCCAACGCTCTAAGATGATCATGAGGCAGCGCAATGTATATTTTTTTATTTTTGCTATATTAAAGTAGCTTTCTAAAATAGGTAAGTTTATAAGAATCGGTTGAAAAATGAATGAGTTATGCTAAATTTTGTAATTACATGTTCGCGTCATTTCGTGGTTTTTCCTTTGAGTGTGTGTCACTTTGTACAAATATGTATCACGTATACGTATCACAACAAGTAATTCGTACTACATATTCCAAAGAATGTGGAAAAACATATTACAAAAATTTGCATAACTCATTCATTTTTCAACCGATTCTGGACTATTAATACCCTCGTCATGGATTGGAACGGGGTCTTCTGGAACGGTGTCCGCATCCAGTAAATTTCTAAAATGATCTCTCCATATCGTTAGAACGTTATGCGGGTCCGTCACTAGCTGACCATCGCTGTACTTGCAGTACACTGTACTTACGATGGTAGGATCAAAGGCGGTCTCTCTGCCTATTTAAGCATTTAAATCGCCCAAGACAATTTTGATGTCATGGCTTGGGCTACGGTCATATACATTTTCTAGGCTCTCGTAGAACTCGTCTTTGTCCTCATCGCTTTTCTCTTCTGTCAGAGCATGGGCACATATAAGTGTTATGTGGAAAAACTTTGTTTTGACTCTTTTGGTGGCTATACGTTCACACACCGGGTTGAACCTTGAGACTAGGTGTCGAAGTCTCTCGCAAACCACAAATCCACATCCAAACTCGTGCTTGTCCTCATGGCAACTATAGTAGATGTCGCACGTCTTCATGTGCGAGCACCCGTGTCCTGTCCACCGGATTTCCTGTAAAGCGGTTATGTCAGCCTTGTGTTCTTCGAGCCCTTTCGGTACTCCATAAAAATTACCATATGCCATTGAATTTAATATATTATATAAGTGGGCTGTAACCATTTATACAGTTTTATTATATGTCTTGGCTGGTCATACGACCTTATGTCGTACGGATGATGGTATTTATCAGTTATTTCAACTGACTGAAATTTCTGTACTGGTTGAAATATTACCTTTCCAAGGTGAGATACAATACTTACAAATATACAATAGCAATACAATATATCATATGTGCGCGTGATAATAGAAATTCGACTGAGAGAATCGTACATATAGGACCGCTTCACGAAAAAGAACTTTTTGGAAAGGTTATATTTAAAAAATAATTAAATGAGCCGATTTTTTTACTACCTACAAAAACAAACCTTAAAAACAGGTTGAGAAAAAGTAAAAAAAAAAATGAATTTTGGCGCCTTGAAAATGATTTTTTTGATATGTCGTAGTGGGACTTTTTTCCTCATGCCAAACTCTATCAAAAAATTGATGGCACAATACCATTGTTGTCCTTACATATCGAACCGACCTAATGTTAATACAGTGTATGCCTATCAGGAAGTATGTTTTCATCAATGCATGAACGTGGTATTATTGACACATTTAAGTAATTCTAATAAGTAAGACTAAAAAGCCTTTTAGATTCATAAAATTTTTTTTGGCACATTTGCTTATCCAATAATAGAGTTAAGTATTTGTCTTGAAAAACTGGAAGACCAAGAAGAAAGACCAAAGTAATTAACCAATAGTATTTAAAATACAACAGTACTCAACATGTCTTATATTAATTAATTTAGAGGCAGGATAAAGTCTGCCGGATCACCTAGTTGGTATACTAATTTCAAAAAAGTTGTTGTTACATATCAGCTTAATTTTCACATATTTACGGATAATGATTCAAAATCATTTATTAAGACACAACTGAATGTGATTATTTTCGTAGATGTCCTTAACTGAGTACACTATGTTCACATTATATTTAAAAAGCCAAGTTCACCTTAAACTTTTATCCAAGTTTACAGTAATTACCATTTTCAACGCAGCTCCATGTGATGTTGTGTGTAGGTTCGTATGTCGGTTTCCGACAGTTAATCCTTATCCTTTGGATTAAAGTGTAAATGTTGTCGTGTATGTCTGTTTTTTTATTTTAATTACATTACATTTTAAAATATAATATTAAGTCTTCATTATTTCCATTGTAGTCCCGGTCGTCTTTGCTGCTTCATTTACAGCAGAATCATTGTCATTATCATTATCAGCGCTGTCGTTACCACAACAGTCGTTCGGTGGGTTTGTGGGATGGTTTCTCGGTTAGGTGCACATTTAAAATAGCAATTAAAAAAATGTGACAACATCAAGCACTTCCGTTGCTGGGAAGTACCGTTCATCGGTATAACTGTGAAATGTTCAACCCACATCCTAACAGATTCCCCTTCCCCGGAAAACATGAGTGTTGTTACTTTCACAGTGCACTAGTGGTTTATCTTAAGTGTATATGTCGGTGTAAAATGTGTAGATGAGTCTATAATTGTTGTTGTAATTAAAACTATATCAGATATTAACAGATGTTCATTATTATTATTGCTTTTTGATTAGTAAGTACATTAAATGCACAATAAATATTGTACAAAAATTGCGTTGCTAATATATCAACGGTTAGATCGGCTAAAGTTGAATCACGAACAGGTGGATGTTACTTTACTACAGAGAACAGTAAGTACCATTGCCCGGACAAAACGTCTAGAAATTTTTTTTCGAGCTGTGTATATTTCTCAAAAGTATTAAGACTAGCGAAAAGATTAGTTTACAAGTCCGGATTTTTGGAGATGAAAGGAAGTAAGATCATATCATTGTTTAGACAATACGGTTGATGCTAAAAAATCTGCTCATTTTGGTGATTTTAAATGGACAAACAGTGACATAAATGGGTAGATGGTAGGGTGATCAGTTCGGTTTTCAGAAACCGGCTAGAAACCGGTTTTTTTCACTCATAAAAACCGTCGGTTTTTTTTAAATCCCTGTTTTTCGAATATCGAATAATCCGGTTATTTTTTGTCGAATATCGGTTTTTTGGCGTTCGATATTTTTTATTTAAATTTATTCATAATTGTGTTAAATGTGTATTCGTACATGCTCTTTTCCATTGTTTCGGCCGAACAACCTTATTGCCAGTTTTATAAATCTTCAATGTTTAATAAGTTGGCTGAAAAGCGAAAGAAAAATGTTTGTAAAAGACCAATTTAATAAGGAGCTTCAATATGGTTTCTCAATTTTTAAAATTGCACAAATGTGTGAATCATACTTTATTGGACTTAGGACTGACACCATTTAGTGAAAATAATATCGCAACTTTGCTGTGCTTAGTGACTCCCTTAAACCTTTGGAAATGTCTATACAAAAACTTTCTGCAAACTCTCTGACTTTAGCTAATGCTGAAGGCATTTTTAAATTTTTACTTAAACACTTTTCAACAATTCAAAACCAATTATCAATAAATTTATATGAAATTGTAAAAAGACGTATATCAGAACGACGTGTTCAATCCCTGAATACTCTCATTTTGTAGTTAAGTACGAGTAAACTCCCAATTAGTGACGCATTTCTAAAATATTCAAGTAAAAATTATTTTTGATTTTTTATATATGGATAAGAGCGGCAAAAGGACTCAAAACCTTGTCAGATTATTAAACGCCTTGTACACTATAAGTCCAACTAGTACATTGAGTGAAAGGGCATTTTCAATATCAAGTTTTATAAAAACCAAAGAAAAAAATAGGTATACACTCAAGAACTTAAATTGTATCTTATTTCTTAAATATTAATTTAGGGAAAACTAAAGATTAAATTAAATATATTTATAAATAATCAAGTATTTACAAATGAATTGTTTTGTTTCGTTTGTCTTTGTTAAAAAAACAAACTGATCTCACTAATGTTGTGCATTGTAATTTTAATTAAACTAAAAGTTTACTTCTTATAGGTATAATTGAATTGTTTTCTGTTATTTGTTAATAAAATTTTTGGTCTAAAATTGTGTTTTAATTTGTTATTTGGCATACTTTTGAAAACCGGATTATCCGGTTTTTTGTGAATTTCAAAAAAAGCAACCGGTTTTTTTTTTAATTGCCATTTTTCGAATAATTCGAAAACCGGTTTTCGCAAAAACCCGAATAATTGATCACCCTAGTAGATGGTGAGAACCAAAGCTAAAGCTTAAACATAACAATAAAAGTTTCAGTTTTCACATCATAGATGTTTAAATAGATTTTCGAATAAATAATAATAAATAATTTATGTTGCAGTTGATGACCGTAACTGTTATTAGATGTTAAGCAAAATATTACATATAATATTTATACCATCACCCTTAGGGATGAGGGTATATATCATTTGATACGAAAACCAGTACAGAAATTTCAGTCAGTTGAACTGACTGATAAATACCATCACCCAATATAAGATATTGTTTAAGTCTTGAGTTATTGAAATTAACCGATTTGTAATTAAACCCAGTTAGAAAGTTTCAGTCGGGAAACCCAACTTACATTTACCCTTACCCTTAGTAAAACAAATAATTTTCTATTATATTGATATTATTACTCGATTTCTAAAGTGGGCGGAGTGGTACATTTGTATGGGAGGTACGAGAAGGGTGTGGTTAGGCTTCCAGATTTATTCTCCATTACTTTATCCTGTTATAGCTTTACTAATTACAGAATTTGGGCACGATCGCCTTGGGTGTACTGATATTATTAGTACATCTCTAAAGTGGGCGGAAAGGTACATTTGTATGGTAGGTACCATAAGGGGCGTCGCTAGACTTCCAATTTTTTTCTCCAAAACTTTGTCCTGTTATTACATAACAAAATACAGAATTTGGGCACGATCGTGTCGAGTGTATTGATATTATTACCCTATTTCTAAAGTGGGCGGGGTGGTACATTTGTATGGGAGGTACCAGAAGGGGCGTGTCTAGACTTCCAGATTTTTTCTCCAAAACTTTATCCTGCTTAAACTTTACCAAATACAGAATTTGGGCACGATCGCGTTAGGTCTTTTAATAATATTAATCGATTTCTAAAGTGGGCGGTACCAGATGTGTATGGGAGGTACCAGATGGGGCGTGAATAGACTTCCAATTTTTTTCTCCAAAACTTTATCCTATTATAGCTTTACTAAAAATATAATTTGGGTACGATCACGTTTAATTTATTGATATTATTTTTCCATCTCTATAGTGGGCGGAAAGGTAGATTTGTATTGGAGGTACCAGAAGGGGCGTGGCTAGTCTTTCAAAATTTTTTCCAAAACTTTATCCTGTTATAGCTTTACTAAATACAGAATTTCGGGACGATCCCATAGGGTGTATTGATATTATTACTCGATTTCTAAAGTGGGCGGAATGATGTATTTGTATGGGAGGTACCAGAAGGGGCGGGGCCATGTAGCCCATTTGCAATACCGTAAGTAGTTTTGAGAAAATAATAACTCGTGCAAAATTTCAAAACATTTGGTTGCGTCTTTCGAAAGTTATCGTGCGAACCAGCCGGACAGCCACCAGACAGACAGACAGACAGACAGACAGACGGACGGACGACATAAAAAGTCATGAATCGAATTTAGTTCAAAGAAACCTAGGGTCTAAAGTCACTCCTTCTATGTGTTACACTTTTTTTCGTATCAAATGATATATACCCTCATCACTAAGGGTGATGGTATAAAAAGTGTAACGCATTAAAGGAGACGAGTTAGACCCCAAGTATCTTAAGACCAAATTCGTTTCAGAACTTTTTAAGAAGAATGAGCTATGTCCGTCTGTCTGGCTGGCTGGCTGGTCAGCAGGATAACTCGAGTAAACCTTAACGGATCGGTATTTTTTTTTTTTTTCATTTATTTAAAACATGAAAATTTACCAGTATTAATATTTTTCGAAACGAACTTATAGGATTGTAAATGGGCAGAATAGCCCCACCCCTTCTGGTACCTCCCATACAAAATTACCTATTTTTGGATAATTAATATTTCTTCCATAACTGTCAAACAGACTATCGGCGGATAACTTAATTTGGTCAGATTATTTATCTTGCAATAGTAGACAAAACCTAAGAAAGCCGAAACCTTTGCCACACCCCTTCTGGTACCTCCCATACATACATATCTTTTTTGTAAGTAAACTGAGATCACTCAAATTTTGCGTATAATGTTCGCTTATGAAAATTAAACTTAGGTGTGAATATGGACTATATCGGTTCACGCCTTCTGGTACCTCCCATACAAAATGACCTATTTTTGGAAAATTAATATTTCTCCCATAACTTCCAAAACGACACTTGGGGGGTTATGAAAATTGGTCGATAAATTAATGTTGTAGTAGGAGGCTAAACCTCAGAGAGCCTAACTATTTGACACACCCCTTCTGGTACCTCCAATACAAATGACCGAATTGACCCTTATAGTTTTACATACATAACTTTTTTGTAAGTAAACTGAGATCACTCAAATTTTGAGTATGAAGTGCGCTTATGAAAATTAGACTCAGGAATGAACATGGACTATATCGATTCACGCCTTCCGGTACCTCCCATACAAAATTACCTATTTTTGGAACATTAATATTTCCCCATAACTTTCAAACCGGCACCTGAGGAACAATCAGATTTAGTCAGTTAATTTATCTTGTAATAGGAGGCATAACCTCAAAAAACCTAACTATTTGACACACCCCTTCTGGTACCTACCATACAAATGACCGAATTTACCCCCATAGGGTTACATATATATCTTTTTTAGAAGTACACTGAATTCAGTCAGAATTTCCGTAGGTTGTACGCTCATGAAAATTTGACTCTTTAATGAAAATGGACTTTATCGGTTGACCCCTTCTGGTACCTCCCATACAAATTGACCTATTTTTGGAAATTGAGCGTTAATTTACAAAAAAAAACTTCGGACACTTTGAGCTGCCCCTAACGTTACCTCGTAATCAAATAAGTCAAACTTTTACGTTTTTGCTACATGTCTTTAGGCCATTGGTATTATGTTCCGAAAGTCTTAGCTACAACCGTTTACGCTCCAAAGCAATAATACATAAGTACTAATAATACATAAGTAATTTTAATTACAAATCAGTTAATTTCAACAACTCAAAACTTACACAATATCTTATAGTGGGTGATGGTATTTATCAGTCAGTTTATCTGACTGAAATTTCTGTACTGGTTTTAGTTTTCTGTATCCCTTAGATTGCTTCTGCTGTTAGTCATTATCTTGTTAACCCGTCATAATAATTGATCTTTTAAAACACATTCTTGTGTCTAAACTCCGATTTAAAGTTCGCACATAGTAACGAAGTTTATAACCTCACCGTACGAGAGCATTTCATTTAACATATCCGAGTAAGAGTCTGGTGGAGATGGATCTTTTTTCGTCGAGACTGGACATAGTATGACACAGCTCGACATGAAAATTAACCCCATTTTTCCCCATCCGTACCGTTTTCTCGGGACCCTCTTCTACTTTTGTTTGGTTATGAAGAACGGTAACAAAAAGTGAGTAAGTAACTGCAACCGAAGAGGGAGTTCACCGATAAAACCACTGATCCTTATGTAAAATGCCTGCTGAATCCGTATACTGAATTTTCCGAACCAAGAGTATTATCCTTCCTATTTTAGCATTAAAGTTCCCAAAACAATTTTAATGTCATGGCCAAGGGAGGGGTGATAGATATATTTCTTCCGTTCACTCATAGAATGCATCTTAAATGTCATCATTTTTCGCTTTCGTTAGGACTTATATACGAATCAGGTGATGTAAAAATATTTCGCGTCGATGAGTAAAGTGACTATTCGGGTTTTACAGAGTTTTGTATTTTTACAATTATACCATCACCCTTAGGGATGAGGGTATATATCTTTTGACACGAAAAAAAGGGTAACGCATTAAAGGAGACGAGTTAGACGAGTATCTTAAGACCAAATTCGTTTTTAAGACGATTGAGCTATGTCCGTCTCTCTGGCTGGCTGGTGAGCAGGATAACTCGTGTAAACCTTAACGGATCGGTATGCAAATTTACCAATATTAATATTTTTAAAACGAAATAATGGGATTGTAAATGTGCAGAATAGCCCCACCGCTTCTGGTATCTATCAAACAGACGGCCGGAGGATATTTGAACTTGGTCAGTTTATTTATCTTGCAATAGTTGACAAACTCTTAGAAAACCGAAACCTTTGACTCGCCCATTCTGGAACCTCCCATACAAATGACCGATTTGACCCTCATAGTTTCACATACATATGTTTTTTGTAAGTATCCTTAATTTGGCCATATCTTGTGATAGATGTTCGCTTATGAAGATTTGACTCAGGAATGGGTATGGTCTATATTGACTGACCCGTTCTAGTACCTCCCATACAAAATGAACAATTTTTGGATAACTAATTTTTCTTTCATAACATCCAAACGGACATGTTTGATTTGGCAATTTTTACAATTTTGTAATAGAAGACAAATCCTCAAAAAACCGAAAGCTTTACAACGCCCCTTCAGGTGCCTCCTATATATATGACCGAATTCACCCTCATAGTTTTATATACGTATCTTTTTTTGAAAGTACATTGAATTCAGTCGTATTTTGCGAAAGATATACGCTTATGAAAATTTGACTCTAAAATTAATGACCCCTTTTGATACCTCTCAAATATTATTTCTTCCATAACTTCCAAGCGGAAAAATGGAGGATTTTTGAATTTGGTAAATACAAATATTTTGTGCAGAAGGTAAACGTTTATTGAACGTTGATTTTCGAATCAAAATTGGACACGTGGTACCGGTACTGGCATCTCCTATACCCGTTGAGAATATATTACTTTAAATATTTTGTATTTACTGGTGATATTTTTGTGCGAATTGATAAGAGAATTTTTCTTTGATTCTCAGATGAACCAATTTGGTACCTCCAAAAAAATTCCATATGCCCAGAAATATTGAGTTTAATATTTTACATTTGTGAGCTGTAATCTTTTCTACAGTTTTACAATAAGTCTCGTCTGTCCATACGACCGAAAGTCGTATGGGTGATGGTATTTATCAGTCAGTTCACCTGACTGGAATGTCTGTACTATACAGCAATGAATGCCAATGCCGACACAAAATGCTAAGGAACTGTCATAAACGTGTATGCTCTATTAATTTGTTTTAAATAAAATGAACTTAATATACTTTTACTTATTTGATGAATATTCAGTTATACAGAATTTTTTTTAATTCCTTTAAATTCTTAGTAAATTTGTGAAAAAAATTCCTAAAAGAATTTCACCACATTTTTTCTTTCGAGTCGAACCCAAACAACAATAGAAAAACTAAATTTAGTGGAAAAAAAAGTGCCAAACTTATCCAAAGTATAATATATCTTTATGTCATCTTCCAAACTGATTCTACACTGGTGTTGATAATTATAGTATTTAATTGTTGAATTGTTGATTCAATTGTTCTCGAAAATAGACTCTTTCATTTAAGGTGCATATGTATTACTTTAATGAATAAAAATATATCAATACAAATGTGGCAAAAGTTAATATGTCCCATTTTCATAATTCTACAGGAATCCGATTCGAAATTTTTAAAACTCATAAAGACATATTGGCATAACTGCTTTTTATATAGCAATTTAATATATTTTCACTTATCTCAGACATACCATCATCATCATCATCTTGACTTATGATTTTTGGGGTCTTTCCTAACTTATTATGAGCCGATAACTCAGTTAGTTCTTAACCAATTTTAACGGATTAGGAAAGAAGAATCTTAGACATATCCAACGATATATATACTTATATAGATAACTTTTCACATCTGTCTATCTTTGCCTCAAAATCGCAAACATTTTAGGTTTTTCTCACTATTATTTATGTTTGAAGGAATTTTTAGCCACTATTTTATTAATATATCCCACTTTAGAGTTCGGAAGTACGTGGAAATTATTTTATGATTAATGAAGTGGTGTTATATATTCAATATTGACTTTTGTTGTGCATGTGTAACATTGTTATCTGCTATTATTTTCGATAGCACTTTTAACAAGAGTTGTGAGGGTAAAGGGAACATAAATGTCAAAAAAGTTTGAATAAGACATTTGTCGCTCCTTGCTTTTGTTCCATTATACTGCTTAGTTTAGTTTAAAAAAAAATAGACACAGCAGAGAAAACAATCAACATCGGCAACAATTGACAAAAACTGAGTTAGGACAGCTTCATAAATGTGAAACTTCGGTTCCATGTGGTATGAAAATACATATCAAAGTTAACAAAACCTCCAAGTGTAAAACAAAATGCAAGCATACAAAAAAAAAATGTTTTGATTCGTTGCAATTCCTGCGTGCAGTTTTCATATTGAAAATTTTTCAAATGTGTACATGAGTTTGTGAAGTAGCTTTATTTGTATATAGTTCGATGTTCCCCACAAAGTCTCCACTGAAAATAGGCAAAAATCTACCAAGGGAGGCTTTATACATCATAGTAGAGATGATCATGCGGAAAGTTGCTGCTCGCTTATGCCGATGACACAGATATCATTGACCGAGTACTGCGGCATTTTTTTATACGATCATTCCCATCGGCGCCATTCACACTCGCCCCAACCGACTGAGGGGGCCTCATCCCCATATAACGGGCAGATAACGTACACACTGCGGACCGGAATACAATAATGATAACTATAATTTATAACGAACTAGTGGGCCCGGCAATGCTTCGCTATTGCATATTAACTTGTAATATATTTCACATTTCTGCTATTTAAACGCTAATTAATATATATGTAGGTCTATAAAGTACTTTAAAGACGGTACTTAAGCTCAACAACAATATGTTGAGTTTATTAGCTTATTAAGATAGTCTATCACATTTCATTAGTATGACAGCTAGATTTGCACTTATACATATCAGAAGAAATTTTTGCTAATGTTTCCTCTGCCATATTATAAAAATTTAAATTATGTCCCAATCAAACAAAAGGTGTTTTTTAGTATAACTACAATGAATAATGCTTAATTTTTCTATCTATAGAATTTTTTACCGATTCGCTCTCTTGAAAGGTAATTGAAAAATGGTAATAGTATACCAGAATCGAAATCTACGATGAATTCTATACAAATTTCACTAAGAAAGTATACATATGTCTAAAACCAATTCGTAGTTCGCGTTGAGAAGCATGAAGATTTCAGATGGAGATATTTTTTTAGTGTATGAGCAATTATCGAAAACATAAGACCGATGGGCCCCGGCTCTAATTTTAACCTACCATTCCGATGTTTGGAGACCAAGAAGAAGTGAATGGTGCATTTTTGACATTGTTTGGAATCCCGTCCAATATTCTGCGCCATAACTTTTTAACCAATACATAGATTTGCTTCTGTAATACCTCATTTAGTTTGTTGGAAAGTCAGAATTACGCAGAAGAAAAGTATATATCTGAAGTTTTCGGTTTTTGCTCATGTAAAACGAAAAAGAAATCTCAATCTGAAACCTACATGTTTCCCAGCGCAAGTTAGGAAGTGATTTTAGACACAAAAATTATTGGTGAAATTTTGTAACAATTCATCGTAGATTAAATTTTTGCAGGAAAAAAATTAATTTTGAGAACGATCAAACTATTACTATGGCAGTTATAACTGATTATTTTAAAAGAGGTGTGGCCCACTTCCGCGCTTACTGTAATTCATACTGTAACAACAACATATGTAACAAATCACATCCCTTTTAATTTTCAAGTTGTATGGGCGGTGCCACGCCTCTTTATCCAATTACAACCAAATGTAGTCAGGAACTATCTGCAGGACATCAGTACCACTTTCTAAAATTATCGTATAAATCAGTCCATTAGAAAAGCCGTTACAGCGATTTTTGGAAAGGGGCGTGGCACCGCCCCATGCCTCTGATAGTTCATGAAATATAGCCTTTTTAATTTTCAAGTTGTATGGGCGGTGCCACGCCCCTTTATCCAATTACAACCAAATGTAGTCAGGAACTATCTACAGGTCAACAGTACCTCATGGTAAAATTTTTGTATCAATCGGTCTATTAGAAAAGCCGTCAGAGCGATATTTGAAAAAAAGGGGCGTAGCGCCGCCCACTTTTTGAAAAAATAAAACCTTTTAAACCATCCGGAAGCCATAGCGAACAAAACAAAGAAACAATTTTGAAAATCGGTCCAGCCGTTTTTGAGTTTTAGCGAGACAACTGCACAGCAATTCATTTTTATATATAAGATTACTTACAGACTTAGTGTTAAGATATTTTATTATAAAAGACTTCATGTAGTCTGGGGATGCGGAGAAGTTGATAAATTGGTAAATGTCATTGAAGTCTGAACACATTCTACGCAGCAGTTCAGATATAGCATAATTATGACGTCTAAAACAAATGTAGAGGGGTTGGAAATATCTAGAACACCTAAATGGGATATTGAGGTAAACTCGTGCAGGAATATATTCCAAGCTTATATCACCTCTAAGAATTTTTTTCGCCTACTAGATAGAGTAGGCAATTAAATTAGAGACAGTTTGCTGACGTATGGTGGAAGATTGGAGTTAGAGTAGAAATTGCTTTTGAACCGACTCTATCATATTAATATAAACATCAGTCTGAACCCAAAACCCAATTCCGAAAATCTAACGACGCATAGTGAAAATTAGTACTAATTCAGCAGCGACGCAACTTCGAAAAAACGCAAAACGAAACGACGCAAAGCGAGGTATCGGTGTATATGAATTTTCAAAGTAAAAATGGAATGCTGCTCCCCTCTTATAAGACCAAATGTAGCCTCAAATGTGATCATCGTATCAGAAGCTCTGATAAAAATGTTGAAATTATTTTCAAACATGCAAAAATCTCATTTATATTAGTCGAAAAAAAATCGAAAATATGAATGTCAAAAATGTATATTAGTTTTATGAAAAAAAAATCGTAGCTACACGGGATGATTTGTAAAAACGCGAATATGTCTTATTATTTCTGTAGCGGCAAAGTTCAATTACAACTTTTGAAAATTTCAATTATTTTTCCATGAAATATAATAATTTCATATTGCCCGAAAACAAGATATTAGTAATACGAAAAATCTACTAGATATATAACTTTGCTACATTTAAGCAACGCAATAGTTACTTACATTTAATTTCATATGCGTGCTTAAAACATATTTTTCGCATCAATTTCACTATTTGCTTTCCATATCATCCAGAGCTGTTCCCTTAGAATTCTGCACCTATGGACAGCCTCAGAAACTTTTTTACTTTTGCTTACGCAATAACAAGAAAACGAAACCTGCAAATGGCTTTTGGTTACTTAATTGACTTAACTCAGTGCTATTTCAACCACCATTTCAAACATTTTTATGTACTGTAGTCAGACACACACTCAACATAAAGTTGAAGCAGATTCACACTCCAATTTTTCATTTGATTTGTAAATTGGTTTGTTGAGCCAAAAATAAATGACCTGAAAAATTGTATTTTAAGTAAAAGAGGATTATGGCAACCAATAATGTTAATGCTCCCCTTTTGCTCAAAGTTCGCAAGAAATGTAAAGAAAAGGACGCCCTAAAAGTGAACAAGCTGTTCATGTACCACTTTTGGCTGGCAATAACTGGTAACATCTCAGACGAACAACTTCGAAATTTCATTTCCAGTTATCATCTCATATACTTTAATCTTTAAAGTGGGTCAATTAAGTCATTAAGTTAAGCTTGTTGTCTCATTCTTAAGCAGCAGAGTTATCATTCCCAAAGTCATCTTCATAATTAGTAGAGAGCGGCTCACTTCTTTCGCAATTAACAGGAATGTTATAGTTGTTGCCATGATTCTTTATCGTCATTCTTTACGTTTTTCCTTTATTCATTTCAGTGCTAAAAACAGCATACAATTACAACAAAAGGAGCATGGCTTCAATACGGAAATCGTCATGTCCACTTAGGACAATTAGGTTATATGGGCGACATTTTTACATTGTGGTCAAATGGTATAAGTGAAGTTTTCCTCTTCGTTTCCCGCAATTTATCCCATCTCAACCACCCATTCGTTTAAGAACATCTTCGAGAGGCACTTAAGTAATCACAAAGTTTGAAAAAAGTTGTCTATTGTTATAATAGAAAATACCGCAGAAGCAAAGATAAAGGACACAAGCAAACCTACATATTCAGAGTTAACAAGTTTGGCCAGCAGATGTCACAAATTGCTTAGTGATTTTTGCATGATTTTCATATACGTAAATTGTTGCATATAAATAATTTGAGCATATTTTAAGGACATAGCTACTAGAAAATGTGAACAAAAATCTTGTAGGATGTGAACAAAATTGGCAACATATTGAGTTGACTGACAGCATCACCTTCCATGATATTATTAGTGGTGTTAACATGGTAAAAAAATAAATAATACTCTAAGGCATACATTTACGTCTAATTCAAACCGCACAAAGCTGCATTTACATTGGTAAATGTAATCAGATTAAACTAAATATAAGTATTTTCATATATGTGGTTACATTGAAAGCATGTTGTTCGTATAAACACATTGGAGTTTGTACGAAAGAATTAATTAGTTGGTCATTGTCAACTGAAAAGCATGGACTGTAAAAAATCTATTATTATAGATTAATAATAGGCAAACTTCTTGTACTTGTAAGACAAATTTAAACAGAGATGTCTGATGATAAACCTGTCACTGGTATTGAAACGCGTCATCCTTGTGCGTGACACTGAATTGGATATTAACATCAACAATAAAAACTTCTGATTGTTTGGCCAATTTGATACACTAACAAAAATTTGTAAATAAGGTAATTTTATATGGGAAAACACATAATAGCAAATGTATTCCTAAAATGCATATGCGAAGACATTGGAAAGATTTACTTTTTAAATGTAAGTAGACCTTTTGCATACGAAGGCGTAAAAATAATAGTTTTTATTACAGTTTTCGCACTCTTATAACAGCTGCAAGTTTTGTCCATTCGTTACATTTTAAAAAACTTCATTAGATGTTATGCAAGCGTTCCTTTTTAGAAGGCATTATGAAAATCTCATTATTCTGAGAAAAGTTATATACTTTTAAAAATAAAGAGATATTCGGAACATATTTTGGTTTTCTACTGTAGAAAATGTTAGAATTTGTCTCAGAATGCTAAAAAATTTGTTAATATTACGTCGATGCTGTAACTAAAAACACAGTAACGAAATTGTTTGATCGTTTTCGATTGGATAAAATTGATGTTAAAGATGCATACTGCTAGGTTACTAAGCATCCATTAGCAAACAATGATAACCCATTTGAAGAAAGCTGTATACACAAAAATTTAATGGACTGAATTTCCTTTTGCTGTTCAGTACCAAAAAGAAATCGATCCATTTCTAAAGCGAAAGATAATTTTTACAAATAAATATGCGTTTTACACATAACAGCATGCACTTTCAGAATAAAACAAAATAAAGGATATCTAAATAAAATAGTGGCGAATAATTCCGTCAAACTTGAAAAAAGATTATTTTTCCAAAACTCGGTTGAGGATTGACTGAGTTATAAGTTCATAAGGTCAAGTTTTGTGGGTGTTAGAAAACTCTGACAACTCGATCAGACCTACATTATGCACTAGGTCACTCCCCAAGTTAAAAATGACTGCCATATCACTAGTGTTATTTACCCAAAATAATGTACCTTTACGATTTTTTTTTTGCTAAAATCAAACTTCAACTTTATATAGAAATATTTTCACAACATTCTGCTACCGCATAGAAAAACTTTAAGAAACTTGAGAAGTGTTCAAAACGAATCTGTATACTAAATTTCCCTTACACCTCCAAAATCTGGATTTAAGGGTTTTCGTTACTTTCCTGACTGTGTTTTGATTTCTTAACGGTTTTTAGGAAAAGAATCTTAGACCTTTCCAACGATATTATACTTGTGTAGATTAGACCGACTCACCAAAAAAAGTATCATCGGTCCACCCCCCAAAATGTGGCTTGTTGGCTTGTTTAAGGATTAAGATCCAGTGAGCTGGACCGTTTTTAAAAACGGTCTTTTTTTTAATTTTTTCAGAGATTTTTGATATTTAACTAAAGAGAATATGCGCAATATTGGTATCATAGGAAAGAGTTTTTAAAGACGCATCCAACGGTATGAAAAACATGCCCACAAATGTCCTGACAAGTCCTTTTTCAGGAATATTCTGCAAAAATACGGATTTTTTATGTTTTTAATAGCGACATATTTTCGAATTAGATGTCAGATTAGGACCGACCGTATTCATTGTCGTTCTTTCATTTCTTTCATTGTCGGCTCCCCTCGAATGTTGTTGACAGCAACTTCGCAGTATAAGTGTCGAGTCAATCGGCGTGTCTAGTAAGAGCTTCTCAAACAGTGACGTTCGCATTCGTCGTTAAACAAGTAGGTGCCGTTAGTTGTGAATCTTAAAATAGATAGCGTGTTAACAACGCGAGAAGCTATCCCATACCTCATTCATTAGGTGCAAAGGGAAATTAAGTTGTGAACTATTATAAGGTAATAAAACTGACCAAATTCAAATATCCATAGATTCCATTAAAGATCCCAAACTTGTTTTTGTCGTTTTTTTTTTGGTAGAAATATACATTTTTTAAGACAATATTTTATTTAATGCAATCTTACTCCAATGTCTTATATGACATTTTGTTTGACCCTTGTCTGAGTTTGTCGAACCACAACTTTTCAGCAAAAATAAGCTCTTTTAGGTTACACTCAAAATATAGAGTAAGAAAACCAAAAATTTTATGGTCGTCAAATAAGTTGCAATAACAGGCCTGTTCACCTATTTCATAGACAAAATTATGTATGTTTATACGCCACTTGTAACAACATATCTGATTCATATTTGGCGTAGCTTCAATATTTCCTTAGATTAATAACAAAATAGCAGTAATTGAAAACTGACGAAGGAAGACTGCCAAATATTTCGGTTTGCAAATATTTTTTCCACATGCTGAAGTTTTTATGTAATAAAATTCCTTCTGTTACAAATGACAAAAGATTTGGTTGTTATTTTGCAAAAAACTGGTAAACTTTTTCGTGCGAATTTTAGCAACAAATATCTACATATGAACTAGTAAAATGACAGTCATGGAGCAAATATTTGCACGTGCTACCAGGGCCGTAGCCAGGATTTAATTTCGGAGGGGGCCATAACCAATTGAAACAAAAAATAATTAAATCTTCACATATTTATCAAATTTCGTTAAAAAAGTTATGAAATTTCGTTAAAAAAAGTTAGTAGTAGCGAAGTTGGACATCAAGCTCCACCTTTCGATTTTGTTTTCACGTTTATCGCCGCTGAATATTTTTATGTTGTAGACATATGAACTAGTGATGCACCGTTAAATAGACCTATAAAAGTATATGTCTGGACTTGCCATATTCTTATAGATGTCGAGATATTTGATGATGCTAAAATGAAGTCAAAATCTAAAAAAAAACATATGGGCATATTTTCAATATCTCTATCCGTTCCCGACATATCAGGCGTTAAAACCGGTTTTTTGGCATTAAATATGGCAAAGACTAATGAATCTACATTTTGATCTCCGGTTTCATCCGAATACACACTGTGTCTACTTTCTAATGACACCAAAACCATTACCATCCAATGCTCCATTGCATCAAATATCTCGATATCTATAAGAGATATGGTAAGTCCAATCATATACTTTTGTAGGTCTTTACTTCAACTATTGAACGGCATATGATTTTATGCTATTTCACAAAATATATTCAAAATTTCATAAATAGCAAACGTAAGGGGGAGCTCGATGTCTAACTCCACTACTACTATCTTTTTCTTAACGAAATTTCTAAAAATACTATTAAGGGACACCCTAATGAACCTTAAAGTGGGCAGAAAAAGGAAAGTTAAAGCTATTTTAAACCACCTCTATTTTTTCATTTTTTTCCTGTGGTAGATAATGTGGTTGTTGAACCCCCAGTACGTTTCACGATGATGTCTCTTTAACATCTTGAGGAAAAACGTATGACTGACAAATTAGGAAAAAACATATTTTTTATGCCATCGTTTTCCATGGAATTGCTCCGTTATATCGAGTTTAAATACATAATTTTAAGATAAAACTGTACAATTTTCTACTAGAACCTCTTAAACTGAATTTAATTCAATTTATTCGACAAAGTTGAATATAAGTAGAATTTCAACTCAAATTCATTTGTTTTTTGCTTCCTTTTTTTCGTTATAAAAAGACTGATACAAGAATGTTAGTTGTTTTTGGTAAACTAATCAACAACTACATAAAATATTGTAATTTTATACATTTAATTTAAAAAAAAGTGTGACTTATAGTTTATTCTATACGGGCAATGCCATAGCCACATACGTGACAGGTCGCACGTTTCAATGAAAAACTTGTTTATTTTATTTTATAGCTTCTCTATCTTTTTGTGTAATACTTAATTAGCTCTATATTTAGTAAGAGAGAAGAAATCCTCTGAACTTATGGTCCTAAAATATTAGCAAATAAAGAGGGTGACGTTACGTGACAAAATAGAAGTAATTTTTTCTTCTTTCACAAAAACACAAACTGGTGCGAATTGAGACGGACTTTTTTTGATAAAACCATTTTTAATATGATTTGGAATATTATAAATTTGTTTTAAAATTTGCTGAACTTCAAAAACTTTTTTTAATTTCTTTGTAAAACCTTTTTTGTGGAACGTGATTTGACGTTGCGTGATGTATAAATTTCCATTTTAATAAATAATTTTCAATAAAATAAAATCAAAATTTAGCAACTAACTGATAATTTTTGACTATTATTGAAGATATTTACTGTTGTAAAAAAGTAAACATGTTATTAAAAATTCAATGAGGTGTCCAGAACATTAGTCCAATTTTGCAGTCCGTTTCATCATAAATGAAAATAAGATAAGCTTTAAAAATTTTTATTTAATAAAATTTAAATATTTTTCTTTACTTTTACAAGCCAAAAAATTTTTTATGTTTACTTTTTTTCGATCACGGTGGATCTTTTTGTGGAAATACCTATATGTTGAAATAAATATTGCATAATTTGGTTTTACATTTATACGAATCAAAAATTTTATTTGATTTAGGTTAAATCATTTCGGGGGGGCTTTGGCCCCTGTGGCCACTCCCTGGCTACGGCCTTGCATGCTACTATGCAGAGTAAGGCCGAAGGCTATATTCCCTTAATTCCATTCAATGTTTAAATGCTATTTGTTGGTGTGAAATGTGCTGTGTTAAAAGAATCGAATAACATTATACGATTTAAAATAGATAGACGGAGATGATAAGAATTCCTGCTACATATGTATATCCACATATTGAAATGTGAAATAATGTTGCTTATGGATCTTTGAGTAATGCCGAAAATTGCTGAAGTTGCGGCTTAGAGGTTTCAACGAGTAAGCATATTTTTTGCAAGGTGTGTGTATTTAGCTATATCAAGACTTCCAAAATAGGTTTGTTGGCGGGCAGCATTGGAGTTTTATGCAAAGCTAGCGGTAAATTTTGCATCTGTGTTTAGATGTTATTTGCCTTCTTAGCATTACCCAGGAGCCACCAGGTGGAGGTGAGGCAAATTTTTCGTATTATATAATAATTTTTTTTTGATTCTTTGTGGTTTTTATACCATCACCCATAGGGATGAGGGTTAGGGCGTTTCACTAAAAAATTTTGCAACTCTTGAAGCGGAATATTACAGCTTGTGATCTAAAAGAATTTCGAAAATTTTTTGGGATTTTTTGAAGATGGGTATGGGGTCGCTGAAATTGATTTTATCAAAAAAATGAGGTTATGGAGAAAAAAATGTTATATTATTTTTTTCTGGTGCTTTTTGTTCATACAACTAAACAATTCTCTTAGCAAGGATCCGATCCCACGACAAAAAAATTATAGGTGTGAAAAATTATTATATTATGGACCACTTTGATAGTCTTAAAAGTGAAAAATTATTTTTTCCTAGATTTTAAACATCGATAACTTGAAAAGTTTTCAAAATTTTTTCAAGATGTAAAATGCGTTAGAAAGATAATTTAGATACCTTTATTTTGGTATATATAAGTTTATATCTTGCTTGTGAAAAATGTTGCAAAAAATAACAAATAGACAAAAAAAATATTTTTTATTTTTAAATTCACACTATTTGAATTTTAAAATATTTGAAATAGGCCCTTTTTAAAATGTAACAAAATTCATAATGCATAATTTTGTAACCTCAAACAGTAAAAGGGTTTTTGATGAATTAAAGTTGCCCACTTCCTTTTTTCGAAAGATACACTTTTATGGGAAAATGATGATGATTTTGTTTCTTCAAAGAAAAAGCTAGAAAAACTATGTGTTGTGAATGATTTATCAGAAAGAGGCGTGGCGTCGACTACAATATATAACAAAAAAATTACAAAGAATGAGGATGATTTTCAAAAACAAATTTACTTTTTAATTTTAATTTGTTCATTAAATATGTTGATTTTGTTTATTTAATATCTTTTGATTTTGTATGGGAATACAAATATACTGATGATATTTTTATTAAAGCAATGTATTTTAGATGTTTTTTTTTTACTTAACCAAGAACGAAACATAATCAAATTCTTTTAATTTTCATAAAATTTGATAAATAAAAAAAAGATTCTCAAACTTTAATTTTTTTCTGATATTTTTCCAACAAGTAAAAATATATCTATGTACCGATTGAAAGGTAATTTAAAGACCTTTCCAACGGATTTTACATCTTGCAAAAATGTTGAAAACTTTTCAAGTTATCGAGGTTTGAAATCTAGGAAAAATAATTTTTCACTTTTAAGACTATCAAAGTGGTCCATAATATAATAATTTTTCACACCATTAATTTTTTGTCGTGGGATCGGATCCATAAGAAGTGAATTGTTTAGTTGTATGAACAAAAAGCACCAAAAAAAAATAATATAAAATTTTTTTCTCCATAACATCATTTTTTTGATAAAAATCTATTTCAGCGACCCCATACCCATCTTCAAAAAATCCAAAAATTTTTTCGAAATTCTTTTAGATCACAAGCCTTAATATTCCGCTTCAAGAGTTGCAAAAATCGCAAAAAACGCGTTTGGTGAAACGCCCTACTGCTCATGTTCGAAATACTAACATTGTTTTACTACACCATTTCCAATTGAAATTCAAACAATTTATTTGAAATTCAAACATTCCATTTGAAATTCAAATCTCGTCATTTGAAATTGAAATTCAAACTTTCCATTTGATATAAAAAACCAGTACAGAAATTTCAGTCAGTTAAACTGACTGATAAATACCATCACCCAATATAAGATATTGTTTAAGTCTTGAGTTATTGAAAATAATCGATTTGTAATTAAAACCAGTTAGAAAGTTTCAGTCGGGCAACCCGACTTACATTTACCCTTACCCTCAGTAAAACAAATAATTTTCTATTTTATTGATATTATTACTCGATTTCGAAATTGGGCGGAGTAGTGGTACATTTATATGGGAGGTACGTGAAGGGGTGTGTTTAGGCTCCAGATTTATTCTCCATAACTTTATCCTGTTATAGCTTTACTAAATACAGAATTTGCGCACGATTGCGTTGGGTGTACTGATATTATTACTACATCCCAAAAGTGGGCGGAAAGGTACATTTGTATGGGAGGTACCATAAGGGGCGTGTCAAGACTTCCCATTTTTTCTCCAAAACTTTGTCCTGTTATAATATAACAAAATACAGAATTTGGGCACGATCGTGTCGAGTGTATTGATATTATTACTCTATTTCTAAAGTGGGCGGAGTGGTACATTTGTATGGGAGGTACCAGAAGGGGCGTGTCTAGACTTCCAGATTTTTTCTCCAAAACTTTATCCTGCTTAAACTTTACCAAATACAGAATTTGGGCACGATCGCTTTAGGTCTTTTAATAATATTAATCGATTTCTAAAGTGGGCGGTACCAGATGTGTATGGGAGGTACCAGATGGGGCGTGAATAGACTTCCAATTTTTTTCTCTAAAACTTTATCTTGTTATAGCTTTACTCAAAATAGAATTTGGGTACGATCATGTTTAATTTATTGATATTATATCTCCATCTCTATAGTGGGCGGAAAGGTAGATTTGTATGGGAGGTACCAGAAGGGGCGTGGCTAGGCTTTCAAAATTTTTTCCAAAACTTTATCCTGTTATAGCTTTACTAAATACAGAATTTGGGGACGATTCCGCAGGGTGTATTGATATTATTACTCGATTTCTAAAGTGGGCGGAATGATGTATTTGTATGGGAGGTACCAGAAGGGGCGGGGCCATGTAGCCCATTTGCAATACCGTAAGTAGTTTTGAGAAAATAATAACTCGTGCAAAATTTCGAAACATTTGGTTGCGTCTTTCGAAAGTTATCGTGCGAACCAGCCGGACAGCCACCCGACAGACAGACAGACAGACAGACGGACATGGCTCAAACGACTTAAAAAGTCATGAATCGAATTTGGTTCAAAGAAACCTAGGGTCTAAAGTGACTCCTTCTATGTGTTACACTTTTGGGTCGTATCAAATGATATATACCTTCATCCCTACGGGTGATGGTATATATATATCAATTGAAATTCAAAACTCCTCAATTGAAATTGAAAACACATCAATTGAAATTCAAAACTCATCAAATGAAATTCGAAACTCGTCAATTGATATTCAAAATTCATCAATTGAAATTCAAAACTTATCAATTGAAATTCAAAAGTCGTCAATTGAAATTCAAAACGCATCAATTGAAATTCAAAAAGTATCATTTGAAATGAAAAAGAATTTAATCATAAATTGTAGGTTCACTGCAACCGTAAAATATACTACACCTTAGAAGATATATGATTATGCCACTGATAAATATGAAAAAATTTGGAACTGTTCCCGAAAAAAATTGACCTCTTTCACATCTTATTAAATATTATTTATTGCTTTATTTGAACTTAAACATATCTATGTAGCAATTTATATTTATTTAATAACCATAAATTATATTACATTATCTTAACTTTTTGTTAAAATAACTAACTATTCTGTTCAGACTCTTTATTCAAATCAGACCACCATTTTGATCTATAACATTATCAATAATATATGGAAATTATAGTTGACCAAGCTAAGAATTCAATAAACATTGGCGATTGTTGCCGTGCTATTCAACATTGCACCACTTTTCACCACATGGCTTGACTTTAGAAAATATGCCGGTGGGAACATAAGTTTACTTGTGAAACAATATTACTTTTTTAAATCTCATAATATTATCATACGATTGATATATATATAACATCATACTGATTGTATTGTTTATCAGTAATTCATTATTTTCATTATTAATAAAAAAAAAATTTTAACTATAAAATACCCGTCTTTGATTTGAGCCAGTATGACTTTAGGGAACATTATTGGGTCCATTTGCAATTATATTTGTTCTTTAAACTATAAATTCAATACAAGTAAAAAAAATGTTCACATATAGTTTAGTTCGAGTAGTGTATTATGATTAAAACTACCAAAACATTTTTCTAATCAAATGATGAGTTTTGAAATTCAATTGACGAGTTTTGAATTTCAATTGACGAGTTTTGAATTTAAATTGATGAGTTTTGAATTTTAATTGACGACTTTTGAATTTCAATTGATGAGTTTTGAATTTCAATTGATGTTTTTTCAAATTCAATTGACGAGATTTGAATTTCAATTGACAACTTTTGAATTTCGTTTGATATGTTTTGGATTTCAATTGACGAGTTTCGAATTTCAATTGATGACGATTTTTAAATTTCAATTGATATTTTTATACCATCACCCGTAGGGCTGAGGGTATATATCATTTGATACGAAAACCAGTAAGAAAGTTTCAGTCGGCCGACCCGACTTACATATACCATCACCCTCAGTAAAATAAAAAAATTGCTATTTTATTGATATTATTACTCGATTTCTAAAGTGGGTGGAGTGGTAAATTTGTATGGGAGGTACTAGAAGGGGCGTGTCTAGACTTCTAGGTTTATCCTCCAAAACTTTATCCTGATATAGCTTTACTAAATACAGAGTTTGGGCACGATAGCGTTGGATGTATTGATATTATTACTCCATCTCTGAAGTGGGCGGAAAGGTACATTTGTATGGGAGGTACCAGAAGGGGCGTGTCTAGACTTCCAGATTTTTTCTCCAAAACTTTATCCTGCTTAAACTTTACCAAATACAGAATTTGGGCACGATCGCGTTAGGTCTTTTAATAATATTAATCGATTTCTAAAGTGGGCGGTACCAGATGTGTATGGGAG